>CM040629.1:91317537-91354851 GCA_022817965.1 Solanum lycopersicoides | reverse complement strand
CCTCACTTAATTCCGCATAGTGGATGCACTCACCATCTGTCTGCTACCAAGAAACCAGTCATTGATTGATCAGAGTGCGTAAGCCAAGCAGCTATAGGCACTCTCATAGTAAACTCTTAATTAGAGAATCCCGTCCACAATGACTCATCACTCATGAAGTCATCCACAAATACTTCTGTAACGACCGTTTAGTCGTTTTGAGCAACAGATTTTATTTCTGGAAAAACTGGCTGAGACGACGGATCCCACGACGGACCGTCATGGGCACGACGGACCGTCGAGGGGTCTTGTTCCAAAACACTTAGAATTCTGAAATTGAGTACTGAAATCGACTCTCTGAACTCTGTGACGGACCTGCAGGACGGACCGTCACAGACACGACGGACCGTCATGAGCCTCCGTTCCAAAACACTTCAACTCTTGAAAATTGGGTACTGGGAGCAAGTCTCTGAACTTCGTGACGGAAGTGCAGGACGGACCGTAGGCACGACGGACCCGTCACAGACCAGTAAAAAGTTAGTCTCTGAACTCTGCGACGGAAGCAGCAGGACGGACCGTCGCAGGCACGACGGGCCGTCACAGATTGCGTAATCCCAGGCTGGGTCGGATTTCTGTAAATATTTTAAGGGCGTTTTGGACTATTCCTGCTTATAATTATAAAGTGAGTGGTTTAATATTAATAACTCAATTACTTGGGGGTTAAAAGAGATAACCTTGAATTAATTAGTGGGTTATTCTATCATCTTTTATATTTAATTATATGTTAATTAGGGTAAAAGAAAGAGGGTTGAACAAGAAAAATAGAAAGAACAAAGAGGAGAAACGATCGAGAGAGAGAGGAAAAACGCAGCCTTGGGAATTGCTTGCTTGATCACGAATTCTTCGTGGAGGTAGGTTATGGTTGTTTCTATGATATTCGTAGTAAACTCTTAATAGCGAATGATATGTATTGGTAGTATTGTAAAATCCTTCTATGCTTATTGTATGCTTGTTGCTGATTGTTGATTTGTGATTGCTGAAATGAGATGAATTAAATCTTGAAAGAACCCTAATCTACTATTGAAGTATGCCTTGGTATAAGAAAAGGCTTGATGAATTGATAGAATGATGTTAGTGGATCGGAGTGTCACGTTCCGACACATAGAATTAAGGGATCGGGTGTCACGAACCGACACGTAGAATTAGGGGATCGGAGTGTCACGTACCGACACATAGTAGTAGGGGATCGGGTGTCACGAACCGACACGTAGAATTAGGGATCGGAGTGTCACGTTCCGACACATAGAATTAGGGGATCGGAGTGTCACGTACCGACACATAGTAGTAGGGGATCGGAGTGTCACGTACCGACACAAGAGGAAGAAAGATAATGAATCTTGAAAGATGTTAATATACTCAATATAATGAACCTAATTCCCAAATGAGTATGGTATTGAGGCTTGAGTCCTCATGGATGAACTTGGTGGTACTTATTAATGATTATAGAACTTGTTGTTGCTACATGTGGAGTATTGTAGTTGGTTTTTATGATATTATCTGATATATACTGTTTTCTATTTTGAGTTGGCCGATGATACTTACTCAGTACCCGTGTTTTGTACTGACCCCTACTTGTTTGTTTCTTTCTTTGTTATTTGGGAGTGCAGCAAACGTACCGTCGTCTTCAACCCACCGTAATTCTAGCCAGTCTTCAATACACCGGATTTCAGGGTGAGCTAATGCCTCTAGCTTGGACTGGATCTTCTTCTTCATGTCTTGATGCCTTGAAGTTCCGGCATGGACTAGCTTTTGTTTTATTTTAGCATTCTTAGAATACTCTTAGTTTAGTAATTTGATCATAGATGTTCTTGTGATGATGACTTCCAGATTTTGGGGATAATGAGTTATAAATTTTAGAAGTTATTTAATTGATTTTGTTAAAGAGTTTAAGTCTTCCGCATTGTATGTCGTTCAATATGTTTGGGTTTAGATTGGTTGGTTCGCTCACATAGTAGGTTAAGTGTGAGTGCCAGTCGCGGCTCGGTTTTGGGTCGTGACAAACTTGGTATCAGAGCATTAGGTTCGTTGGTCTCATCACACAAGAACGAGTCTAGTAGAGTCTTAAGGAACGGTAGGGGGACGCCTTTACTTTTCTTTGAGAGGCTATAAGACTTTAGGAAAATTCCATTCTTTCATTCTTTCTTTCGTGCTACTACTTGAGTCCAATTGGTATCTAGGTGATACAAATTGGTATCTGACCATCTTCACTCTATTTCGCAGATGGTTAGAACTAGAGCAACGACCGCGCCAGCAGCAACAACGGCAAGACAGGATGCGTCTGAGCCAGCCACTGGGGCTGTAGCTCGAGGAGGATCAGTGGTAAGAGGCCGTGGTAGAGGTCGTGGGAGGACGTCCTCTAGAGGAAGAGGACGAGCACCTAGCCCATTTGGTACTAGGGCGGTGACTCCTCCACCGACTGAGGAAGTGATAAGAGAGGGTGAGGAAGGGGAGAATGAACAAGTGCAGAATGAAGAATTACCACCCCAACCTACCCCAGAAATGATTAATCAGGTTCTTGCCTATCTTAGTGGGTTGTCTGATCAGGGCCAAACACCTCCAGTGTTTTCTGCACCAACACCTCAGGTTCCGGAGGTACAACATGCGGCTACTGTGGCTCCCCGCATGGATGCCTCATTGGAAATAGGCACGTTTCCTCGTCTGACTACAGGGCCTATAATGACAAATGATCAGCATGAACTTTTCAGTAAGTTCTTAAAATTGAAACCTCCAGTCTTCAAGGGTGCAGAATCTGAGGATGCTTACGATTTTCTGGTTGATTGTCATGAGCTACTACACAAGATGGGTATAGTAGAACGGTTTGGTGTCGAATTCGTGAGTTATCAGTTTCAAGGGAACGCCAAAATGTGGTGGCGGTCACATGTTGAGTGTCAACCAACAGAGGCACCACCTATGACTTGGGCATCATTCTCTAGCTTGTTTATGGAGAAGTATATCCCCCGGACTTTGAGGGATAGGAAAAGAGATGAGTTCTTGAGCCTAGAGCAAGGTAGGATGTCGGTTACTGCATACGAGGCTAAGTTTCGTGCGTTATCCAGGTATGCCACCCAACTTTGTTTCAGTCCACAAGAGCGGATTCGCCGTTTTGTGAAAGGGTTGAGGTCAGAATTGCGGATTTCAGCCTTACAGGTAGCGGCTACGGCAAAATCCTTCCAAGAAGTGGTAGACTTTGTGATAGAGGTGGAAGGAGTGAAGCCAGATGACTTCACCACGACATCGACCTCAAAAAGGTTTCGAAAGGGAGGTGAGTTTAATGGTTCTTACACTAGAGGACAGGGTTCAGGAGGTTACTCAGTCCGACCAATTCAGTCTTCACTACAGACTGTAGTTGGGGGTCCACCTCAGACCGGTCAACACTTCTCCGAGAGACCTATGCTTGACTCCAGAGAGTGTTATGGATGTGGGGAGACTGGACACATTAGGAGGAATTGTCCAAAACAGAGTTACAGACCCCCAATAGCTACAGGTAGAGGTGGTCATGGTAGAGGCCGTTTTTCTGGAGGACGTGGTGGTCGAGGTAATGGTGGTCACCAAAACGGCCGAGGTGATGGGCAAACTGGAGCCACTACGGCACAACATGGTAGGGGCAACGAACGGACTGGTGATAGGGCCCATTGTTACGCTTTCCCTGGGAGATCTGAAGCGGAGGCATCTGATGCTGTTATCACAGGTAATCTCTTGGTTTGTGATTGCATGGCTTCTGTATTATTTGATCCTGGCTCCACGTTTTCATATGTATCTTCCTCATTTGCTAATGGTCTTAAATTACATTGTGAGTTGCTTGACATACCTATTCGTGTGTCTACTCCGGTGGGTGAGTCTGTGATAGTTGAAAAAGTATATAGGTCTTGTTTGGTGACTTTTGTGGGGAGCAATACTTATGTAGACTTGGTTGTCTTGGAAATGGTTGATTTTGATGTAATTCTGGGTATGACTTGGCTTTCTCCAAATTTTGCGATCTTGGATTGTAATGCTAAAACTGTGACGTTAGCCAAGCCTGGGACAGATCCGCTAGTGTGGGAGGGCGACTACACTTCCACTCCGGTTCGTATCATCTCCTTTCTTCGTGCTAAGAGAATGATTGGTAAAGGGTGTTTAGCTTTCTTGGCACATCTCAAGGATGACACTACTCAAGTACCTCCAATTGAGTCGGTTTCGGTAGTCCGTGAGTTTCTGGACGTGTTCCCTGCAGACCTTCCTGGTATGCCACCGGATAGAGATATTGATTTCTGCATTGATCTGGAACCGGGTACTCGCCCCATTTCTATACCCCCTTATAGAATGGCTCCCGCAGAGTTAAGAGAGTTAAAAGCCCAACTTCAAGAGTTGTTGAGCAAAGGCTTCATTAGACCAAGTGCATCTCCTTGGGGTGCTCCGGTGTTGTTTGTGAAGAAGAAGGATGGGAGCTTTCGGATGTGCATAGACTACAGACAACTGAATAAGGTGACTATTAAGAACAAGTATCCCATTCCTCGCATTGATGACTTGTTCGATCAGTTACAAGGTGCTTGTGTCTTCTCTAAAATTGACTTGAGATCCGGTTATCATCAATTGAAAATACGGGCAACGGATGTGCCAAAGACTGCTTTTCGAACTAGATATGGGCACTACGAATTTGTGGTAATGTCTTTTGGTCTTACGAATGCCCCTGCTGCTTTCATGAGCTTGATGAACGGGATTTTTAAGCCATATCTGGATCTCTTTGTGATCGTGTTTATTGATGATATACTGATATACTCAAAGAGTAAGAAGGAACATGAGGAGCATTTGAGAATGGTGTTAGAGTTGTTGAGGAAGAAAAAGCTTTATGCCAAATTCTCCAAGTGTGAGTTTTGGCTAGATTCAGTGTCCTTCTTGGGGCACGTGGTTTCTAAGGATGGAGTGATGGTGGATCCATCTAAGATTGAGACAGTGAAGAATTGGGTAAGACCTACTAATGTGTCAGAAATAAGGAGCTTTGTTGGGTTAGCTAGCTATTACCGTCGATTTGTCAAGGGATTCTCTTCCATTGCTTCCCAATTGACGAACTTGACTAAGCAGAATGTTCCATTTGTATGGTCAGATGAATGTGAGGAAAGCTTTCAGAAGCTTAAGACCTTGTTGACTACTGCACCAATTCTTACCTTGCCGGTAGAGGGTAAGAATTTCATCGTTTATTGTGATGCATCCTATTCTGGTTTGGGTGCAGTGCTAATGCAAGAGAAGAATGTGATTGCTTATGCTTCGAGGCAATTAAAGGTGCATGAACGTAACTATCCGACCCACGATTTAGAGTTGGCTGCGGTAGTGTTTGCATTAAAGCAATGGAGGCACTATCTGTATGGGGTTAAGTGTGAAGTCTACACAGATCACGTAGTCTGCAGTATGTCTTTACTCAGAGGGATTTAATTTGAGACAGAGGAGATGGATGGAGCTACTAAAAGACTACGATATCACTATTCTGTATCATCCGGGAAAGGCTAATGTTGTGGCAGACGCCTTAAGTAGAAAGGCAGGAAGCATGGGAAGTTTAGTCCACTTACAAGTCTCTAGACGCCCGTTGGCTAGAGAAATCCAAAACTTGGCTAATGATTTTATGAGGCTAGAAGTAAATGAGAAGGGAGGATTTTTGGCTTGTGTGGAGGCGAGATCTTCTTTTCTTGACAAGATCAAGGGAAAACAGTTTGATGATGAGAAACTAAGTCGAATTCGGGATATGGTGTTGCGAGGAGAGGCTACAGAGGCCATAATAGATGAGGAAGGTGTTTTGAGGATTAAGGGAAGGGTATGTGTACCCCGTGTTGATGATTTGATCCACATTATTCTTACAGAGGCTCATAGTTCCGGATATTCTATACATCTTGGTGCAACCAAGATGTACCGTGACCTAAAGCAACACTTTTGGTGGAGTAGAATGAAGCGCGACATTGTTGATTTTGTTGCCAAATGTCCAAATTGCCAGCAAGTAAAGTATGAACACCAGAGACCTGGAGGAACACTTCAGAGAATGCCCATTCCTGAATGGAAGTGGGAGAGAATTGCAATGGACTTTGTTTGGTCTTCCAAAGACATTGGGTAAGTTTGATTCTATTTGGGTAATTGTGGACAGATTAACTAAGTCTGCTCACTTCATTCCGGTCAAGGTGACCTACAATGCAGAAAAGTTAGCCAAAATCTATATCTCAGAAATTGTTCGATTGCATGGAGTTCCACTTTCTATCATATCAGATAGAGGTACGCAGTTTACTTCTAAGTTTTGGAGAACATTGCATGCGGAGTTAGGTACTAGGTTGGACCTTAGTACTGCATTTCACCCTCAGACCGATGGTCAGTCAGAGCGAACGATTCAGGTATTGGAGGATATGCTTCGTGCATGTGTGATAGAATTTGGTGGTCATTGGGATAACTTCTTACCCTTAGCGGAATTTCATACAATAATAGCTATCACTCCAGTATTGACATGGCTCCATTTGAGGCATTGTATGGGAGGAGATGTAGGTCTCCCATTGGTTGGTTTGATGCATTTGAGGTTAGACCTTGGGGTACTGATCTTTTGAGGGATTCATTAGAGAAGGTGAAATATATCCAAGAAAAGCTTTTAGCGGCTCAAAGTAGGCAAAAAGAATATGTAGATCGAAAGTTTAGAGACTTGGAGTTCATGGAGGGTGAACAAGTCTTGCTGAAGGTCTCACCCATGAAAGGGGTGATGCGGTTTGGTAAAAGAGGTAAGCTAAGCCCAAGGTATATTGGACCATTTGAAGTACTTAAGCGAGTAGGGGAGGTGGCTTATGAATTAGCCTTGCCTCCAGGGCTGTCAGGAGTGCATCCGGTATTTCATGTGTCTATGTTGAAAAGATACCATGGGGATGGAAACTACATCATTCGTTGGGATTCAGTTCTTCTTGATAAAAACTTGTCTTATGAGGAGGAACCTGTTGCTATTCTAGATAGGGAATTCCGCAAGTTGAGATCAAGGGAAATCGCATCCATCAAAGTTCAATGGAAGAATCGACCAGTTGAAGAGGCCACTTGGGAGAAGGAGGCTGATATGCGAGAAAGATACCCACATCTGTTTACAGATTCAGGTACTCCTCTTCGCCCTTGTTTTTATTCTTGTGATCGTTCGAGGACGAACGATGGGTAAATTGGTATCTATTGTAACGACCTGTTTAGTCGTTTTGAGCAACAAATTTTATTTCTGGAAAAACTGGCTGAGACGACGGATCCCACGACGGACCGTCATGGGCACGACGGACCGTCGAGGGGGTCTTGTTCCAAAACACTTAGAATTCTGAAATTGAGTACTGAAATCGACTCTCTGAACTCTGTGACGGACCTGCAGGACGGACCGTCACAGACACGACGGACCGTCATGAGCCTCCGTTCCAAAACACTTCAACTCTTGAAAATTGGGTACTGGGAGCAAGTCTCTGAACTTCGTGACGGAAGTGCAGGACGGACCGTCGTAGGCACGACGGACCGTCACAGACCCTTAGTAAAAAGTTAGTCTCTGAACTCTGCGACGGAAGCAGCAGGACGGACCGTCGCAGGCACGACGGGCCGTCACAGATTGCGTAATCCCAGGCTGGGTCGGATTTCTGTAAATATTTTAAGGGGCGTTTTGGACTATTCCTGCTTATAATTATAAAGTGAGTGGTTTAATATTAATAACTCAATTACTTGGGGGTTAAAAGAGATAACCTTGAATTAATTAGTGGGTTATTCTATCATCTTTTATATTTAATTATATGTTAATTAGGGTAAAAGAAAGAGGGTTTGAACAAGAAAAATAGAAAGAACAAGAGAGGGAGAAACGATCGATCGAGAGAGAGGAAAAACGCAGCCTTGGGGAAATTGCTTGCTTGATCACGAATTCTTCGGTGGAGGTAGGTTATGGTTGTTTCTATGATATTCGTAGTAAACTCTTAATAGCGAATGATATGTATTGGTAGTATTGTAAAATCCTTCTATATGCTTAATTGTATGCTTGCATGAATATGATTATATGATTGTGATAAAATAAGCATGATGAAGCTATTGAATCCCAAATCTTGAAAGAAACCCTAATCTGCTTTATTAAAGGGATTGATGATGCCTTGGTATAAGAAAAGGCTTGATGAATTGATAGAATGATGTTAGTGGATCGGAGTGTCACGTTCCGACACATAGAATTAAGGGATCGGGTGTCACGAACCGACACGTAGAATTAGGGGATCGGAGTGTCACGTACCGACACATAGTAGTAGGGGATCGGGTGTCACGAACCGACACGTAGAATTAGGGGATCGGAGTGTCACGTTCCGACACATAGAATTAGGGGATCGGAGTGTCACGTACCGACACATAGTAGTAGGGGATCGGAGTGTCACGTACCGACACAAGAGGAAGAAAGATAATGAATCTTGAAAGATGTTAATATACTCAATATAATGAACCTAATTCCCAAATGAGTATGGTATTGAGGCTTGAGTCCTCATGGATGAACTTGGTGGTACTTATTAATGATTATAGAACTTGTTGTTGCTACATGTGGAGTATTGTAGTTGGTTTTTATGATATTATCTGATATATACTGTTTTCTATTTTGAGTTGGCCGATGATACTTACTCAGTACCCGTGTTTTGTACTGACCCCTACTTGTTTGTTTCTTTCTTTGTTATTTGGGAAGTGCAGCAAACGTACCGTCGTCTTCAACCCCACCGTAATTCTAGCCAGTCTTCAATACACCGGACTTCAGGGTGAGCTAATGCCTCTAGCTTGGACTGGATCTTCTTCTTCATGTCTTGATGCCTTGAAGTTCCGGCATGGACTAGCTTTTGTTTTATTTTAGCATTCTTAGAATACTCTTAGTTTAGTAATTTGATCATAGATGTTCTTGTGATGATGACTTCCAGATTTTGGGGATAATGAGTTATAAATTTTAGAAGTTATTTAATTGATTTTATTAAAGAGTTTAAGTCTTCCGCATTGTATGTCGTTCAATATGTTTGGGTTTAGATTGGTTGGTTCGCTCACATAGTAGGTTAAGTGTGAGTGCCAGTCGCGGCTCGGTTTTGGGTCGTGACAACTTCGAAACTTAAACATAAATGAACCAAGGAACACTGATATATGAAATGCATTAAATCACTACAAAATTATGAGGATGCCTTTGTTGACACTGGACCATATTTTCTATGTCTGCAAATCAGTTCCCAAAAGTGTAAAATTATATGAGCAAGTTTATAACAACTTAAAAACTACAATGAGTCCAAACTAAAAAATATACATTAATCTTAACTATAGACAAAAAAACAATGTAAGATCAAATAGAATAATGTAAACTGATTTGCCATAAATACTAACTCAACGAATGGCATGACTTGTGGACCAGTGAGTACCACATATCGATGTGCTTGACGTTTCAAGTATTAACGCATACTCTGCGCTACATCTTCTAGTGATGTAGGTTCAGGTTCTAAACTTCCAGATCACATTTTGATCGGTTCCGGATCTTCAATTCAACAGTTACAGTGGTGAGTCCTCATCCTTCGAGGACAAGTGACATGATTATTTTCCTTCGTTTTTAATTTTTTTTTCAGTCTAGCTGGGGCATGTCCTAGCATT
Source organism: Solanum lycopersicoides (assembly GCA_022817965.1). Classification (NCBI taxonomy): domain Eukaryota; kingdom Viridiplantae; phylum Streptophyta; class Magnoliopsida; order Solanales; family Solanaceae; genus Solanum; species Solanum lycopersicoides. Next base: position 91,345,212 of record CM040629.1, on the reverse strand, counting down.
TCTAGTCAGTTAGGCTTATTTCAGACATAGCTAGATTTAGCTTTATTTCATTTGAGCTTGACTTTAAGTTGTGTTAAAACTCTTAGTTTTATTATATATTCAGTTTTAGAATGGGTATTCCCAATCACTTTATGTTTTCATAAAGCTTACGCTCATTATTATTTCATTTCAGTTATCATAGTATGCTTATGTATACCAACAAAGTTAGCTTGGGGTCACTTGTGATCTTAGGTCAGGTACGCATCTCGGGGGTAGCTCAACATCATAACTATGCTACCAGTGAACAACTCCAACATAACTTTTTATTTTACTTTGGTTAGATCGTTACCCCGTTAAGGAAGTTTTACTTAAACTAATGATTCAAAGTTCATCTTCCTCATATAAAAAAAAAAGTTGATTTGCCTTAATTTAGAATGAATTGCCATCCAAAATTAGAAGGGAGAAACACCCTGGATAGGAGCGCTTTCCCTTGAAAGAAAGTTTTTAAACAAACTAAAAATTAAAGGTCCTCTTATTAATATGGTGATTTTCTGATTGAACTAAAATGAATTATAGACGTTCCTAAAGGGGTAACAAAATAAAATTGACTTAACGCAAATTTAAATTTGTCAGCGAATAAATAATGAATATCAAATAATAATACTATATAAACTAACATATTCATTCATGATTTTAAAACATTTCGTTGTATTGTTAACATATAACATTTTCTTCCATAAACTTGATCAAAATGATAAAGTAGTGTGTGGTACTACATAATGAGATATTTTGCCACACACTTGACATGAAATTAAATTAGTATTAGTATATATTATTTTTTCTCTTAAGTAAGTTGAATCATATATTAATTTAGTTTAGTTAAGAGAAACATAATGATGATTTATACTAATTTAATTGCATGTCAAGTGTGTAGCAAATTATTTCCTCATGTTGACACTACTCTATTATTTTGATGAAGTTCACGGAAGAGAAGGTTATATGCTAGCAATACAAGAGAATGGTAAAATTACACATGAACATATTAGTTTATATATTATTACTATATGATATTCATTATTTCTTTTCCAACCAATTCAATTATATTTGTGTTAAGTCGGGTTTTTTTGGTTACCTCCTTTAGGACCAAACTATGATTCATTCTTGTTCGTTCAAAAAATCACCATCTTTATAGGAGAAAGAGGAACTTTGAATTTTTAGTTTGTTTGAAAACTTCCATACGAGAGATAGCGCTCCTATCTAGGGTGTTTCTCATTTCTATTTTTGGATGACAATTATTCATTCTAAATTTAGGTCAATTACATTTTTTTAATATGAGGAAGATGTATTTATGGATGTATTTATAATTTTATATAATTCAATCTTTAGATAATTAAAATACTATTATTTAATTAAATTCTTAATTTAGTAGAGGGACAAGATGGTAATTAAATTTTTAAGATTAGAGTTTTCCACCTTAAAATTTATTCATATAAAACTATCAACACTAGAAGGAGCTTTTCCATCTTTTCCCTCGTGAAAATATAATCATCATCAACAACATACCTAGTGAAATCCCACTTCATAGAGTATGAAGAATGTGGAGAGTATGCAAATCTTACCACTATTTCGTGGAGATAAAGAGGTTGTTTATGAAAGAGTGGAATCAGGTTCGATAAATCTATACTTTGCAGAGAAGCACTTCTATAGGAAACTCAAAGATGAAATAGCAAGATGCACTTGCCAACAATCAACAAAATTTCAAGGAGAATGACCTAAAGATGCTTTAATGAATAGACTTAGTACACATTGGAAACATGGATTACCTTTAAGCGCACAGATTAACTGAAATGGAAATTCATATTCAGACTAGCAATTTGTGATAGATTGGCAACACGAGATAGGATTTCTCGATGGGGGATTAACACCACGCCACTGTGTACATTGTGTAATATCTGTACTGAAACAGTGGAGCATCTCCTGTTTGAATTTGAGGTCTCTGGAAGCATTTGGCAGAAGGTACTACGATGGCAAAATATACCGAGAGGGAATATGGTGTGGCAAAGGGAAATACAATGGGCAATTAGAAATTGTAAAGGAAGAAGTAATGGTGCAGCAGTGTACAAAATTGACATGGCAGCAACTATTTACTATGTATGGCAAGAGCGAAATCGGAGAATATTTCAATCGAAGGCAAGATCAGTAGATGCTATACTTCGGGTGATCATACAAGAGACTTATTTTCGAGCAAGCCAAATTTCCAAGCTAGCAACATAGATGAGGAAGTTGGACTACTAACCATCATAGTATAGGATTAATGAAAAGAGAAGTTGAGGAAGACTACTGATGGGGCACTATGTCCAGTGTAGTCATTTTGTTTATATGAGTATTTGTAAATTGTCATTTGGTAGATAAAATAAATTTACTTACCAAAAAAAAAAAATTAACTAGGTGCAATGTTATTATAAATTTAAAATTATATTTGAAATTCACAATTTAAATCATATATTAAAATAGAATCAAACAGAATGATCAACACTGATACGCATATTATTTCGTTCGAATAAATATGAGTCGAGTGGAGGAACTGTAACTCCTAGCTTGCTGCAAAAATCAGAGAAAACCATCTTTGTGAAGACTTTGGTATGAATATCAACTAGTTGATCCTTAGACTTCACAAAGTTGAGTAAAAAGTTGTCTCATGGCCACTTTCTCACGAACAAAACGATAGCCCGTTTCAACATGTTTGGGTCTAGCATGAATAACTAAAGTAATTGTCATGTACAAGGCACTCATGTTATCACAATATAACGTAGGAACAGATCTAAGAAACACTCTACGGTCATGAAGAAGATACAAAATCCAAGTCATTTCTGTGGCAGTGGAGGCTAGTGCTCTATACTCAGCTTCAGCACTCGATCGCCTACTATAGTCTATTTTTTGGAGGTCCAAAAATATAATTTGCACCTAGGTAGATGTTATAGCATGTAATTGATGTCCTAATAGTGGCACAACCTTCCCAATCAGAATCTTAGTAGCCATACAACATGCATGGTGATTGAGAAATAATTCTTAGGCCAAAGTGTAGAGTATCTTTGATGTACTTGAGAATCCTTTTTACCCATTGAATATGTTCAATGTTTGGGCTTTGCAGAAACTGGCTTGCTAAATTTACAGCATGAGTGATATCAGGTCTTGTGAGGGTCAAATATTTAAGGCTCCCTACTATCATTTTGTACAAGAGACATCTACAAGACTTTCTACAGCTACATGCAGACCATGCTTTTGAGCCAAAGGAGTGGTTACACCTTTGCCAAAGTCATCTCTTTCTTCGCCAGCAATTCACCAGAATACTTGCTTTGATTTAAGTGAACTCCTCGTTCGAAATACTTCACCTCAGAAAGAAGTGTAAAGGGCAAGATCTTTCATAGTGAACTCCTTCCGAAGTTGTAGAACCAACTGTGAGACATGGGATGGATTACTTTATGTGACAATAATATCATCCACATATAACAAGAGAAATATTTTGCCTTTATGAGTTTGCATGTTCCTTCGACATGTTCCATTAGTCTATTGTTCCTTCGACATATTTCATCAGTCTTCAAGCTTTCTGCAACAACTTTGTTGTAGGAAAATTACATTTTTTTTATATGAGGAAGATGTATTTATATAATTCAATCTTTATATAATTAAAATATTATTATTTAATTAGATATTACTAAAATTTTAATTTATTAGATAGGTAAAATGGTAATTCAATATGTTAAATAGGAGCTTTCCACTTTAAATAATATTTGATTCAGCTTAATTAAGAGAAATGTAATGGTGATCGACTTATACTAATTTAATTGTATGTCGAGTATGTAACAAAATATTTCCTCATGTTGTGATACTATTTAATCATTTTGATCAAGTTCATAAAAAAAAGGTTATATAATGATTATAAAATAAAGAACAGCAGCACAAATTGTCACGCCGCGAGCCTACATCCTGGGTGTGGCCAGCACTCGAAGACCATTGATGTCCTCGAGTGGACCCTTGGCATGACTTACTTAACTTAGTGAAAGACTATATGCACATTTATAAGGATTAATATCATATAACTGAAATGAATAATAACATAATCTAAGAATGTCTAAAGATTAAAAATTCAACTTGGCAAAAGCTGCCCACCCAAGTCTATAACATAATAGATGAAAATTAAAAGACTCAAAGGACTAACATTTGACTGTTTATGAAGCCTTTAAACATTTGAGATGGATGTTTATACAGACCCCACAACATCTTAACAACTAATATAGAAAAAAATAAAGGAGTCCTCTAAAATGCATGGAGGTTCACCAACTTACTCTAGAGTGCTATACTGGATCAATTGTGCGCTGGATGCCGATCCTCATTACCTTTGTATTCATTATAATACGATGCAGCCCAAATGACATCAGTACATTGAACGTACGAGTATGCGAGTTGGAATGCTAAACAACATAGGCTAGAAAGAGTCTGAAAGAAACTGAAGAACTTACCTGGCTCAAACTAACTCAACATAACTGATTCATTTCAATATAAAACAATTTAAATACAAGTGCAATATAAATAAAAGTTGTTTAAAAATATGTTGTAAACTCTGTGTATATGCATAGATACAATTGACTATGAGATGTATGTAAAAATAAAAATAAAGTTTGTTTATAAGAAAATAATAACTTTTGTGAAAGTTTCTCTAACCGACAACCATCACATAAGAGCTACAGTGATGATACAACGATCTACCGCACGCTGCCAGCGCATCCTATACCCGGCCAAAGGTTTAAGACCTGAACTGCCTAATGGATCCACTAGTCTACTGTGAAAAGGGTTCATCTAAAAAATATGACCTTATTTTTACCCATGGTGGCTACACGGTTTTATAGAGATGTGAATTATATGAACTCATGCTCGTCCTTAAATCGGTGCTCAATACTACTCCCAAAATATACTGGATCTTATGTTTTTAAAACATACTTCTGTGATTTGAGATTAGTGGTCAAAACTTAGCTCAAAGGCTATCTTAAAAATCTCAGTTTCCCTGCTTGCTTCATTTAGAATGCTATTACTCTTTTCTCAAAACTAGCTCGAATGCTCTTTGGAAATCTCAGTTTCTGTTCTTGTTTAAATGTGAATACATTTCTTTTAAACCTCTTTGAGAAGATATTGTCCCCATATACTTCTTTGAAGAAAGAACTTCAACTTTGCTCTTTAATGAACTCAACTCTTAAGTCTTAAAAACAAAGTTAAAACATTGCTAAAGACTCTTGAAAACTTTGAAGAACTTTGTTTTGACTTGCTTCTTAACTTCTAGACTTGACTCTTGACTTCTTTGACTTTGATCTTAACTTTCCATCAATCAACTAGAAACCCGCACCCTGATGAATTGTCATCTTGCGAATCAAGTTTCTCAACCTCATTAATTCTCATCTACCATAAAGCCAAAATCCTCTAACCAACTAGTCATGGCTGAAAAATACATCCTTTGGTTACTACTGTCCATATCAAACGGATCCCCCGGCAACAAATTAGCAACTTCATCAAGCTCCTCGTTTCCCTATTTCAAACCCCAAAATTTATGAAATCCACCCTCCCTTACCGAACTTGATGCCAGATGACCTTTCCTCTCCTCGATTCCAGGCCATAACGTCCACTCAAAACAGTCACCACTCACCACTCACCCATCTACTCCAAAACCACAAAACCAAACCCAACATTAATTAATCTTTAATAAAACCCTAAAATCACAAACGCAAACTAAACAAAAACACCAACTTGATCTAGAAAAACACAAAATTCAAACAAAAAACGAAATGGAAAATGAAAAAAAAATAGATAGATAACATACTTGGATTTGCCCAAAAAGGGAAATGGTGGTAAAAAGAGCAGCTACACCACCAAAAATCTAGAAGGAATTGAGAAATGAAGGGCTTTTGAACTATAACGACGTAGTAAGTGATATGTAAAGAGCAAATTATAGGGTATTTATAGTGTTTTCACCATCAATAAGATCTATAGAGGACAGAGTGACCATTGTTTCTTGGTGTGAACGCCTTGTGGGCTCATTTTATTGAATTGGGCCTCCTCTTCTGTTTTTTGATCAAAGGGCCTCCTTTACTATTTGGCTTTACAAGATTAAGGAGTCGTTTTGGTACGGGGAATAAAGATGATAATTTATTTTGATAAAATTGAGATTAATTTTAGAGCAAATTATATAAATAACTAGTTTATTGAAGTTCAGTGCTATGTACAAAAAATGACTACATTTTAATCAATATTTCACCGTATTTGTGTATATTTTTGTTTCCTAGTTTTTGAGCACCTGTTTCGCACGTGTGTATGATGTGAATTTTTATAGATATGTTAGAATGACTAAAACTCATGGAAATATATATGTAAATTATAATGAATAATAAAATGTAATAATTGCAAAATAAGAATACAGACTTACGACAATAAAACATTCATAGAAAACTAAATTAAGAAGTCTAATAGATAAAAAAGACAAAAAGAAACAGATTTAAGAAAAAATACAATGTATACATGTATACATTATTCTTATAATACTGATGTATATAAAGATGAAAAATAAGAACAAAATTAGTACATAATTCTCTGAGTTCTTATTGACTCCTTCCATATCCTATCAAAATTCAAGAGTCTTCTTCATCTACTTTAACTATAGAACAAAAATAATTGTCTAATAATCTTGGTAGGGGTTTCGTGAGGTAAAGAAGTTGAATTTATACAGATAGAATAAAAGGAATATCAAAAGATATCTTAAAGTTTTAGTTTAAATATTTGGAGGTTATGAATATGAAAAGATGAAAGTTACGAATATTAAGAGTATAAAAGTTGAATAAGTAGTTAGAAAATAATAATAAATAAATTAACAATATGGAAAAGAAAATTAAAGTTAGCAAACCATGTAGAAAGAACTGTTAAAGTTCTTATCACGTAATTAAGCATCAATGAATTTAAATTTGTGAAGCTAGAGTCATTCTTAAATAATAATCAAGATGACATTATCAATGTGTTTCTCCATTTTCCAGTTTGCACCCTTTAAATTATTAAATTTTGTTATTTATCATAAAGGATAATACTTTATGCAATGCCATTATTTTTAATAATATACAACAAATCAAACAATCAATAATAAAATAATCCCAACATAACTTATCTTCAACCCAAACGACTATTATATAATACAAAAGTGCAAAATATTAAAACATTATTGACTCAGATCATAGAATATTTATGATATGAGGATTCATACGGCTGAACCTAACTAACTTGCCAATCAACCGAGCTACCTGATTTAAGAATAGGGTGAGATACTTGAATCTAGTGGTCGATGAATCACTAATCAAAGAGCAGATTTTACAGAAATTCTTGATCGATCTTTGGCCTTGAGCTCTATTCGTCAAATTTATAAGGATATCAATTATGATAATAGTACAAAATGCATGAACTATGTTAATATTTCTCCATAAAAGTGGCTTGCATACTCTTTCAACTACAACTAGGTCCCCCAAGCCTAAATAACACAAGGACAACAACCAACAACGCCAAACAACGCCTGTGATGGATTACGTCCATCCACACCACAATGATCATTCACTTTCCCTCATACCATGACAACCATTCAACCCCTCTCTGAAATTCATCCCTAACGGCTCACAATTTCCATCAATCAACGGGAAACCCGCACCCTGATGAATTCTCATCTTGCGAATCAAGTTTCTCAACTTCATTAATTCTCATCTACCATAAAGCCAAAATCCTCTAACCAACTAGTCATGGATGAAAACCCCATCCTTTGGTTACTACTGTCCATATCAAACGGATCCAAAGGCAAAAAATTAGCAACTTCATCAAGCTCCTCTTTTCCCCATTTCAAACCCCAAAACTTACCAAATGCACCCTCCCTTACCGAACTTGATCATAGATGAGTTTCCCTTTCCTCGATTCAAGGCCATAACGTCCACTTGAAACAGTCACCACTCACCCATCTACGCCAAAACCACAAAAACAAACCCAACATTAATTAATCTTCAATAAAACCCTAAAATCGCAAATGCAACTAAACAAAAACAACAACTTGTTCCAGAAAAACACAAAATTCAAACAAAAAACGAAATGGAAAAAGAAAAAATAGATAGATAACATACATGAATTTGCGCAAAAAGGGAAATGGTGGTAAAAAGAGCAGCTACACCACCCAAAACCAAGATGGAATTGAGAAATGAAGGGCTTATGAACTATTACGGCGGAGTGAGTTATATGTAAAGAGTATATTATAGGGAATTTATAGTGTTTTCACCATCGATAACATCTATGGAGGACAGAGTGACCATTGTTTCTTGGTGTGAACGTCTTGTGGGCTCATTTTATTGAATAGGGCCTCCTATTTTTTTTCCGATCAAAGGGCCTCCTCTACTATTTGGGTTTTATAAGATTGAGGAGTCGTTTTGGTACATGGAATAAATATAATAATTTCTTTTAATAAAATTGAGATTAATTTTAGAGAAAATTATATGAATAATTAGGGTATTGAAGTTCAGTGCTATTTACAAAAAATGACTACATTTTAATCAATATTTCACCGTATTTGTGTATTTTTTTTGTTTCCTAGTTTCTGAGCCCGAGCTTCGCACGTGTGTTTCATGTGAATTTTTATAGATATGTTAGAATGACTAAAATTCATGGAAACATATATATGTAAATTGTAATGAATAGCAAAATATAACAATTACAAAATAAGAATAAAGACTTACGGCAATAAAACATTCATAGAAAACGAAATTAAGAAGTTTGATAGCGAAAAAAAGACAAAAAGAAAAAAATTCCAGAAAATATACAATGTAGACATTATTCTTATAAACCTAATGTGTATATATATATATATATATATATATATATATATATATATGAAAAAATAAGTACAAAATTAGTACATAATTCTCTGAGTTCTTATCGACTCCTTCCATATCCTATCAAAACTCAAGAGTCTTCTTCATCTACTTTAACTGTAGAACAAAAATAATAGCCTAATAATCTTGGTAGAGGTTTCATGAGATAAAGAAGTTGAATTTACATGGATAGAATAGAAGGAATATCAAAAGATATATTAAAGTTTTAGTTTAAATATTTGGAGGATATAAATATGAAAAGATGAGAGTTATGAATATTAAGAGTATAAAGGGAAAATGCACAAGTAACCCCTCAACCTATGCCCGAAATCTCAGAGACACACTTATACTATACTAAGGTCCTATTACCCCTTGAACTTATTTTATAAGTAATTTTCTACCTCTTTTAGGCCTACGTGGCACTAACTTGAAAAAAAAGTCAATCAACATTGGCCCACAAGATAGTGTCACGTAGGCTGAAAAGGGGTAGAAAATTATTAAGTAAGTAAGTTAATGGGGTAATAGGACCTTAGTATAGTATAAGTGTATCTCTGAGATTTCGGGCATAGGTTGAGGGGTACTTGTGCATTATCCAGAGTATAAAAGTTGAATAAGTAATTAGAAAATAATAATAAATAAATGAAAAATATGAAAAAGAAAATTAAAGTTAGCAAACCATGAAGAAAACGAACAATTTAAGTTCTTATCATGTAATTAAGCATCAATAAATTTAAATTTGTGAAGCTAGAATTATTCTTAAATAATAANAATTAAGCATCAATAAATTTAAATTTGTGAAGCTAGAATTATTCTTAATAATAATCAAGAGGACATTATCAATGTGTGTCTCCATTTTGAATATTTGCACCCTTTAAATTATTAAATTACGTTATGTATCATAAAGAATAATACTTTATGCAATGCCGCTGTTTTTAATAATATAAAACAAATCAATCAATCAATAAAAAAATAATCCCAACATAACTTATCTTCAAACCAAAGTTAAATAATAGTCAAGAGCAACATATTAAAACATTACTGACTCGGATAGAATATTTATGATACGAGGATTCATATGGCTGATCCCAACTAATTTGCCAATCAACCGAGCCACCAGGTTTGAGAATAGAGTGAGATTCTTGGATCTAGTGGCTGATGAATCACTGATCAAAGAACAGATTTTGAAGAAATTATTGATCGATCTACGGCCTTGAGCTCTATCCGTCAAATTTATAAGAATATCAATTGTGATGTTAGTACAAAATGGATGAACTATGTTAATATTTCTCCATAAAAATGGATTCCATACTCTTTCAACTACAAATAGGTTCTGCAAGCCTAAATAACCAAGGGACAATAAGCAACAACGCCTGTGATGGATTACCTCCATCCACACCACAATGATCATTCACTATCCATCATACCATGACCACCGTTTAACCCCTCTCTGAAATTCATCCCTAACGACTCACAATTTCCATCAATCAACTGGAAACCCGCACCTGATGAATTCCCATCTTGCGAATCAAGTTTCTCAACTTCATTATTCTCATCTACCATAAATCCAAAATCCTCTAACCAACTAGTCATGGCTGGAAACCCCATCCTTTGGTTACTACTGTCCATATAAAACAGATCCCAAGGCAACAAATTAGCAACTTCATCAAGCTCCTTTTTTCCCCATTTCAAACCCAAAAACTTACAAAATGCACCTCCCTTACCGAACTTGATGCCAGATGAGCTTCCCTCTTCTCGATTCTAGGCCATAACGTCCACTCGAAATAGTCACCACTCACCCATCTACGCCAAAACCACAAAAACAAACCCAACATTAATTAATCTTCAATAAAACCCTAAAATCGCAAACGTAAACTTAACAAAACCAACAATTTGTTCAAGAAAAACACAAAATTAACAAAAAACGAAATGGAAAATGAAAAAAATAGAAGATAACATACTTGGATTTGCGCAAAAAGGGAAATGGTGATAAAAAGAGCAGCTACACCACCCAAAACCAAGATGAAATTGAGAAATGAAGGGCTTATGAACTATTACGGCGGAGTGAGTGATATGTAACGAGTAGATTATAGGGTATTTATAGTGTTTTCACCATCGATAACATCTATGGAGGATAGAGTGACCATTGTTTTTTGGTGTGAACGCCTTGTGGGCTCATTTTATTGAATTGGGCCTCCTCTTCTTTTTTTCGATCAAAGGGCCTCCTTTACTATTTGGGTTCTACAAGATTGAGGAGTCGTTTTGGTACATGGAATAAAGATAATAATTTCTTTTGATAAAATTGAGATTAATTTTAGAGCAAATTATTAAATAACTAGGTTATTGAAGTTCAGTGCTATTTACAAAAAATGACTACATTTTAATCAATATTTCACCGTATTTGTGTATTTTTCTATTTCCTAGTTTCTGAGCACGTGCTTCGCACGTGTGTTTCATGTGAATTTTTATAGATGTGTTAGAATGACTAAAATTCATGAAAATATATATGTAAATTGTAATGAATAATAAAATATAACAATTACAAAATAAGAATAAAGACTTACGGCAATAAAACATTCATAGAAAACTAAATTAAGAAGTCTAATAGCGAAAAAAAGACAAAAAGAAAAAAATTTGAGAAAAAATACAATGTAAACATTATTCTTATAAACATAATGTGTGTGTATATATATATATATGAAAAAATAAGTACACAATTAGTACATAATTCTCTAAGTTCTTATCGACTCCTTCCATATCCTATCAAAATTCAAGAGTCTTCTTCATCTACTTTAACTGTAGAACAAAAATAATAGCCTAATAATCTTGGTATGGATTTAATGAGATAAAGAAGTTGAATTTATATATATAGAATAGAAGGAATATCAAAAGATATCTTAAAGTTTTAGTTTAAATAATATGAAAAGATGAAAGTTATGAATATTAAGAGTATAAAAGTTAAATAAGTAGTTAGAAAATAATAATAAATAATTTAACAATATGAAAATGAAAATTAAAGTTAGCAAATCATGTAGAAAGAACTGCTAAAGTTCTAATCACAAAATTAAGCATCAATGAATTTAAATTTGTCAAGCTATAATCATTCTTAAATAATAATCAAGAGGACATTATCAATGTGTGTCTCCAATTTGTAGATTTGCACACTTTAAATTATTAAATTTTGTTATTTATCATAAAGGATAATACTTTATCAAATGCCGTTGGTTTTAATAATATACAACAAATCAAACAATCAATAAAAAAAATAAGGGAAAATGCACAAGTACTCCCTCAACCTATGCCCGATATTACAGAGACACACTTATACTATACTAAGGTCCTATTATCCCCCCCCCCCAAAACTTATTTTATAAGTAATTTTTGACCCCTTATCGGCCTAGGTGACACTAGTTTGAAAAAAAAAGTCAACCAGTGTTGGGACCAAACTTGATCGATCTTGAGCTCTATTCGTCAAAGTTATAAGGATATCAATTTTGATGTTAGTACAAAATGCATGAACTATGTTAATATTTCACCATAAAAGTGGCTTGCAAACTATTTCAACTACAAATAGGTCCCCCAAGCCTAAATAACCAAGGGGAAACAACCTACAACGCCTGTGATGGATTACCTCCATCCACACCACAATGATCATTCACCATCCATCATACCATGACCACCGTTTAACCCCTCTCTGAAATTCATCCCCAACGGCAATTTCCATCAATCAACTGGAAACCCGCACCCTGATGAATTCCCATCTTGCGAATCAAGTTTCTCAACCTCATTAATTCTCATCTACCATAAGCCAAAATCCTCTAACAAACTAGTCATGGCTGAAAAACCCATCCTTTGGTTACTACTTCCATATCAAACGGATCCCAACGCAACAAATTAGCAACTTTGTCGAGCTCCACTTTTTCCTATTTCAAACCCCAAAACTTATAAAATCCACCCTCCCTTACCGAACTTGATCCGAGATGAGCTTCCCTCTCCTCGATTCCAGGCCATAACGTCCACTCAAAACAGTCACCACTCACCCATCTATGCCAAAAACCACAAAACAAACCCAACATTAATTAATCTTCAATGAAACTAAACAAAAACACCAATTTGTTCCAGAAAAACACAAAATTCGAACAAAAAATGAAATAGAAACGAAAAAAATAGATAGATAACATATTTGGATTTGCCCAAAAGGGGAAATGGTGGTAAAAAGAGCAGTTACACCACCCAAAACCTAGAAGGAATTGAGAAATGAAGGGTTTATGAACTATTTTGGCAGAGTGAGTGATATGTAAAGAGTAGATTATAGGGTATTTATAGTGTTTTCACCATCTATAACATCTATGGAGGACAGAGTACCATTGTTTCTTGGTGTGAACGCCTGGTGGTCTCATTTTATTGAATTGGGACTCCTCTTCTTTTTTTCGATCAAAGGGCCTCCTCTACTATTTGGTCTTTACAAGATTGAGGACTAGTTTTGGTACGTGGAATAAAGTTAATAATTTCTTTTGATAAAATTGAAATTAATTTTAGAGTAAATTATATAAATAACTAGGTTATTGAAGCTCAGTGCTATTTACAAATAATGACTACATTTTTATCAACATTTCATTGTATTTGTGTGTGTTTTCGTTTACTTTCTGAGAACGTGCTTTGCACGTGTATTTCATGTGAATTTTTTTCGATATTTTATAATGACTAAACTTCATGGAAATATATATATATATATATATATATATATATATATATATATATATATATATGTAAATTGTAATGAATAATAAAATGTAACAATTACAAAATAAGAATAAAGACTTACGACAATATAACATTCATAAAAAACTAATTTAAGAAGTCTAATAGAGAAAAAAGGACAAAAAGAAACAGATCTAAGAAAAATAACAATGTAGACATTATTCATATAAGACTGTATATGTAGATGAAAAAGTAAGTACAAAATTAGTACATAATTCTCTGAGTTCTTATCGACTCCTTCCATATCCTATCAAAATTCAAGAGTCTTATTCATCTACTTTAACTATAGAACAAGAATAATAACCTAATAATTTTTTAGGGGTTTCATGTGATAAAGAAGTTGAATTTGTATATATAGAAAAGAAGGAATATCAAAAGATATCTTAAAGTTTTAGTTGAAATATTTGGAGGTTATGAATATGAAAAGATGAGAGTTATGATATTAATAGTATAAAAGTTGAATATGTAATTAGAATGTAATAATAAATAAATGAACAATATGAAAAATAAAATCAAAGTTAGCAAACCATGTAGAAATAACTACTAAAGTTCTTATCATGTAATTAAGCATCAATGCATTTAAATTTCTGAAGCTAGAGTCATTGTAGATATGAGCATGTTTAGAAGTCAATGTTATGAACAATGGTGATTCTGTGAAAGGTGTGCTCACATGTACTCACGCACACTTTGAATATATGAATGAAGTTAATGAATGAAAATTGGGGAATGTAGGGTAGACACTCTTCATGAGTAGAGATGAAGTGTCTAGACAATTCCCTACTATTCCTAAAGAACTCTAGTAATGAAAAGGGGGATTTTGGGGTTAAAATATTCGTGAGTTGAGACGAAGTGTTTAGTAGCAACCTTACTATTCCGAAGAGTTTTCTAAGATAGGTTTGAGGTTGGATACCCTTCGTGAGTTGAGATGTGGTATTCAAAAGTAACCTATAGGGATAAGTACTCTTCGTTAGTGGAGATGAGGTGCTAAATATTATCCCTTAACCGATAGTCAATGAATATTTAAGACTCTGTGGAGGAGTTATGCTTAGCACCGAGAGGATTTGAAGAAGGGGTGGATACACTTCATAAGTAGAGACGTATCCAATGTACTTCTTGAGATGAGTGTTCCTCGTTAGTAGAGAATGGGTTACTTAGAAGCATTCTCTTATACCTTAACTTGCGCCAGCATAGGTATAGCTGTTGGAGATCCATGTAAAGACTAAGAGTATGACCCTACCTTAGGCAAGTGGGGACCCTCATATGGTAGGGGTTGATACCAGGATTCGTGTCTAGCTCTCATGGTCTATGTCGGTTAAAGCTAGCCCCACAAATGTATGGAAATGAACTAAGTCTTCTTAAGGGTGTACTAGTTAGGGTAGGTGGTGGAATGAGACGTTATCTATCCATTGCACAAGTAGACATTTGGAGGGAGTCTTGGTGTGTCCTTATATGAAATGCATGAATGGGTCATGATATGATGTTAATGAAGTAATTTGACTTTATGTTAATGTTGAGGAAGCATGTTGATATTATGTCTTGTATGATGAAACTTATGTATTTGATGAATGTGGTGTGCCTAGTGTAAGGGAACTCTCAATGAACACTAAGGTAGGAGCAGTAGTATGGGATGCTACTTCCACATTGTACTAAGTGTAACTTGGGGGTAGTCTTGGAGGATGGTCTTTACGTGAAGTTCGTTAATGCATGTATGTTCCTCTAGTGTCTTTAGTATTGATTGTTGACTTGTTAAATGAAACGAAGTATGTTTTTCTTTGGTAGTCTTAAGGATCACTTAGGTGTGTATTGAAGAGGTTGTATGGGCGGTATCTTCGTGTCTTACCTTAGTGAGTCTTAGGATAACTTTGGATAGGAAGAGCTATATGATAAATGGGTTTACTGTTAAATGTGACTTATGTTGAATAGTATGGAAGTTTTACCTTATATTCTTAATGGTGACTTATATGATGTTTTGTGACTTGATTGATGAAGGTTTTATCAAAATAGCATGAAAAGTATATTTTAACTATATTGTCCTCTTTTGCATGTTTTTGCATAATGTCATACTTAGTACAATGTTTGTACTAACCCAATACTCTTCTATATTTCTATAAGTATAGGTGGAAGGCAAGTGAAGATTCTTAGGAGGCAAAGCTTGGGAAGTTGATTCTCTCAAGATTGGTATGTCCTCATATGTTTGAGGACATAGTCTATGTTTCTTTTAGTTTCTTTCTTTTAAGACTTTGTATAAGACTTAGTATGTTTCCTTTGAATGTAAAGGGTCGTGACCCTAAGATATTAAGATGTGTCTTTAAGTTGGTTTGTGATGATGAGACTTGTTCCTTGCTTTTATATAAAAGAAGTTTCTTATCAATATTGTTGTGAAAAGTTTTAATTTTGCACAACTTTTCATACTTATGTAATGAATGATAGCTAAGAGGGTTGTGCAAGACCTCCCTGAGGTCAAGTACGTCATGTGCCGACTTGAGAGTGCTCTACCTTCTAGGGGTTACTCTCGGGTTTTTCTAGCATGGACCTTACCTTACTGCAACAAAAGGAAGATCGTTATCAAGATAACAATCTTCAAGGAAGAGTTTAGCCTATACAAAGATTCTTCCTTAGACTTACAAATAGTTTTAACTTACAAAAAAGTTAGCCTTATCAAACCTCCTTCTAATACTAGGAATTTGATATTTATCTAGTTGAAATGGTCCCTTTAATTGTTTCGGAAGTTGCTGAAAAGAATAGTAAAAGTTACCTATTTCACTTAAGGATGCCATTTTTGCCAATAAATCAGACATTCGGTTGGCCTCTCTGAAATAATGGCGTAATTGTGTTTCATCTATGTCCATGTTGAGCCTTATTTCCCTGACGATCGCTTTGAGTTTGAGGTTGGAATTGTTCTCTTCTTTTATCATGTTAGTAATAATCATAGAGTCCATCTCCAAGTCCAACCTGTTGATATTGTTTTGGTTACACCATTGAACACCATATCTAACAGCTTCAGCTTCAGCTTGATTGTTACTTGCACAAAAGATTGGAATTGAATAGGCCATTACAAGATCTCCAACGGCATCTCTAATGATACCCCCAATCCCAGCTCAGTTATTGCTGCCTAAGAAACTACCATCACTATTTAGTTTGAATCTTCCTTCAGCGGGTTTTTTCCAGACAACGACCTTACAACTCACCACTGGTTTCATTCTTTCCATAGTTTGACAAATATGTAGCCATGTGTAGTTATCATCAAACAATTTGCATTTAGGGAAAGATATACCAATAGTAGTTTTAATATTCCACAAAATTTGAGTCTCCATTCTTCTAGTAATGAACTTCTTCTTGTCTCCAAATGTGCATGATGTCCAACTTTTCCAACTCTCCAAGAATATGCAAATAGGAACAATTTGGAGTAGAAGCTTGTGAACATTGTTGTGATGGATTCTATTTCTCCATTTTCCATGATTGTCTTCGGAGGGCTATGTTCATGTATGACTCTCAAAGGGCCTCCTAACAATCTCCACATGATGAAGTCCAATTATCCCACCACATACTGCATTCACCCTAATTAATTCTCCAAATGATGTTGGGTTCTGCTTTCTCTCTTTCATCCACAAGAAGTTTCCAAGCCTGAGAATTCCCAGAACACCATTTCTTGGAAACAGTATGGGTTCTAATAAAATATTTGGAGTTCATAAAATGTAGTGGCACAACATGAGAAAATTTTTTGTCACACACTCGACATGCAATTAATTTAGTATAAGTCACTATTATGTTTCTCTTAATTAAGTTGAATCATATATTATATAAAGTGGGGAACTCCTATCTATAAAGTTGTACCACTAATTTGTCATTTTGATCAAGTTCATAAGAGAAAATGTTATATACCAGCAATACAACGAAATGGTAAAATCACACATGAACATATTAGTTTATATAATATTACTATTTGATATTCATTATTTATTTTCAAACCAATTTATATTTGTGTTGAGTCAGGCTTTTTTCGTTACCTCTTTTAGGACCAAACTACGATTCATTCTTGTTCGATATCATCTTGATAGGAGAAAGAGGAACTTTGATTTTTTAGTTTGTTTGAAAACATCCTTAGGAGAGAAAACGCTCCTATCTAGGGTGTTTTTCCTTACTATTTTTGGGTGACAATTCATTCTTCCTTGTTCATGTTTTCTTCCTTAAGTAGTCATGTCCTAGGTCGATTAGTAAGATTTCCTCATTTGTTTTCCATAGGGTTGTTAGCCTACTTTTCAGGTATAAGTGGGTTATCATCCCCTTTGGTTAAGGGGTCTATATATCTTGTTTGACCTTTCTTCGCAATCCATTTGGTCTGTCAGCATAATTTCGATGTGACATGTCGAGGCAACAGATGAGGGGTTTGATTGGGGATACTAAGTTGCCAACACCCTGTTGAACGTCATGCTAGAACATCTATTGTGTTACCCCTCCCCTTGGGTGGCTGCCTCCACTTCCTTGGTAGTGCAATCCGTGGGGGGGGGGGGACCGGTTGAATGGGACTTTTCGGATTATTAGAAAGCATGTTTGATTTTTACTGAGAAAGGAGAGTTTCTCTATCTGCAAAAAAAATCAATAAATGAGATTCATCAACTTTTATGTAGAAGTCTCGTGTAGGAATATAGAGAATAAGTAACTTCTAGTCAAGAGCTCTTTCCCCATCAATAGTCTACATGTCACGACCCAAAAATGGGCGTGATGGCACTCGTCTTATCCCACCAAGACAAGTCAGCCTAAAACTCAACTTATTACAATAAAATGCGGAAAATTTACTATCAACTTACATTATACCCCAAAATCTGGTTGTCACGTGTACAAGTCTCTAATGTATTACAATTGAATCAAAAGAAAATATAAGTCTCATATGACGTTGTTTCTAGAGTAGAACAAGATCATAAACAGGAGTAAGGTCTGCTGAGATGACAAACAGCTACCTGACAAATCTCCAAGAAGCCTCGGAAACGAAGAGAAATATATCATAAAGGTCCGGGCTAGTAACCTACAAAAAAAATATTTGAAGCAAGGGGTGAGTACCAAACCACACGGTACTCAGCAAATAAACCTCTAAACACAAGCTAAGGGGATGAAATACGGGTACTCCTACCACCCCAAGCGAACCTCCACAACTACAACCTGCATAAAAATCAGCCCAACCTAACAGCTCACAGTTTACATAGCACATAGCTCAACAACAACACTTCGACAAATTACATGTCCTCAACAACAAAACTTCAACATATTACATATCCTCAACAACAACACTTAGACAAATTACATATCCTCCACATCAACACTTTGACAAATTACATGCCCTTAACAACAATACTTTAACAAATTGTATATCCTCAACAACAAGCTCAGTATTCACCAATCACCAATTCCACAGAAAGGCATTCACAAAATCAGCAAAACACAATATCAAGCTCACTAATAATAAGTATGTGCAATGTAATGGAATGCAATGTCAAGTATAATGATGCATGTCTGACCTAGTGATACACACCCGATGTCTCTCAGTTCGGGACCCATGGGGGACATATCTGTCCATGCATCTATCGCGGCGCACGACACGACCCTCGATAATAGTAACCATCGCGGCGCGCGATACGTCCCTCGAAATATAGTATCCATCGCGGCGCGCGATACGTCCCTCGAAATAGTACATCCTCTTTAAGTTTTCATTCTTTCTCAATGCACATAACACTTGTCACAACCATGTCTTAAAATAATGCAAATGACATGTTCACACAAATAAAGATGATACGACCATTTTCATAGCACTGCACAATTCACAACAACATCAACAATGATTCAACAAGCCTTTCAAACCATTCTCCATTATCAACACATCACACACAAGCAATTATTCACATTGCCTTTTATTACCCTTTGTTTTCATCATTAGAATTAATCAATGTGGACAAGTCAACCCATCACCAAGTCCCATTACTCCCACACATATATCCCAAGGAAATACACATATTTCATACACTTCGCAAGAGTTTAGAAATCCACTTGCCTGAAATAGTCAAACAATCATTGGGACTTGAGCCTCCCCTTTTCGTTGAACTCCCAACTCAAAGCAATCTATTCAAATAAATGACTACAATAAGATTCCTAAACTAACAATACTCATATTACTATGTGTTTAGCTTTGACCCAAAAATTCACCAAAATTTATAATCAAGTTTCTAATCTTGATGTCAATTAACATGATAACTCTCATATTTTTCAAATTTCAAACCTAGAGTTGAGTTTTAATTTCTCCAATATACTAGATATAATAATATTCATATAATTTTATACCTTTATATTTAATTACATATGATAATATATCAAACTAGGATAATTATATAATATGATGAATATAAGAGCTATTTGAAAAGAAAAAGAATGAGAACCAGTACGTTAATCTCCTATTCCATATATACATACCTATAATCCATAAATAATATAAAATAAATTATTAAAAATCTAAATTGGCAAAATTGTCAATCATCGGCCAATGATTGCCATTAATGATTTAAAGCCTAACTTTTTCAATTGTGTTTTTCTCTTTCCCACATATTAAGAATAATAGTTTATCTTATAATAATATTTATACATAATCATAGAATTACTTATTAATGTATTGATAACTCTTACCTGACGATTGACGAGGTCGGCACATCTTACGATGGCCGCCGCAGAGCCCTGCTTAAGTAATTTCTTGTTTTATTTTATTTTTCTAAAAGAAAATTAATTATGTACTAAAAGTGATAAATTTTATCAATTTATTTTAATAAATATAGGTCAAATAACATAATGTATTAAATAATTATCATTTTAGCTCAGTAACTATCAATTAAGTCAATTATCTACAATTACTCATCAATTAATTAAATCAAGTTAAACGAATAATCAAAATTTCCAAAAATAACCTTCTGGGTCATTACACTACAGAAGACAAATCTATATTAATTGGGTCTGTATTATCAGATATATACTAAATGGATCCTAATTAGATGTAATCTTTCAATTTTTAGTCTAATATTTTTGTTTTGAGCTTGAGAAAAGGGGAACACTCTAGTCGAGATTGATTTAAGGAAGGTAATTTTATTGATCGAATCAAAAGGTAAAACTTCTTGAAAATTTTAAATTTTTAATTCATCCAAGTTATAATTAATAAGGGTATAATGATAAACTCAATATATCAATAATTATTTTCTTAATAGGTATCTCAATTAAAGTGGACAAGTAATTAGAAACAGAAAGTAATACTTATTGAAGTGGAAAATAAAATTAATTGTTGATTTATCGGTTAGTTAAATAAATTAAAGTGAAAATTTATTCACTTAATCATATATTATTATTTATTAAGTGGATGATCGTTAATTGGCTAATCTGGCTTGAAAAAATGTAACGACATTTCCCATCATTTATTAAAAAATGAACATGTAATGCACGTGTTAAAAAAGCTAGTAAGCCTTATAATAAAAAGGGTTTGTTGCCTTATCTCGGACTAAATAACTAAAAGAATTCAAAGTTCATCTTTCTCAAAGAAAAACCATTGATTTGTCTCGATTTAGAATGAATCACCATCCAAAAATAGAAGAAAGAAACACCCTAGATAGAAGTGCTATCCCTTGTAAGAAAGTTTTTTAACTAACTAAAAATTCAAAGTTCTTCTTATCAAGTTGGTGATTTTTTATGATCTAACAAGAATGAATCATAGTCGATCCTAAAGAGGTAACCAAAAAATTGACTTACACAAGTATAAATTTGTCGGCGAATAAATAATGAATATCAAATTATTATATCAAATAACAATTATATATAAGCTAACATATTCATGTATGATTTTTTACTATTTCGTTGTTGCATTGCTAACATATAACAATTACTTTCATGAACTTGATGAAAATGATAGCATAGTCATACATCATAAAGAAATATTTTACCACGCACTACACATGCAATTAAATTAGTATAAGTCACCATTATGTTTTTCTTAACCAAGCTGAATCATATAATGGTGACTTATACTAATTTAATTGCATGCCGAGTGTGTATTTCCTCATGTGTTTAACTACCCTATCATTTTGATTAAGTTCATAAAAGAAAAGGTTGTATGTAGCAATACAAGAAAATGGTAAAATCACACATGAACATATTAGTTTATATACTATTACTATTTGATACAATAATTTGATATATTCATTATTATATTTATTTTCCAACCAATTTATATGTGTTAAGTCGGATTTTTTTGTTACCTCTTTTAGGACCGAGTATGATTCATTCTAGTTAGATCATAAAATCACCAACTTTATAAGAAGAACTTTGAATTTTTAGTTTTGTTTACAAAAATTCTTACAAGGGATAGAGCTCCTATCTAGGGTGTTTCTCTCTTCTATTTTTGGATGGTTATTCATTCTAAATCGACGCAAATCAACTTTGTTTATTTGAGGAAGATGAACTTTGAACTCTTTTAGTTAATTTGTCTGAGATAAGGCAACAAACTCTTTTTATTATAAGACTTACTAGTTTTTATTAACACATGCATTAATTACATGTTCATTTTTAATAAATGATGGGATGTGTCGTTACAATTTTTCAAGTCAGATTAGCCAATTAACGACCACCCACTTAATAAATGATAACTTCTTATTAGGTGAATTAATTTTCACTTTAATTTATTTAACTAACCGACAAATCAACAATTAATTTTATTTTCCACTTTAATAAGTAACACTTCATGTCTCTAATTACTTGTCCACTTTTAAATTGAGATACCTATTAAGAAAAATAATTATTGATATAGTGAGTTTATCATCATACTCTTATTAATTATGAAGTGGATGAATTAAAAACTTAAAATTTTCAAGAAGTTTTACCTTTTGATTCGATTAATAAATTACCTTCCTTAAAACAATCTCAATTACACATTATGGTCTCATTATAGAGGAGGCACTGACGAACCTCAACTATCATTATAGAGTAGGAAATAATATTAGTTTCATAACTATACTACCAGTGAACAACTCCTACATAACTCTGATTTCACTCTGGTTAGATAGCTGCCCTGCTAAGGAAGTTTTACTTTAACTAGTAATTTAAAGTCCATCTTCCTCTTATAAAAAATGTTGATTTGCGTCGATTTAGAATGAATCACCATGTAAAAATAGAATGGAGAAACACCCTAGATTGAATCGTTTTCCCTTGTAAGTTTAAAACAAATTAAAATTCAAAATTCTTATTAAGATTGTGATTTTCTGATCGAACAAAAATGAATCATAGTCGATCCTAAAGAGTTAACAAAAAAATTGACTTAACCCAAATATAAATTTGTCAACGAATAAATAATGAATATCAAATAACAATACTATATAAACTAACATATTCATGCATTATTTTTT
Organism: Solanum lycopersicoides; assembly: GCA_022817965.1. NCBI lineage: Eukaryota > Viridiplantae > Streptophyta > Magnoliopsida > Solanales > Solanaceae > Solanum > Solanum lycopersicoides. The sequence goes on along the minus strand of CM040629.1, from coordinate 91,322,120 downwards.
AGCATTTCTTAGTATTGTTAGCATATACCATTTTCTTCCATAAACTTGATCAAAATGATAGAGTAGTGGTAAAGCGTAAAGAAATATTTTGTCACACACTTGGCATGCAATTAAATTTATATAGGTATACGTTATTTTTCTCTTAATTAAGTTAAATCATATATCAATTCAACATAGTTAAGAGAAACATAACGGTAATTTATACTAATTCAATTGCATGTCGAGTGTGTGACAAAATATTTCCTCATGCTGTGCCAATACTTGATCATTTCGATCAAGTTCATAAAAGAAAAGGTCCATGCTAGCAATATAAGAAAATGGTAAAATCGCATATGAACATATTAGTTTATATATACTATTTGATATAATAATTTGATATTCACTATTTATTTTTCAACTAATTTATATTTGTGGTAAGTCAGACTTTTTCAGTTACCTCTTTTAGGACCGACTATGATTTATTCTTGTTCGATTACAAAATCACCATCTTGATAGGAGAAAGAGGAACTTTAAATTTTTAGTTTATTTGAAATACTTCCTTACAAGAGAAAGCGCTTCTTTCTAGAGTGTTTTTCCCTTCAAGTTTGGGTGACAATTCATTCTAAATCTAGATCAGTTATCTCTCCCTTTCTTTTCATCCTTGCTATGGAAGGCCTTAGTAAGATGCTCCATAAAGCATGTCAACTACAATGGATTGAAGGTTCCAAAGTAGGCAGTCTCACGGGAAACAATGTCACAATTTCACATCTGTTGTATGCGGATGATACTCTGATATTTTGTCGGGTAAATAGATCATTAGTTATTAAGCTAAACTTGATTTTGTACATCTTTGAAGTTGTCGCTGGACTACACACAAATATGTCACAAATAATTGTCTATCCAGTAAACTTGGGAGAGCTAATCGGAATCATGTGCTGCAACATAGGGTCCTTTCCAACAACTTATCTTGGGATGCCTTTAGGTGCGAATTTCAAGGCTAACGAGAGATGATTAGCAATAATTGAGAAGTTTGAAAAAAGACTAGCAACATGGCAAATTCAATATCTTTCTTTTGGAGAAGAGTTATATTGATTAATAGTGTAATGGATAGCATACCTACATATCATATGTCCCTTTTCCCTATTCCAGCAAAAGTTCTCAAAAATCTCGATAGCATGAGAAGAAATTTTCTATGGGAAGGCAACCGCAAGGATCATAAGCTTCACTAGGTTAAATGGGCAAAAGTGACACAACTGAAATCTCAAGGAGGTTTGGGTATTAAAGATCTTGTAGCTCACACATAAAAGCATGATGATGAAATGGTTATGGAGGTACGGAACTGAAGACATTGGATTGTGGAAATAGGTGATCAAAGCTAAACATGGTGAGGTTACTCACTGGTCCATAAATGTCTCAACAGATGCATATGGAGTTGGTCTATGGAAAAGCATCGGTAAACTTTGGCCAGATTTTGCTGAGATCGTCACATTTAGAGTTGCCAATGGATCTCACATCAAATTTTGGAAGGACATATGGTTGGGAGACACAAATTTGGGTGAGGAATTTCAAAGTTTGCACCTCATTGCAACTGAACCAAATTCTACTATAGCATCCAACAGATCAGATAACATTTAGGACATAAGGTTCAGGAGAAACCAAAATGACTGGGAACTTAATGATACCTAGTGCTATCTTTTGGTGTCAATATTTTGGTGTTTATTGACAGAGACGGACAAAAGATGTTTTGATGGAATTTTAACTTCTAGAGATCTATGGCGAGGCAAATATCTAGTTAGCCTTTTTAGTTGGTCCAAACTGACCCCAACAAATAATTTAGAACTCTTCTTGGATTATGTTAGCTCTATAGCTTAGAAAGAGGCTACAAATCCTTTTTTTTTGTGAAAGAAAAATCAGTTATGTGACAACGGATAGATTTTGGAGACAAAATTGAGTGACAAGGTGTCCAAGAAGAACTATAAATGTAACGACATTTCCCATCATTATGGTCTCGTTGGAGGTACTGACCAACCTCAACTATCATTATGAACTTAATTACACTGAACATTAGAGGCCCGTGCAACACACGTACTCAAAAATGAACTCATATAACGCACGTGTTAAAAAACTGAAAAGTCTTATAAGCGAAAAGAGTTTATTGCTTATCTTGGACAAAATAACATAGGGCTTATTGTCTTCTTTGAACATAGAGTTAAGGAACATAATGCAAAAGAAGTAGTTTCTAAATTTGGTAGGAAATAGTAATGGTGTCATAACTATGCAATCAGTGAACAACTCCAACATAACTTTTAGTTTCACTCCAAATAGATTGCTGCCCTGGTAAGGAAGTTTTACTTAAACTAATAATTCAAAATTCATCTTCCTCATATATTAAAGTTGATTTGCCTCAATTTAAAATGAATCACCATCCAAAGATAGAAGGGATAAACACCCTAGCTAGGAGCGCTTTCCCTTGAAAAATAGTCAGTCCTAAAGAGGTAACCAAAAAATGGCTTAACGCAAATATAAATTTATCGGCGAATCAATAATGAATATCAAATAATAATAGCATATAAACTAACATATTCATTCATGATTTTTTAACATTTCGTTGTATTTTTAGCATATAACATTTTCTTCCATAAACTTTATCAAAATGATCGAGTAGTTGTACATCATAAGAAAAATATTTTGCCACACACTTGGCATGCAATTAAATTAGTATAAGTGTACATTATTTGTTTCTCTTAAGTAAGTTGAATCATATATTAATTCAGAAATTAAGAGAAAATAACGGTGATTTATATAATTTAATTGAATGCAGAGTGTGTACAAAAATATTTCCTTATTTTGTACCACTACTCTATCATTTTGATCAGTTCATAAAAAAAAGTTATATGCTAGCAATACATGGAAATAATAAAATCACACATGAACATATTAGTTTATATATTATTACTATTTGATATTAATTATTTATTTCCAACCAATTTATATTTGTATTAATTGGGGGGGGGGGGTCATTATCTCTTTGAGGATCAACTATGATCCATTTTTGTTCGAGCAGAAAATCACCATTTTTATAGGAGAAAGAGGAACTTTGAATTTTTAGTTTGTTTATAAACTTCCTTACAAGAGTAAGCACTCCTATCTAGGGTGTTTCACCCTTCTTATTTTGAGTGACAATTCATTCTAAATCTAGCTTAACTACATTTTTTAATATGAGGAAGATGTATTTATGGATGTATTATAATTTTATGTAATTCAATCTTTAGATAATTAAAATATTATCATTTAAATTAAATTCTTAATTTAGTAGATGGGCAAGATGGTAATTCAATTTTTAAGATTAGAGCTTTCCACCTTAAAATTTATTCATATAAAACTGCAACACTAGAAGGAGCTTTTCCATCTTTTCCCTCGTAAAAATATAATCATCAACAACAACATACCTAATGAAATCTCAATCAGTAGAGTATGAAGAATGAAGGGAGTTTGCAAATCTTACCACTACCTCATGGAGATAAAGAAGTTTATGAAAGACCTTCGGCTCAAGGACATCAATCCAACTAAAAAAAAAGAAGAAGGAAACTCTGAATTAAAACATAGCCGAGATGGAAGATGAAAGTGAAAGATAAATTTAGAAATTTTGGAGACAAAATTGAGTGACAAGCTAAGGTGTCCAAGAAGAACTATACACAAGTGTTAGCCTTTGAAATATGCATAGGTATATCTCAGAGTTTCATGATAGATCAAAGCATCATATTTGGTTCCAAAAGGGGGGTTGGTTCATTTAATCCCACAACAATCTCTCAAACTTTTGTGCTAATTTCTATCCATATCGCATTTAGAGGAATCAAAACCTTATAAACAGAATCAGTTTCGATAAAGCTATACTTTGTAGAGAAGCACTTAGATAGGGAACTCAAAGATACTAAGATAAACAGCAAATGCACTTGTCAACAATCATCAAAATTTCAAGTAGAATGACCTAAGATGCTCTAATGAATAGACTTAGTACACATTGGAAACATGGATTACTTCATTAATCCAAGATTTAAGCTCACAAACTAACTTAACAGTTATAACACAAAAAAAAACACTTTCAAATTCCTTTAATGCAGCAACTATATACGTAAAAGGGGTTGTAGATATACAAAATATAAGCTGAAAAACAAGTTTTTAATAATCAAGCGACAATCTTGGAAAAGTTCTACTCCTACTATATACACATTAATCCCAAATAGTTCGGGTATACCATAATAACAACAACAAGACAACGATACCCAGTAAAATCTCAAGCTGGGATAAAGTATAAACATATCTTACCCCCGACTTATTGATAAACAACTCTGCATAAATAAAGCACGCCAAATAGTTTGAAAAAGGAATACAAATATGGGAAAATAACAATAACGAAATAATGTGAAACAAACAACTGAATAGATGGGGTAGACCATAGGAGTACTAAATCCTCTCTGCTATGTTTCATTCCATACTAAATACAACAAATAACAAAATGAAATCATACATACAACAAATATTTTTCAAGAATTACCATTTGGGGTTTGCGATGCTTACTTGGTGAAGCCATGGAGACTGTCTGT
>CM040629.1:91238575-91316537 GCA_022817965.1 Solanum lycopersicoides | reverse complement strand
GAATCTTCCTTCAGCGGGTTTTTTCCAGACAACGACCTTACAATCACCACTGGTTTCATTCTTTCCATAGTTTGACAAATATGTAGCCATGTGTAGTTATCATCAAACAATTTGCATTTAGGGAAAGATATACCAATAGTAGTTTTAATATTCCACAAAATTTGAGTCTCCATTCTTCTAGTAATGAACTTCTTCTTGTCTCCAAATGTGCATGATGTCCAACTTTTCCAACTCTCCAAGAATATGCAAATAGGAAAATTTGGAGTAGAAGCTTGTGAACATTGTTGTGATGGATTCTATTTCTCCATTTTCCATGATTGTCTTCGGAGGGCTATGTTCATGTATGACTCTCAAAGGGCCTCCTAACAATCTCCACATGATGAAGTCCAATTATCCCACATACTGCATTCACCCTAAAATTCTCCAAATGATGTTGGGTTCTGCTTTCTCTCTTTCATCCACAAGAAGTTTCCAAGCCTGAGAATTCCCAGAACACCATTTCTTGGAAACAGTATGGGTTCTAATAAAATATTTGGAGTTCATAAAATGTAGTGGCACAACATGAGAAAATTTTTTGTCACACACTCGACATGCAATTAATTTAGTATAAGTCACTATTATGTTTCTCTTAATTAAGTTGAATCATATATTATATAAAGTGGGGAACTCCTATCTATAAAGTTGTACCACTAATTTGTCATTTTGATCAAGTTCATAAGAGAAAATGTTATATACCAGCAATACAACGAAATGGTAAAATCACACATGAACATATTAGTTTATATAATATTACTATTTGCTATTCATTATTTATTTTCAAACCAATTTATATTTGTGTTGAGTCAGGCTTTTTTCGTTACCACTTTTAGGACCAAACTACGATTCATTCTTGTTCGATATCATCTTGATAGGAGAAAGAGGAACTTTGATTTTTTAGTTTGTTTGAAAACATCCTTAGGAGAGAAAACGCTCCTATCTAGGGTGTTTTTCCTTACTATTTTTGGGTGACAATTCATTCTTCCTTGTTCATGTTTTCTTCCTTAAGTAGTCATGTCCTAGGTCGATTAGTAAGATTTCCTCATTTGTTTTCCATAGGGTTGTTAGCCTACTTTTCAGGTATAAGTGGGTTATCATCCCCTTTGGTTAAGGGTCTATATATCTTGTTTGACCTTTCTTCGCAATCCATTTGGTCTGTCAGCATAATTTCGATGTGACATGTCGAGGCAACAGATGAGGGGTTTGATTGGGGATACTAAGTTGCCAACACCCTGTTGAACGTCATGCTAGAACATCTATTGTGTTACCCCTCCCCTTGGGTGGCTGCCTCCACTTCCTTGGTAGTGCAATCCGTGGGGGGGGGGGGACCGGTTGAATGGGACTTTTCGGATTATTAGAAAGCATGTTTGATTTTTACTGAGAAAGGAGAGTTTCTCTATCTGCAAAAAAAATCAATAAATGAGATTCATCAACTTTTATGTAGAAGTCTCGTGTAGGAATATAGAGAATAAGTAACTTCTAGTCAAGAGTTCTTTCCCCATCAATAGTCTACATGTCACGACCCAAAAATGGGCGTGATGGCACTCGTCTTATCCCACCAAGACAAGTCAGCCTAAAACTCAACTTATTACAATAAAATGCGGAAAATTTACTATCAACTTACATTATACCCCAAAATCTGGTTGTCACGTGTACAAGTCTCTAATGTATTACAATTGAATCAAAAGAAAATATAAGTCTCATATGACGTTGTTTCTAGAGTAGAACAAGATCATAAACAGGAGTAAGGTCTGCTGAGATGACAAACAGCTACCTGACAAATCTCCAAGAAGCCTCGGAAACGAAGAGAAATATATCATAAAGGTCCGGGCTAGTAACCTACAAAAAAAATATTTGAAGCAAGGGGTGAGTACCAAACCACACGGTACTCAGCAAATAAACCTCTAAACACAAGCTAAGGGGATGAAATACGGGTACTCCTACCACCCCAAGCGAACCTCCACAACTACAACCTGCATAAAAATCAGCCCAACCTAACAGCTCACAGTTTACATAGCACATAGCTCAACAACAACACTTTGACAAATTACATGTCCTCAACAACAAAACTTCAACATATTACATATCCTCAACAACAACACTTAGACAAATTACATATCCTCCACATCAACACTTTGACAAATTACATGCCCTTAACAACAATACTTTAACAAATTGTATATCCTCAACAACAAGCTCAGTATTCACCAATCACCAATTCCACAGAAAGGCATTCACAAAATCAGCAAAACACAATATCAAGCTCACTAATAATAAGTATGTGCAATGCAATGGAATGCAATGTCAAGTATAATGATGCATGTCTGACCTAGTGATACACACCCGATGTCTCTCAGTTCGGGACCCATGGGGGACATATCTGTCCATGCATCTATCGCGGCGCACGACACGACCCTCGATAATAGTAACCATCGCGGCGCGCGATACGTCCCTCGAAATATAGTATCCATCGCGGCGCGCGATACGTCCCTCGAAATAGTACATCCTCTTTAAGTTTTCATTCTTTCTCAATGCACATAACACTTGTCACAACCATGTCTTAAAATAATGCAAATGACATGTTCACACAAATAAAGATGATACGACCATTTTCATAGCACTGCACAATTCACAACAACATCAACAATGATTCAACAAGCCTTTCAAACCATTCTCCATTATCAACACATCACACACAAGCAATTATTCACATTGCCTTTTATTATCCTTTGTTTTCATCATTAGAATTAATCAATGTGGACAAGTCAACCCATCACCAAGTCCCATTACTCCCACACATATATCCCAAGGAAATACACATATTTCATACACTTCGCAAGAGTTTAGAAATCCACTTGCCTGAAATAGTCAAACAATCATTGGGACTTGAGCCTCCCCTTTTCGTTGAACTCCCAACTCAAAGCAATCTATTCAAATAAATGACTACAATAAGATTCCTAAACTAACAATACTCATATTACTATGTGTTTAGCTTTGACCCAAAAATTCACCAAAATTTATAATCAAGTTTCTAATCTTGATGTCAATTAACATGATAACTCTCATATTTTTCAAATTTCAAACCTAGAGTTGAGTTTTAATTTCTCCAATATACTAGATATAATAATATTCATATAATTTTATACCTTTATATTTAATTACATATGATAATATATCAAACTAGGATAATTATATAATATGATGAATATAAGAGCTATTTGAAAAGAAAAAGAATGAGAACCAGTACGTTAATCTCCCTATTCCATATATACATACCTATAATCCATAAATAATATAAAATAAATTATTAAAAATCTAAATTGGCAAAATTGGCAATCATCGGCCAATGATTGCCATTAATGATTTAAAGCCTAACTTTTTCAATTGTGTTTTTCTCTTTCCCACATATTAAGAATAATAGTTTATCTTATAATAATATTTATACATAATCATAGAATTACTTATTAATGTATTGATAACTCTTACCTGACGATTGACGAGGTCGGCACATCTTACGATGGCCGCCGCAGAGCCCTGCTTAAGTAATTTCTTGTTTTATTTTATTTTTCTAAAAGAAAATTAATTATGTACTAAAAGTGATAAATTTTATCAATTTATTTTAATAAATATAGGTCAAATAACATAATGTATTAAATAATTATCATTTTAGCTCAGTAACTATCAATTAAGTCAATTATCTACAATTACTCATCAATTAATTAAATCAAGTTAAACGAATAATCAAAATTTCCAAAAATAACCTTCTGGGTCATTACACTACAGAAGACAAATCTATATTAATTGGGTCTGTATTATCAGATATATACTAAATGGATCCTAATTAGATGTAATCTTTCAATTTTTAGTCTAATATTTTTGTTTTGAGCTTGAGAAAAGGGGAACACTCTAGTCGAGATTGATTTAAGGAAGGTAATTTTATTGATCGAATCAAAAGGTAAAACTTCTTGAAAATTTTAAATTTTTAATTCATCCAAGTTATAATTAATAAGGGTATAATGATAAACTCAATATATCAATAATTATTTTCTTAATAGGTATCTCAATTAAAGTGGACAAGTAATTAGAAACAGAAAGTAATACTTATTGAAGTGGAAAATAAAATTAATTGTTGATTTATCGGTTAGTTAAATAAATTAAAGTGAAAATTTATTCACTTAATCATATATTATTATTTATTAAGTGGATGATCGTTAATTGGCTAATCTGGCTTGAAAAAATGTAACGACATTTCCCATCATTTATTAAAAAATGAACATGTAATGCACGTGTTAAAAAAGCTAGTAAGCCTTATAATAAAAAGGGTTTGTTGCCTTATCTCGGACTAAATAACTAAAAGAATTCAAAGTTCATCTTTCTCAAAGAAAAACCATTGATTTGTCTCGATTTAGAATGAATCACCATCCAAAAATAGAAGAAAGAAACACCCTAGATAGAAGTGCTATCCCTTGTAAGAAAGTTTTTTAACTAACTAAAAATTCAAAGTTCTTCTTATCAAGTTGGTGATTTTTTATGATCTAACAAGAATGAATCATAGTCGATCCTAAAGAGGTAACCAAAAAATTGACTTACACAAGTATAAATTTGTCGGCGAATAAATAATGAATATCAAATTATTATATCAAATAACAATTATATATAAGCTAACATATTCATGTATGATTTTTTACTATTTCGTTGTTGCATTGCTAATATAACAATTTTTTCATGAACTTGATGAAAATGATAGCATAGTCATACATCATAAAGAAATATTTTACCACGCACTACACATGCAATTAAATTAGTATAAGTCACCATTATGTTTTTCTTAACCAAGCTGAATCATATAATGGTGACTTATACTAATTTAATTGCATGCCGAGTGTGTATTTCCTCATGTGTTAACTACCCTATCATTTTGATTAAGTTCATAAAAGAAAAGGTTGTATGTAGCAATACAAGAAAATGGTAAAATCACACATGAACATATTAGTTTATATACTATTACTATTTGATACAATAATTTGATATATTCATTATTATATTTATTTTCCAACCAATTTATATGTGTTAAGTCGGATTTTTTTGTTACCTCTTTTAGGACCGAGTATGATTCATTCTAGTTAGATCATAAAATCACCAACTTTATAAGAAGAACTTTGAATTTTTAGTTTTGTTTACAAAAATTCTTACAAGGGATAGAGCTCCTATCTAGGGTGTTTCTCTCTTCTATTTTTGGATGGTTATTCATTCTAAATCGACGCAAATCAACTTTGTTTATTTGAGGAAGATGAACTTTGAACTCTTTTAGTTAATTTGTCTGAGATAAGGCAACAAACTCTTTTTATTATAAGACTTACTAGTTTTTATTAACACATGCATTAATTACATGTTCATTTTTAATAAATGATGGGATGTGTCGTTACATTTTTCAAGTCAGATTAGCCAATTAACGACCACCCACTTAATAAATGATAACTTCTTATTAGGTGAATTAATTTTCACTTTAATTTATTTAACTAACCGACAAATCAACAATTAATTTTATTTTCCACTTTAATAAGTAATACTTCATGTCTCTAATTACTTGTCCACTTTTAAATTGAGATACCTATTAAGAAAAATAATTATTGATATAGTGAGTTTATCATCATACTCTTATTAATTATGAAGTGGATGAATTAAAAACTTAAAATTTTCAAGAAGTTTTACCTTTTGATTCGATTAATAAATTACCTTCCTTAAAACAATCTCAATTACACATTATGGTCTCATTATAGAGGAGGCACTGACAAACCTCAACTATCATTATAGAGTAGGAAATAATATTAGTTTCATAACTATACTACCAGTGAACAACTCCTACATAACTCTGATTTCACTCTGGTTAGATAGCTGCCCTGCTAAGGAAGTTTTACTTTAACTAATAATTCAAAGTCCATCTTCCTCTTATAAAAAATGTTATTTGCGTCGATTTAGAATGAATCACCATGTAAAAATAGAATGGAGAAACACCCTAGATTGAATCGTTTTCCCTTGTAAGTTTAAAACAAATAAAATTCAAAATTCTTATTAAGATTGTGATTTTCTGATCGAACAAAAATGAATCATAGTCGATCCTAAAGAGTTAACAAAAAAATTGACTTAACCCAAATATAAATTTGTCAACGAATAAATAATGAATATCAAATAACAATACTATATAAACTAACATATTCATGCATTATTTTTTAGCATTTCTAGTATTGTTAGCATATACCATTTTCTTCCATAAACTTGATCAAAATGATAGAGTAGTGGTAAAGCGTAAAGAAATATTTTGTCACACACTTGGCATGCAATTAAATTAGTATAAGTATACGTTATTTTTCTCTTAATTAAGTTAAATCATATATCAATTCAACATAGTTAAGAGAAACGTAACGGTAATTTATACTAATTCAATTGCATGTCGAGTGTGTGACAAAATATTTCCTCATGTTGTGCCAATACTTGATCATTTCGATCAAGTTCATAAAAGAAAGGGTCCATGCTAGCAATAGAAGAAAATGGTAACATCACATATGAACATATTAGTTTATATATTCTTACTATTTGATATAATAATTTGATATTCATTATTTATTTTTCAACCAATTTATATTTGTGGTAAGTTAGACTTTTTCAGTTATCTCTTTTAGGACCGACTATGATTCATTCTTGTTCGATTACAAAATCACCATCTTGGTAGGAGAAAGAGGAACTTTAAATTTTTAGTTTATTTGAAATACTTCCTTACAAGAGAAAGCGCTTCTTTCTAGAGTGTTTTTCCCTTCAAGTTTGGGTGACAATTCATTCTAAATCTAGATCAGTTATCTCTCCCTTTCTTTTCATCCTTGCTATGGAAGGCCTTAGTAAGATGCTCCAAAAAGCATGTCAACTACAATGAATTGAAGGCTCCAAAGTAGGCAGTCTCACGGGAAACAATGTCACAATTTCACATCTATTGTATGCAGATGATACTCTGTTATTTTGTCGGCTAGATAGATCATTAGTTATTAAGCTAAACTTGATTTTGCACATCTTTGAAGTTGTCGCTGGACTACACACAAATATGTCACAAAGCATTGTCTATCCAGTAAACTTGGGAGAGCTAATCGGAATCATGTGCTGCAACATAGGGTCCTTTCCAACAACTTATCTTGGGCTGCCTTTAGGTGCGAATTTCAAGGCTAACGAGAGATGATTGGGAATAATTGAGAAGTTTGAAAAAAGACTAGCAACATGGCAAATGCAATATCTTTCTTTTTTAGAAGAGTTATATTGATTAATAGTGTAATGGATAGCATCCTACATATCATATGTCCCTTTTCCCTATTCCAGCAAAAGTTCTCAAAATCTCGATAGCATGAGAAGAAATTTTCTATGGGAAGGCAACCGCAAGGATCATAAGCTTCACTAGGTTAAATGGGCAAAAGTGACACAACTGAAATCTCAAGGAGGTTTGGGTATTAAAGATCTTGCAGCTCACAATAAAAGCATGATGATGAAATGGTTATGGAGGTACGGAACTGAAGACATTGGATTGTGGAAAGAGGTGATCAAAGCTAAACATGGTGAGCTTACTCACTGGTCCATAAATGTCTCAACAGATGCATATGGAGTTGGTCTATGGAAAAGCATCGGTAAACTTTGGCCAGATTTTGCTGGAACGTCACATTTAGAGTTGCCAATGGATCTCACATCAAATTTTGGAAGGACATATGGTTGGGAGACACAAATTTGGGTGAGGAATTTCAAAGTTTGCACCTCATTGCAACTGAACCAAATTCTACTATAGCATCCAACAGATCAGATAACATTTAGGACATAAGGTTCAGGAGAAACCAAAATGACTGGGAACTTAATGATACCTAGTGCTATCTTTTGGTGTCAATATTTTGGTGTTTATTGACAGAGACGGACAAAAGATGTTTTGATGGAATTTTAACTTCTAGAGATCTATGGCGAGGCAGATGTCTAGTTAGCCTTTTTAGTTGGTCCAAACTGACCCCAACAAATAATTTAGAACTCTTCATGGATTTTGTTAGCTCTATAGCTTAGAAAGAGGCTACAAATCCTTTTTTTTTGTGAAAGAAAAATCAGTTATGTGACTACGGATAGATTTTGGAGACAAAATTGAGTGACAAGGTGTCCAAAAAGAACTATAAATGTAACGACATGTCCCGTCATTATGGTCTCGTTGGAGGTACTGACCAATCTCAACTATCATTATGAACTTAATTACACTGAACATTAGAGGCCCGTGCAACACACGTACTCAAAAATGAACTCATATAACGCACGTGTTAAAAAACTGGAAAGTCTTATAAGCGAAAAGCGTTTATTGCTTATCTTGGACAAAATAACATAGCGCTTATTGCCTTCTTTGAACATAAAGTTAAGGAACATAATGCAAAACAAGTAGTTGCTAAATTTGGTAGGAAATAGTAATGGTGTCATAACTATGCAATCAGTGAACAACTCCAACATAACTTTTGATTTCACTCTAAATAGATCGCTGCTCTGGTAAGGAAGTTTTACTTAAACTAATAATTCAAAATTCATCTTCCTCATATAAAAAAGTTGATTTGCCTCAATTTAAAATGAATCTCCATCCAAAGATAGAAGGAGAAACACCCTAGCTAGGAGCGCTTTCCCTTGAAAAATAGTCAGTCCTAAAGAGGTAACAAAAAAATGGCTTAACGCAAATATAAATTTGTCGGCGAATCAATAATGAATATCAAATAATAATAGCATATAAACTAACATATTCATTCATGATTTTTTAACATTTCGTTGTATTTTTAGCATATAACATTTTCTTCCATAAACTTTATCAAAATGATCGAGTAGTTGTACATCATAAGAAAAATATTTTGCCACACACTTGGCATGCAATTAAATTAGTATAAGTGTACATTATTTGTTTCTCTTAAGTAAGTTGAATCATATATTAATTCAGTAATTAAGAGAAAATAACGGTGATTTATATAATTTAATTGAATGCAGAGTGTGTAGAAAAATATTTCCTTACTTTGTACCACTACTCTATCATTTTGATCAGTTCATAAAAAAAAGTTTTTTGCTAGAAATACATGGAAATAATAAAATCACACATGAACATATTAGTTTATATATTATTACTATTTGATATTAATTATTTATTTCCAACCAATTTATATTTGTATTAATTGGGGGGGGGGGTCATTATCTCTTTGAGGATCAACCTTTATCCATTTTCGTTGGAGCAGAAAATCACCATTTTTATAGGAGAAAGAGGAACTTTGAATTTTTACTTTGTTTAAAAACTTCCTTACAAGAGTAAGCGCTCCTATCTAGGGTGTTTCACCCTTCTTATTTTGAGTGACAATTCATTCTAAATCTAGCTTAACTACATTTTTTGATACGAGGAAGATGTATTTATGGATGTATTATAATTTTATATGAATTCAATCTTTAGATAATTAAAATATTATCATTTAATTAAATTCTTAATTTAGTAGATGGACAAGATGGTAATTCAATTTTTAAGATTAGAGCTTTCCACCTTAAAAATTTATTCATATAAAACTGCAACACTAGAAGGAGATTTTCCATCTTTTCCCTCGTAAAAATATAATCATCAACAACAACATACCTAATGAAATCTCACTCATTAGAGTATAAAGAATGAAGGGAGTATGCAAATCTTACCACTACCTCATGGAGATAAAGAAGTTTATGAAAGACCTTCGGCTCAAGGACATCAATCCAACTAAAAAAAGAAGAAGGAAACTCTGAATTAAAACATAGCCGAGATGGAAGATGAAAGTGAAAGATAAATTTAGAAATTTTGGAGACAAAATTGAGTGACAAGCTAAGGTGTCCAAGAAAAACTACACACAAGTGTTAGCCTTTGAAATATGCATAGGTATATCTCAGAGTTTCATGATAGATCAAAGCATCATATTTGGTTCCAAAAGGGGGGTTGGTTCATTCAATCCCACAAAAATCTCTCAAACTCTTGCGCTGATTTCTATCTATATCGCATTTAGAGGAATCAAAACCATATAAACAGAATCGGTTTCGATAAAGCTATACTTTGTAGAGAAGCACTTAGATAGGGAACTCAAAGATACTAAGATAAACAGCAAATGCACTTGTCAACAATCATCAAAATTTCAAGTAGAATGACCTAAGATGCTCTAATGAATAGACTTAGTACACATTGGAAACATGGATTACTTCATTAATCCAAGATTTAAGCTCACAAACTAACTTAACAGTTATAACACAAAAAAAAACACTTTCAAATTCCTTTAATGCAGCAACTATATACGTAAAAGGGGTTGTAGATATACAAAATATAAGCTGAAAAACAAAGTTTTTAATAATCAAGCGGCAATCTTGGAAAGGTTCTACTCCTAATATATACACATTAATCCCAAATAGTTCGGGTATACCATAATAACAACAACAATGACAACGATACCCAGTAAAATCTCGCAAGATGGGATAAAGTATAAACATATCTTACCCCCGACTTATTGATAAACAACTCTGCATAAATAAAGCACGCCAAATAGTTTGAAAAAGGAATACAAATATGGGGAAAATAACAATAACGAAATAATGTGAAACAAACAACTGAATAGATGGGGTAGACCATAGGAGTACTAAATCCTCTCTGCTATGTTTCATTCCATTACTAAATACAACAAATAACAAAATGAAATCATACATACAACAAATATTTTTCAAGAATTACCATTTGGGGTTTGCGATGCTTACTTGGTGAAGCCATGGAGACTGTCTGTTTCTCCCTCGCTCGTCTTTCTCGTCTGCAAACAACGGAAGACTCCTACTCAAGTTATGGAGAGATTAGCTATTACCATATATATAAGCATTATTTTCTTCAAGTGTTGCATTAATTAGAGGACATTTGTCTTGTCTGTCAAATGTTGGCAAGGCCCTGGAATAACCTAACAAGTACTGAGGCGGGTTGTCAACATGGAAATGCAAATTGCATTTAGGTTTAGTATGAAAATGTATAGTTTACAAGTTAGGGTTTCTAAATTCACTTGTGCTTAATAGATTTTGTGCTCTTTATTTGAAAAAAGATCACCACAAGAACAAACAAGCAACAATGGAGAAATCAAAGCCTAGACTAGTATTCTAAGAATCAACAAGATGGAGCTACCCAAATAACTCACAATATCTTAAGATCCAGAAATATAAAAAAAAAGTTGAAATTAATAAGAGAAACTTACCTGGATGGATCTGTTAAAGATCTGTCTCAAAACCTCGAAATGCTCGCCGGAGTATGTTGTCTGTCCTCGTCGGAAAAGAGGAGAATCGTCGAATTGCTGCTGGTCGGAGCTGGCTTTCGCAGATGCTCGCCTAAGATTGAGATGAGGCAGTGTCTGGTTGTTGTTGCTGGCGTTGGTTCGTTACTGCTGGTCGCTGTTCTTCGCCGAAGCCTGCTGCCTGGTGGTCCTGCAAAGATAGAGAGAAAAAAAAGAACAAGGAGAAGAGGAGGGAGTAGAGATCTGAGAGGGAAGGAGAAAAGGGGGAAGGGGCTGCGCCGCCTGGCGCATCTCACCGGAGTTTCGCTGCCCTCTCTCACAGGTCGCCGCTGGTCGGAGCTGCGTGGCAGCTCGCTGGAGAGGAGAAGAGGAAGAGAAGAGCGAAGGGGAAGGCAGGGAGGAGGAGAGAATAAGAAGGCTAGGGTTTAGGTTTAGATTTTTTGATAGTTTATAAATAGGAAAAAGAAGAATTTAATCTCAACCGTGATTTCATAAGAGATGAAGGGCTAGGATTCGAATAAATTGGAGTGACTAGAATTGAAATAATTGGAATAAAAGGCTAATTTTTAAATAATTTTGAAAAAAATTAGGAATTGTTAATTAATTAAATTACTACATATATTAAAATATCATATATTTATATTAAAGAGAACCTTAGGACCGCCTATGTGGCGACACCACAAGCAAGGATTCTCTTAAATTTATTTTATTTCCAAAACTAGCCTTCCTCTTTCATGAAAAGTTGTGACTTTTATGAAATGTTGTAACCTTTTTCATGAAAAGTTGCGACTTTTATTAAGAGTCGCGACTTTTACGAAATGTTGTTCCCTTTCTGAAAGGTTGTAACTTTTCCAAAGAATTGTGCCCTTTCCGATAAGACACATTAATCATTTTTTTACAAGTAGCACTTGTTGTCTATAAATAGAGAACTACAATGTGCATTCAATGGACTCGATTTGTATCATTATGTTTTATCTCAATGTTGCATATCCTGGTATATTTTTTACAATCATTAGTTTATGCTTGTTTTATTGATTGATGTTTTTGAGTATATGCTTTAAACTTTGTTATTTATGTTTATTTAAAGTTATTATTATAAGTATTTGTTAGTACAAATTAAACAACAAATGTCAATTGAATATTCAAGCAAGTTTTCTCTACTGAAATTGTTGGATGTACATTAAAAAAGCCTTTTCAAATCTCAGATTTCTTCATCAACAACGTTATTCCTTCACATACAAGAATGTGATTTTGTGTCCTTCAGAAAACCCTCTGAGAGTTAATAACTTTGCATGCCCATATTTTTTTATTTTTATGTTGTTATCTATTTTTACTTAATTTTATGGGAAATTGCACAAGTACCCCCTCAATCTATGCCTGAAATCCCAGATACACACTTATACTATACTAAGGTCCTATCACCCCCCTGAACTTATTTTATAAATAATTTTCTATCCCTTTTTGGCCTACGTGGCACTAGCTTGAAAGAAAAAGTCAACCAGCGTTGGGCCCACAAGATAGTGCCACGTAGGCCGAAAAGGGGTAGAAAATTATTAATAAAATAAGTTCAGGGGGGTAATAGGATCTTATTATAGTATAAGTGTGTCTCTGAGATTCCGGGCATAGATTGAGGGGGAACTTGTGCATTATCCCTAATTTTATCACTGGATATTATGATTACTTTAAGGATTGAAAGTTGATTGAAATGTTAGTCAGGTTTTTGAGGTATGTTATTTCAAAAGATAAGAACTTTTCTGGTTAGAATGATTTATTATCATCATTGAATATCCTATAGTTTACTCCCTTTAATGTATGTTTTTCTCGCTTTTATGTTGTCTCCTTACAATTATATTGATTCTTTTTGGTTTGTATGTATATAATCTGACTATGATAACGATTTTAGTCCTTTTAATATTTTCCTTATTTTTCCTTTTCATTCGTCTCTTCTAAATATTTTTGTTGTGAGTTATGACTATTTTCGTCAAGATTAATTTGAAGAATATGAAACAAAACCTACTCTAAATTAAACTAATATCTTAATCTACAAACGATATGTCTATTAACATAGATTTATTGTCCTTCATGTCTCAAGTCATTGCTGAGCATTTGAATTATCAGGGTTAGACTCATTTTTAAATTTTTTGAATTTTCGAGAATAATCCTTTAACATGAGTCTAGAATCCAACATTTTGATCTATTTGTACTTTCATAATGCAACAAGCATACGTAATTTCCTGAATAAGTCATAAAGTTTCATTCATGAAGAATCCAGAAGGGTCTTCCGCAGTTTAATGAAAAATGAATTTATATAAGGGTCAACAATATAATCTTGTTGTTGTTCCAAATTTATTTCTCCTTCTATAAGTTTTCGTTAGAGTAATAAAATAATGATAATGAAAAGTGGTGAACATTTGACCTCAGACAAGTAGATTGTCTCTTAAAAAAAATTTTATGTTGTTGCATTGTACATTTTTAACGATCTTAAATTATTTATAACTAATATTGATTATCAAAAAATTTCACGTAAATATCTTTAAACAAGGAGTTATTCTAACCATAAAATTATAAGATTCTATATTTTTCATGTACAAAAAAATAAATAGAAAAAGTGATGTTTAATCGCTACATAAAAACATCACTCAATTTTAACAAGACAATTATATCATCAAACATATAATATGATAAGTTATGTAAAAGATAAAAATAATTAGATTATCAAGATATTTTTAATCGTTATTTATCTATTTACAATTTACTTTTTTTTTCTTTATAAAAGCGATTATTGGAAAGGTTGTTCAAAAGGTTAGAAATATAAATTATGCCCGCGCGAAGCGCGGGTAAATTACCTAGTTTTTATATAATTGAAAATCACTTAAATTTTAAAATATTTGAATGAAGTAATTATTTCGAAATTTATTAATAATTTTAAAATATTTTAATAATATTTACAATAATTTCATAAAGTAAACATACTAAATTATATAATTTTCATGCAAAATCGACTAAAATTCTAAATTTAAAATAAATTTAAAAAATACGTATTTAATCGAATAGCAATCCTAAAAATGGTAAAAGGTCGGTCAAAATTGGGCTTTAACAAGTTGAAGCACAATATTTTATATAGCTACAATATTTTGTTTCAAATAATTTATTGTGGCTAAAAGGTTAAATTGCCACAATAATATTTATCGCATAGCAAAAACATACGATCAACTATAAATTTTTATCATAGCAATAAAGTTACTTAGACAATTACTGCCACAATTATTCATAATCATAGCAAAAATAATGAATTAGCTTCATCAATTTGATATTTGTGGCTAAGAAATTTTATGAATTTATAGATAGCTATGGTGTTCAAAAATTTGTGGCTATTACTACGTAATAGCTATGTTTTTTGAATTCATAGCTTAAATTTTATAGCTATACATATATTATTGTAGAAATCTCACGTAACTATGGAGAAATCGAGGATGTATTGATGAAAATAATGTTGAGTCACACGCTCCTCATATAGGAGAAGAGACATATTCTAGTTATACTATGAATCCTACTACAACACAATTATTTACATGAGCAGTATTGTATTATAACTCAAATACCTTATCCTAGTCGACTCCTACAATATACAGTAGCTTAGTCGTACATAACTTAGGATTTAGTAGTCTAGTCCTAGTATGACTCCAACTCTAACTTGTTAGCCTGCTTCGATGAATCTGCTCCTTCAACATGTTCATCGGTCTACTGTTCATTCGACATGTTCCATCAGTCTTCAAGCTTCCTACAACACTTCCCCTCTAGCTAGTGACTGGAGGAACTATAACTCCTAACTTGCTGCGAAATCAAAAAAAAACTATTTTGTTAAGACTTTGGTATGAATATCAGCTAGTTGACCTTAGACTTCACAAATTGAGAAAGAAGTTGTCTCATGGTCACTTTCTCATGAACAAAATGATAGTCCATTAATACATGTTTGGTTCTAACATGCATAACTAGATCAATAATCGTCATGTACAAGACACTCATGTTATAATCACAATACAACGTAGGAATAGATTGAAGGAACACTCCAAGGTCATGAAGAAGATACAAAATCCAAGTCATTTCTGCGGCAATGGAGGCTAGAGCTATATACTCAGCTTCAACACTCGATCGGGCTACTATAGTCTAGTTCTTGGAGGTCCAAAAAATACAATTTGCACCTAGGTAGATGCTATAGCCTGTAGTTGATCTCCTAATAGTGGTACAACCTCCCCAATTAGAATCTGAGTAGACATACAACATACATGGTGATTGAGAAATAATTCTTAGGCCAAAGTGTAGAGTACCTTTGATGTACTTGAGAATCCTTTTCACCCCTTGAATATGTTCAATGTTTGGATTTTGCAGAAACTGGCTTGCTAAATTTATAGCATGAGTGATATCAGGTTTTGTGAGGGTCAAATATTGAAGGCTCCCTACTATCATTCTGTACAAAGAGGCATCTACAAGACTTGCTACAGCATCATGCAAACTATGCTTTTGAGCCAAAGGAATGGCTACAACCTTTGCCAAAGTCGTCTCTGTCTTGGCCAACAGTTCAGCAACATACTTGACTTGATTTAAGAGAATTCCTCCTTCGAAATACTTTACCTAAGAAAGAAATGTAAAGGGTCAAGATCTTTCATATCAAACGTCTTCCCAAGTTGTAGAACCAACTCTGAGACATGAGATGGATTACTTCATTGACAATAATATCATCCACATATAACAAGAGAAATATTTAGCCTTTATGAGTTTGCATGTTCCTTCGACATGTTCCATCAGTATATTGTTCCTTCGAAATGTTCCATCAGTTTGCAAGTTTCCTTCAACAATTTTGTTGTAGGGAAATTACATTTTTTTATATGAGGAAGTTGTATTTATATAATCCAATCTTCATATAGCTAAACTATTATTATTTAATTAGAATATTTTTTAAAAGAAGTTTTAAATTTATTTTTTCGACAAAATAATGTAATTTTAACTTGGAGGAAAGTTTTGGAAAATGTTTTCCTTAATTTTTGAAGGGAAGTCATTTTCCTTAATTTTGAGGAAAATGAGTTGATTTGGAAAATATTTTTCAAAACTTTTAACCCAACCAAACATGAGAAAATTGAAAAACATTTTCCGGAAAATGTTTTCCTTCATACCAAACACGTGATAATTGTTTACTAGAACCATGTCGGAGGTGCTTATATAAAAGGGCACTTAATGATGTGAATTGTACAAAATATAATGTAAGCAAAAATAATTGATCTCTATGGTAATTTTTTTGAGGATTAGAAATACATGAATTTTGTAGCACCTTATTTGTGCATTTTCACTCATTCCCCTAAGTCTTTTATGCTCAATTTCCTCATTTTCTTTATTTATTTATTTTTGTTTTCTTACTGTGCAAGAAAAGCGTATGCTGAGGTTGAAGAGGAAGCGCCGAAAGATGAGACAGAGATTGAAGTATTATTTATGTTATTAATTTTAGTGTTAAATTCAAGAAATATTTTGCAAGGACTTTAGTTTCTATATTCAGAAAATTTACACTTTAAGTTTGATCATTTCCTGCTACAGTTCATCTAATTAAGTTAGAAAATTACGACTCTCTTAGCTTCTCATATCATATGTATATTAGATCAAAGATATCTGCTTCTTATAAATGTATGGCTGAGTTTATCCAATAGTTTGAATTTTCTTTACATCATTTCATCTTTTTGAATAAAAATTTGAAATATGCACCAACTTATATGTTGGGTCTGTGTTGGCACGAGCCATACCGATCTAGTAACTTAAGAATAAAGCAAAGTTCATCTTCTTCATATAATTAGAAAAAGTTGTTTCCTCGATTTAGAATGAATTCCCAGAAAAAAATTGAATGACTTGATCAAACAAGAATGAATCATAGTCGGTCCGAAAAGAGATAACAAAAAAATTGAATTAACACAAATATAAATTGGTCTACAAATAAATAATGAATATCAGATTATTATATCAAATAATATTAATAATAATAGTACGTAAACTAATATATTTGTGTATGATTTTACCATTTCGTTGTATTGCTAGCATATAAGATCTTCTTACATGAACTTGATCAAAAAGATAGAGTTATGATAAAGCGAGAAGAAATATTTTTCCACAGACTCGACATGCAATTAAATTAGTATAAGTCACCGTTATATTTTTCTTAACCAAACTGAATCATATATTAATTAAAGTGGGAAGTTCCTATCTTCAGTGTTGGATTACCACTTTTCCCTTCCAAACAATCAAAGTTTAATTAAATATCAAATTAAGTTTTGATTTAGTGAAGGGAGAATATGGTAATTCAGCTTTGAAGATATGAGTTTCCCACTTTAAATAATATTTGATTCAACTTAGTTAATTAAAAGAAACATAATGGTGACTTATAATAATTTAATTGTATATCGAGTGTGTGGCAAAATATATCCGCATATTGTGCCACTATTCTATCATTTTGATCGAATTCATGGAGAGAAAATGTTATATGCTAGCAATACAAGGAAATGGTAAAATCAGACATGAAGATATTAGTTTATATATTATTTCTTTTTGACAAAATAATTTGATTAAAATTATTTATTTACCAACCAATTTATATTTGTTTAGAGTCCTTTTTTTTTTGTTACCTCTTTAGAACTGACTATGATTTATTCTTGTTCGATCAGAAAATCACCATCTTGATAAGAGGAAGAAGAACTTTGAATTTTTAATTTGTTTGAAAACATCCTTCCAAGAGAAAACACTCCTATCTAGGGTGCTTCTTGCTTCTAGTTTTGGGTGATAATTCATTCTAAATCGAGGTAAATTACCTTTTCTATATGAGGAAGATGTATTTATAAGCTTTTGGAAACTACACCTTCCTCGTATAAAAAAAGGGAAAATGCATAAGTACCCCCCTCCCCCCCAAATCTATGCTCGAAATCCCAAAGACACATGTATACTATATTAAGGTCCTATTATCCCCATGAACTTATTTCATATATAATTTTATATCCCTTTTTGGCCTACGTGGCACTAGCTTGAATAAAATGTCAATATGCATTTGACCCAAAAGATAGTGTCACGTAAGGCGGAAAGGGGTAGAAAATTATATATAAAATAAGTTCAGGGGGGTAATAGGACCTTAGTATAGTATAAGTGTGTCTCTGAGATTTCGGGCATAGGTTGGGGGGGGATACTTATGCATTTTTCCTAAAAAAAAAAGATAATTTTCCTCGATTTAAAATGAATTGCCATAAAAAATTAGAATCAAGAAACACCCTAGATAAGAGTGTTTTCTCTTGTAAGGAAGTTTTCAAACAAATGAAAACTTCAAAGTTCCTCTCCCTCCTTTCAAGATGTAATTTTTTAATCGAACAAGAATGAATCACAGTCGATCCTTAAAAGAGGTATTAAAAAATTGACTTGGCATACATATAAATTGGCCAATAAATAAATAATGAATATCAAACTATAACATCAAATAATAATAATATATAAACTAATATATTCATGTATGATTTTACCATATCGTTGTATTGCTAGCATAAAACGTTCTCTTCCGTTAACTTGACCAAAATGATAAAGTAGAGGCACAACATGAGAAAATTTTTCACCACACACTCTACATGCAATTAATTTAGCATATGTCACTTTATGTTTCTTTTAATTAAGTTGAATCATATATTATATAAAGTGGTAACTCCTATCTTTAAAATTGCATTAACATTTCGTCACTTCACTAAATCAAAATTTGATTTAATATCAAACTAAATAAAAATATTTTATGTTTTTGATTTAGTGGCGGGAAAATGGCAATCCAACTTTGAATAGAGGAGCTTCTCACTTTAAATAATATACGATTCAGCTTATGTAAGAGAAGTATAGCGGTGGCTTATACTAATTTAATTGCATGTCGAGTGTGTGATAAAATATTTCCTCATGTTCTGCCATTACTTTATCATTTTGATCAAGTTCATGGAAGAAAAGGTTATATACCAGCAATACAACGAAATGGTAAAATTACACATGAACATATTAGTTTATATTTTATTACTATTTGATATTCATTATATATTTGTCAACTAATTTATATTTATGTTAAGTCTATTTTTTTGTTACCTCGTTTAAAACCGGCCATGATTAATTCTTTTTCAATAAAATATCATCCCTTGATAGGAGGGAACGGAACTTTGAATTTTAGTTTGTCTAAAAAACTACCTTAAGAGAAAATGCTCTTATCTAAGGTGTTTCTCGCTTTTATTTTTGGGTGGAATTTCAAATCAAGGAAAATAACATTTTTTAATATGAGGAAGATGTATATAAATAAGATTTTGGAAACTAATTACAAGACCCACTAACAATCCTTTTTTCTTGTTCACCCATGTCCTATTACTATTCAACCATTAGTTTACCCAAATAGTTAATACTTATCTTTCACTTATACCTAAGTTGCGCCGACTCTTCACTTTTTATGTCGCATCCATGTTGAATTCTCTAAAAATATACTATTTTTAGAGATTCGGGCACGCACATATTGACATATTTTATGTCTCAATGGATTATATGTCGGATTTATACTACTATTCATCTTCTGATGTCTAAATGGATTCTATGTCTATTTAATAAGATACTAGGTAAATACTAAATATTACTAGCGGATACAAAGACGATAAGCAGAAGAGACTAGCCTCTGCGTCTCCCACATAAATGTATGACAATACTAAGCTACCTACTATTCCACTACCCTAATCTTCAACCACCAAACCTTCTTATTTAGGGTCATAATTAAGCCAAATTGAGTTAAAGAACAAAATCCCAAATTGTGCACTACTATAATCATCTACTCGAGTAATTGTCTACAGAAAGAATACTTACCCCATCTTTTCTCCTATGAATCTCAGTCCACATTCTTCCTTGATCAACAACTTTTCCCTTTGCCATTTGAGAATATACCTTTCAAAGCACATCGTTCGTAAACTGGTTTTGCTTCGGCATCTATGCATACATATCAAATAAGTTGTAAATTTGCACATATATAACCAATTACTTATTAGTTAAACATACTATCAACGCAAGAATTAGTATTGCTCGTAGAGACTAGAGACCTGCAGCTTTCTTCCTACTTCACCAAATTTAGCATAGATAATACATACATACAACAAATAGATGCACAAATCCAACACAGAATTCACAACTCTATCTTGTGATGTCATCAACTTCCTCACCACGTTCCGCATAGTGGATGCATTCACCATCTCCTCGCGTTTCTGCCACTCCCTCACAATCAGGCCTACTTTTAACATGTCTGTTACCAAGAAAGCAGTCATTGATTGATCAGAGTGCGTAAGCCAAGCAGATATAGGCACTCCCGTAGTAATATTCTTAATGCAAGAATTCCATCCAGATGACTCTATCACTCAGAAACTCATCCACAAACACTCGTCACTTTTCTAGCTTCCTAACTAACATTACTAGTTTTATAAGTGACAAACTAAAACATAAAGGAACCAAGAAACACTGATATATGAAATGCATTAAATAAATACAAAATTATGAGGACACCTTTGTTGGCACTGAACTATATTTTCTATGTCTGCAGATCAGTTTCCAAAAGTATAGAATTATAACAACTTAAAAACTACAATGAGTCCAAACTAATAATTATACATATATCTTAACTACAGACCAAAAACAACGTAAGATCATCAAATAGAATGATGGAAGCTGTTTTGCCTTAGAAACTCACTCATTGTAGTTTTTAAGTTGTTATAATTCTATACTTTTGGAAACTGATTTGCAGACATATATCTTAACTACAGACCAAAAACAATGTAAGATCATCAAATAGAATGATGGAAGCTGTTTTGCCTTAGAAACTCACTCAATGAATAGCATGACTTGCGGACAATTGAGTATCGATGTGCTTGACGTTTCAAGTACTGACACATACTTTGTGCTACATCTTCTCTTCATGTAGGTTCGGGTTCTCAACTTCCAGATCACGCTTAGATCGGTCGGTTCCCGATGTTCAGTTCAGCAGTTACAGTGGTGAGTCCTCATTTTCGAGACAAGTGACATGATTATTTCCCTTCGTTTTTAGTCTTTAGTTTGAGTATTTTCTAGATCTAGCTGGGGCATGTCCCAGTATTTCTAGTCAGTAGAGGCTTATTCAAGACATAGCTAGATTTAGCTTTAATTCGTTTGAGTTTTACTTTCAGTTGTGTTAAAACTCTTAGTTTTCTTATATATTCAGTTTTAGAATGGGTATTCTTCATCACTTACAGTTTTGATAAAGCTTACGCTCAATATTATCTCATTTCAGTTATCATAGTATGTTTATGTATGCCAACAAGGTTAGTTTTTGGTCATTTTTTATCCTAGGTCGTGTCTGCGTCTAGGGGATAGCTCAAAGCGTGACATTTTCTATATGAGGAATACGTATTTATAATCTTTTGGAAACTTCACCTTCCTCATGTAAAAAAAAAAGGTAATTTGCCTCGATTTAGAATGAATTGCCACAAAAAATAGAAACAAGAAAAAACCCAGATAAGAGTGTGTTCTCTTGTAAGGAAGTTTTCAAGCAAATAAAAATATTAAACTCTTTCCTATCAAGATGTAGGTTTTTGATCGAATAAGATGAATCATAGTCTATCTTCAAAGAGGTATAAAAAATTTGATGTGGCATTAATATAAATTGACCAACAAATAAATAATGAATATCAAAATATTATATCAAATAATAATAAAATATAAACTAATTTATTCATGTATGATTTTACCATTTCGTTGTATTGGTACCATATAACGTTTTCTTCCATTAACTTGATCAAAATGATAGACTAGTGGCACAACGTGAGAAATTTTTTTGCCCCACACTCGACATGCAATTAAATTAGTATAAGCTACCGTTATGCTTCTCTTAATTAAGCCGAATCATATATTATTTAAAGTGGGGAACTCTTGTCTTTATAGTTGGATTACCATTTTGTCACTTCACAAAATCAAGAGCTTCCCACTTTAAATAATATATGATTCAGATTAATGAAGAAAAACATAACAATGACTTATACTAATTTAATTGCATGTAGAGTGTGTGGCAAAATATTTCCTCATGTTGTGCCACTACTCCATCATTTTGATCAACTTCATGGAAGAAAAGGTTATATACTAGCGGCCAAACTCATCGGTGGCCCCATAACTTGGCACAAATGTTCACTTAGACACTTCACTTAGGCGATGTTCATTTTAGACACATCATATAGGGTTTTGTCGTGTCATTTTGACACGTTTTGCTGACATGTCAAAGTGAGTGTGATATACTCAACAATAGCGCGTGAAAGCCTTAATTTAGCCATTTTTAATTTTACTTTTCTCTTCTTCTTCTCCATTTTTCAAGCCACCACCCCCTAGCTTTTTTTCAAGCTTAAATTCCTTCAATGGAGGTCAAATTTTTATTCAAATTCATTTTTAAGTCATTTTCTTCTTCTTCATTGTATTACTTATCTAAATCTACCATCACCTCACTCCTTTTTTTGCCGGAAAAATGGATACCAACACCCATATTTCATATTTATTCTCTTTTTTTCCTTTCTTCCTCTCCCTCTTTTCTTTCCAAAAAACAATACTAAAAAGAAAGAAGATGAATAAATATGAAAAATAGTATTTCCTCCGTTTCAAAAAGAATGACCCTATTTCCTTTTTAGTTTGTTTCAAAAAGAATGTCCCCTTTCCTTTTTTGGCAACACTTTAACTTTAACTTTCTACGTGACATGTTTAAAACCACAAGATTAAAGGGTATTTTGATATATTTGACATAACTTTAAATTAGAACCACAAGATTAAAAAGTCTTCTTTCTTTTCTTAAACTCCGTTCCAAGTCAAACTAGGCCAATCTTTTTTAAACGGAGGGAGTAAAAGAAAAGAATATTTTTTAATAAAAAACACAAAAGAGATTTTGAGTGTAATGAAATAAGAGATTTTCTTAGAACAATATTTTTAATTTATTTACTAAATAGATTTTATAACTATTTTTAACTGAAAATAACACATTTATTTTTTAATTGATTGTTAGTCACGTCATCAACGAGTGTATTACACTCTCCTTTAGTTTTTTGTTTATTGTCAGAAAAATGTCAAAATGACACAACATAACCCAACATGAGATGTCTAAAATGATCATCGCCTAATTGAAGTGTCTAAGTGAAAATTGGTGTCAAGTTTAGGGGGACACCGATGGATTTGGCCTATACTAGCAATACAACGAAATGGTAAAATCACACATGAACATATTAGTTATTAATTATTACTATTTGATATAATAATTTGATATTCATTATTTATTTGTCAACTAATTTGTATTGTGTTAAGTCGATTTTTTTTTATACCTCTTTTTAGGACCGGCTATGATCCATTCTCGTTCAATAAGAAAATCACCTCTTGATAGGAGGGAGAGGAACTTTCAATTTTTAGTTTGTCTGAAAAACTTCCTTACAAGAGAAAACGCTCTTATCTATGGTGTTTCTCGCTTCTATTTTTGGGTGGATTTCATTCTAACTCGAGGAAAATTACCTTTATTTATATGAGGAAGCTGTATTATACGCTTTTGGAAACTAATTTTAGTTACAACTCCATTACTCAGTAATACAAAAAGAAATAGTAATCAAGATTACGATTCGACCATTTAGTTTACAAAATAGTTAATACTTCTATTTCATTTATATCTAAGTTGTGCGGACTCTTTACTTTTTATGTCGCATCCATGTCGAATTCTCTAAAAATAGACTATTTTTAGAAGTTCGGGCATGCACATGTTGACATTTTTTATGTCTCAATGGATTATATGTTGGATTTATAAGATTGTTCATCTTATGAAATCTCAATGGGTTCTATGTCTATTTAATAAGATACTAGGTAAATACTAAATATTACTACCAGATACAAAGACGATAAGCAGAGGAGACTAGCCTCTGCCTCTCCCACATAAATGTACTACAATACTAAGCTACCTACTATTCCACTACCTTCTGATCTAGCGTCATGTCATTATTAAGCCAAATTGAACAAGATCCCAATTTGTGCACTACTATAAACATCTACTCGAGTAATTTTCTACAAAAAGAATACTTACCCCAATCTCCTTAGCCACCTCAGTTACATAACTTCTATCTTTTCTCCTATGAGTCTCAGTCCACATTCTGCCTCGATCAAAAGCTTTTCCCATTGCCATCTGAAAATTTTAAATTGTAAAACATTAGTAAATAGGTGAGAATATACCTAACAAAGCACATCATTTTTATACTAGTTTTGCTTCGGCATCTATGCATACATATTAAATAAGTTGTAAATATACACATATATAGACAATTACTTATAAGTTAAACATACTATCAACGCAAGAACGAGAATTGCTCGTAGAGACTAGAGACCTGCAGCTTTCTTCCTACTTTACCAAATTTAGCATAGAAAATACATACATACAACAAATAGATGCACAAATCCAACACAGAATTCACAACTCTATCTTGTGATGTCATCAACTTCCTCACCACGTTCCGCATAGTGGATGCATTCACCATCTGTCTGTTACCAAGAAAGCAGTCATTGATTGATCAGAGTGCGTAAGCCAAGTAGCTATAGGCACTCCCATAGTAATACTCTTAAGGAGAGAATTCCGTCCACAATGACTCATCACTCATGAACTCATCCACAAATACTCAGAAACTAAAACATAAATGAACCAAGGAACACTGATATATGAAATGCATTAAATCACTACAAAATTATGAGGATACCTTTGTTGGCACTGGACCATATTTTCTATGTCTGCAAATCAGTTCCAAAAGTGTAGAATTATATGAGCAAGTTTATAACAACTTAAAAACTACAATGAGTCCAAACTAAAAAATATACATAAATCTTAACTATAGACCAAAAACAATGTAAGATCAAATAGAATAATGTAAACTGATTTGCCATAAATACTCACTCTACGAATGGCATGACTTGCGGACAAGTGAGTACCACATATCGATGTGCTTGACGTTTCAAGTACTAATGCATACTCTTCGCTACATCTTCTCGTGATGTAGATTCAGATTTTAAGCTTCCAGATCACGTTTAGATCGGTTCCCGATCTTCAGTTCAACAGTTACAGTGTTGAGTCCTCATTCTTCGAGGACAAGTGACATGATTATTTCCCTTCATTTTTAATCTTTAGTTTCAGTCGGGCATGTCCTAGCATTTCTAGTCATTTAGGCTTATTTCAAACAACGCTAGATTTAGCTTTATTTCATTTGAGTTTGACTTTAAGTTGTGTTAAAACTCTCAGTTTTCTTATATATTCAGTTTTAGAATGGGTATTCCCAATCACTTTCAGTTTTCATAAAGCTTACCCTTAGTATTATTTCATTTCAGTTATCATAGTATGCTTATGTATACCAACAAAGTTAGCTTGGGGTCACTTGTGATCTTAGGTCGGGTACGCGTCTCGGGGGTAGCTCAACGTCATAATTATGCTACCAATGAACAACTCCAACATAACTTTTTATTTCACTTTGGTTAGATTGTTACCCTGTTAAGGAAGTTTTACTTAAACTAATGATTCAAAGTTCATCTTCCACATATAAAAAAAAAAGTTGATTTGCCTTAATTTAGAATGAATCGCCATCCAAAAATAGAAGGGAGAAACGTAGAGCGCTTTCCCTTGAAAGAATGTTTTTAAACAAACTAAAAATTCAAAGGTCCTCTTATTAAGATGGTGATTTTCTGATCGAACAAAAATGAATTATAGACGGTCCTAAAGAGGTAACAAAAAAAATTTGACTTAACACAAATTTAAATTTGTCAGCGAATAAATAAAGAATATCAAATAATAATACTATATAAACTAACATATTCATTCATGATTTTAAATCATTTCATTGTCTTGTTGACATATAACATTGTCGTCCATAAACTTGATCAAAATGATAAACTTGACATGCAATTAAATTAGTATTAATATATATTATTTTTTTTCTCTTAAGTAAGCTGAATCATATATTAATTCAGTTTAGTTAAGAGAAACATAACGATGATTTATACTAATTTAATTGCATGTCGAGTGTGTAGCAAATTGTTTCCTCATGTTGTACCACTACTCTATCATTTTGATCAAGTTCACAGAAGAGAAGGTTATATGCTAGCAATACAAGGATATAGTAAAATTACACATGAACATATTAGTTTATATATTATTACTATTTGATATTCATTATTTATTTTCCAACCAATTTAATTATATTTGTGTTAAGTCGGTGGTTTTTTGGTTTCCTCCTTTAGGAACAAACTATGATTCAGTTTTGTTCGGTCAAAAAGTCACCATCTTGATAGGAGAAAGAGCAACTTTGAATTTTTAGTCTGTTTGAAAACTTCCTTAAGAGAGAAAGCGTTCCTAATCTAGGGTGTTTCTCCTTTCTATTTTTGGATGACAATTCATTCTAAATCTCGGTCAATTACATTTTTTAATATGAGAAAAATGCATTTATAATTTTATATAATTCAATATTTAGATAATTAAAATATTATTTTTTAATTAAATTCTTAATTTAGTAGAGAGGCAAAATGGTAATTCAATTTTTAAGATGGGAGATTTCCACCTTAAAATTTATTCATATAAAACTATCAACACTAGAAGGAGCTTTTCCATCTTTTCCCTCGTGAAAATAGAATCATCAATAACATACACAAGTGTTAGACTTTGAAATATGCATAGATATTTGGCCAGTTCATTTAACTATAATACACAAAAAGAGCTAGCTTCCAAAAGGCGGGTTGGTTCATTCAATCCCACAAAAATCTCTCAAACTTTTGGACTGATTTTTATGCATATCGCGTTTAGAGGGCCCTGGTCGCAACCTTAGTCCAAACATTAATGAAATTATCTCTGCAGTCCATGATGTGGAAGTGCGAAAGACAAGAATCAAAACCTCATAACCAGAATCAAGTTCGATAAATCTATACTTTACAGAGAAGCACTTAGATAGGGAACTCATAGATACTAAGGTAAATAGCAAGATGCACTTGTCAACAATCATCAAAATTTCAAGGAGAATGAGCTAAGATGCTCTTATTAATAGACTTAGTACACATTGGAAATATGGATTACTTTATTAATCCGAGATTTAAGCTCACAGATTAACTTAAAAGTTACAACACACACAATAAAAAGCTTTCGAATGATTCCCTTTAATGCAGCAACTATATACGTAAAAAGGGGTTGTAGATATACAAAATATAAGCTGAAAAAACAAATTTTTTAATAATCAAGTGACAATCTTGGAAAAGTTCTACTCCTACTACATACACATTAATCCCAAATAGTTCGGGTAGACCATAACAACAACAACAATACCAAGTAAAATCTCGCAAGTTGGGTTTAAAGAGGATAGAGTATAAACATATCTTACCCCTAACTTTGTGGATAAACAAACTCCGCATAAATAAAAGAACGCCAAATAGTTTGAAAAAGGGATACACATATGGGAAAATTAACAATAACGAAATAATGTGAAATAAACAACTAAATAGATGGGGTAGACCATAGGAATACTAAATCCTTTCTGTTATGTTTCATTCAAATATTAAATACAAAAAATAACAAAATGAAATCACACATGCAACAAATACTTTTAGAGAATTATCATTTGGGGTTTGCAATGCTTACTTGGTGAAGCCATGGAGACTGTCCATTTCTCCCTCACTTGTCTTTCTCGTCTGTGAACAATGGAAGACTCCTACATAAGTTATGGAGAGATTAGTTATTACCATATAGATAAGCATTATTTTCTTCAAGTGTTTCTTAATTAGAGAACTTTTGTCTTGTCTGTCAAATGCTGGCAAGGCCTTGGAATAACCTAACAAGTACTGAGGCCGGCTGAAGATACGTCAACATGGAAATTCAAATTGCATATACGTTTAGTATGAAAAGGTGTGGTTTACAAGTTAGGATTTCTAAATTAACTGTGTGCTTAATAGATTTTTTAGTACTTATAACTGTTAAGGTAATACAGTTCCTAATAACTATGTCACGCCCCGAGCTACCCCCGAGACGCGGACACGGAACCTAGGACCACAAGTGATCCCAAGCTAACCCTGCTGGCATAATCATGGGCATACTAAAGAATATAAACTTATGTGGAAGCTAAATCATAACTTAATCTGAAAATATGGGAACAGCCATATTCTATAACTGAGATATTTGAAAACAATGAGTTAAATACAAAATAAATATTAACTCAACACTAAGCTGAATCTAACTATGTCTGAAATAAGCCTCTAAACTGGACTAGAAATACTGGGACAAGTCCCAGCTAAAATATAGCAAAAACTGAAACTAAATGACTAAAAGACTGAAATGAAACTCATGACTGTTATCCTCGGAGAATGAGGACTCATCACTGAATCTGCTGAACTGGAGATCGGGAAATCGATCTATGCGTGATCTGAATGCTGAAAACCTGAACCTACATCACGAGAAGATATAGCGCACGTATGCGTCAGTACTTGAAAGGTACTGAGCATGTAGGATAGAATAAAGCTGAAATAAAACATAATTGAACAAGCATAAAAGCAAGTATAATAATCTGAACATGATATACTAAATTTCTGAGCTAACTGAATGCAATGACCAATTTAACACGCTGAAATTGAATATTGAATATACTGATAAATGGTCAATGCAAGAGTGTCTGACTGAACTGTGGAAGCTACTAATAACCAATAATAAAATCACATGAGCTAAATGTGGAGTCCGATGTATACGCCCCATCGAGAGGACCCAATATACCCTGCCAAAGGTATAAAGGCATGCTGGCGTGATCATTAAACTGATTGCCCACAAAGGGAACTTACAACCTACTTGGCTAGTAGTTCTGGGACTATTGGGTACGATGAACCCTAGTCCAACTCGGTATTATGCTACTCCCATTGATTTATGTAGTTAACTGATTATGTATGAATTTTTGTAAATACTGGATAGCTCAAAACTGAATATGCAAACTGGGAATGCAACATTTAATCTGATGATGATGCATTAAAAACTGAAGCATGTATAACTCCATAACTGAAATATCTAACCTAGCATGTGTAATTCAAGAACTAAAGAAATACAAAGCTAGGGTTCTGAAATTCATGCGATAATCAGAGTAATAACATGATAATCTGATTTGGAACATATATTTTAACTAAATCATGAAGTTTTACTGAAATTATAGGAACCCTAGGTTTAATCATGATAAGAGAATCAAGAATTGACTGAAAACTAGGGACTCGTTGGTGAAAGGAACCCACCAGTGAAATCCCACATACCTGGTGATGAAATTCACGAAGTACCACTTAGATTTTGTGGCTGGAACTGCTGGAAACTTGCTTCGTTCTTGAACTAGGGTTCTTGAGCTTTTTCTCCTCTCTTGCTTCTAATTTTCTAACTTTTGATTTATGATTTTGACTTAGGTAAGTTCTTGTTATGTTTCTAGGCTTAAACTGACTAAAATCTGATGATTTAGGGTCAAAACGACGTATCTTAGGGTTTAAACGAAGTGGAAAAAGACCAAAAGACCCCTGAGTTAGTTGCTGTCGGACCAAACGATGACCAGGACTGACGGTCCGTCGTTCCATCGACAGCCCGTCGTTTGGTCCGTAGGTTGGGTCTGTTCGATAGGCCTTTACTCAAACAGGCATAACTTTTTACTCGGAGGTCTTATTTTAGCAAGATTGGTGGCTATGGTTAGATAATTCAATTATATATCTGTGGGTATGTAATGGGACACATAATTCATTTTATGCTAAGAGTTATGACCATTTGAAGTTGATCCAACTGCATTTCCCCCTTAACTGTCTGCTAATTCCCATCTACGGTCAGACCTACGGACCATGGGTCCACCTACGGACCGTGATGAACATCCGTGGATCTTTTTAGAGAGTGGGTGAATGGGGTGTCGATCGACGGTCACAGACTACGGACCGTAGTCTGACCTACGGACCGTAGGTCCGTCCGTCGATCATGACTTAACCAAATTTCCTGGCTGAGATTTTGGGGGTTTCTGACCCCATTGACGGATGTGCAGGACGGACCGTGGGTCAGTCCACGGTCCGTCGATGGCCCCGTTGGTTGCACCTGCAGATTTTTATGAAAAGCTGGGTTTTGGTCTGTTTTGAATACGGGGAGTTACAAACTAAGCAAGTAACACAAGAGAAACAACTGACCTTTGATCTAAAAACCAGCATTAGTGAGCTTTGAGTAGTGAAATACACTGAGAGAATGAAGATGGGCTTGAGCTCTATTCGTCAAGTTTATAAGCATATCATTTGTGATGTTAGTACAAAATGGATGAACTATGTTAATATTTCTCCATAAAAGTGGATCTCCTACAAGAGCATCTTGTAAAGGCTTGCATACTCTTTCAATTACAAATAGGTTCCCCCCCCCTCCCCAAGCCTAAATAACTAAGGGACAGCAACCAAAAACGCCTGCAATGGATTACCTCCATCCACACCACAAAGATCATTCACCATCCATCAGACCATGGCCACCGTTCAACCTCTCTCTGAAATTCATCCAGCGGCTCACAATTTCCATCAATCAACTGGAAACCTGCACCCTGATGAATTCCCATCTTGCGAATCAAGTTTCTCAATCTCATTGATTCTCCTCTACCATAAATCCAAAATCCTCTAACCAACTAATCATGGCTGAAAACCCCATCCTTTGGTTACTATTGTCCATATCAAACAGATCCCAAGGCAACTTCATCAAGTTCCTCTTTTTCCCAATTCAAACCCCAAAACTTAGCAAATCCCCACACACACACACCTTATTGAACTTGTTCCCAGATTAGCTTCCCTCTCCTCAATTCCAGGCCATAACCTCACTCAAAACAGTCACCAGTCACCCACTTACGCCAAATCCACAAAACAAACCCAACATTAATTAATCTTTAACAAAACCCTAAAATCGCAAACACAAACTAAATAAAAACACCAACTTGTTCCAGAAAAACACAAAATTCAAACTAAAAACGAAAAAATAGATTGATAGATAAACATACCTTGATTTGCTCAAAAAGGTAAATAGTGGTAAAAAAAAAGAGCAGCTATAGACCCAAAACCTAAAAGGAATTGAGAAATTAAGGGTTTTTGAACTTTTACGGCGGAGTGGGTGATATGTAAAGAGTAGATTATTTGGTATTTATAGGGTTTTCACCATCGATAACTTCTATGGAGGACAGAGTGATAATTGTTTCTTGGTGTGAACGTTTAGTGGGCTCATTTTGTTGAATTGGGCCTCCTTTTCTTTTTTTCAATCAAAGGGCCTCCTATACTATTTGGGCTTTACAAGATTGAGGAGTCATTTTGGTACTTTGAATAAAGATAAAAAAAAACTGATAAAATTGAGATTAATGTTAGAGCAATTTATATAAATAATTATATTGATAGTGTTATTGAAGTTCAACAGTTATAAGTATGATATTTACAAAAATGACTGCATTTTATATCAATATCTCATTGTATTTGTGTAATTTTTTTGTTTATTGTTTTTTTAATCATTAAGTAATACAATTTTAATTATATTGCATTAAATAAGATGATTTCTGCTACTATAACTGAATCTCGTTAATTATGTCCTTAAATTCTCAATTTCTCATAATTACATTATTAATTGATAAGTATAGGGTCGATGCATATACTTTTGAATTCCAATCAGTTTTAAAATACATTGTACACCAATATTCATTGTCGTCATTATTTATGTTCAAGCGCAAAGGTATTTCACATAAGTTTGTTTTAACTTGATTTATTGTAATTGTGAATGAATCTTATTTGTTTTGATTTCAAATAGGCGAACTCCATGGCAAGAATAACTATATTCTGATGGTTCTTAATACAATTTTTTTAATTTATCCATACAATTAATCAATTCAGAAAAAACAAATGACAATGAACTATATTACAATACAATTATCTTTGATGTACTTGAGAATCCTTTTTATCCCTTGAATATGTTCAATGTTTGGGCTTTGTAGAAACTGGCTTGCTAAATTTACAGCATGAGTGATATCAGGTCTTGTCAAATACTGAAGGCTCCCTACTATCATTCTGTACAAATAGGCATCTACAAGACTTTTTACAGCTTCATGCAGACCATGCTTTTGAGCCAAAGGAGTGGCTACAGCATTATCTCTGTCTTGATTTGCAATTCACCAGCATACTTGCTTTGATTTAAGTGAACTCCTCCTTCGAAATACTTCACCTCAATAAGAAGTGTAAAGGGACAAGATCTTTCATAGTGAACTACTTCCCAAGTTGTAGAACCAACTCTGAGACATGAGATGGATTAGTTCATGTGACAATAATATCATCCACATATAACAAGAGAAATATTTTTTCTTTATGAGTTTGCATGTTCCTTCGACATGTTCCATCAGTCTATTGTTCCTTCGACATGTTTCATCAGTCTTCAAGCTTTCTTCAACAATTTTTTTATAGGGAAATTACATTTTTTTTATATGAGAAAGATGTATTTATATAATTCAATCTTTATATAGTTAAAATATTATTATTTAATTAGATATTACTAAATTTTCAATTTAATAGAGAGGCAAAATGGTAATTCAATATTTTAGATAGGAGCTTTCCACTTTAAATAATATTTGATTCAGCTTAATTAAGAGAAACATAATGGTGATAGACTTATACTAATTTAATTGTATGGCGAGTGTGTAACAAAATATTTCCTCATGTTGTGCTACTATTTAATCATTTTGATCAAGTTCATAAAAAAGGTTATATAATGATTATAAAATAAAGAACAGTAGCACAAATTTTCACGTCTCGATCCTACATCCTGGGTGTGGCCAGCATTCGAAGACCATTGCTGGCTTCGAGCGGACCCTTGGCATGGCTTACTAACTTAGTGGAAGACTATATGCACATTTATAAGAATTAATAGCATCTAACTGAACTGAATAATAACATAATCTGAGAATGTATAAAGATTAAATATTCAACTTGGCCAAAGCTGGCCACCCAAGTCTCTAACATAATAGATGAAAATGAAAAGACTCAAAGGACTAACATTTGACTGTCTATGAATCCTCTAAACATCTGAGATGGATGTTGAAAAGACCCACAACATCCTAACAACTAATATAGAAAGCAAAATAAAGGAGTCCTCTGAAATGCAAGGAGGCTCATCAACTGACTCTGGAGTGCTATACTGGATCAACGCTGCGCTGGATGTCAATTCTCGTTACCTTTGTCTGTATTATAATATGATGCAGACCAATTGGCATCAGTACATTGAATATACGAGTATGCGAGTTGGAATGCTAAACAACATAGGCTAGAAAGAGTCTAAAAGAAACTGAAGAACTTACCTGTCTCAACGTAACTCAACATAACTGACTCATTTCAATATAAAGCGATTTAAACACAAGTGCAATATAAAGAAAAGTTGTTTAAAAATATGTTGTAAACTTTGTGTATATGCATAGATACAATTGACTATGAGATGTATGTAAAATACAAATAAACTTTGTTTATAAGAATAAAATAACTTTTGTGAAAGTTTCTCTAACCGACAACCATCACATAAGAGCTATAGTGATGATACAACGATCTACCTTACGCTGCCAGCGCATCCTATACCCCGCCAAAGGTTTAAGACCTGAACTGCCTAATGGATCCACTAGTCTACTGTGACAAGGGTTCATCTATAAAGTATGATATTTTTCTACCCATGGTGGCTACATGGTTTTATGGTGATGTGAGTTATATGAACTCATGCTCGTCCCTAATTCGGTGCTCAATACTACTCCCAAAATATACTGGATCTTATGTTTTTAAAACATACTTCTTTTAGGATTTGAGATTAGTGGTAAAAACTTAGCTTAAAGGCTATCTTGAAAATCTCAGTTTTCATGCTTGCTTCATTTAGAAAGCTATTACTCTTTTCTCAAAACTAGCTCGAATGCTCTTTGAAAATCTCAGTTTCCGTTCTTGTTTAAATGTGAAAACATTTCTTTTAAACCTCTTTAGGAATACATAGTCCCCATATACTTCTTTGAAGAAAGAACTTCAACTTTTCTCTTTACCGAACTCAACTCTTAAGTCTTAAAAACAAAGTTAAAACATTGCTAAAGACTCTTGAAAACTTTGAAGAACTTTGTTTTGACTTGCTTCTTAACTTCTAGACTTGACTCTTGACTTCTTTGACTTTGATCTTAACTTTCCTTGAATTGGATTATGAATTCAAGGTTCATGATCTCATATTTATGGATGATTTCATGATGTTTAGATGTACCTTAGAGTGTTGGAATCAACTAAGAAATATAGGTACATCACTTAAGAACTAGTATGAAAAGATGGGGGGAAATGGGGAGAACTTGCGTCTCTGGCGCTCTGAGAGGTGTGGGGCGCTAGCCCTCAAATTACAGATAGATGGGTGGGGATCTCTGGCTGGCGTGGCACCCCATGTCCTTACGGACAGAAACTGTCCTGTGGGGCTTCTGAGAGGCACGGCGCCCTAACCCCCTTACCTAGGTGTTCTCGACTTTTTCTCCATCGTTTTTCATCTCTAAAACCTCTAAATTTCCATGGTTCTTTCCCCAAACACTTAGTATCCTTATTACTATCTATATACAATAGATTCAACCCAAATTACACCCGGAAACATGAATCAAACCATCAAGAAACTTCAACAACACAACCATCAAGAATTCAACGAAAACTTCAACAATGTTCTTCAAGAACTCAATTTCTTAACATTCAACTAACTTAGATTCGCTGAATTTAAACAAGATTGGCGTGTGGGTGAACTAACTCAACACTATGTGATCTCACATAACTTTTTATGGATCACCCCGAGGAATTTCACACGCAAAGCTTGAGCGTTTGTTGACGATTCTTGATTTCTCTCCTCTTTTCTCTTCTTTTCTCTCTTCTCCAAGCCCTAGCGTGAATTCTCTTTTTTCTAATCTGAACAAAGTCTTGTTTACCCCAATATAATTCATAAAATCAAATTAATTAAATTAGGTAAGGAAAAGACAACTTTGCCCTTCCCAAATCTAGATTGGACTTCCAAAAGGCATAACTCACTCATACATTATCGAAATCGCGCAAACTTGGCGGCGTTGGAAAAATTATTCTAAGGGCTTTTCAACCATATCTAGAACTACCCCTAACTCATTCTGAGCTAGGAGTGTTCTTATTCTTTTCAAAAATAAGTATTTTTAGATTTTAAACTCTTTTCTAGTTCTTTCTAGTTGCGATATGTTACAAGAAATTAGCTTAAAACACATCATCATAAGAAAGCTAGGAATTTTCTGTTTGTCCATGTTTAGAAAGCCTCACACTAGTTGAGGGATGTTGTTTAGAATAGATATATCCTATCGCTCTGAGAGCTCAAGTTAGCTAGCTTTCCTGCAACCTAATTTGCTTCTCTATAACAATGGTTAATAGACCAATCTATACCTTGAAGAGTTGCTTGTTTATGTATATATAGATTAAAAAAGAGTGATTATTGAGTTTTAAGAGTTATATTTCTGATTTAACTTTAAAGTTAAGAATTTCATATTTTAAAAATAACATAAATATAGATATGGATTTTTACTTGAGGTATAATAATATTTTAACATTCAAGTTAGAGGATGTTTTAAGTTGTCGGTATTATAGTAATTAACATTCAAGTTAGGAAGGTTATACTTTTAAGGTAATACAAATATAGATAATACTAAGAATTAATTCTGATTAATGAAATGTTAGTCACGTATGTGAAATACATTACCTGGGATGTTATTGTAAAAATTAAACTATTAATATAAAAATTTAAGTTATTTAATTCAAAATTCTGGAGTATTTTTTTACCAAAGGTAGATAGTTTTTCTTTCTTTCCTTTCTTTTTTTATATTAATTTTGAACTTATTTTACAATCTTCAATGTTGTTTTTAAGTGAAAATAAAATCATAAATTTTGGGGGCCTAAAGCAATTGTGTACTAGCTTCGCCCTCGAGCCACCCTTGTGTTGTCTTATCCTTTGTTTGGTAATCAATCTTGAATAAGTTATATTAAGATTAGTAATTAGTACCATAATAAGTTATTTCTCCCAAAGAGTAGAATAATAACAACAAGATTACTTATTTCAAAATAAAACAATGAAACCACTATTGGGCTAACAGAAAATCAAAGTTTATCGAAAATTTTGTCTAAAATTTCTCTAAGACACTAGTTTTTAATGATTACATCAGATCCCTCAAATCCTTTTTCTACTAAATAAGGTGGGAGGAATTTTTCGTAAATAAACAACTTGTTTGAATCATTTGAGTTTCCTTCTCTCTTCTAGCATAAAAGCTATGACAGACTGGACAAAACTTTCCAACGATGTTATTGCTCACATTGCAAAACGTATCAAAGTGATTGAAGATTTTATTTCTTTTGGTGCAGTTTGTACCTCTTGGCGAATTGCCACTACAAAGGACAATTTTGATGTGCTTTCTCCCCAAGTTCCTTTGCTTATGCTACAGGGTGTCAATCACGAGGACTATTATCAAAATATTTATTCTCTTTCCAAACAAAAAGTTTCACCCATATTTCTCCCGCAAGTTAGAGGGTCATAGTGTGTACCAATTACCGAGGGATGGCTCTGCACCATGGAACGGAATACGGGAGAAATAAATCTGTTGCACCCTTTCTCTCACAAAAAAATACATCTTCCCTCCCAAAAAGCCTTACTAACTTTCCATGATCCTTCTGCTTTCAAAAAAAGTCGTTGGGGTTGCATAGACATAGTTGTCTTGTCTGCCAATCCTTCTCTTACGTCAGATTATGTACTAATGGTGCATCATAACGGAGCTGATTCTTTTTTGGCATTTTGGCGACCTGGAGACCTCGATTGGACTCATATTGATGTTGTTAATCACGCTGATGTGATTACCTCTCTAGTTTATCACAAAGGCAAATTTTATTCCATGAGTTACAATGGCAAAGTACGAGCTTATGAAGTTGTAGGGCCTAATGTAAAGACACGGTTGGTTGGTGAAATAGATGAATATACATTTAATTCGCGTGTAATTGAGTATTACCTAGTTGAGTTATCTGGTGCACTATTACTTGTTTCTCGATTTGTTAAAAGTACTCCAATTCACACCTTTAAATTTAAAGTCTCTGAACTAGACATAATCAGAGGTGAATTGAAGGATGGAATGAAAAACTTGGGAAATTCATCAATGTTTGTGGGTCGCAATTGGTCAAGTTGCATTGACTCCTCTAAATTTATCGGAATCAAGCCTAATCACATATATTTTGCCGATAAGTGGCTCAAATGTTCTAGCAATTTTGATATGGGTTCTTATAATTTGGAAGATGGAAAAATTGAATCTTTCTATCCTGGACCATCACCAACTTCAATTTTTCCGCCAGCTTGGGTTATGCCATCATTGATATAGTGATTTTTTTTATTATAAGAGTTACTGTTTTTTTAAGTTTGGTGAATTATTATTTTTTACTATATTATCATCTATTTATTCTCCTTTGTAATCTTGGTTCTATGATCTCCATAAAAGAAATTAGAAGTTATGCAATGCCGTTGTTTTTTAATAGTATACAACAAATCAAACAATCAATAAAAAATAATCCCAACATAACTTATCTTCAAATCAAACGATCATTAATCATATCATATATCATATATCATATATCATATTATATATATATATATATAAGAGAACCTTACCGCTACGTGTCGCCACCACAAACCAGAATTCACTTTTAATTTATTTATTTCCAAAACTAGTCTTCCTCCTTTCATGAAAAGTTGTGACTTTTATGAAAAAATTTGACTTTTATGAAAAGTTGCGACTTTAATGAAGATTTGTGACTTTTATTAAAAGTTGTAATTTTTATGAAAAGTTGCGACTTTAATGAAGAGTTGTGACTGTTATGAAAGTTTGTGACACTTATGAAAGGTTGCAACTTTTCCAAATAGTTGTAGCATTTCCAATAAGGCACAATAAATATTTGTTCATAGTACCATTTGTTGTCTATAAATAGAGAAATTCTCTCTCATTTTAAAACAACAAAAATTCTGAACTTCTTCTTCCTCTTCTTTTTTTTCTTCACAATTAAATATTTGTGTACTTTACTCAGTGATTCAGTGACACCATTGCTTATGTTAAAGATCCTTATATGTATTTTTATAATCATTACTTTATGCTTATGTTATTAAGGATAAATGATGAGATATAATATTTTTCATTTTCCTTTACATTATAATCTTCTATGTAGGATAATATAGTGTTTAGTTTTAGTAACAGATAGGTTTTAAGTATTATTTTATATATTTCGTGATATTAAATTTTCGCGCAAAGCGCGAATAATTTTACTAGTGTTAGATAATCCTCAAGTGCAAAATATTAAAACATTATTGACTCAACTAGAACAGTTATGATATGAGGATTCATACGGCTGATCCCAACTAACTTGCCAATCAACCAAGCCACCAGGTTTGAGAATAGGGTG
Organism: Solanum lycopersicoides; assembly: GCA_022817965.1. Lineage (NCBI taxonomy): Eukaryota > Viridiplantae > Streptophyta > Magnoliopsida > Solanales > Solanaceae > Solanum > Solanum lycopersicoides. The sequence continues at coordinate 91,277,628 of CM040629.1, read as the reverse complement.
GGATTCTTGGATTTAGTGGCCGGTGAATCACTAATCAAGAGCAAATTTTGAAGAAATTCTTGATCGATCTAGTGGCTGATGAGTGAATCACTGATCAAAGAGCGAGCAACCGCCAGGTTTAATCACTATTATTGTTCAACTATATAACTATTCATAAACTCTAATTTTCCAGTTGGAAACTTATGTAGACAAATCAAAAAGGAATATAAAGTGAGCAAACAGATGAAATCCCATTGGGAGGAAAATAAGGAAAAAATAACAGACCAACTTTATTATAAAAGGTCAATGTACAAACTCTTCAATAGCATAAACTTATCCAAGATCATGCATTGACCAAAAATTGTAATTGATCCTTTGTAACTCATGTACAACTTGTGTTCTACACAAGGTGAAAAAATCATATGATAAAAAAAAAAGATGTACAAAAGAATTTTCTTTAAGGTATACCTATATCTATGCAGGAGAAACCTTTCACTAGAACTATAATCCTCCAGCAATGTCTTCTAAACAAGTAATCATGTGTTCCCTACCTCTGGAGCTGCAAACTGCATATAAAAGAATTGAAAAAATGGGGAGGAATATATGAACCTGGTGTAACCGGGAATCCCAGTTATACGATCAAATATACAGAATCACTCTGTAGATTTTACACTTAGCGTGTTCTCTCCAGACAAATCATTCTGTGACTTGTTGGGAGTAATAGTAAGAGGAGACCAGTGATCCGGAACCATCAGGAAATAAGTGGTCATTGCCTTCCGGAACCTCTTTTTGTATTGCTTAGGTGAAATTACAGTCGGAGGTGTATTCTTAGGTCCACCAAGGATGCCAGAGGCCTTAACCCATGTCTCGAGGTGCTTGTCCCATGTATACTGCCTCATGAAGTCAATAATCCCAATAACGAGTTCATGCTTTTCTTCGTCAACACCAACTAATAGTGAGTAATCCATCACATCAACCGACTGCAAGAAGAACTACTAAATTAGTCCAAACCATAAAAAACTCAGCTAAAAATATACTTTTGAAATTATGGATTCAAAATTTAGATTTTTAGAAATTTTAATGATTTTTCACATATTGAACACATTGATGATATGCTACATCCGCCCTCCTTGAATGGTACGAATTGATCATACTCAACAACCCCCAGGTTCATTTCTGAACCACCAACTAGCTGTGTTGCTTGGACTCTCCAAAAATATACGCACTCTTGTCGGATCCTGCAAAAATGCACTACTTTAAGAGTATCCGACATGCACCCGTCGATATTTTTGAAGAGTCCAAGCAACATTGCCAACCAGCTCCTCATGGTTAGAGAGGTGCTTCCCTCTTTGTTCCTCGCCCCATGTGTAAAACGGACTCTTTCCAATTGGAAGTGATACAACAATCACATCAGTTAGAAGTGATTCAATCAACTGCAATACATAGTTTTAATGGCCAATAAAAGATATGAAACTTTTCCATGATCAGACCTCAATAGTCCACTAGGAATTTTAAAATAAGTTCATTATGAACAGAGTGTCGTAAACTTACTGCAAGAAAAGCAGTGTCATTCCAGACTGCTCGTTCCAAAAGTCTCTTGGCTTTGTTTCCAACAAATATAGGTGAAGTTGGCATAGACTCGATCAAGTTCTGATCCAGCAAGACCTTATTACTTCCACTAGAGTCGGGATTGTAACGAGACCTGGCAGATCCTTTAAGGTCATAAAGCCGCGTTAGGTTCCTCCCAAATAGAAGGTTCTCCATAACTAGCACATCCATTTTAGATTCCTTCCCTCCTTTAAGATGCTTAGATGTCACCTTCACATAAACAACAGACATAATTATGCAAAACGACTAGATACTCATAATCATAGTTCATGATATAACGTCTTGTGAAAATGCCCAAGCATATGAACTGTGAGGGAGTCAGGGAATAACCAAGAAACTTATTAATTTAGACACTAATTTCACATCAAAGTTGTCTTCATAGAATAGAAGAGAAATATGCAGCCATTGTTTTGTGCTCAGTTCACTCTCAAGGCCATGGAACCATAACAACTATAATTCGGAAGACTTTGCAGACCATAAAGATGATCGTATTCATACAGACCATCATGTTCCTTCTAAAGGCTAAAAAACAAAAAAGAGGTACCTCGATTACCCAAAGACACCACTGAAAATGGATTGTGCCTTACCAGACCAATCCTAGTGAAAACTTCAGGTGAAAGTAAAAAGTGAATAACAAACCTAAGTGGTAGCTCAAATATGTCAAGTTAAACCAGTAACTATTTATAAATTATGTTAACCACACCTTCCAAATGTGATACACTCATCTTTGCCCCTTGATAATTGATAAAGTTTGCTTTTAGTTACTGCAGTAGTTTTTAGCAAAATAAGTTATTTAGTTTAAGATGAATTTGAATTTTAGTTAGGTTGTTTGAGTTGTTGAGATATTTTAGGTTGTTTTAAATTTCAAATGTTTTATGTTGGCTATTTAAAGCACCTCAATGCTTTATAAAATCATTGAAAGTCATTTCTATCCATTGAGAGACATTTTCAATCATTTTGTGCTGCTCCATCTTTTTTAAAAACCAACAGAAATACTAGATTCACAACAAATGCAGCATTGTACTGTTGCATGTATTTTCCCCTAAAACTATATCGATCACTTGGTAACACGAATGACCTTAAAAATAATAATCACAAAATTCGAGAAGCTGGAGTGATCAACAGTAGTTAAAAATACCTGATAGATCCCCAAAATTTTTGCTAGGCAAGTAGGACTCCTTGAGTTTATGGATTCTGAAAGATACTTAAAATATGCTGGAGCAAACTTTATAAAAGATTCCAGCTCTGTCTTAGTCACTTGTTTGATAATGAATCGATCATCCAAGGTTTTAGCAAAGAAAACATTGCTCTTGCCTCCTTGGGCTCCCCACTTCTTACAGCGGCTAAGAGATCTTATGTAATCCATCTCAGATGGGCAACATTTCCTCCTCAAAGCTTCAAAGCGCTTCGCATAATAACAAGTCACATTATACTTCACTTTCCCAAGTGGTCCGTCATCCGAAAAGGAAACTCTGGCATGCATTGTCTTCGTGCATGAGAGCGGATCCAAAACCGAAGAGCTATGACTACTGGACGAAGACAAGAAACTGTCATCTATAGATCCAAGACTTCTGAGGGATTCTGATAATATTTCATCCATAGATTGAAGCGACTGCAGACTTCCAGATTCTTGAGACTGCAGTGGCAGGTTAGAGTACAAACTAGCATCCTTTGATTTCTCTGGTTCATCGGATACTTGTGCAAGATAATCTGGTGAAACTAGTGCATAAGATATAATACTTGTGGGCTCTTCGTCATACACTGGTATAATGGTATCATTAACCCCAACAGGTAGGAGCAATCTGGCTCCACCTTGTGCCTCTGACTCTCTAAATGATGAAATGTAGACAGGGCTGTACTCGCCAAGTGTATCCAACTTCTGAGCACTTGGTAAAAAGTTTTTGTTCAGTGACCAGTAGAAGCTAATAAAAGACATACCTAACCATCCCCCGGCGTCTTCCACACTTTCAGAGCTCTTAGAGGATAATGAAGGAGGAAATCCAGACGCCTTAGTTCCGTTATGTTCCTCCACAGGGTCTTCAACATCTACTTTTTCTGCTAATCTAGTTGTTGATGAATCTGCTATAGGTGGTTCCGAAGATTTGCAAGTACCATCCTTCAGCACTCCAGGACCGGAAGTAGTTTCACCAGTCCAAGCTGCCTCAAGAGTATCTGACAAAGTATCCATGATCGCGGACTGCCCATCAGAAAGGGCTCTAGACCCCTCTGCAGTGGATTCTGCAGAGTTCGACCCGCAGAAGCTTTCTGTTCCAGCGGGAAGACCTGCTGGTTTCTCAACTGCGCAACTAGAATCAAAGAGAACCTCAGATCCTTGATGAACTGTGTCCACATGATTCTTTTGGTTACCACTTACTCCATCATTATATTTTTCACCAAGTATTGGAGTTATAGAAACAGAATCAGTGACATTCAAACAGTCACTAGGCCTGGAGGGATTATCTGGACCAGTGGACTTATCATTACCAACAAGAGGTTTCTCTTCAGTAACACAATGATCCTCACATTCTAAGCTGGCCGCATATACGAGACGGTGATCCCACATATATGATTGGAAAATAAATTGCCTTCGTAACCGATTAATCTCGAAAATATCAATGACAGGCTGCACCTTTTTCGCCTCCTTGGTCAAAATTTTCTGGAGAGATTCCTGCTAATACACAACACCCAGGAAACCCCATAAAAAGAAAATTAGCAATTCTTTTACAAAATCATTCACTTTAAATCCCTAACATAAAGTGAGAAAATCAAGAATTCCACGCAATTAGTTTAAATGATGTTAGAATCATGATACACATGAAAGTTAAGTATTAATGCAAGAGGTTAAATAATGATAGCAAGCAAGTAAAGTTTTGATGCATCAAAGAAGATGTCAATATAATCTGCAACATGGGCAACAAAAGAAAATTCCACAATTTTTCTGACTCCCAAGCACAAGGTGATAAAAGAAGAAATACTGAATCATAACGAGATCCATTTGCACATCGCTTACGGGGTAACTGGAGGAGAAAAAGAACAAGCAGAGACTCATGCTTCATAATAACGGCCACAAACACCCAACAGCACATACAAATATAGGTGTGGAGAGAATGAGAGGAAGTGCTCAGTAATATATGCAGAACCATGATATGCTAAACAGAATATTGAATTCGGGTAAGGTTTTCACTTCTACCTAATCAACCACATTCTCAGTATCCTTTCGATTTTGTAATTAGGACATATATCTCTCAGACTATGCATAATTTATAGACAATTTAATATTTCGAAGTGAAGACTTTACTTCAAATTCTTCCTTCTCCTTCCGCAGCATTCCTTCCAAAACAGCAATTTGACCTCTTGCTTCAGGTGCTTCAGCGCTGCTGTTAACTTGACCACCAGATTTTTTCTCCACTAGAAGACGGATTGCATTCAGAACCTCAGAAAACAAACGTTCAGCTCGGACAATGACCTGCTCAAATTATCCCATGAAAAAAAAGTACAGAGAGTGAGATCAGATACCACTTTATACCACTCAAAAATCTGTTTTCGCACCTCATTCACTTCTTGTTGTATCCAGTCCTGATTTTTCTCATAGTTGAAATCCAGCTTTGCAGGAGGAAGGCACACTGAGTGAACATCAATTGACGCATAGCGGAAGCATGCAACCATTTTTCCGAAACTGCACAACAGCACAAGTCACAAATTTACTAACATTGCAAAAGACACTGAAAATACAAGGGGAATAATAGTTCTAAACTCAGACCCATAGAATCATACTTTGGCAAAATAACTTACAAGCTAGGACTACGCAAAACAAACATGCAAAGAAGGAAGCAGTATAACCAATCAAAAAAATCCAAGGGAGAGAAGTACTGTTAATTGAGGGGAGAACATTAAACCAGCTAATCATGCCAACAAATCTGAAAATTGAGCATGACAAACAAAGAGAACAAACATTTGCAATGCTCTTAGATTTATAACATTGCAGGCAACAAACCAAATAAGAGCATACCCATAAAACCGAAGACAATCTCTGTGCAACGAATGCCCGCAACTAGCCACTCTGCTTGCAGCTGCATGGTTTGAAAAACTAAGTTCTAGGAACTTCCCAAAGGATAAACCCCAAGCAGCATCAGACATTACAACTCTTTGAGTAGCTAAGGGAAATCCATCAACCCGTGGACATCTCAGGCATCTATGCCACATCCATATTTTTCCTTCCCTTTCACCAGGCAAAAGAAACTCTGGCAGCTTCTTAACAGAAATAGTTAAAGTGCCTTGACGATGAGTATAACACTGAACATGTGCTTCTGAAGGCATGTCACATAAACTACATCTATAACTCTGCAGAAGAAAAGGAAAAATAAAAGATAAAGATCTTTTCGGTCTCTTAATTATATTCTTAATGTTTCTGACAAACATGGAAAGGAAAGGAGAGAGCTTTACTTGATCAAACAAATTATCTCGTAGAAATCGACCCAATGGCTTATCACAGTTCCCATAATATTTTATCCGAAAGAGATGAGACCTTTCACAGACAGTACCCTTCCAAACACATCGGGATGATAAGGAAACTAAAATGCTTTGATGGTCAGATGGGGACGGAGGGAACTCTTCCTTTGAAGAGTCTGGTTCATCATAAACATTTGGTCCGTCTAGTTGCAAAAGCATTGGATTTGAGCCACTTTGGTTCACATCAACCCTGCAATTTTGGACATTCTTTGACAAACAACCTTGTTCAACATTATCTGAAGGCGCAAAACTGGTAGACAAGAAATGGTATCCTTGGGCATCTTGGATATTGTTGGCTACTGATGGCTTTGAGAAGGAAGACTCTATCATATGCATAATACCTCTGTCCACAGATGTACCAGTCAGCAAGGGCCCAAGGAAGGAAGTCTCAGTGTTTGCAGCAGTAGGGAACTCTGTCATACCCATTTTCTGAGCACAAAGGTTTGCAGTCTTGACCAGGTCTGTTGTGGGAACGCTATTTGATCTCTGTGGTGCACCATCACATAGTGCTGATTGAGTTTTCTCAGTGTAAGGAATGGTAAAACCAGGTACTATTGAGATTGACCTGCCAATAGTTGATGATTTATCCGGAAGTGCTACAGTTATTGAAGAATTCAGAGGAAGCTCAGGTAGAGATGCTCCCTCATCAGCAAGAAAAGATGTTTCCAGAGCCAAATGATAAGCTGCAAAAATTGAATATTGAAAGACATGCTTTACTTTCTTCAACTCATCCCCATTTGCACCACGGAGTAATACCTGAGACAACAAATATCATGAGAGCCCAGAAAATATTTAGAAGTTGTACACATATGATGTCATAAGAGTAACTTGGGCATAAAAAAAGGACGGAAACCACCAATTTGCAGGTTGTCAAGTGTCTATTTAGAAGCAAGACAATAATTATCTTACTGTAGTTGTAGTAATTGATGATAGACTTACAGTGCACCCCAGTGGCTTTGGACAGCCTTCAAAGTACATTAGAGTCTTCGCCAGCTTCTTTCCACTCTGTCCAGCTGTACCATGCTCTTCAAAAAACTTCTCAACATGGAACATGTCACAGTATCCCAATTTTTTAGATGAGAAATGATCTATTGAAGGTACTATCTGACTACCCGTGCAACGGGCTATACGCTCCAAAAGTGTCCTCTTGATATTTAAGACAAGTGATATGTCCTTTGCCAGGAGGTACTCTTGTGCATAGCGAGATACAGATTTTTCCACCAGAAGAACATCTGGTTGGTGTACATCAATTTTGGCAACAGCCATCTTGAGATGATCCATTTCCTGAATAGCAATACATATCTATAAACACAAGATTCAATCACTATCGGTTTCAAATATAGGAAGACAAGGTTATTCATCAAAACCTGCTGCAACAATGTATCAAAACTTGATAAGTGGTTAGAGACACGCTGGTATTCAAGAGCCCCTCCAAGGATTAATATGCGAGGCTTCTCTATTTTGGATGTCATTCGTCGATGAGCTACATTTTTCTTGCAGACAACTCCTTTCACCACCACACTATTTAAGGAGGAAAAGTTTCATATGAGAGGATACTATATTGGATGTGCGCAAGAACAAGAACACAACAAATACTCTATAACATAAAGAGGTATAAAAGGTAGTGGATACACAAGAAGAAGAATTTAATTTCTATTCTTGACCAAGAACACAATCACGAGCAAAAGAAATCTGTCATATGTATGTCATAAGTTGTTACATTGCACAACTATAATTAGTTTACAGATCATTGGGGGAAAAGCACTATGTCAATAATATTGTCATTGCTTCGTACTTCGCAAAAAAGCACTTTGACCAAAGTACTTCATAAGGTAAGAAATACAGATTCTGGAGAAGAAGCCAAGTATTGAATAGAATTATATAAGTGAGAGACTCAAGTATTTCAAAGTTTTTCAGAAATCACAGAAAACAAAAGTATTATGTGTGTATCGAATAGAATTGTATTAAAAAGAGACTCTAGTATTTCTAGGTTCCTTCAGAAATAACAACAAACTAAAGTACTGTGTGTGTGTGTGTGTGAGAGAGAGAGAGAGAGAGAACATGAAACCTCAACAAAGCTCCTATTTTCCTATTTCAAAATATTCTGTAGCTGCTTATCCTAACTAGTAACATATGCGGCAAGGATCCAACACACAAGCTGAACAGCATTGTGGACAAAAATGGGGGGGAAATTGCTTACCTGTCACCACGACGTCCAGATGCTATACATTTCACCTTTACGTATCCCCCTGGGTCCATCCCTCCGCTCCTGCTAGTGTCTGGTTTCAGAAGTGTAGCAGCTTCCCATGATAGCGATGTAATAATCTCCAGCCAACTCTCTTTTTCATCTTCCTCATCGATGGCAACGCCTTGAGCCTGCATAATTTGGGATACTAAAGCCCTGAAGTGGCCATCAACCACATTTTTCACAACCTTTTTCTGCTCCTCATTTGACCTATCCCTACTTCTATATTCACCACTTCCATGACTGCTTGATGACCGTAAACCTCCCCACTCTCCTGCAGCATCCCCGTCGTCGTCATCATCATTCATAAGTGCTTCCTTTTCATCTTCTTCATCTTCTGGCTCAGGTGGAATCCATAGAAGTCCATTGTTGTCAAAATCCACAGGTTCCACATTAATCTCTTCTGGAACATTTAGGGATGGAGGAACTTCACATTCATCAGAAATGTCCTGTTTTTCAATCTGTTGGACTTCTTCAGAAGCCTGGGAATCAAAGCTATTGTGTAAGGAAGAGCTGCTCACACTTTTTTCATCAATAGCTTCTCCATCAGGGTGCTCTTTATGTGATCCATAGTCCTTTTTGATCTCATCATACTGAATCTGACTGTAGTAATCATTAACCTGGGGAAAATGGCCCTGGGAATCTAACTGGTAAACACGATATTCATCTTCTTCATCATCACTCCTGCTTCCACAATGTATCAACAAACAATTAACTGATATTGAAACATGTTCTTGGACACAAGTAGTAGGAACAGCATGTAACTACAAATGCAACGCAACTCACAAAGTAATTGTTTCGCTCAGGATAACTTTTCATACACCAATCAATGTGCTTTAAATAATCTTACAGCAGATGATACATATTCCTCTCAGACGTAATACTGTTCAAGATGTATGAAGACTTCCCTTTTTTGGTGTAAAGAGGAGGGTATAGAGGATGCTGGACAGATATTTAGATTTTATAGGCTCTTTATAACTTAGCAGTAGTAAGCCTTGGTTTATTATTTTGGTTTCTTCAGCGTAAATCTTTTGGGGGTTGCCAGCATGCCCTTAAAGCTGAGGAATACAATTTTACCTTTGTCAAAAAAAAAAAAAAAAAAAAAAAAAAAAATATATATATATATATATATATATATATATGCTCACCAGATTATTATCAAGCTCCTAGTTATACAAACACATGTTAAGCAGCATAAATCTATCTATGTACGTAATAGAAGAGCCAGTCCAACAAGGAAAAGGTGCCAAAAATACTGAATGTAGTTCAAAAATGGGCAAACTAGTATAAGAGGAGAAGCCATGTGATCTGCAATCAAAGATGTTCTTTCTGACTTGGTTCAACATCACAAATCATGTCAAGTCACTCATAACACCACCACCACCACCACCCACAATCTTGCAACCCCATTTATTTGGGTAAAGGTGGAATTGGCTAGTATTGAGTTGTGTCAATCTCATCTAAAAGCTTAAGACGTTGACAGAGCATAATTCTATTTACTTAATTATGTCTTCAACACGCCCCCTCACATGCGGGAAAATTCCTTTTCATGAGCCAAGCACATGGAAATTCTTTTTAATATTGGGTGGCAGTGAGACTCGAACCTAAGATTTTTTTTCCCTGAAAACATGATAAAATTAAAAAAATGGACCTAGTCCCTCATTGGTTGTGTGAGGTTCCTTGGCCGCTCCACCCATTGCCTTAAAGGTTTTGGTTAGATGCTCAGATTCACATAGTATCGGAGCCAAACTTTGGTGAGCCTGTTTGCACTATCACTTTCTCTCGTCCTGTTTTATCGCTCTGAGCAATCCAGGACAAAGCCTTCTCTATGAGGTCTAAGGAAACACTGATAATATAGCATACACAGACGCAGATTTAACCAGATCACCCTCTAACAGATGGTCCACATCAGTATATCATGGAGGGAAAGATAAGAATGATTGACTGAAGAAGAGGAGCAGAGAAAGAAGTTAAATTCCAAAGAAGAGAAAGAAATTAAATTTCAGAGAAGAGAAAAGGTTAAAGTCAATCAAATCCCAAACAATGTACCTTCAACTCGGAAGGTTAAGCCATGTAAAAGGGTGTGTCTCCAACGTCATTTTGTGGATCCCAACTCAGAGACTAATTCTGTCAGGTGCTATTTTGTTCGTGAAAACTTGATGTCGTGAAAAAAAATAAGAAGAAAGATGTGGTTGTAACATCTGATGCAGACCCTGAGGCCTGAGTACCGATCTACATCCTTAGAGACACATGAGTTTATTTGGTTGATTTCACACAAATTCCTAGGAGGATTCAAACATGCAATCAAGCATACTATTTAAGATACTATCGAAACTAGAGTCACAAGTTTAATTCTTCTTCACTACTTAGTAAGAGATGTCCATAGTGTTTAAGGCAATCTACACCATTCACATTTGAAAACAAAGAAACTCATATATATATGCTACTTTACAAGCAAAAATCAATGACAAAATAATAGCATATTTGATTTCTTTTTCGTTAACTGGTTGAAATTGAACTGATAAAATAGAAGATGTCGGATGAACCTTGTTGCACAAAATGCATATTGGTTTAGAGAAGGGTCCAAAACTCCTGCATGAGCAAATTCAAAGCTCCCTCTAACTGATGCAAAATTCTGCCTGTCTAGAGAAGATTCTGTTACAGATGATTTGCACGGACTAAGTACACAAGAAGGTGGCACCGAAACAAAGGTAATATTACTGCTGTTCGCGGTTCCACTAGACTTGAAGCTGGTAAAACTAGTCGTTGCAGAAGGTGAAGTACTGATATGCAAGTTAGCAACCCGTGTTCCATTACTAACACTAGAAACTAAACCTTGATCCCATTGCTTGTAACAGTAATTACATACCCTGATCTTTTCCCACTCCTCTCGTAGTGGCCTTGGATCACTACATATTGCAGGTATCCAATTAGACGTACACTTTGCACAAAAAACTCTTCCACAAAGACGACAATGATGCCTACGATTAAACAATGTAAATTGTGAATCACACTCATAACATACCCTACATATATGATCGGGCATCCAAAAATCCCTCGATATATCATCAGGTTCAGACCTCCAAGGGATCCATGATTTCAGTAACTTCAACAGATCAGATAATGTCCTATTAGTAGCATCCATCAAATAAAATAGAGGCTTTTGCCTCTCATTGCTCTAAAAACCTCATTCACTAAACAAACTCATAATCCAATCAACAAACTAAAGCCCCAAATCAACAAACCCTTTCACTAATACACTAAAATTGATGCTTTCACCAAATCCGTACATTCCAACCAACTGGGCATAAAAATAGGATTCCTTTACACTCTCCTCTGAATCAAAAAAAACCCAATTTTTTCTATCCAAAAACACAAAAATAAAAACACCCAACAGCAAAAGATTCAAACTTTAACCTTTAATAATGAAGGGAACAAGTTTTCTTGCTTCTCCACAATCGAAATACATATATATAACCCTGAAAAATGAAAAAATCAAGAAATCAAACAACATATCTGATTAAGATGAATTGGATTCGATATATCATAACCCTTATATAAAGATCAGTCATTTTCAACAAAAATATACAAAGTGAATCGAAACATCAAACTTTTTTTCTTTTTTGTATATATAAATATGAATGTAACCTTATTTTTTTCCAGAATCAAATTTTATGGTGTCAAATTATAGAACCAATTAGAAATTGACACGAAGATAAATATACCTTCTCTTGCGGAAGAGGGGGCTCAGTACGTTAATTCAAACATGCAACTTTACTGCTGTTTTTCAGATTTTGTCACTCAAAAAAATTTGAGTTGCTTGGTACAAATGTATTTAAAATAAGTATATTTTGTGTGTTTTTATACCTTATAATATTTTAACCAACTCACCACCTTTTACACTTTTTTTATGGTTGTTATCTATTTTGGTGTATCGTGTTATTATATTGTTAATTTAAAGAGATAATTTTTAATTTGATTGTTATATAAATTTTATTGTATCATATTGTTATAATAACTGTACGCGTTTTTATACTTTCTTTGGATGGTTGTTACCAGTGGCGGAGCCACAGTGTGCTTAGGGGGTTCATCCGAACCCCCTACGGCGGAAAATTATATTATTTTTATATGGTTAAAATAATTTTTTAGGTATATATAGTAGATGTCGAACCCCCTTCGGCTATTTCGTATGTCCATTTTTTCAGATGTTGAACCCTCTTATCGAAAATCCTGGCTCCGCCCCTGGTTGTTACCTATTTTGTTGTGTTATTTTATATTGTTAGCTTAAAAAATCATGATTAATTGGGTTATTACATAAATTTGTGTAAAGATTGATTTGGTCTGAATATATTTTGTTACCTTGATTTTTTCTCCTTCTTGTTTTATCCTCTTTTTTTTTTGTTTGGATCAGGCATTTTTGATTAATTTTTTATCAAATCAAAGTTGAGTATATCATGAATCAAAGATGGGGATCTATATCCACTTCATAGCATCAACATAGACTCGAAGTCCGAGCCAACTGGTGGGCACACTGGTTCGTTAATCTGGTAACATAAGATAAAGAAATAAAAGTAAAGCCAGGGGCAAAGCTACAGTAGCCGAGGGGGGTTCGGCTGAACCTACTGACTTTTCCGTGTATCCTATATTTGTATTAAATTATGAAGTAAAATGTATATATATATATCTTGCGAACCTATGATAACACTGAAGTGTTTGGCTCAGTGGTCATTGCGCACCGGTCAAAGTTGTTCATCCTCACGCGATGTTTGTTCGAATCTCGGTAGGCACACTTCTTTTTAAATATTTTTTTAGATAGATAGATAGATAGATGGTTTATTTATTAAAAAAAATGGGTTTATTTTTAAAAAAAAATTGCTACATGAAAAAAAATTAGATTGTTCTTTTTAAAAATTTAGAACCCCTTACATGAAATCTGGCTCCGCCTCTGAGTAAAGCCACACATGAGTGCTTTATAATCATGAATAACAACATCAAAATATGAGTAGTTTTCACGGGCTTTTTCTAACGCTTTTTAACCAAGAGATTGTCCATCTTCACAATTATTGGGTTTGCTGCAAAATGTTCCTTTAGCCAGCTTAGTGCTTCTCGAATATTCAAAGTTTCGTCCATAAGTGGGTCATGTTGTCTTTCTAATCGACTAGAGCAGTCTCTGATGAAACTTCCATGAGAATCACGAACTATCATGTCAATTTCAGATATTTCGAAAATAAGATTCCATGAAGCATCAATGTTGCATTTAAAGATGTTCTCACCAGGAGGAGATCATTTTGTTACAAAATCATGTTCTCACTGGAGGTTTATTTGTCTTGCTTTAGTCTAATCTTGCCAAAAAACAATCAGCCTTTTGGATAATAATTTCAGATAGTTAAAATCTTCCCTTCCATACAAGGTTATTTCTAGCATTTCAAATTTTCCATAGGATCATGGTTGCTTCATGTAATTGATCAAGAGTCACGATATCAATTAAAGACTTAAGCCAATCCAAGAGCGACGAACCAGATTGTCGTCATCCCAATGATGATTTAAGACAAACTTGTTTAAACGCATTACACTCGACCAATTTTTTTTATCTATTGCTTAATAATTCTATTTTATCCTTTATCATAAATTTTTGTAGTAGTTTTATCATGTATCCTACCTTACTTGTAGACATATCCTTAAAATTATTGTTAATATATGACATTATGTAATAATGCATCTAGTAACCTTAAAAAAATCATATATATATATATATATATATATATATATATATATATATATATATGCATATCTATTTTAAGAACCTAACATTAATTATAATATAATTAATTAATAGACATTCAGTAAAAACATGAAAGTGTCATGAATTTTTAATCAACTATAAAATTTTATTTAAAAATATTTTCTAAATTGATGAGTTAACAGATAAATTCTCAAAAAGTTTTTCATAGACAAATAACTAACCAAAAATTTCAGTTTTTTTGTTTAAAGTTTGTTTTAAACTTTTGAAAAGCTCTTTTGAAGTTGTTCGGGTTTCCCGAAAGGGAAACTTCACTCTGTTCTAAATAATGTAAGTTTTCATATTTATGTTTCTAGTAAACTTCCATATATGTAAATTATGTGTGTTTTGTAAATTAAATATGATATGTTAGTTATTTGTCTATGAATTTATGAATTTTATCATGAATCTATTTTACTTAGTATATGGTTAGTCTCTTAGCCTCTTAAAAGTATCGATGGATTAACCTGTAAATTCCTAGGACCTTGTTAGGTCAAACTGAAGGTTCTTAAAAGAACTATAAATGACCAAATCCGGGGTGTGGTTAAAGAAGACTGTTTTTAAGAACAAAAGCTAAGAGAAAGAGGTTCATGAATGGACAGAGTCCATAAAAAAAATAAAAAAAATAATATATATATATATAAAAGGGAAGAAAACTAGAAACTAAAATGATAATTACATAATAGAACAAGAGAGTGAAGGAGTACTGAGTAGGATTTACTACATATAATTTTAAACGAATTGAAAAAATTTTAAAAATTGAAATAACCCCCTCTCTTCTTATATTGAAATAACCCCCTCTCTATTTATTTGGTATCAGAGCCAGAGATCTGAAAGACAATATATTATATGAAAAAAGATTATTATTCTAGAAAAATCTTTGCATATCATAGAACTTTATTTTATAATAGACAACATTTAAAAATAGTTAAACTATATAAAAAATCCTTAGAAAGCCATCTATTTACCCTAGATTTAAGATTATCTTTAACCTATACATATAAATATTCTGTAAAGACCCTTAGGAAAACTATTAGACAATCTCAGAATTAAATAAGTGAAGAATTAAATCAAGTAAATTTTGAAATTAAAGACATAGTAGAAAGAATTAAAACTATTAAAAATAATCCTTATTATTATAATTCTGTAGGATAATATATGAGAAGACCTTATAAAAATACTAGAGAATATAAAAAAATTAAAAGAGAATTACTAAGTTTATATCTAGAAGCAGATAAATTATTAAAAGAAATAAAATAACAATTGATAAAAAAAGTAATAAGTGACAGATTAGATTATATATGTTTTTTTAATAAAGATATTAGAACAAAAATTAATAAGACATCTTATATCTAAAAATATTTTAATTAAAAAATATATATGAGAAATCTTCCTTTTGCTAAAAGTATAAGATTTGAGTATTGGATATTATATAGAGATATTAAAGAAAAACAACGTTTACAAAAAGCACAAAAAGCAATAGAAGCATATATATATATACGAAAACGAATTCTTTAAACCAAGAAATTTCTATTTTGAATATAATATAAATAACGACGAATATATAAATTTTTTAAAGTGAGAATTACAAGGACTTAGGAGCGATATTGATAAGTATACTCAAAGAATAAAATTTTTAGTGAATATTATAAACCAACTACTTTAGGATAAAATAATAATAGTAAAAATAGCTTCATTAAAAAATTTAGAATATTTAGATCTACAGGTTAATATAAAAAAAAGATTTAAAAGATTAAAAGGAGAAAGTATTATTAAGTGTAATTTCGAGAGTGGAGACCATAGTTTACATACAGAAGATCCTCAATATAATACTTTAATAGATTTAAAAATAAACCTTAGTGAAAAAATTAAAGAACATAATAGTAAAATTATAAAAATATTAAGTGAACAAGAAGAAATTCAAAATAGACAAAAACAAAATTTTAATAAAATAGAAGAAAATTATTTAAAAGAACAAGGAATAGAATTAACTAAAAAATTAAATAATAGGTTAAGAGAAAAGTTAATAATACTTTAATTATAAAACTACAAGAAATAAAGACAGAATTAATAACAATAAAAGAAATAGTTCTTTCATGATAGATTTAATAGAAACAGAGACATATAAAGAAGCAATAACATTAATAGAAAAAAGAATAACCCTTCCCTTAGATTATAAAGAATTTAATCCACCTTCAAAATCAGATCAAATTATCATAAAACAAAATAATATAATAATATCACTTTTATTACAATTACATAATAAGATAGATAAAAACTCTAAAGAAAAATCAGAAGGTAAAAATATAAACACAACTGGAGTAGAAGAATTAATAGAAAAGTTAACTAAAATAGATATTACTCCGCAAAAAAATAAAATAATTAAAAAACAGAAAAAATGGACATTTTTCCAACTAGATCAAGAGATAAAAGACAAGAAAGACCAAGACCAAGTTACACCCAGAATAGCATAAGTAATAATTTTTTGTCAAGAATATTAAATAGAAAGACAAAAGAAGAAAATAATCAACAATTAGATGAAATAATAGATACAGATAAAGATATACAAATCTTTCAACAAAATCAATTAAACTTATTAAATCCAAAAGTTTTATATAATACAAATTCAAAATCTCAACTATATAGACATTACAGAGAAAAACAATTATCAGTATTAGGAAAGAATTTTGTATCTTTACCACTTATAAATTCTGAATCTGTGAAAGAAATAAAATATGTTACAAAAGACTTAATGCATATGGGATTAATAGTTATAGGAATTAAAGGATTAACTAGAAAAAACTTAGGAACAAAGACATTAATTACAATATATGATAAAAGATGGTCAGACATAAAAAAGGCAATTATAGGATTAACAGAAGTAGATATGACTAATAATGGAGGATTTTCTATATAAGTCCAGATTTTATGATGAATTTAAATGAAATTGGAACTCACATTAGAATAGGAATACAAACTAAAGGATATGAGAAATGCATAGTGGAAAGAATTTATTAATGTGTGTAGGATTTTGTAACGATCCTCTTAGTCGTTTTATGAATTTTAACCATTATATTTGTATTAACCCTTTTGGTAGTTTTTTTTAAAATAATGTATGACTTATAAGAATTAGTAACATAATTTTCAAATTTAATAAATGATTATTTTATTGATAATAATAGAAAATAAAAATAATAAATATATAAAGAATTAAGGGCAAAGCCCTAAACATTTAAAGTCAGCAAAAAAAAAATTGGAAAAAAAAAAGAAAAAGAAAAAGAAAACAACAAACGAATGAAATAGGGATCAAAATTAGAGACGAAAAAAAAGAGAAGAAAGGGAGATAAAGGAGGCGATAACATATGGCTAGCCTATCAACACGAGCACGATTGGCTTCAGGTAAGGTCGATCTCACGTTTCTTATTAGTATTAAACATTAATAAATATAGAATTTAGAGTAATATAATTTAGTCAAATTTAATGTTCAAAGTGAAGTGCATTGAATGTTGCTGGTTCGTTCTTTTGGTGGTTTGAGGGAGGAAATGGTTTGATATCATGATTGACTAATAATGATTAAGTAATAATAGTGTCAGGATGATATTGGAAGTATAAGATGCATATTTGCTAATTAACCGACAAAGAAAGTAACTATCTTGTTTATTGTTTTCAAATAATTTGACAAAATAATTGCTAAAATAATCATGTAAATTAAATTGAGGTTATGATCAGTGGTCCGTAAGTAATAATATAGGTTATGGTTTTTTTTTGGGTTTCTCGATTTTCTTATAGTTATCAGGTTATAATTCAAGTTTTGATATATTGAGATATGTAGTTATTCATGAGGTGTATTGTATTTTATGAATGCAATTAAAATTATGTTATTTGGAGGTATTAAGACTAAACCCTAGGCTTGAAGTTGGAGAAAATTAAAGGAGTTAACATATAAATTGGCATCAAGATTAGGAGCTTGATTATATATTTGAGTGAGTTTTGGAGTCTGACTAAACACATGGTAATGTGGTTGTTGTTCGTCTTGCAATCTTATTGTGGTAATTTATTTGAATAGATTGCTTTGAGTTGATAGTTCAACGAAATGGGAATGCTCAAGCTCTGGAGTAAATTCTTGACTAATAGAGGCAAGTGAATTTCTAAACTCTTGCTAAGTGTATGGAATGCATGTATTTCCTTGTGGTATATGTTTGGGAGTAATGAGACTTGGTGACGGGTTGACTTGTCTATATTGATTAATTATAATGTTTGTAAGGGGTAATAAAAGACAATGTGATTATTTGTTTGTATGTGATGTGTTGAGAATGGTACGAGTACCGGTGTTATAATGGGAAGGTTTATTACTATAGAATGCGGGTTGTAATCCGAGAGTGCCAAAGCATATGAGCATTAACTGATATATTATTGATTTGATTTATTATGTGTGATTGTGTTCTTTACTGAACCCGTATAATTGTGATAATTGAGGTGATTATATGTCATAGCGACATTTGATTTATTGAGATGTTGTATCATCTCCTTTATTTGATATCACATTGTGCACATGCATTGACATGAGATTGAGTATGAGTAAAGGTCTAACACGTGGAGATCGTCCGTGTTGAGATCGAGTTATGATTATTTGGGCACGTGGAGATCGTCCGTGCGATAGAAAAGTTGTGATTATGATTTGGGCACGTGGAGATCGTCCGTGCGGAATTTGTTTAAATTATGATAGTGCGTTGAGATCGTCCGCACAGTCACGTGGAGATCGTCCGTGTCGGTATATGGACCTCGCGAGTCCCCCATGGGTCATGAACTCTCGATGTATTTCCGAGGAGTATCATGTATATACGGTTGAGAGAGAAATTGGTATTCTGAGGCATATTACTTCATGGTGTCATATTGCATTGCATCCCATGACATTCTTCATTCTTGATGATTATGTGTTTTATTGGTGGTTGGGAAGTACTTGATATTTGATTACCTCTGTTTGACGAACTTAATCTTGTGTGTTTCTCATATTGTGAGTGCCTTTTTGTGAAGGTTGTGATTGTTGAATATTGAGTTGTAGTTGAGGATGTGTAATTTGTTAAAATGATTTTGATGAGCTGTGTGCTATGAAAACTGTGAAGTATTAGGTTGGACTGATTTTTCTGCAGGTTGTAGTTGTGGAGGTTCGGTTGGTGTGTAAGGAGTACTCGTATTTTATCCCCTTAGCTTGTGTTTAGAAGTTTACTTGCTGGGTACCGTGTGATTTGGTACTCACCCCTTGCTACTACATTTTTTTGTAGGTTACTAGCCCGGGCCTTGTGATATTTCTCTTCTCTTTGTCTGAGGCTTCTTGGAGATTTGTGAGGTAGCTGTTTGTCGTCTCAGCGTACTTTCTTTCTCCTTAGTTATGACCTTGTTCTATTCTAGAAACAAGTTCATTTTAGATTTGCGTTTCTTATGAATCAATTATAATACCTTAGAGGCTTGTACACGTGACAACCAGATTTTGGGGGTGTTTGAATTAATTTCTCAAATTTCCGCATTTTTATTGTAATGGTTGAGTTTAGGCTGACTCGTCTTGGTGGGATAAGACGAGTCCCATCACGCTCATTTTTGGGTCGTGACAACATGGTATCAGAGCCCCAGGTTCATAGGTCTCACGTGTGTACAAGTCGAGTCTAAATAGAGTCTCGAGAATCGGTACGGAGACGTCTGTACTTGTCTTCGAGAGGCTATAATGACTTTTAGGAAAAATCTTCACTTCTTGAATCTCTATCGTGCGTACTTGGTCTGATTTGATTCTTATCACTTTGTTCCATTCACTCTCATTTATGTGATGACTCGTGCGTAGTTCTCATGTTAGTAGTTTGTAGTTTGTGTTGCGTATAGCTTGGATCTTAGACATGGTAATAGGGTTGGAGCGATATACTTATTGGTGATGATGTGTGGTATAGGTATTATCTCTAGCAGTTCGGTAACTGAATATGGTATAATTAGAAGGATGTCTAGATAATGAGTATTTTAACTATGGAAAATATAGTAAGTAAAGTTGTCATAATGTGTATGATTTGCTTAGCGAATGGTAAGAATGATGTTGCACCAATTGAGGCAGAATCTCTTTTGTGGTTCCATATATTGAGTGTATACCAAAGAGTCATGATACGATTATTACAATGATACCTATTCTTACTTGGTTAGAGTTATGAATTGTATTACTCTTTATAAGGACCTAATCTACGAAGGAATGCATATTGTTTTGGATGAGAGACTGAATTAATTTTGTAGTGTATTATAATTACTTAGTAGGCAGAAATGCGTGGGCTATTTGGGTACAATTTCCCAATAGATATGATGTGTTATAGTGATGGATCTATGTACTTTCACGGGGTGATACTAGAGGTATATGAAAATGGATACATCGACTATTAAGTGTAAATACTAACTACTTAGAGAGTCATCAGTTACATACATGCTAGTATAATGAGATTTGATAGTGCATTCCCATTAGAGAAACCAATTTGTTTGTTACAATGGAAGAATGGGTTAAATATCATTTATAAGAAATATTTTAGTGGTGGATCTTTGGTACGATATTAATGTGTTTAGATTATAAAGTATATCTTGAGGATTTTAAATGAGTGATGATTTCATTTTAAGCTCCATGGAAGTGGATGGATATTAGGATGACAAGCTTATAGGTAAAGGAAGTCTTAATGAGTATACTTGTGTGAAGGTAATTGAAAATGTTAGTAAGAAAGTGCATATGAGATTGAGTTAGTCCTTTGATTTTGATTGGTTTAATTGGATTTAAGGTGTCATATTGATGAAAAGGTTGATTTCGTGGTGATGACAAGAGCTAACTGGGCATGATGGTAATAAGAGTTCGTGATGGAATGTGGTTGAGATGCAACTATATAATAAGGATTGTTGGTTAAAAGAATTTTGTATTGTAATGACGACTTGTGAGTATTTACGGTTGTGGCTTGATACTATTTAATGAGTAATTTGATTGCATGGAAAGTTATATGAGTGATGAGATACCGCTTGAATAAAATTGAGTGGAGATAACGTCATAAATGGAAAGAATTAGTATAATGTAATTTAGTCTTTGGAAAGAGATGATCGAGAACAAATATATTTACTTTGAGAGCAAGAACAAAACATGTATCTTCAGATAGTAGAAAATTAATTTTAGAGACACATGATTTCATCTATTTGGATATATCCATGATAACACTGTCACGGGTTAATCATATTGGTTAAAAACGATTAGATAAAATTTTAGAAAAAAGTGTACAGATGTTCAACTCGAGTGATAATAATTTTTTTTTTTGGTGATTTTAAATTTGATAATGAGTATGACAGAAATTTTAGCGAAAGATTGAATAAGGTCGATGGAGAGAATTATGAACAAAAGTGAGTTCTGCAGAAGTATGATTTTCTGATAAACACATCGCATAACCTCACTTTTCTGCCTTGTGAAGATGGGTCACTCTAACATATGGAACGCTCACCCAAGAAACTACGGCCCTGGTTCTTGCACATATGTGCGTGGAAATCCTCATGCCATTATTAGAAAGTATGGACTCACGTGCTGCCGACACTGTTTTCACAGCAATGCCAAGAAAATTGGTTTCATTAAGTACAGTTAAAATCTTCAATATGAGCTTCTACTAGACATCTACATGTGGTGCTGTTAGATATATGCCATTAGAGCTTTTTGATTTGCATCTCCTTCAGTTAAATGATGTAATGGGATAGTTTTGATATATGTTTAACTTTTGGAAGTGAACTGCTATGTGGACCTAAGAAGACTAGTTTTTTCTTTTAAAAAAAATTAATATTTTGTTAATATTTTGTTCTATACATTCCAAATTTTTAGATTTTCAAAAAAAAATAGTTGGAGAGACGATTAATGATAATATAAAATACTTGAATTCATAAAAATCTTCAAGGTATGAGCTAATGTTGATAGATAAAGGGATTGAGTTACATAGCTAGATTCAAAATTCAAGTTTTTCACGGTGAGTTTAGATTTATGGTAGTATGTTTTGTCAAGATGTGGATTGGTAAGGTAAGAAATGTTCGATCGCATTGAATAGCGAGCATTTGGAAGGACTTGTATATGTTTTGAGTCATAAATTGTGTTAATTTGATTTTCAAGTACCTCAGGAAGAGTTTCATTTGAAGTTATTAATTTAAAGGATAAGGTGAAAAATGTTAAGGGTTGTTGGCCAAAGAATAAGAGTGGTACACAAGTCAAAAAAAAGGAAGAAGAGTCTGATATATTAAAGGGTTTAAGGTATTTAAGATTTGCATCATGGGAAGAATTTAAGAAAGGGGAAAGAGTAAGACCTCTCGTATAGACCCTTGGTTCAGAATTTAAAGTTATATGGATTTTAACCTTTTAGTTAAGATATTACTATGAGATATTAAGTGGCTTGGTACAGTCTTACCAGGGGTTATCAACGATTTTTGATAAAGATTGAGTTTTGGTTAGGTGACAAGCAAATACGTGTGAAAGATTCTATGTGATTATGTGGAGTTAGACTGTTCAAATTATGATAGGCAACTTATGAGTGTTAAACAGTGTGGATCTATAAGGGTAATGAGAATGTTGAAGAGATTGAAACTACTTTGTTGATGGGACGATATAGGCTGCCATGATGTGTTATAATTAGGCACTAATTGTGAGTAGATATTATGTGCTTATAGTATAGGATTATTAGAGTGACTAAGGATTTCTCTGAGTTTCGGAATAATGTATATGATGGTTTGAATGGTGGTTGAAACATGATATGTGAATGATTACACAGAGTTGATATTGGGTGTAATTCAATTATTGTACTTCGATCGGAAAATTCTTTTAGATTCGAAACTAGTATTATCAGTTTTGGGTGTGACCTGTATTTATCATGAAATGGTTAAATGAAAAGAAAGAGAGTCATAGCTCAAAATTTTTAAAGGCTATTATGTGTTTGCTAAGAAAATTATGATACTAGTGACAGTTTGAGAGTAGGTAAATGGCTTATATGGTTATGATGTTTGTTAGCATTGCGAGTGTTAGCTTCGATGGAGTATTGTGAGAAGTATGTTGGGTTTGATGAATCGAGTATGAGTATGATTGTAATGAGGACTAGACTAATTGATTGTGGATGACTGAAAATCAAGGAGATGGAGTTAGATTGATGTAGATGTTTGATACGTGCATTATGAAATGAGTATCTTGTGTTATTCGACTTTGGTTCGTACATTATTATATGACCACCCTCTTCATTTTGGACATTATTTAGCGTTTGATTCCCTGCCTATGTCACACATGTTTCCACATCTTTAGGTGAATTTCTAGTGGTGGATCGGGTGTACCGATCCTGTGATTGTCCTATTAGTAGAGTGACATCCTTGGTTACACTTGTTCATTTCAGTTATGGAAGATTTTGTGTTGTTTGGGATAGTTAAAGTATACTAGTGATTTTCACATACACGACATCGCTTATGAGAACTTATAGAAGAGCTTTTGTGAATAATTACAGATATCCGACAAGGTTGTGAAAGGTTTTGCATCTTATAGCATACCGCTTATGGAGTGTTTTCAATCTTGTTCTTCTTCGGGTTAGATAAGTTGATTCTCCCTTGATGAGTACCCCGTGTCTAAAGATAAGATTTTTATAACTTGAGCTCGTGAAAAAAAAATTGTGTTGTGAAAAGAAAATCTAAATAAAGTTTGTGATGATTTGTACATTATGAGTGTGTGGTGGTTTGTTAAAGTTCAATTCTGGTTTTAGCCGGTATCAATTTTGAATGTTATCTTGGTTACGTGAGAAAAGATTTTTCAGGATGGTTGTGTTATGGTCCAAGGAATTTAAGCTCACATTGGGTTTATGGGCTAGTCTGTGGCTTGAAAATCACTCTTGATATGTAAAACTTCCAAAGTTTGATTTCAAAGTTTAGTTCATAGTAGTTTATGTTGATGGATGGTTTTAAGGAGGAGCTCTCTTAGAGAGAAAAACACTAATTGGTAGGTCATAACTTTGACGTTTGGTAAAAACGGTCATTCTTCCTTCTTCTTCTTTATGTTCGAGGACGAACATGATTTTTAGTAGTGGATAATGTAACGATCCTCTTAGTCGTTTTATGAATTTTAACCATTATATTTGTATTAACCCTTTTGGTAGTTTTTTTTTTAAAATAATGTATGACTTATAAGAATTAGTAACATAATTTTCAAATTTAATAAATGATTATTTTATTGATAATAATAGAAAATAAAAATAATAAATATATAAAGAATTAAGGGCAAAGCCCTAAACAGTTAAAGTCAGCAAAAAAAAAATTTGGAAAAAAAAAAGAAAAAGAAAAAGAAAACAACAAACGAATGAAATAGGGATCAAAATTAGAGACGAAAAAAAAGAGAAGAAAGGGAGATAAAGAGGCGATAACATATGGCTAGCCTATCAACACGAGCACGATTGGCTTCAGGTAAGGTCGATCTCACGTTTCTTATTAGTATTAAACATTAATAAATATAGAATTTAGAGTAATATAATTTAGTCAAATTTAATGTTCAAAGTGAAGTGCATTGAATGTTGCTGGTTCGTTCTTTTGGTGGTTTGAGGGTGGAAATGGTTTGATATCATGATTGACTAATAATGATTAAGTAATAATAGTGTCAGGATGATATTGGAAGTATAAGATGCATATTTGCTAATTAACCGACAAAGAAAGTAACTATCTTGTTTATTGTTTTCAAATAATTTGACAAAATAATTGCTAAAATAATCATGTAAATTAAATTGAGGTTATGATCAGTGGTCCGTAAGTAATAATATAGGTTATGGTTTTTTTTGGGTTTCTCGATTTTCTTATAGTTATCAGGTTATAATTCAAGTTTTGATATATTGAGATATGTAGTTATTCATGAGGTGTATTGTATTATATGAATGCAATTAAAATTATGTTATTTGGAGGTATTAAGACTAAACCCTAGGCTTGAAGTTGGAGAAAATTAAAGGAGTTAACATATAAATTGGCATCAAGATTAGGAGCTTGATTATATATTTGAGTGAGTTTTGGAGTCTGACTAAACACATGGTAATGTGGTTGTTGTTCGTCTTGAAATCTTATAGTGGTAATTTATTTGAATAGATTGCTTTGAGTTGATAGTTCAACGAAATGGGAATGCTCAAGCTCTGGAGTAAATTCTTGACTAATAGAGGCAAGTGAATTTCTAAACTCTTGCTAAGTGTATGGAATGCATGTATTTCCTTGTGGTATATGTTTGGGAGTAATGAGACTTGGTGACGGGTTGACTTGTCTATATTGATTAATTATAATGTTTGTAAGGGGTAATAAAAGACAATGTGATTATTTGTTTGTATGTGATGTGTTGAGAATGGTACGAGTACCGGTGTTATAATGGGAAGGTTTATTACTATAGAATGCGGGTTGTAATCCGAGAGTGCCAAAGCATATGAGCATTAACTGATATATTATTGATTTGATTTATTATGTGTGATTGTGTTCTTTACTGAACCCGTATAATTGTGATAATTGAGGTGATTATATGTCATAGCGACATTTGATTTATTGAGATGTTGTATCATCTCCTTTATTTGATATCACATTGTGCACATGCATTGACATGAGATTGAGTATGAGTAAAGGTCTAACACGTGGAGATCGTCCGTGTTGAGATCGAGTTATGATTATTTGGGCACGTGGAGATCGTCCGTGCGATAGAAAAGTTGTGATTATGATTTGGGCACGTGGAGATCGTCCGTGCGGAATTTGTTTAATTTATGATAGTGCGTTGAGATCGTCCGCACAGTCACGTGGAGATCGTCCGTGTCGGTATATGGACCTCGCGAGTCCCCCATGGGTCATGAACTCTCGATGTATTTCCGAGGAGTATCATGTATATACGGTTGAGAGAGAAATTGGTATTCTGAGGCATATTACTTCATGGTGTCATATTGCATTGCATCCCATGACATTCTTCATTCTTGATGATTATGTGTTTTATTGGTGGTTGGGAAGTACTTGATATTTGATTACCTCTGTTTGACGAACTTAATCTTGTGTGTTTCTCATATTGTGAGTGCCTTTTTGTGAAGGTTGTGATTGTTGAATATTGAGTTGTAGTTGAGGATGTGTAATTTGTTAAAATGATTTTGATGAGCTGTGTGCTATGAAAACTGTGAAGTATTAGGTTGGACTGATTTTTCTGCAGGTTGTAGTTGTGGAGGTTCGGTTGGTGTGTAAGGAGTACTCGTATTTTATCCCCTTAGCTTGTGTTTAGAAGTTTACTTGCTGGGTACCGTGTGATTTGGTACTCACCCCTTGCTACTACATTTTTTTTGTAGGTTACTAGCCCGGGCCTTGTGATATTTCTCTTCTCTTTGTCTGAGGCTTCTTGGAGATTTGTGAGGTAGCTGTTTGTCGTCTCAGCGTACTTTCTTTCTCCTTAGTTATGACCTTGTTCTATTCTAGAAACAAGTTCATTTTAGATTTGCGTTTCTTATGAATCAATTATAATACCTTAGAGGCTTGTACACGTGACAACCAGATTTTGGGGGTGTTTGAATTAATTTCTCAAATTTCCGCATTTTTATTATAATGGTTGAGTTTAGGCTGACTCGTCTTGGTGGGATAAGACGAGTGCCATCACGCTCATTTTTGGGTCGTGACAGATTTTTAGGAAAAATGACAGATAATAGTAATACTAGATTTAAATTACAAATAAAAGATGTAGTAGAAGTAATGGGAAATAAAGGGATAAAATTAATAAAACCTATAAAAATAAATCCTGAAGAATATGCAGGATTAGAATGGAAATTAGGTGATTTTAAAGAAAAAGAAGCTTTAACACCAGACTCTCATTTAATATATACAAATTCTAAAGGAGAACCTTCAATTAGATTTACAGACTATAATTACGAAGCTCAAAAAGACATTGAAGAAGAAAGTGTTATAGAAGAAATGCCTTTAGAAGGGATGAATATAGAAATAATATTAGAAGAAGACTTTGCAGTAGATTTGATTATAGAAAAAGCAAAAGAAATAAGTCATAATAATATAAACAAATTATTTAAATGCAAAGGATGTAAATTAGGAGATTTGGAATTAGATCAAGCAATATCTCATTTTAAAATATGTGAACAAAGAACAGATAATAAAGGCTACAGACTAGAAAAAAGTTTACAAGAAAAATTAGAAAAAGCTAATAATATAATGACAGAAATACAAGAAAATGATAGTGAAATATCTGAGTTAGAATCTATACTGAGTCAAAAAGAATTAATGGAATCAGCAAGCTCTAGTAGCCCATTCCAAAGAACAACAGAACAAGCATATACTGCAGATAATAGTACAGGAAATATACCACGTAGAAGAGTATATAGACAAGGTGATACCCCAACAATAGAAGTAAAACCAGTAGGAAAAAGAATGCCTATAGAAGAACCAATAAAATTACAAGAAGGAGGAAGTAAAGGAAAAAATTTAAATATAGCTGCTCATGATCCACAAAGATGGAATTCAGTAATAGATTTATGGAAAGGAATAGTAGTAGCAGATTTTATAAAACATTATACAGAGACTGACGCTGAAACAATGTATAAATACTTGGAAACATTTTTAGGAGAATCAACCAAAGCTTTATGGGAAGCTTATAAATTAGAATTCCCATCAGAATTTCAGTATTTAGTATCATTAGGACCTAACCCATATAATTTTACAAACAAAATACATACATTAATAACAGGAGAAGACCCAAATAGTGGATTAGTAGCTTTACAAAGAAATGCAGTAATAAACTAGAACAATTAAGTATAAGTAATTGGTATTATATAAAGAAATTTTTAAATGATTATTTCTATTATTGTACAATTAGTGGAAATGCTTTTGATCAAGATTTAGGTAAAAAGTTATTTAATAAATTACCTGGAGCCTTAGGAAGAGAAATAGAAGATAGATGGACTAAAAGAGAAGGAGTAGTACAAAATCCTCAAGCAAAATGGTCAATAGGACATAGAATACAACATATAATGGAAATATTACAAGAAAAATGTACTAACTTACAAATACAAAAATAATTAAAACAAAATGAAATGAATTTCTGTAAAGATATAATATATACTACCCAAAGTTACGATAAAGATCAATACAAACGAAAAAAGTATAAAAAATACAAACCACAATATAATAAGAGATATAAGAAGGGATACTTTCTTAGAAAATCTTCAGCTAGGAAACCATACCTAAATAGAGATAGACATGTTAGAAAAATAGAACAGACAGAAACTATAAAAATAAGTTAGAATGTTTCACATGTGGAAGTATAGAACATTTAGCAAATACTTGTCCTATAAGATATAATGCAAAAACTAGAAATGCTCAATTAGCAGAAGAATTTAATGAAGCATTATTAAATGTAGATGAATATATGTCGGATAATGAAAGTATTTACTCTATAGTAAGTATTGATATAGAAGAGAATAATAAAGAAGAAGATTCTTCTAATTCAGAAGGAGAAAAATTAATTAATGAAATAGGAATAGAAAATTTAAATATAGATGATTTACAAATTAATTTTATGAATATAATAGAATGTGAACATAATTTTGAAAAAGATACAAGATTAGATAGTAATCCATGTAATTGGTGTAAATGGTATCCAAGTAAATATAAAAGAGCTAAATGTAATAAATATTTTATAGAAGGATGTATAAGTTGTATAGAAACACAATTAGGAATAATAACTCAAAAAAGGAAATAAATACATACAAATGAACCTTTAATAAATTTAAAAGTATCAGTATTAGAAGCAAAAATTAAAGAATTAGAAGAAAGAATAGTAAGATTAGAAAAAGGAAAAAATATTGAACAAGAACTACCATTAGATAATCAGGAATTAATGAATGAAGAATCTAATACTTTAATATGTAATGAAGATAAAAATATAAATACTGTTAAAGTATTAGCAAGACTTCAAATAGGAAAATATGAAATAGAAACTTTAGCATTAATAGATTCAGGATGTACTAAAAGTATTTTAAATAAGAAAATTATACCGCCAGAATTAATAAAGACTTTAGAAAAACACTTGCAGCTATGCAAATGGATGAAACATAATATATATAGATATTATATAGACAAAGCACAAGTTAATTTTTTAAATACTTGTTCAGAATTTTATAAACCTACCTATAAGATGGATAAAATATGGGTAAGAGATTTAGATATATGAGTAGATTTCGTTTTAGGATTAGATTTCATACTATATAATAAAGGAGGAACTTTAATAACAAATGATGGAATACTTTTTATGAAGAATATTACTTATACTTCTGTTTTAACTAATAAAATTAATACTCAAATAAAACATAAAGAAAAATATTGTGAGAATTGTGAAAATAACATACAATGTACTAAAACAGGATGTAATATATTATGTGAGAATATATTAGATGAAGAAGATGAGATAGAGAAATTAGATAAAAACTATGTTTTAATAGAAATGAAAACAGAATTATATAATTTAAAACAGGAATTCAAAAAATAGGACAAATAAAGAATCAACAAGATCTAGATAATATAGTAAAATTTTTAGATCAAATAGAAATAATAGGAGATAAACCTTTAAAACATTGGGAGAATAATAAAATAGTATGCAAGTTAGACATAATAAATCCAGAATACATAATAAAAACAGCCTCAATAGAAGCTACAAATCAAGATTTAGAAGATTTTAAAATACAAATTAAAGAGCTATTAGAATTAGGAGTAATAAGAAGATCTACTTCAAAACATAGATTAGCAGCATTTATGTAAGAAATCATAGTGAAATAGTTAGAGAAAAGCCAGAATGATTATAAATTATAAAAGATTAAATGATAATACTAGAACAGATGGATATAAATTACCAGACAAAACAGAGTTAATAAATAGAATTCAAGGTAAAACAATTTTTAGTAAATTTGATTGCAAGTCAGGATACTGGCAGATAAAAATGCATCCAGATAGTATAGAATGGACAGCTTTTACATGTCCTGAAGGACATTTTGAATGGTTAGTTATGCCATTTGGATTAAAAACAGCACCTCCAATTTTCCAAAGAAAAATGGACCAAATATTTGGGGAATATAAAAGATTTATTTTAGTATATGTAGATGATATTTTAGTATTTAGTAAAGATATAAAAGAACACTTAGGACATTTACAAACAGTTTTTAGGTTATTTGTTAATAATGGAATAATAATTAGTAAAAAGAAAATAGAATTATGTAAAAATTATATAATTTTTTAGGAATTACTTTAGGAGAAGGAAAAGTTAAATTACAACCCATATAGCTAAAAAAGTTTAGACATGCCAGATAAATTAAATAATTTAAAAGATTTACAAAAATTTTAGGAATAATTAATTATGCAAGACCATTTATTAAGGATTTAGAAAAATTAGCAGGACCATTATACTCTAAGACAGGATCTAAAGGACAAAGAAATTTTAATATTGAAGACATAAAATTAGTACAAAACATAAAGAAAAAATAAAAAATATTCCTGATCTTAATATGCCATTAGAATCAGATTATTTAATAATAGAGACAGATGGAAGTTTTGATGGATGGGGAGCAGTATTAAAATCAAGACCACATAAATATAGTTCTAAACAAGAAGAGAAAATATGTGCTTATCAAGTGGAAAATTCAAAGAAAAAGGTAATAAAGCTAGTATAGATGTTGAAATTTTAGCTGTAATATATGATTTAAATAGCTTTAGAATTATATTTAAATAAACCAGAAATATTAATAAGAACAGATTGTGAAGCTATAGTAAAATTTCATCAAAAATTAATGATAAAACTAGTAGTAGAAGAAGATGGTTAAATTTTTAGATACTATATCAATTTATCATTCTATAACTTTTGAGCATATAAAGGAAATGATAATAGTATTGCAGATCAATAAGTAGATTATTGATCAAAGTTTAACTTCTAAATTTTACATAATGAGACCTACACTACGAGACAAGGGCAAAGGAGTTCAACCTCCAACCCCAGATTTTGCAGAAATCTATAAACAGACAATGCTATCTAATTTCATTTTAGACCTTTAAACAAGATAGATGATGTTAAGATAGAAAGACTCCAATTTGGACAACAAAATTTAATAGCTTATGAACCATCTAATTGGACTTTTAGACATCTACCTACTTATCAATTAGACAAACAGCAGAAATGTTTAATAGACAATATATGGATAGCCCATAATAAAAAAGACACTAAATATATAATTACAGTTTTAAATGCTTTAGGATATTACTTTAATAGTAAAAATAAAGAAAATAAATTTAAATACTATGTGGTTGTTCATGGTAAAGTAAATGAATTTTTCAAACATGGATAGAGGTTTTAGATTCTATTAAAGGATTTTCAAAACCACTTTTTAAAGGATTTAATGATTTTACAGAAGCTTTAGACTATGCTAGAGGAATATTAGGACCAAACTACTATATTTCTCCAGCCCTTAAACAAAATCAGACAAAGTCCCACAATGCAATATACAAAAAGACACAGACAAAATTATATTTTGTGATATTGTTCTTCAATGACTGAGCCTTTAAAAGATTAAATTACAAAAATGAGGTGTTGTTACACGAAAATCTCCAGCTCAAAGAAAGAATTGCAAAAATGAGAATGATTTGAAGACTAAAGACACTCAGACAGATATACAGGGTTTTCCATCCCCAAGAAAAATGGATGAGATGGGTGTACATTCCCCTCTGAATGTAAATAAATTCACTGTATCGATAAAGATACAGCTAGTCCGGTTCAAACGGTAGCCGGTAAAGACTTATCAAACCCGTTAATGGCTGTCACTTTGCCAAAAAGTGAAAAAATGAAGGTTCATCTTCTAGAAGACGTTTACCTCTTTCATTTACCCAGACTCTTAGACAAAAAACCAAAAAATCCCAAAAAATAAAGAAATAGAATCTCTTATAACCCACACTGTAGAAAAATTACTTAAACAACAACAAGAAAAAGATAAACACATAAACCCAAGCCCAATACAAAGCCCAAGACAAGATCCAGATTCAAGTCCAAATAATTCAGATGATTTTTCAGATACAATGCAATTTGCTCAAGACCCAAACGATGATGATTCTGGTATGAGTTTTGACTCTATTGCATTACCTAATCTAGATACATAAAATATATATATATATATATATATATATATATATATATATAAATATGTGTAATAATATAGTTTGTTGTTTCTAAAGAGGAATGCCTCTTTTGTCAAATAATGTGAGTCCCACTTTACTCACTACCACACATGTGTGGAAAAACTGTTGGGACGCGTCTTTACTTTATAGATAGGCACTAAATAAGGGATAAGTATTAGACAATGCATCAGACAAAGGACTGATAATAATGTAAAAAAGAAGGATCAGTTCACGTGCGATGGGGCCCAATGCGCACTCGGCGGAAAAGATAAGATTCTTTTTCATTTTGAAGTCCGGAGTTTGAAGTCCAGAAATATGTATATAAGAAGACATTATCAGAAGAAGAAGGTAGAGCGAAAAAATCTACAACCAGAAAATCTAAAGTTTTCCCAAAGCTACTCCCTCTTCAGAATTACCTGTTTAAAAAAAAAAAAATTCAGTTTCTTTGTTTAAAGTTTGTTTTAAACTTTTGAAAAGCTCTTTTGAAGTTGTTCGGATTTTCCGAAAGGAAAACTTCACTCTGTTCTAAATAATGTAAGTTTTCATATTTATGTTTCTAGTAAACTTCCCATATATGTAAATTATGTGTGTTTTGTAAATTAAATATATAGTTAGTTATTTGTCTATGAATTTATGAATTTTATCATGAATCTATTTTACTTAGTATATGGTTAGTCTCTTAGCCTCTTAAAAGTATCGATGGATTAACCTGTAAATTCCTAGGACATTGTTAGGTCAAACTGAAGGTTCTTAAAAGAACTATAAATGACCAAATCCGGGGTGTAGTTAAAGAAGACTGCTTTTAAGAACAAAAGCTAAGAAAAAGAGATGAACAGTAATAATAGATTCATGAATGGATATATATATATATATATATATATATAAATCAGGCTATTGACAAATAAAAATGCATCCAGATAGTATAGAATGGACAGCTTTTACCTGTCCTGAAGGACATTTTGAATGGCTAGTTATGCCATTCGGATTAAAAACAGCACCTCCAATTTTTCAAAGAAAAATGGATCAAATATTTGGAGAATATAAAAGATTTGTTTTAGTATATGTAGATGATATTTTAGTGTTTAGTAAAGATATAAAAGAACACTTAGGACATTTACAAACAGTTTTTAGGTTATTTGTTAATAATGGAATAATAATTAGTAAAAAGAAAATAGAATTATGTAAAAACTATATAAATTTCCTAGGAATTACTTTAGGAGAAGAAAAAGTTAAACTACAACCTCATATAGCTAAAAAAGCTCTAGACATGCCAGATAAATTAAATAATTTAAAGGATTTACAAAAATTCTTAGGAATAATTAATTATGCAAGACCATTTATTAAGGATTTAGGAAAATTAGCAGGACCATTATACTCTAAGACAGGATCTAAGGGACAAAGAAATTTTAATATTGAAGATATAAAATTAGTACAAAACATAAAAGAAAAAATAAAAAATATTCCTGATCTTAATATGCCATTAGAATCAGATTATTTAATAATAGAGACAGATGGAAGTTTTGACGGATGGGGTGCAGTACTAAAATCAAGACCACATAAATATAGTTCTAAAAAAAGAAAAAAATATGTGCTTATCAAAGTGGAAAATTCAAAGAAAAAGGTAATAAAGCTAGCATAGATGTTGAAATTTTAGCTGTAATATACGGATTAAATAGCTTTAGAATTTATATTTTAAATAAACCAGAAACATTAATAAGAACAGATTGTGAAGCCATAGTAAAATTTCACCAGAAAATTAATGATAAAACTATTAGCAGAAGAAGATGGTTAAATTTTTTAGATACTATATCAATTTATAATTCTATAACTTTTGAGCATATTAAAGGAAATGATAATAGTATTGCAGATCAATTAAGTAGATTATTGATTAAAGTTTAAATTTTAAATTTTACAGAATGAGACCATCCTTCCAAGACAAGGGCAAAGGAGTTCAACCTCCAACCCCAGATTTTTCAGACTTATATAAACAGACAGTATTATCTAATTTATATTTTAGACCATTAAATAAAATGGATGATAATAGAATAGAAATGTTACAATTTGGACAACATAATTTAATAGCATATGAATCATCCAATTTGACTTTTAGACACTTGCCTATATACCAACTAGACAAACAACAGAAATGTTTAATAGACAATATTTGGATAGCTCATAATAAAAAAGACACTAAATATATAATTGCTGTATTAAATGCTTTAGGATATTACTTTTCTACTAAAAATAAAGAAAATAAGTTTAAATATTATGTTGTAATACATGGTAAGATAAATGGAGTTTTTCAAACTTGGATAGAAGTATTAGACTCTATTAAAGGAATTTCTAAACCACTTTTTAAAGGATTTAATGATTTTACTGAAGCATTAGACTATGCTAGGGGAGTCTTAGGTCCAAATTATTATATCTCTCCCTCTCTTAAACAGAATCCAGACAAAATTCCTCAATACCATATTCAAAAAGACACAGACAAAATTATTTTTTGTGACCATTGTTCTTCAATGACCGAAGCCTTCAAGAGATTAAAAATTATAAGAATGAGGTATTGTTACAAGAAAATCTCCAGATCAAAGAAAGAATTGCAAAAATGGAGAATGATTTGAAGAATAAAGACACCCAGAACAACATACAGGGTTTTCCATCCCCAAGAAAAATGGATGAGATGGGTCTACATTCCCTTCTGAATGTAAATAAATCCACTGTATCGGATAGAGATACAGTTAGTCCGGTTCAAACGGTGGCCGATAAAGACTCATCAAACCCGTTAATGGCTGTCACTTTGCCAAAAAGTGAAAAAGATGAAGGCTCATCTTCCAGAAGACGTTTACCACTCTCATTTACTCAGACTCTTAGACAAAAAACTAAAAAATCCCAAAAAAATAAAGAACTAGAATCTATTATAACCCAAACAGTAGAAAAATTACTTAAAGAACAACAAGAAAAAGACAAACATATAAACCCAAGCCCAATACAAAGTCCAAGACAAAATTCAGTTTCAAGTCCAAATAATTCAGATGATTTTTCAGACTCTATACAATTTGCTCAAGACCCGCATGATGACGACTCTGGTATGAGTTTTGATTCAATTGCATTACATAACTTAGACACATAAAAAAAAAATTATTATTATATGTAATATAGAAGTTTTGTTTAAAAGAGGAATACCTCTTTGTCAAAAATGTGAGTCCCACTTTACTCACTACCACACATGTGTGGAAAATCTGCTGGGACGCGTATTTATTTTAAAAAGACAGGCACTAAGTAAAGAGATAAGTATTAAGACTTCTGAATAGGACAGACACTAAGTAATAATGGTGCAACAATAAATCAGACAAAGGACTGATAATAATGCAAAAGAAAGAATCATTTCACGTGCGATGGGGCCCAATGCGTACCCGGCGGAAAAGATAAGATTCTTTTTCATTTTGAAGTCCGGAGTTTGAAGTCCATAATTGTGTATATAAAGAAGACATTATCAGAAGAAGGAGTAGAGCGAAAAAAAATCCATCACCAGCAAATCCCAAGTTTTCCAAAGATCCTTCCTCTTCAGAATTACTTAAAAAAAAATAATATATTTTAGTTCTTTGTTTTAAGTTTGTTTTACAACTTTTGTAAAGTTCTTTTGAAGTCGTTCGGGTTTCCGAAAGGAAACTTCACTCTGTTCTAATAATGTAAGTTTTCATATTATGTTTCTAGTAAAACTTCCCATATATGTAAATTATGTGTGTTTTAATTACANAAATATTTGTCAGAGATAGTTGAGGTATCTACCGTGTAACATGTTTATCTCTTTTTCAGTCAGCAATAATTTTTGTGTGTTTAGGTTGATTACTTCAACACCAGTGGATCGAAAAATTACCTTGTTTCAACATTGGAAAATCTACATGGAAAATCACATGTCTAGTGAAGATCCCAATAGGTCTTTAAGAATGCGTATTGGGGATACATAGGCATTCCAATACCCAATATTGAGAAATATTGGGCATAGTATAGAAAAATGGCTAAGGAGTATTAACCAATTTCTATATAATACCCAAATAAGCAAAATATTGGGCA
The DNA here is from genome assembly GCA_022817965.1 of Solanum lycopersicoides. Lineage (NCBI taxonomy): Eukaryota > Viridiplantae > Streptophyta > Magnoliopsida > Solanales > Solanaceae > Solanum > Solanum lycopersicoides. Next base: position 91,241,224 of record CM040629.1, on the reverse strand, counting down.
TATTAGAAATATTGGCTTAAAGGGGTGTTAGCCAATTTTTTAGCATTAATGATGCTTGTTTAAGAATTGTACCTGCAATAAATACCCTAAGCTAAAAAAGATAGATTTCCAAGTATTCAATGAGGTATGAGGCATCCAAGTGTCAAGAGTATATACCATAGCACATGACCATTTAAAATGATCATGTAAATTAAGCAGTGCCCAAGGACATGATGAGGGTCCTTGGGACAATAAGTAAACATTCCCAAATAAACCATAAATAATAGTTAGTTAGGAAAGTACAACCAACCCATGTGCAAGCACATGTGCAAGACATGTGAAGAAGTGGCCAAAGGTGGGGACCACCCTAACCGAATTCGGTTAGGGTAGTTAGGGGAAAAACGTGCACAAGGGACCCTTCCATGTGGGTCCTAACTTCCTAACTAATTCTAGACTCTAATATACTGCCCTAAATAGTTAACTAACCTAGGACCAAACCAAATGGACCCATTAGTGCACCCGACAACCTAGGACCAAAACCGGGTTGACACTAACCTAGTACTAGTTAAAGAGACAACCTAGTACCTAACCTAGGATGATCCAAAGAGTTAGTTAAGGTCCTAAAAACCTTGGGATACTTTAGTAATTACCCTAGTCTACTTTATTAATTAATTTATCAACTAAATTAATTAATTTAAAGGGGCAAAACCGAAATCACAAAGCAATTTTCAGATTTCGGTTAAAACTAGAAAAAGACAACCTAGTACCTAACCTAGGATGGTTCAAAGGATTGGTTATGGTCCTAACGACTTAAGGGTACTTTAGTAATTACCTTAGGCCACCTAATTAATTAAATTATTAATTTAATTAATTAGTTTAAATGATCAAAACGAAATTCTTACACTAACCTAGTACAACTCAAGAAACATCCTAGTACTTAACCTAGGATGGTCCAAAAGGGTTAATTTTGGTTCCAATGACTTAGGGGTACTTTGGTACTTACCCTAGGTACCTAAATTAATTAAATTAAGGATTTAATTAATTAATATGAAGTCAAAATGTTGACCAAAACCATAGTCAACACCAATTTCCAGATTTGACTAAGTGTTATGTTCTCCTATGTTTAGTCAACTTAGGAGGGGCTTTTTGGTAATTGGTTAATTAGTTTATTAAATTAACTTATTAAACCTAAGTTTTATAATTCAATATCAGTTATTAAACATAAAAATCACGTTCAAACTCATAGAAGAGGCGACTCAAAAACAGCAAGCAATGAACGAAAGAAAAACAGAAAATTTATCGATTTCTCTAGGGCGATTTCAAGGTTTTCTTCAAGGTTTCGTACAAGGTGCTCTTCGTAGATTAAATTCTACATAAGGTATGGGTTTCTCTCCTGGAATTCTTTCTCCAAGAGTATTTTCCTTCGAATGATTCACAAGATCTTGAAAACTAGGGTTGTTCCCGTCGTTCTCGTCGAACTTCCCTTCCCTAGTATCCTTTTCGATTTCAATGTTGAATAGGTTAGAGATGATGTTGTTGGTATGTGGTGCTGGCTGTTCTTAACATGTATTGTTCTTGAATGATGAGTATTGAATGGACTTATTAACTTGTAATTGCGTAAAGTTAATCTTATGATGATAATTAAGGATCGATAATATACTAAGATAAGTTTGTAATGTGTTAAGTGAATTATGTGTCTGAATGTTGACTTGCTGTTGTTATGATGTTATGAAGATGCTAAAGCCATCAAATGTTAATATGATGCTGTCCAATATGTTCTTAAAACGTGACACTAAAAGCCATAAACTAAGAATTGGCTCAAAGACATCTATGAAATCATATCTTGAATAAATTGGCTATCTGATTCCAATAAAGTTGGCTAACTCTATTTGGTCAAAATGAATATATGCTAATGGCTAGGAACTTATGTAAATGATTAAAAGATTGGCTAATGGTTCATACATATGGAAATTTAAATATGAACATACGTAAAAATTGGCTTATGCCAGAAAGATTGAATTGGTTAGTCTAACATACCCTATCCACACGAATTGTGAACATAAAAACATTGAATTGTTCTTGTAAGTTAATCAAAGGTTAAAAGTTCAAGTCGAATGAAAGTTTGGCTTATGCTAATAAATTGGCCTACTATATTATCTCCAAAAAATATGTAATAGAATTGGCTAATGATTCCATGAAATTATATTTGAATGAAAGTTTGGCTTTTGCCAATAAATTGGCCTACAATATTATCTCCAAAAATATGTAATAGAATTGGCTAATGATTTCATGAAATTAGAATATATTAGGATGAGAACATATGAGATAGAGAAATTAGATAAAACTATGTTTAATAGAAATAAAACAGAATTATATAATATTAAAACAGGAATTCAAAAAAAAGGACAAATAAAGAATCAACAAGATCTAGATAATATAGTATAAATTTTTAGATCAAATAAATAATAAGGAGATAAACCTTTAAACATTGGAGAATAATAAAATAGTATGCAAGTTAGACATAATAAAATCCAGATACATAATAAAACAGCCTCAATAGAAGCTACAAATCAAGATTTAGAAGATTTTTTAAAATACAAATTAAAGAGCTATTAGAATTAGGATAATAAGAAGATCTACTTCAAAACATAGAATTTACAGATTATGTTT
>CM040629.1:91097453-91237947 GCA_022817965.1 Solanum lycopersicoides | reverse complement strand
AAGAAATCATAGTGAAATAGTTAGAGAAAAAGCCAGAATGATTATAAATTATAAAAGATTAAATGATAATACTAGAACAGATGGATATAAATTATTAGACAAAACAGAGTTAATAAATAGAATTCAAGGTAAAACATTTTTTAGTAAATTTGATTGCAAGTCAGGATACTGGCAGATAAAAATGCATCCAGATAGTATAGAATGGACAGCTTTTACATGTCCTGAAGGACATTTTGAATGGCTAGTTATGCCATTTGGATTAAAAACAGCACCTCCAATTTTCCAAAGAAAAATGGACCAAATATTTGGGGAATATAAAAGATTTATTTTAGTATATGTAGATGATATTTTAGTATTTAGTAAAGATATAAAAGAACACTTAGGACATTTACAAACAGTTTTTAGGTTATTTGTTAATAATGGAATAATAATTAGTAAAAAGAAAATAGAATTATGTAAAAATTATATAATTTTTTTAGGAATTACTTTAGGAGAAGGAAAAGTTAAATTACAACCCCATATAGCTAAAAAAGTTTTAGACATGCCAGATAAATTAAATAATTTAAAAGATTTACAAAAATTTTAGGAATAATTAATTATGCAAGACCATTTATTAAGGATTTAGAAAAATTAGCAGGACCATTATACTCTAAGACAGGATCTAAAGGACAAAGAAATTTTAATATTGAAGACATAAAATTAGTACAAAACATAAAAGAAAAAATAAAAAATATTCCTGATCTTAATATGCCATTAGAATCAGATTATTTAATAATAGAGACAGATGGAAGTTTTGATGGATGGGGAGCAGTATTAAAATCAAGACCACATAAATATAGTTCTAAACAAGAAGAGAAAATATGTGCTTATCAAAGTGGAAAATTCAAAGAAAAAGGTAATAAAGCTAGTATAGATGTTGAAATTTTAGCTGTAATATATGATTTAAATAGCTTTAGAATTTATATTTTAAATAAACCAGAAATATTAATAAGAACAGATTGTGAAGCTATAGTAAAATTTCATCAAAAAATTAATGATAAAACTAGTAGTAGAAGAAGATGGTTAAATTTTCTAGATACAATATCAATTTATCATTCTATAACTTTTGAGCATATCAAAGGAAATGATAATAGTATTGCAGATCAACTAAGTAGATTATTGATTAAAGTTTAACTTCTAAATTTACATAATGAGACCTACACTACGAGACAAGGGCAAAGGAGTTCAACCTCCAACCCCAGATTTTGCAGAAATCTATAAACAGACAATGCTATCTAATTTTAATTTTAGACCTTTAAACAAGATAGATGATGTTAAGATAGAAAGACTCCAATTTGGACAACAAAATTTAATAGCTTATGAACCATCTAATTGGACTTTTAGACATCTACCTACTTATCAATTAGACAAACAGCAGAAATGTTTAATAGACAATATATGGATAGCCCATAATAAAAAAGACACTAAATATATAATTACAGTTTTAAATGCTTTAGGATATTACTTTAATAGTAAAAATAAAGAAAATAAATTTAAATACTATGTGGTTGTTCATGGTAAAGTAAATGAAAATTTTCAAACATGGATAGAGGTTTTAGATTCTATTAAAGGATTTTCAAAACCACTTTTTAAAGGATTTAATGATTTTACAGAAGCTTTAGACTATGCTAGAGGAATATTAGGACCAAACTACTATATTTCTCCAGCCCTTAAACAAAATCAAGACAAAGTCCCACAATGCAATATACAAAAAGACACAGACAAAATTATATTTTGTGATTATTGTTCTTCAATGACTGAGGCCTTTAAAAGATTAAATTACAAAAATGAGGTGTTGTTACACGAAAATCTCCAGCTCAAAGAAAGAATTGCAAAAATGAAGAATGATTTGAAGACTAAAGACACTCAGACAGATATACAGGGTTTTCCATCCCCAAGAAAAATGGATGAGATGGGTGTACATTCCCCTCTGAATGTAAATAAATTCACTGTATCGAATAAAGATACAGCTAGTCCGGTTCAAACGGTAGCCGGTAAAGACTTATCAAACCCGTTAATGGCTGTCACTTTGCCAAAAAGTGAAAAAAATGAAGGTTCATCTTCTAGAAGACGTTTACCTCTTTCATTTACCCAGACTCTTAGACAAAAAACCAAAAAATCCCAAAAAAATAAAGAAATAGAATCTCTTATAACCCACACTGTAGAAAAATTACTTAAACAACAACAAGAAAAAGATAAACACATAAACCCAAGCCCAATACAAAGCCCAAGACAAGATCCAGATTCAAGTCCAAATAATTCAGATGATTTTTCAGATACAATGCAATTTGCTCAAGACCCAAACGATGATGATTCTGGTATGAGTTTTGACTCTATTGCATTACCTAATCTAGATACATATATAATATATATATATATATATATATATATATATATATATATATATAAAATAAATATGTGTAATAATATAGTTTTGTTGTTTCTAAAAGAGGAATGCCTCTTTTGTCAAATAATGTGAGTCCCACTTTACTCACTACCACACATGTGTGGAAAAACTGTTGGGACGCGTCTTTACTTTATAGATAGGCACTAAATAAGGGATAAGTATTAGACAATGCATCAGATAAAGGACTGATAATAATGTAAAAAAGAAGGATTCAGTTCACGTGCGATGGGGCCCAATGCGCACTCGGCGGAAAAGATAAGATTCTTTTTCATTTTGAAGTCCGGAGTTTGAAGTCCAGAAATATGTATATAAGAAGACATTATCAGAAGAAGAAGGTAGAGCGAAAAAATCTACAACCAGAAAATCTAAAGTTTTCCCAAAGCTACTCCCTCTTCAGAATTACCTGTTTAAAAAAAAAAAAATTCAGTTTCTTTGTTTAAAGTTTGTTTTAAACTTTTGAAAAGCTCTTTTGAAGTTGTTCGGATTTTCCGAAAGGAAAACTTCACTCTGTTCTAAATAATGTAAGTTTTCATATTTATGTTTCTAGTAAACTTCCCATATATGTAAATTATGTGTGTTTTGTAAATTAAATATGATATGTTAGTTATTTGTCTATGAATTTATGAATTTTATCATGAATCTATTTTACTTAGTATATGGTTAGTCTCTTAGCCTCTTAAAAGTATCGATGGATTAACCTGTAAATTCCTAGGACATTGTTAGGTCAAACTGAAGGTTCTTAAAAGAACTATAAATGACCAAATCCGGGGTGTAGTTAAAGAAGACTGCTTTTAAGAACAAAAGCTAAGAAAAAGAGATGAACAGTAATAATAGATTCATGAATGGATATATATATATATATATATATATATATATATAAATCAGGCTATTGACAAATAAAAATGCATCCAGATAGTATAGAATGGACAGCTTTTACCTGTCCTGAAGGACATTTTGAATGGCTAGTTATGCCATTCGGATTAAAAACAGCACCTCCAATTTTTCAAAGAAAAATGGATCAAATATTTGGAGAATATAAAAGATTTGTTTTAGTATATGTAGATGATATTTTAGTGTTTAGTAAAGATATAAAAGAACACTTAGGACATTTACAAACAGTTTTTAGGTTATTTGTTAATAATGAAATAATAATTAGTAAAAAGAAAATAGAATTATGTAAAAACTATATAAATTTTCTAGGAATTACTTTAGGAGAAGAAAAAGTTAAACTACAACCTCATATAGCTAAAAAAGCTCTAGACATGCCAGATAAATTAAATAATTTAAAGGATTTACAAAAATTCTTAGGAATAATTAATTATGCAAGACCATTTATTAAGGATTTCGGAAAATTAGCAGGACCATTATACTCTAAGACAGGATCTAAGGGACAAAGAAATTTTAATATTGAAGATATAAAATTAGTACAAAACATAAAAGAAAAAATAAAAAATATTCCTGATCTTAATATGCCATTAGAATCAGATTATTTAATAATAGAGACAGATGGAAGTTTTGACGGATGGGGTGCAGTACTAAAATCAAGACCACATAAATATAGTTCTAAAAAAGAAGAAAAAATATGTGCTTATCAAAGTGGAAAATTCAAAGAAAAAGGTAATAAAGCTAGCATAGATGTTGAAATTTTAGCTGTAATATACGGATTAAATAGCTTTAGAATTTATATTTTAAATAAACCAGAAACATTAATAAGAACAGATTGTGAAGCCATAGTAAAATTTCACCAGAAAATTAATGATAAAACTATTAGCAGAAGAAGATGGTTAAATTTTTTAGATACTATATCAATTTATAATTCTATAACTTTTGAGCATATTAAAGGAAATGATAATAGTATTGCAGATCAATTAAGTAGATTATTGATTAAAGTTTAAATTTTAAATTTTACAGAATGAGACCATCCTTCCAAGACAAGGGCAAAGGAGTTCAACCTCCAACCCCAGATTTTTCAGACTTATATAAACAGACAGTATTATCTAATTTATATTTTAGACCATTAAATAAAATGGATGATAATAGAATAGAAATGTTACAATTTGGACAACATAATTTAATAGCATATGAATCATCCAATTTGACTTTTAGACACTTGCCTATATACCAACTAGACAAACAACAGAAATGTTTAATAGACAATATTTGGATAGCTCATAATAAAAAAGACACTAAATATATAATTGCTGTATTAAATGCTTTAGGATATTACTTTCTACTAAAAATAAAGAAAATAAGTTTAAATATTATGTTGTAATACATGGTAAGATAAATGGAGTTTTTCAAACTTGGATAGAAGTATTAGACTCTATTAAAGGAATTTCTAAACCACTTTTTAAAGGATTTAATGATTTTACTGAAGCATTAGACTATGCTAGGGGAGTCTTAGGTCCAAACTATTATATCTCTCCCTCTCTTAAACAGAATCCAGACAAAATTCCTCAATACCATATTCAAAAAGACACAGACAAAATTATTTTTTGTGATCATTGTTCTTCAATGACCGAAGCCTTCAAGAGATTAAATTATAAGAATGAGGTATTGTTACAAGAAAATCTCCAGATCAAAGAAAGAATTGCAAAAATGGAGAATGATTTGAAGACTAAAGACACCCAGAACAACATACAGGGTTTTCCATCCCCAAGAAAAATGGATGAGATGGGTGTACATTCCCCTCTGAATGTAAATAAATCCACTGTATCGGATAGAGATACAGCTAGTCCGGTTCAAACGGTGGCCGGTAAAGACTCATCAAACCCGTTAATGGCTGTCACTTTGCCAAAAAGTGAAAAAGATGAAGACTCATCTTCCAGAAGACGTTTACCCCTCTCATTTACTCAGACTCTTAGACAAAAAACTAAAAAATCCCAAAAAAATAAAGACCTAGAATCTATTATAACCCAAACAGTAGAAAAATTACTTAAAGAACAACAAGAAAAAGACAAACATATAAACCCAAGCCCAATACAAAGTCCAAGACAAAATTCAGTTTCAAGTCCAAATAATTCAGATGATTTTTCAGACTCTATACAATTTGCTCAAGACCCGCATGATGACGACTCTGGTATGAGTTTTGATTCAATTGCATTACATAACTTAGACACATAAAAAAAAAATTATTATTATATGTAATATAGAAGTTTTGTTTAAAAGAGGAATACCTCTTTGTCAAAAAATGTGAGTCCCACTTTACTCACTACCACACATGTGTGGAAAATCTGCTGGGACGCGTATTTATTTTAAAAAGACAGGCACTAAGTAAAGAGATAAGTATTAAGACTTCTGAATAGGACAGACACTAAGTAATAATGGTGCAACAATAAATCAGACAAAGGACTGATAATAATGCAAAAGAAAGAATCATTTCACGTGCGATGGGGCCCAATGCGTACCCGGCGGAAAAGATAAGATTCTTTTTCATTTTGAAGTCCGGAGTTTGAAGTCCATAATTGTGTATATAAAGAAGACATTATCAGAAGAAGGAGTAGAGCGAAAAAAAATCCATCACCAGCAAATCCCAAGTTTTTCCAAAGATCCTTCCTCTTCAGAATTACTTAAAAAAAAATAATATATTTTTAGTTCTTTGTTTTAAGTTTGTTTTACAACTTTTGTAAAGTTCTTTTGAAAGTCGTTCGGGTTTTCCGAAAGGAAAACTTCACTCTGTTCTAATAATGTAAGTTTTCATATTTATGTTTCTAGTAAAACTTCCCATATATGTAAATTATGTGTGTTTTAATTACATATGTTAATTATTTGTATATGAATTTATGAATGTTATCATGAATCTATGTTACTTAGTATATGGTTAGTCTCTTAGTCTCTTAAAAGTATCGATGGATTAACCTGTAAATTCCTAGGACATTGTTAGGTCAACTTGAATGTTCTTAAATGAACGATGAATGACCAAATCCGGGGTGTGGTTAAAGAAGACTACTTTTAAGAACAAAAGCTAAGGGAAAGAGATGAACAGTAATAAGGGAAGAAAAACTAGAAACTAAAATGATAATTACATAATAGAACATTTTAGAGTGAAGGAGTACTGAGTAGGATTGTACAACATAAAATTTAAACGAAATTTATTGAAATAAATATCTATTGAAATATATATATATATATATATATATATATGTTATTTTTTATTTTTTATTTTTTGATGTCCTTTTTATTACTATTATTTTTTCTATAGAGAAAATCACTTTTAAAAAAAAGAATTTAGAAATTGAAGCAAAAAATCTGTTACTTAAAATAAAGTAAAGCAAAGTGCAGTAGTATTATTTTTCGAAACAAAAGTACTCATATCAATTAAATATTTATTTAACAAATTTCATTAAGTTTCATTTAATTTATTCGTAGTTCATTTTTATATAAGAAATCTTTATTTTATTTTACGTTTTATATATTATCATTTTGTGAAATATTTTTTACTTATTAGACTTAATTTTTTTAAAATTATAATTTAATCATCATGTTAATATGAACGTCAAAATTCTCATTTTATTCAACAGAATCTGATTCACAAATTTACCGGGGATTTTGCTTTTTCCGGCGATTCTCCACCGTGCACGATTCCCGAAAAAGATGTGGCGTAGATCAGCTTCTTTCATTCTCGACAAAAACCAAAACGACGTCTCTGAAAGTCACCATCTTTCTCCTCTTTCAGTCGCCGATTCATCATCTATGGCTGAAACCCTACTACAACAGGAGCAGCAGCAGCAACAACAACCTAACCCTAATCCTGACATTTCGGCGTACTATCAAACTAGAGCGGCTCATCATGGAGTTGTTACAAGTGACTGGCTTGCTCAGGCTCAAGCTGCCGTAGACCAACCATCTGAAGACGCTGTATCCTCGAATGTTTCTTCTAAGTCTGGAGATTTGAGTGGGAAATTTAGTGTGATTGATGAGTTTAATAATTGGCGTAAACAGCCTGATTTGGCTGAGGCTGTTGCTGCTATTAGGGCTTTAGCTTCGGTTATAAGGTCTAGTGAAGCTACTACTATGATGGAACTTGAAATTGAACTCAAAAAAGCTTCTGATTCTCTCAAGGTTCGATTTTTTTTCTCTTATCACTGCTCTTATTGAAATTAATCCAAGTCTATTTTTTGATACTATTATGCATATTGTTTTATCTTCTCTTTCGCCCTTTTTGTTGTTTGTTTTGGTTCTTCTCAATTCCTTAAAATTACAATGTCCCCTACTCATTTAAATTTGGCACTTTGAGTTTTTTAATCGGTGGAAGTGGTAATCCTATTATCAACAGTCAAGGAAATCAATATAGTGCACCCTTTGACACATTTTGATAAAGAGGTGACAAAAAGAGTGGACACAGAAGAAGAAAAATGGAGGAATTGGAATTGGAGAAGTGAAGGGGATGTCATGGAGTTCAAGTCAAAAATGAGGAAGCTTACAGTTTGGAGCCCAAATTTGCTAATTCCTTTGAACAACTTACCATGAATGATGGTGGCCTTATTCCCTGGGGCAGCAAGAGTGGTAAATAGACTGCTGCCACCTATAATGACACTGAAGGGACTGTGGACAGTGGTGGAGACTTAGTTGCGCGGACTCTTCCCTTTTGATGCCGCACCCGTCTCGGATTCTTCAAAAATACACTACTTTTGGCGAATGCGACACGCACCCGTTGGCATTTTTGAAGAGTCTGAGCAACATAGGGTGGAGAAGATCTCTTGGTGATTTTCGGCAAAGGCGATTACCACTATTGTGGGGGTGATGAAGAGTCTGGGAGCTCTACACTCTACTCTAATTAACTTGATATTTACCTCTCAAATGGATTTTGTAGCCTTGTTGCCCATTCATGTTAATGCAGCATTCATGTTCTTGTAGTCTGAAAATGTTTACTCAGGAAAAAGGAAAACAATGGTCCTTTTCTTTTTTTCACTACTATTTTGGGAAGTGTTGCTCTTGTGTTTTTTAAAATACTTTTCTGTGGTGGTGGAATTGTCGCCCTGAATCCTTTAATCAAATGTTAACATTCCTTTAGTCAAGTGTTAACATTTTATTTACTTTTACTTTTTGACATAAAATAGAAAAGTTTGTTCTTTATATGGCGTGGTGTTCGGCCCAGTTTCACCCATTTCACCCAGCAGCCTATTGTCTGCCAAGGGTGGAACTGTTGAGCTCACACTGTGTTGTTGTTGGAGTGCGATGTTGGGAATCCAATGCACACGGTATTACTCCTACGCCTTAACCACTCAGCCTCCCCTTGAGACAACTTTAAGATGTGTTGAGCGATATAAAATGTACATGTTTATAATAAGGTTAGGTAATGCTTCTTAGACAAAGTACTTTTTATTGTTTTCAGTCCTTATAATGTATTTAATGGTAACTGCTGTTATGCTAAAGAATTAAAGTAGGTTCTTTTTCTCCTTTTGTTAATATGTCCCCATGTGGAATTTTGAGATATTCTTGAGCGGTGAAAGTTGTAAATTGGGTTGAAGGAGTTTGGCTCCATAACACCCAGTTCTGCTGTGTTTTCTTCAAATGGGAGATTTGGAAGTTTCTTGAAAGACATGGATCTGTTTCTCTAAAGTCTATTCTGATGTTTTGAGTTTCTGAGCTAACATAAATTGAATGCGGGGATGCCAAGGGAATAAATTTTTGACAAATCCTTTTTGTTTGTTCTCAAAAGTATATTTGAAGGTCACTGTTGTTTTGCTGAAAGAACTAAGTATCAATGAGCCATACCATCAGAGGAATATAGTTTGATTTGATTTGGTTTGATTGTCACTACCTCGGTATGGTACCTATCAAAAGAGAAGCATGTCTTTTGGGTTTGAAGGGAGAAATAGTGGTGGCTTACGAAACTTGATTTCAATGAACTAATACAACAGCATGGATGCAGATCCGGTGCAGTAGTGATTATCCAATATCGCCCTTGATTGAGGAGGACATATCTCAAATCTCATTAAAGCTTTAGTATTCAACTTCTTAAATACCTGCTGTCGTTGGACCCTTGTATTTTGATGTGTAAAAGTAGATTTCTGGACAGTGTACATCTATCTTATGGTAGTCAAGTCAAATTTGATTGCAAGCATAGTGAGAGACTTGAGAAAGCTATGCTTTATTGTTCTTTCATTATTTATGTTTGTATTGCAGTCATGGGATAAAACCTCCATCTCTTTGACAGCTGGTTGTGATTTGTTCATGCGCTATGTAACAAGAACTTCAGCATTGGAATATGAGGACTTTAATTCAGCCAAGTCTCGCCTTCTTGAACGTGCAGAGAAGTTTGGGGAAATATCTTATAAGGTATATACAATGCTATTATTAAAAGGAAAAATATTAAGCCTTTTAATCAAACTAACACAATGTTCCCAAAAAAAATGTATGCAGGCTCGGAAGATAATTGCAATGCTCAGCCAAGAATTTATTTTTGATGGCTGCACCATTTTAGTACATGGCTTCTCCAGAGTTGTGTTTGAGGTTCTGAAAACAGCTGCTCAGAATAGGAAGAATTTTCGAGTTCTTTGCACTGGTTTGTGTAGAAATATTGCATTTCTAGTTCATATATGTTATCAATGATTAAGTGGCAGTTGTTTTCTCCCTTCTCAGCATGTATGTTCATATTTGTTGGGTAAGCCAGGAGTGAATGGAAAAAGTTCCTTTCATCAATTTACTGGCTTAATAAACGAACTTTTGCTTGTTGGTAAACCAGATAAAAGTCAATAATGTTTAGGGCAGTTAAATACAAATAAGGGAGAGAGTGAACTTTCTTCGCTTTTGCTCCTTTATTTATTTGTTTTGGCTACTGAGATCCACATGGATTTTTTAGGAGTCAAATTTTCTGTAATCCCATGTCTAAAAGAATGTTGTTTCTCTTCCTCCCAGTTCCTCTCAGCGACTAGTTTGTGAAAAAGTTTTTCGAGTTTCTTTGATTATGCAACACTTGTTGATTTTTAAGTGTCGCATTACATATGCTTTCATCTAGACCTATTTGAGAAGATGAGCTACTATAATTTTATTGCACGATAATCTGGATTCCATTATCTAAAATGCAGAAGGGAGGCCAGACAGGAGTGGGTTACGATTGTCTAATGAGCTAGCCAAGCTTGATGTTCCTGTGAAACTCTTAATAGATTCTGCTGTGGCATACAGCATGGATGAAGTTGACATGGTTTTTGTTGGGGCAGACGGTGTGGTTGAAAGTGGAGGCGTTATCAACATGATGGGAACCTACCAAATTGCGTTGGTAGCTAAGAGCATGAATAAACCAGTCTATGTAGCTGCTGAAAGCTACAAGGTAAGTTGAATGCATGTTATCTGTTAACATTAAGGATTCCGAACCACATATTTTCTTAAAGAGGGACATTTTAACTAGATGAACATACAGAATGCTATGTGATTCATTTGCTTCCTAACAAGTTGTAATTTCTTGCAGTTTGCTCGTCTCTATCCACTGGACCAAAAAGATATGGTTCCAGCTTTACGTCCAATTGATTTTGGGGTGCCAATTCCGTCCAAGGTGGAGGTTGAAACATCTGCTCGCGATTATACACCTCCCCAGTATCTTACACTACTATTCACGGATTTGGGCGTTCTAACACCATCTGTAGTAAGTGATGAGCTTATACAGCTGTATTTATAGCCCCAATGAAGTCTGATTCTGTTGTAGGTATTCCAACTATTACATGTAGGGAGGAAATTTTATTTTTGTGTTCTCCCATTTCTTCTATGACATGGAAGAATGTATTACTTTTTTAAGTTTGCTTATCCTTTTGGGTATGAATCGAAAAAGGAATCATCAGACTATTCAGAGTAAATTCATCTTCTTTTCTTTTTAACTGTGGTGTCCGAGTTGCTTTGGCGCACTTCAATTGATTCCATGGGATACTGACCGTCTTTCACCAGCAATAGATACTAGATAACTTTGTCCACCCAAACTAGGACAGAATAGATATGAAATCTCATGAGAATGAAATTGAGTGTTGAATCTGTTGGTGACATTGATTTTAATTGATGAAACAAGCTTTGGTGTAAAGAGTTTTTAGACAAATAAGGTTTGCACAAATTCATTACTAATTTCAAATTCTGAAAAAGCATTTTACTGCCCTGTTATAGTCAATTTGAAATCTATCTTACTTACTGATACACATTTTGTTTTTTAATAAATTGTAGGAGTATATTTTTTTTTTGTTTTGTAGTCAAGTGTAACTGAAAATTTAACATAAGATTGTGGTGAACAACATGAGCATTAACCCCATCGGGGTTGCTCAGTGGTTTGGGCTTGGGATTTTCATGTTTGAGGTCTCAAGTTCGAAGACCCTTGCTAGCGAAAACAAGATGTTTATCTTCTGGGTCGAGCTCGTCGTATTGGCCTTGCTTAGTATGAGCGGGTCTTCTCTATTATGTAATTTGCGAGCTATTGCATAGGAGCAGGAGTTTTACCCTATGTGCACCCAAAGGATAACGACTGCGAATTTTCCTTGTCATTAAAAAAAACAATATGAGCATTACTTCTATAATGAACATTATCATTTTTGTGAGCATTTTCACAATCCCAAAATAATGGAACCCCAATGGTTAGTTTACTAGACATTTTTAATAAATAAAATAAAATACAAGGTTATGGATGAATTTTAAGCTTATACTAAGTTGCCTTTATAGAGTTTAGAATACCTTTGAGAAAACAAAAAATTCTGATGAAAAGTATCATATAACACACTATTTGTCTACTATAATTAGGTCAAATCAAGTTGATGAAAACAGGTTGAAAAAAGGTTGAAAAAATATGAGTTTTGTCCTAGTATTAGGACTTCTATAGCGCACTAAATTATTGCACTATATGTTTTATATGTTTTAACTGGCGTTAATTAACGGACGTCTAAGCAGACCATATAACACACTAGTTTAGTGTTATCTTTCTTTTCATACTATTTCGGTCACTTCTTTTCTTTTAGGAATCATTTAATTTTTGAACTCTTTGCTTATTTGGTTGCGAAATAAAATAAGATATTGAAATTTTAGTGTAGAATAAATTTTATACTACATTTAGTAACGTCAGAGAGTTATACTCATCTAATTTTGAAATTATTTTATCTCAATCTCTCAAGTAGAATCTGTATAGCAAATAATAGTATAAAATTAATTGTCAACTGATCAAGACATTCAAATATACGCTAAAATTAATAAAATTCTAAATTAAAAGATAATGAAAAAAAAGGAAGCACACCGAAATGTGTTTGGTACATTTATTTTCTTTTCAAGTGTACGTTATATTAATCATAATTTTAAGTAATCTCTAGTTTCAGTCGAGGACCGTTAACATTTAGTTTTAAAATAAAATAGTAAAACATATATTTTTAAAATAAAATAGTAAAACAATATTTAGTTAAAAAATTAACGCAAGTAATCCATCTTTATATATAACATAAAATTAACATTCAAAAAAATTAAACTAATCTAATTTTTTTTACTTAATTCTTCGTAATTAAAAGCACTTACTCTAAACTTTAAATGAAGGGTAAACTATCTTATATTACAAATAAATCAAGGGTAAAATTAGATTATTCCTTTTTTAATTTGAAGCAATTATTATTAATAAGAGTATTTTTTGTAGTTATTTTATTAGTTGAGGGACATATTTAAAAACAAAACATAATAACAACAACATTTTTTATTAAACAAGCCTAACAAAGATTAAAATTGACCATGTTTAAATATGTAAATTCAAATTCTACTATTATTTTACTTTTTATAAATTTTTGATAGAATTTTCTCTAGTTTAATCTTGTTCTTTTTTTTGTATGATGAAACAAAACAATATGAGTGATTAGTCTCATTTTCTCTAATCTAAATTAGATTAATTATAGGCAGAATTGCTTTATTAACCTCCTTATGAACATTTCTAGTTCTGGGTTTCTTAATTATATTTAATCAAAAAATTATTGTTAATCTCTTGTTCTTTTTTTTTTTTTTTAGTGTTTTTGTTACTCTTAACTCAAGTTTGATTATATACGTAAAGATTAAAACTTTATGATAAAAAAAAATTAATCTTTTTTTTTTCTTCTTTTGTTGGCTGTTGAATTAACAGTTGATTTAATAATTTAACTCGTTAATCCCACGAACTTTTTAACTTTCGGTATTCTGTTTACATATAAATTTTTTTTCCTCTTTTACATTTGATTATTAGTTGTAGATTTTAAAAAGGGTATTAGGGTTTCTATTTAGTACTTTATTTGCCTTTTCATCTGTGGCTGAATTAGCTGTTTTTTACTCTATTTGGGTTTTCAATTCGTGGGTGGATTCGGAGCTATGATGGAAATCGTTGATGTTCTATGATTTCTCTATCTGGTGAGTGTTTTTTTGCTTATACCCAGTTGGTTTTTTTTTTTTTTTTTCGGTCGTTTGATTGTTCATTGATTTTCAGGATTTGGGTTGTTTTTTATGTTAGAATCTTGTTTTTTTTTGAAGTGGGTAGGTGTAATTTGGGGTAATTTTGAGAGATTTTCAAGTTGGGTATGAGTAATTTTATGAATTTGGTTGTTATTGAGACTAAAGACTTGATTTTTAAGTGGTTATTGGTGATTTTCTGGGTTGGGGTGGTTATATATGAGATCAATGTGTTTGCAGTTCTCTTGGTTTATGCATGTGTTGAAGGTTTGGTTTTTTGCTCTGCTGGGGATTTTTTTTATATGTTCTTACATGTATAATAGGATTTCTTTTTTTCTACAGGGTTTGCTAAAGAGTTTAGATTCAGGGTGTAAGATTATAGTGGAGTGGGGTTAGCTGCTCAAGTTAGATTTTGTTTGTAGGTGTGAAATAGTTTTAGGAAAGGAAAGCCAGGGTAACGTGATGTTTCATTGCCAAGGAGCTTCCAGACAAAGTTGCAGTCTTCTTGCAGTATTATGTGGGAGAACTTCTGAATATGATCAGAAGAAAGATGTACATGATGGTAAGCCGAGATATTGCTTCCCGGAGATTGTATCATCAGGGCGTTTGGAGGTGGGTATCATTCTTAATTGCTTTTGTATCTAATTTAACATGTTCTGGGTTAATTCCTCTCAGTAGCAACTAGCAAGGTTCATCATCAGCTTGGCATATAACTGGTTTCTTATGTCTTGTACAATTTGCTAAATGTAGGTGCAAGTGTTGAAAAACCCAAGTACCGATGAATTTCATAAAGTTTTAAATTCATGGCAGCCAAATATTGTATATTTGCAAGGAGAACATCTTTCGAATGATGAAGTTGGTTCACTTGTTTGGGGAGGTCTTGATTTGTCTTCTGCGGAGGCCATTTCTGGACTTTTTAGTTCCGCCCTGCCAACTGCTGTATGTAACTCTCTTCCCTTTGTTTTCTCAAGAGACATTGTGCTAGTAGTGCCTTTCCTTGGTCGGATATTCGAAGGATTTTTTTTCTTGATGTCTTAAAGATTTTATTGAAATATTAAACAGATTATGTATTTCAGCTTGTTAGTTCATGTTATTTCTGAAGCCATTGCCAAGTCGTTAGATTTTAATATATCTTACCAAAGGGTTTAGGTTCGGAATATAAGATAATCTTCAGGATCGTTAGGTTTTCATTATTTCACTTAATTTAATAAATGTGATCCAGTCAGATGTTTTACAGAGTCACCCTCTCTAATCATAAAAGGTGCATGATTATTATTTGGGAGAATCAAATTTTGCGATAATTCTGCATTACTTCAATGAAGGTTGTTATTGTGCTTATGTTTTCAGTCTAGCGGTTGAGATGATGTGATTAAAGGTTTCTGTATTTTGGTCTCATTCATGTATGGATGTTTGTTCAACAATATGTTGGTTTGTGCCCTGTTTACAGATTGGTGTTTGTTCCTCTAACTGGTACTGTAAATGATACAGCTACTATTTGTCGTAGCAAAATAGACTTTAAGGTTATTACTTACTAAAAAAATTGAAATTAAGGTGATCATTTCTTAGTAAAATACCTAATAATCAGTAATGCCTTAATTCAAAAAATGTCTTATAAAGAAATACTAAACAACCTTTAAGTGGTTAAGTTGTATTCCCCTGAAGATCCAATTATTTTGAAGTGTTCCTTTGGTCAAATTATACATGCACTATTAGGACCATAAATTGCATTAGTGTTAGTTCTGTTGTTTACTTGATGATCCAATTGTAGGTCTATTTGGAGCTCCCAAATGGAGAAAAATTGGCTGAAGCACTTCATGCTAAGGTGAGAGATTACCTGTTATTCACTAAATTAGCTGATGATCTGGTCAAATCTCCTCATTTAAACTAATGGATGGTTTCTTTTTGTTCCACTCCTATGCTCATTTTTGCAGGGAATTCCTTATGTGATGTACTGGAAGAGCGCATTTTCCTGCTATGCAGCATCCCATTTCCGACATGCATTTTTATGTGTGGCACAGAGGTAATCTTAACGGTGACTCTGATGTGCAGTGATTTGATGCATTATTCTGGATTCACCAGATATTAATTGCTTGTACTTTCCTTTTGGTGCGTATTCTCTATGCTAGAGAATAACAGATGTATTCTCACAGTTGACTTCAATAATATGGCTGTGTATCCTTTCTAGGAAACTATCTAGATTTATACATTCCCATTAAGCTATTTCTTGTTGGTGTTTTTGTTTTTATCAAATTTTCCATTCCTTCATATCTGCTACATTTGTCTAAGATTTACTCTGCATTCTTGTCTTGTTTGATGGTGGCTTAGTGGTAGACTCACAGAGCTTTTCATATTGATTTTTGTGGCATTATTGACCTTCTATCTACTGACATGTTGTGAGGTCTCTTTAATTATCAAGAATGTTGTCTGGGGAATGTCAAGATTGTCAGCACACTTTACAGCAAAGGGATGCTTTCGCCTTTCTTTAGAGGCTTACATCAAATAATAGTACTAGTTACTTTCAGATCAGCTGACCATGTGATTGATTTCTTATCTACATTGCATTTCTAGGAGAGCAAACTGTAATAAAATTTATACATGATTCTATATCTGTATGGTTTGATGTAAGGAATTGATTCAAGAGGTCTACTTGTCTCCTGCAGTTCAACTTGTCATGTGTGGGATGCTTTCCAACTTGCACATGCATCCTTCAGGCTTTACTGTGCACGAAATAATTTTGCTCTCCCTGAGATGAGTCAGAGGGACAGTGATAATGTGGGTCCTCACCTGCTTGGTGATCCCCCAAACATTGATATCCCTCCACCTGAGGCAGGTCCTGAAGATGATGAAGAAAGCAATTCTGATGCTCTTCCTGCCATAAAGATCTATGATGATGATGTTACCATGAGGTTTCTTGTCTGTGGATTGCCATGCTCATTGGTATGGGATTCGTTTCATGTACTCTTTCTATTGGGGCACACGTGGCACAATTCCCTTTTTTATTCTAAAGAGTTTGACTTCCAAAAATTTAAATTATTAATCAATTTAATTTTTTTTATGTGGATCGAAACCCCTTGCCAGCTAAAGCAAGGGGTTTGCCTACTGGGTCGAGCTCGTCGCACCAGGCCTGCCTAGTGCGTGTTACCTCTCCTATGTGGTTTGCGAGCTATTGCATAGGAGCAGGGTAACCCCTGTGCGCACCCAAAGGGTAGCGGCTGCGGGTTTTCCTTGTCATAAAATAAAAATAAAAATGAGGACTCATATAGCTTGCCCCAGTTTGTTTAGGGCTGAGACGTAGTTGTTGTTGTAATCAATTCTATTCTGAACAACAATTGTGATCCTTTCTTTACGAAATCCTATCTGAACAAACCCCAAAAGTTAGATCAATTTGTCTATTGTTGCAACTGCAATATGTTATCAAACTGTTTGACAAGAAAATGTAATAATTTTTTTATGAGTTGAACTCTCTGAACTTTATCTAGACAATCAAGTCAACTCTCTGAGCAATTCAAAGAAGTTAGGTTAAATAGCTATCGCTACAAATGCAATATGTTGGTTAAACTTTCTTCTTCTTCTTCATGCACTTAGTTTATGACTGAAAATATACTGCTTACATATACATATTGTTCATAGCTTATCTTCTAAGTTGTATCATGTTATGTTTGGAACTAATTGTACACATTACTTATGTTATGAATGGCTCTTCTGCTCAGGATGAATGCTTGTTGGGATCTATAGCCGATGGTCTGAATGCCCTCTTAAACATAGAAGTAAGTTGCACCAAAATTTTCCTCTTTTTTCACCTTGTGACACAGATTCTCAATTCTTGAAGAAATGGAAGCCGCTTATGATAACAAATATAGTAATACTACTTCAGATGGTTATCATTTGACAACATTTTCTTTACTTGAGCTGCTCAGACTTGTCCTGTTTTTGGCTTCTTGCCATCTGACTAAGGGCTCTTTTTGTAGGGTGTATAACAAAGTGTTGAATAAGGTGTATGAGTAATGCTATCATTAGTTATGCTGAGATTATTTCTTATACACTGTTTATTTGGTGTATTAAAATAACATGCCTTGCATTATTTCTAAAAAGTATTTGTTTACAAAAATACCCTTGATAAAATATGGTGGAAAGAATGTATTTTGGTACATTATATGTATGTTTAATTTAAGACTACAAGTTTCAAAAGTTCTCTTTATTTTCTTGAACTCTATGCAAAGTAAAAACTAGACAAACGAATTGAAACAAAGGGAGTTAAAAATTATTTTTAGGTATGATTCGATACACGTTGTTTTGATAAAGTTTGCCTACTGTTCATATTGTTACTTTTCATATTACTTTTAAATTTAAAATATGGCTTTGTAATTATCACTTGTGAAACACACCAACCATGATGTTGAATTATTTAGTGATTACATCATGACAAAGAACAAACCTTACTTGACTGCGCAAAGGCTACCTTATTAATTACACGACCTAGCAATTACATCCGTCCTCTTTGTATCTTTTGCATGCCTACTGAAGAATGAGAAAGTAGGACGTGCTTGAAATCACTAAATATTTTCTTGGTAAGACGTGATCAAGTACTAAAAAAACTGCATATCTTTTTGTTATTCCAGATGCGAGGGAGTAAGCTGCATAACCGGGTCAGGTATTTCTCAGATGGATCTTGTGGAGAAGTAGCAATTTATTTTCCCGACCTGCTTTGGAGTTGTTATCTTCCTTTTCTAAAATTTGATGGTGAATAGCATCTTAAAATCTAATCCACCTGTTGATGGCATCTTAAGACAAGGAAACTTACATGCTTCATATCTGATTACTTTCATTTATTCTATGAGGAATCTCTGCTAGATTTGTTTATTTTTCTTCTGGTTTGTCAGTCACCTAGACTTCAGCAATATGCACTTCCCTGATTAAATGCTTTCTGTTCATGTGCTGCTCTCTTGTCAAACTTTTGTGCCCCTAATGTTGCTTCTCTGCGATACAGTGCCCTTCCACCACCTCTTCAGGCTGGTACATTTTCCCGTGGTGTTGTGACTATGCGGTGTGATCTGTCAACCAGTAGTTCTGCTCATATTTCACTTCTAGTTTCAGGCAGTGCTCAAACATGTTTTGATGATCTGGTAATTTTTGCAGTATGTTCATGTATAAGCTAATGACTTTAATCTCCCTCTGATAACAGATTAGCTAATGTATATTTCCCTGTTAATTTTCAGCTATTAGAGAATCACATAAAAAGTGAAATCATTGAAAATAGTACGCTGGTTCATGTACTGCCAAGTGATGAGGAAAATAGACCACCTATATCTGCACCTCGGAGATCAATGTCTGTAGCTTGTGGATCAGAAGTATTTGAAGTTTGCATGAAGGTTCCGATGTGGGCTTCACAGGTCCTTTATTTTCACTTCTCTTTGTTTCTCTTTTTTGTTCCCTCCTTGAATCTTTTGAGAGATACCCTGAGAGACGAAGAGGGTGAATCCAATCAATTTGGCTCCAGGTTTTCTTTGAACTAATGGATGATTTAATTTGTATATGTGCGTCCTGATAAAGAACAAAACAGTTTCTGCGCTTGTACTAAGTTCAGTATCTCTCCTCTTCTAATTTGTAGTTACAGAAGTTTGCCTTCTGGTTTGTATGTTAGAGGATGAGTCTATACATGTAATGGTTGATCTAGTCATTGTTGTTCTTCTTTTATGTTCCTTAGTCACCTTTTCATATTTGTACCATCAAAGGATTGTGTGCTGAATTCCAGGATCACTAAAAGTTAATTCATATTTTCATTAGTTTTAAAAAAGAAAGGAGTTAATTCATATATTCATAGTTGATGGTGTTTACCACCTGCTCTAGGTTTAGTTAGTCCTTTATAACTTTGTTCTTCATGTCCGTTATTTTCAGGTTTTGAGACAATTGGCTCCTGATGTTTCATATCGTAGTTTAGTTGCACTTGGCATTGCTAGCATTCAGGGACTAGCTGTAGCTTCATTTGAGAAAGATGATGCTCAACGACTTCTTTTCTTCTGCACAAAGCAAGGGAAGGATGGGTTTTTTGGTAATTTTAAGATTGGCAATCCTCCAGCATGGTTAAGACCGCCTGCTCCTAGTAGAAAGAGGTCTGATTTTTATCAGGGAGCGAGTTATATTTGCCAAAATGGGTTAACACCTGGAAATCATGTGGCTGTGAAAGAAGAGAAAGAAAGTCGATTAGGGAATGGTGTTGCAACACCTCTGGTGACTGCTAGACAAAAGCTCAAAGTTGCTGCTATGAGGCCCATTCCTCATGTTCGTCACCAAAAAATGCTACCTTTTTCACGAATTTCGGAGCTGGATAGCCTTGATGGGAACCAGGTGAAAACGAATCTGCCCATCCTTCCTTCTTCAACTAAGGGTAGCAATGTTGGAGTAACTCCGGCCACCCATCGAAAATCAGCATCAAGCTCACATCAGGCTAAGCAAATTATATCCTTGAATCCTCTTCCACTGAAGAAACATGGTTGTGGGCGAAGCCCAATACACGTGTGTTCTGAGGTAAGATAAGTTTTTCCTTTCATATATATTTTCTCCTTTTTTTTTATCAATTAAATGTATTCTCATTCATAAACGTGGCCAAAAATACCGTATACAAGGGGTATACCAAAAGGTAAAGAATCTACAGAAGACATGATTCTCTACAAACTCCACCCAATCATCTATTCAACAAGGGACTTTTTGTATGCACCAAAAGAAAATAATAAAACTGAGACGACTACTCAACTGAGAGAAGCTTGACTCTACTTCTTCAAACACTCTCCTATTTCTCTCTCCAAACAACCACATTAATGCACGAAGGACCATGTTCCAAGTCTACATATTCTCCCACTCTTCAAGCTGAACATCAACTCTTTCACAGCTATTGTTATTGCCATGGGGTGCCAAACCACCTAAACATATTCCACCATAGTCTCATGGTAAACCCACAATGTGTAAGAAGATGGTCCTCGCCCGCGTCCTTATACGTGTAACACCAGCTGACGCGGATAAACTTCCACTTTCTAAGATCCTTTCATATATATTTTCATGCATAACTTTGCTTAAGGAATCCAATTTCTGCATGGGATGATGTCGTTTATCTGCTGTTACCTATGTAACTTGTATTATTGTAAGTAGACAGAACACTCTATATATAATTGATTTCTGAACACTTGTGCTTATTCTCTAAGAAAAATATGCGTTGGGGTTTCAGACATTGTATTTGTGAAGCTTGTCATCATTCAATGGTAATTTACAATATTCTTTCTAGGATATATGATGTATAGGTGCCTTATATGATTTTTTGTTCTTAATAGGATTGCCTTTTTTTTCTTTTTGGAACTTTATAGTTCTTTTAGATGGGAATATGTTGACACAAACTTATGGAATCAAGTTATTTATTCTGCATTACCTGATAAGAGATTTTCTTTTAACACCCGTTGCTCTCAGAATACATTCTGCACCTCGAATGTGTCTTTTCACTTGACTCTACTGATTGGATTATAACAACATGGATAATTGTAATCATTTTTCTTGTTCCCTCTTTTCTGCCCAACCTATTTACAGGAGGAATTTCTGAAAGATGTAATGCAGTTTTTAATTCTTCGTGGGCATACTCGTCTCATTCCTCAAGGTGGCATTTCTGAGTTTCCAGACGCTATTCTCAATGCCAAACGCCTTGACCTCTTTAACTTGTATAGGGAGGTGCGCTTTCTTTTCTTTGTAACTTATTAAGTACATTTCAGGAATCTGTTTATGGTGTAGAACAATAAATTTTATAATCCCTTGTAGAAAAAATGACAGGACTATCAAACATTGTCCTAATTTGTAAATTAAATGTTCTTCAGGTGGTTTCAAGGGGTGGGTTTCATGTTGGCAACGGCATCAATTGGAAAGGGCAAGTTTTCTCAAAGATGCGAAATCACACAGTAACCAATAGGATGACTGTAAGGCCTCTACTCAGTATGACATATCATAGCCTGTTCCGATTCCAACAACAATTTTTTGACTAAGCATGTTTCTCTCTGTACCTGGTTGAAAGAACTGCATATTTGTTTATGTTCACAAGTTTTTGTGGATGCTTATACTTCCGCGTGAAAACTGTTACTTCAGGATTTTTTACTTCTGATTTTTCAATCCCCTTTTCATGTATACTTGCGGAAACTTGAACAGCTCTTTTTAACAAAATAATTTCTTTAACCAGGGTGTTGGGAATACACTTAAAAGACATTATGAAACTTACCTTTTGGAGTATGAATTGGCTCATGATGATGTTGATGGAGAGTGCTGCTTGTTATGTAACAGGTCAATTCCAGTTCGTTCAGTTTTAATGCTGCTCGTTATTAAAGTTGTAATAATGGTTGCCTAACATGATGTTTCCTTATGTCCTCCAGTAGTGCTGCTGGAGATTGGGTTAACTGTGGGATTTGTGGTGAGTGGGCACATTTTGGCTGTGATAGAAGACCAGGTCTTGGTGCCTTCAAGGTACCGCTTTGATCTCCATAACCAACCTCTTTCATCTCTTAGTATTCTAAGAGGATTTTCGATGTGAGGGCTGTTTCTTGTTGCAGGACTATGCAAAGACAGATGGACTGGAATACATATGTCCGCAATGCAGCGTGACAAATTTTAAAAAGAAGGTGCTGAGAACTACAAACGGATATTCCTGAACCTAAGCCTAATGGCTTCAACGACACCAATCCCAATTGATTATATACATGTATTCTCTTAGAACATCAACTGTGTTTTTGCAGAGAAATTAGTTAAAGCTTGTATTACTTGGGGCATTAGCTTCTTGTGTTCTGGACAAACAGAGAAAGACGCTGAGGCGTATATTGAACAGAAGTGAAAAGGCGTTGGAAGGCACCAGGCGGTGACTAGGAGTGGTGCCACTCTCATTAGGAGGAAGAATTGTAGAGATAGGGAAAGGGTTGAGACTGCAGGCAGGCAGGCAGGCTCATGGCAAGTCTTTGTAATATATATAATCCTCTCTGAGGATGTGACATTTTGTAGCTTTGCTTGGTGGAATTCATATTTCTGAAATTTCACAGATGTTTTTTTAGTCTTCTTTTCTGTCTACCTTTTCTTCTTTCTTCATTTTTCTATTCCGTGGACAAAGAAAATTTTAATAGCTTAGTTGGTTGGTCACCAGAACTATCACCAACAAGGTGCGGGTGCGATTCACCATATTATAATTCCCTCTTCCATTTCTGATTTCTTCTTCTTACCCTCATTTCCTTTTTTAGAAAAAAAGTCAAAAGACTAATTAAACTTGTTTAATCAAAGTGAACTATAATAAACTATCAAAAATGAACCAAATTGAAGGAAGAGAAACTGTAATAAATGCAACAATCAAAGAAGTTATATACGTCAGATTAACTTAGTGACGGTTTGTCTGTAAATATATATATTTTTGCCTTCTTTTGGAATTAAATTTCGAAAATCATTTTTGACTATAAAATTTTGAAACAGAACTCCAACATAGCTTTAAGCCGATGAGAAATGGTTACGGTTAGGGGTTAGGGATATTATGTCGACGAAAAATGGTTGTGGCAAGAGGTTGATTATGGGATTTGATGCATTTTGATGCTTATTTGTGACTTATTTGTTAATTGTGATTGATACACTTGTTACATATGATCTTGACTTACTTGATACATGTTAAATTGACTATTGAGCCTTGTGAGTTGTTTATTATAGATTTGTTAGGTTGAACTGATTTCTGTGCAATTTGTAGTTTAAGGAGGTTCGATTGGATGAAAAGAGTATCGTTTTCTAGTTGGGTTCTTCGCTTATTAGATTGCTTGTTGGATGTTGTGTCGTTGGTATTCACTCCTTACTTTTATATTTGTGTAGGTTCCGAGCTCAGTATTGTGTAATCGTCCTTCTTCTCCTACTTTTTAAGGTTTATCAAAGGACTATTGAGATAGTTGTTTGTCATCTCGGTGGCTCCTCTTTTTCTTTCTTTTATGCTTTGTTCTGCTGAGACTTGTACTTATTTCATATTTCGCATTTTATATATAAATGACTTGTACACGTGACAATCATGTTTTTGGGCTGTTAATAGAAAGAATAATTTTTTCTGTTTTTTTCTTGTTCTTGCTTTATCTTTACGTTTTTCTTTTGTTTCGTGAATTGAGACTAACTTTTCTTGGTGGAAATAAACAAGTGTCATCACATTCACTTTAGACCGAGGCACAAGACTCATATTTTAATTTTATATATTGGCAAAAAAAAAAAAAACGTTATTAAGTAACTACCCGAGGGGCAATAAAGTAAAACACTAGGCATCGACTATTTAAAGAGCTTTCTGATAGATTCTTCTCGAAATATCCGCAAAAGCAAATTTTCACAGTACTTTTCACTTCTCACCGGTACCGGAAAAAGCATGTGTGGTGGTGCCATAATCTCCGATTGGATACCGCCGTCTCGATCGTCGATCCGACTCACCGCCGATCAGTTATGGGGTTCCTCTGATGTGCAAAACAAGAAGAAGCAGAAGAGGAATCCTTCCAATTACCACTCTAAGCCCTTGAGATCTAAGAATGTAGACTTTGAAGCTGATTTTCAGGATTTTAAGGATTTCTCTGATGATGAAGAAGCTTATAGTTTTGATATCAAACCCTTTGCTTTCTCTGCTTCAGAACTCTCTGGAACCTCTGCTGGTAAAAAAAAAAGAATTTCTCTCTCCTTATTTTTAGAAAAAAATTCTGGCTTTGTGGGAAATGCAGAGATATTTAATTGAAATTTGGAGGTGTTAAAATGAGCTGAGTGAATGAATGAGTGTAGTGTTTGTTTTATTTTCTGGGCAGGTCGAATTCTTTCCTTCTTTTAGGCTGAAGCATAGATTTAGTATCTTTGAAGTTTGAGCATTTTTTTGTGGGTTCTGCTATTTTGTTCATCGGGTAAAATATTGTGTTTTTTTTAAATTGGTCATGTATTCTTTCAATTGAGTTGAATATAGCTTGAAATGTGTTATAAAATTGTTGTATCTGTTGAAGTTATTGGTATTTCATTTGCATTTAGTGTGTGGCTATTCTTTGGGCTTCTGTTTTAGCCAAAAATGCTGGATTTAGATTGAGAATGGGTTGTAATTATTAGTTTGGTTGAAATTATTGGTATTCGATTTATGTAGATGGCTATTCATCTAAGTGAAGAAGATGACTGTTGAACAAGAAGCCGAGATGCTATTTTTCTCAATTATTAACCAGAAATATTGAAAACAATTCCAGATAGAAGATGCCCCTTAATTTCATTAGGGCTGTGTAGTAAGTTCTTGTTTGGTGTATGAAAGTTTCATGGTGTTTCGTGAGTATAAACATAAGTAGATGGCTGGGTATGCATCTAAGTTTTATCTAGCTTCTGTTGTATCGGAGTTTCTTCTTGGCCCAGTGTTGATAGTTTGCTCAAGCTAACAATTTCATTTGGTAAGGTCATCAAGATTCATGTGATCTGTTTATTTGGATTAGAAGTCTATGTTCAAGCACAATTTGGTTGTGAAAAAATGATATTCACAGAGCATGTTCCCCAGATTATGATTCCTTTCCCTGATGGGGGTTGGCCGGTTGGCTACATGATGTCTACAGTTTAAATTTAAAATGATTGAGTTGTGTTCTTTTGTAAGTTTCGTGCATATGAGACTAGGGAAAATGTAATGTACAAGTGTAGTTTGACAAAGATGCGATTTTTTTTGGGAGAACTTGGCTTGATGAAACCTGTCATTGCAATTTATTACAAGCTATTATTAGGGACCTGATGTGCATGTTGTGTCTCTGGGTTTCTCAATTTCTTAGTCATCGTGATGGATTGGTTCTTGCAAATTATGGTGTTGTTGTTAATGTCTGAAGTGCTTATTTCTTTTTGTATGTGAAAGGATCCGGATCACTGATATCTGTTGATGCAAACAAGGAAGTTGAGAAATCTTCCAAGAGACAGAGGAAGAATCAGTATAGGGGGATCAGAAAGCGTCCTTGGGGTAAGTGGGCAGCTGAAATACGTGATCCACAGAAGGGGGTCCGAGTTTGGATTGGAACTTTTAATACTGCAGAAGAAGCTGCCAGAGCTTATGATGCTGAAGCTCGGAGGATCAGAGGCAATAAAGCTAAAG
Organism: Solanum lycopersicoides; assembly: GCA_022817965.1. NCBI lineage: Eukaryota > Viridiplantae > Streptophyta > Magnoliopsida > Solanales > Solanaceae > Solanum > Solanum lycopersicoides. Next base: position 91,212,028 of record CM040629.1, on the reverse strand, counting down.
TAAACTTTCCTGATGAAGCTTCAGTGCCTGCCTCGAGGCAAGCTGGTAAGGTAAATCCTCGGAAGGTTCTTTCTGATGAGAGCTCTAACCCAGTTCTGTCCAACACCATGTTTATGAACAACTTGAATAGTGGATATTGTGACAATGTGGGCCTGCTCGAAGAGAAAACAAAGACTCTGTATGGCTACAAAGCTTTGTGCGCGACTCCTGTAGATACAGGACCTAACCCATTTGCCCGTCCAGCTGCTGCTGGTGTTTACTTCAATTCTGACCAAGGAAGTAACTCTTTTGGCCCCTCAGATTTTGGTTGGGGAGAAACATGTTCAAGGACTCCAGACATATCATCTGTTCTGTCAGCTGCTATAGAATGCGATGAAGCTCAATTTATTGAAGGTGTCAACCTGGAGGAGAAACCAAAATCTTTTTCCAACGATTTGGTGCCTGATGATGTGAACACTGCACACAAGCCACCTGAAGAATTTTCAACTTTTGAATCCCAGTTGAAGTTCTATCAGACGCCATATTCAGAAGGAAATTTGGATGTACCAGTTGATGCCTTCCTCAATGCAGATGCTACTCAGGGTGGTGAAAATGCTATGGACCTTTGGTCCTTTGATGAGCTTTCTTCTTTAATGGGAGGCGTCTGAGAACGTGTTACGTCTAGATTCTTTGTAAATAAGGGCTTCATGTGAAGATGAGGTTTGCTCCTCATCTCTCGTCTCCAAACAACGCCCAAGTTACTCTACGTAAGTGTAAATTTAAAATTTAACACGTTTGATCCGTCTTTTCTTCTTTTAGGTGTCTGTGTTAAGGAGGATGATGACAAGTTGACAACCATTCAAGCATGTTTAGGGCTCCATGGATGGTGTACTGAGTAGGTGTTTGGTTATATAGGTGGGTAATTAGATTATTATCAACTGTTGACAACAAGCTGAAGTTTCCAAATTTTGCATCAATGTGGATGATAATTGATGGTTCAAATTTCAGTATGCTTTATATTTCATAACTTGGTTATCTATGGCTAGTTGCTTGGCATTTTTCATCCTAATTCCTGTTCAACCTTATGCATATGCTAAATGAGTAGGGTTTTGCTCATAGCCAACCTTCAACTTTGCTATTTTAATTTAATTTACTTTGCTAAATTATCTTATTTCGTGTTTAGAGTTAAAAACTATTTTAATTTAATTAATTTAATTTTAAAAATTTATTAAAACAACTCTCGAGGTATAAAATCAGATTTAATCATATATGAGATGTTTTAAACAAAAATTGCATAGACAACCTTCAACTTTGCTGTTGTTTATAAAAAAAATGCATCAATATTTATTACACCATTATATATAACTTTAATTACGTACTACAGTCTAGAAGTTAGAAGATTTACCTCAAATCATTAGCATATTATATTTCTATTGATGTTAATATTACTAATTTATGATAATTTTGAATGTCAAATAGTGAGAAAGACGAAATGATTTTGCTAAAGTCCTTCCTAATACATAAATAATATGGACAACCTACATAAATTAGATATGCTTGGCTCTATATATACTATTATTATTTATGCTTTTAAAATATTAGGTATGTTATCACTAATTAATTTTTTTTTATCATATATTAAAAAAATATACTTAAATATATGTATTTTTGCTATTAAATACACAAAAATAGAAGAGAGGTGAGTGAGATTTGTTATATATCTCATATACATGGAATCACACTAGACGCATTTCTTGATCTTTGACTATTATTATTATTATTTCTTTTTTTTAAAAAAAAGAAGACGATTTGTTCCTTGATCTTTGATTTTTTATTTTTTATTTTAAAAAGAAGATACATTCATTGATTTTCGCCTTAGGGATTGGATTAATTTAAATTTTCAAAAGTAGTTATCCATGTATGATACAAGTTTTGTATAAAGGATTTCCTATGTATCTCCATCTCATTATTTATGAGATTTTATGTTATATGGCAAAACTATGGAAAAAGAAGTAATTAGCTCCTAAAATTATGAGATTATTGATGTTTATCAATTATGAAACATCAAATCAGGACTAATTTAAAGAAGCCTAAATAGTTGAGGGTTAAAACAAGAGTTCGGAGTCAAAGAGACAAAAAAAATTGTCAAAAAATTTAAAAGGGCATATCACTTTTTTTTAACCAAAAGAATAAAATTGCACCTGAGAGAGCAATATCCTTTTGAGAAAATTAACTCCATCTACTTCGTTACGTTAAAATATATCGAAGTCGCTGCCACAACAACGATTTTATCACAAAGAAAATATTTTTTTTCATAAAATCGCTGCAACAACAGTAAATTTGCCAAAAAAATCGCTACACTTGCAGCAATTTTATCTACAAAAGTTTTTTCATAAAAAAGTTATTTTTTTTTTGACAAATTTGCTACTGTGGCAACAATTTTATTGAAAAAAAAAGTGTTTTCTTTGTGACAAAATCGCTGGTGATCAAGCGATTTTTGTTTAGTTTAACGTAACGAAATAGACAGAGTTAATTTTCTCTGAAGGATATCGCTCCCTCATGAGTGATTTTATCCTTTTGATTAAAAGAGATTATTATGCCCTTTTGAAATTTTTGATGATTTTTTTTATTCTTTTGATTTCGAACTCGTTAAAACAAATTGTTTATTTTGTTGCCAGAAATCCCACTTTTAAATTTTCTTATTACTATTATCCCTTATTAATTTTATAAATTTCCAAAATCCCTCATTTTCACACATCAAATTTATGTATCAGCGCATCAAATTAATATATCTCGCGCATCTTAGTGTATCATGTATAAAATATAATGTATTTCACGCATCAGATTAATGTATTAGCGCTTATATTATTGTATCAGTTTGAGAAATTTCTGTAATTATAAACTTATAAGGGACAAATGATAATTTTACCTTAAAAATATGTGATTTCTGTATTTTATCCTACTTTTTAACTATAACATATTCATCCTCTTAGGCTCACTATTATAAATAATAAATATTAATTGAAAGCTAATTAAAAAAAGAGGGAAAAAAATATTATTCACATTCACATCTAAATAGAAACAAATACTGTGCGAAGTTTTTTGACAAATAAAGTCAAACATATAAAAAAAGATTCACTAATATGGGAATATCATGTGATCAAAGAAATAATTATTTTGCCCCTAACAAATGTATACACTAGTGTGTACTTTTTAAATTTTTTTAATTACAGTCAAATATTTTTATAATATTATTATCTTTAATAAAAAAATAATCCAAAAGTCGTTGATTACGATTTTATCTCATAAATATTTAAACTGTTGGGTGGTCTTGGGCCTTCTCAACCCAAAAGCTAGCTCAAAGGTTGAGGCTTTCCCTCACACTTATAAATTGACCACCAGCCCCTTCCACTTCCGATGTGGGATAACCCAACAATCTCCCCCTTCACACATCGGGCCTTGGGCTGGAGAGAGCGACAACCCAGTTCCTCCCGGTGGGGTGAGACTTGTTGACAACCTGGGCTCTGATACCAATGTTGGTGGTCTTGGGCCTTCTCAACCCAAAATCTAGCTCAAAGGTTGAGGCTTTCCCTCACACTTATAAATTGACCACCAGCCCCTTCCACTTCCGATGTGGGATAACCCAACATAAACATCTCATAACGTGAATCACATCTTCTAACAACTAGAATATGTTTAATAATATTTGTTGTCATTTTCAAAACTTATTGACTATAACTAAATTATTATTTTATTTTTAATCAATAACAGATATTTAAAAAAAAATAATAATAATGAAATTCCTTAATGATAAGTAGAGTTTAAACTTTTATGTATTAACATTTGCGAAGATTTATTTTACCATCAAGGAAAATACAATATTGATATTTTAAAAAAGAACACGTTACAATTGTTTAAACAAATCAATTTTGAATTTAAATGATAACTACATATAGGCTGTGTTATTATTTTTTCATATTTGATTACTTAAAATATTATAAAAAAGATATTCTTTAGAAAAAAGAAAGTTCTTTAGAAAATAAGAAAAAATAATTTCTGATACGAAAATAAGAGTTTCATAAGTGTCATTTCAAATTAATTGTCTCATATTTACTCACATAATACCGTTAATCCGAGTTCGGAGCCTAAAAGGTAAAAAATGTTAACAAATATTCCAAAACGGTATATGAAATTTCTTTTTAACCAAAACGGCAAAATCGCTCACGGAGTAGCGATTTTGTCAGCCGGAAAAAGTAAAATCGCTGCTATAGCAGCGATTTGTTAAATTTGATTTTATTGTTCTTTTTTAATTTTTTTTAAACAAAGGAGCGATTTTCAAAATAAAAACCTTTTTTTATAAAAAATTTTCATATGTCACTGCTGAGGCAGCGACATGTTTAACTTTTTTTTTTTTTTTTTTTTGCTTCTTTTTTTTAAACAAAAAGTTTAAATAAAAAAATAATTATTTTTTTAAATCAAATCTTTGCCAAGGAAGCGATTTTTAATTAAATTTTTTATTTATTTTTAAAATCAAATCAAAAAAAAAATTGATTTTAAATCGTTGCCTTGGCAGCGATTTGATTTTTTTTAAAAAAATTTAATTAATTAAAGGCAGCTATTTTATTTAAAAAAGAAAAAAAAATTGTTTTAAACTTTTTTTAAAAAAAAAAAAAGCAAAAAAAAAACAAATTTAAACAAGGCAGCGACATTTAAAAAAATTATAAAAAAAGTTTTTTTAAATGTCGCTGCTGAGGCAGTGACTTGTTTAATGTTTTTTTTTTTTTTTTGCTTCTTTTTTTTTTAAAAAAAGTTTAAAACAACAATTTTTTTTAAAAAATAAAATAGTTGCCTTTAATTAATTTTTTTTTTTTTTAAATCAAATTGCTGTCAAGGCAACGATTTAAAATCAATTTTTTTTTCCGATTTGATTTTAAAAAATAAATAAAAAATTTAATTAAAAATCGCTGCCTTGGCAAAGATTTGATTTTTAAAAAAAATTACTTTTTTATTTAAACTTTTTTTAAAAAATAAAATTTAAAAATAATAATAATTTAAACAAAATTTAAATAAAAAATTTTTTTAAAAAAAAAAATGTTAAATCGCTGCCTAGGCAGCGATTTTAAGAATTTTTTTTTTTTTTTTATAAAATCGATGCCAAGGCAGCGATTTAATATTTTTTTTTTGGTAAATCGCTGCCAAGGCAGAGATTTTTAAAAAAAAAAAAAATTAAAATCGCTGCCTAGGCAGCGATTTACGAAAAAAAAAAAAATTTTAAATCGCTGCCTTGGTAGCGATTTACCAAAAAACATTTTTTTTTTTTTGAAAATCGCTGCCTTGGCAGCGATTTTCCTTATTTAAAAAAAAAAAACATTTTGCAAAATCGCTGCACAGGCAGCGATTTTGCTTTTTCCGGTGGAGTAAATCGCTGCTGATGCAGCGATTTTGCCGTTTTGGTTAATATAAAATTTTATATACCGTTTTGAAATTTTTGTTAATATTTTGTACCTTTTAGGCTCCGGACTCCCGTTAATCTCCACCCACGTCAAATACTCACTCGCCCGCCTCCATCCCACCTTATGTATAAGTATATTTGAGATAATATTTTTACTTATTAAATATTAAAAAGCATATAAAAAAACTCATTATCCTCCTTAAAAACATTTTCTTTGATATAAAACACACTATTATTAATTAATAGTAATAACTAATAACCGTTGACTTAGTAGCCCAATAGGAACTTTAAAAATCCAAAAGACAGTCGAAATTATTTTTAAACTATGCGAAATTGACCGTTTATATCCTTTTATTACAATTTGTTGTTCAAGTTGAGTTAGGTATTTAAGGCAAAATCATGTGCTGCATTTAATTCAATTTTCTGTCACCATACCCTTAAATCAAAGTGGTCCACATCTAAGTCATCGATTTCATAAGGTCAGAATTAATGACTCATAATTTTATGAAAAATTTAGTCGATAACGCTTAAGCAGAAGGATTATAAGTTTTACATGTCTTGTTATAACAATAAAAAATTTAATTGTTAACTCTTAAGAGTATGTGATCTCTTTGGGATAATGATAAGCAGAATTTTTATCCCAAAATATAATAGAAGATATAAATGATCTATTTCGCATAGTTTAGGGTAATATTTCAAATAGAATATTATGAATGCTTAAAAAATTGGTCAAATCAATTAAATTGCATTCGCTAATCATATATTTTTATAATACATTATTTTCTGTATATCATATATATTATGCAAAAAATAATAATTAATTATTCACTATTATTATTGTGGACGGTTATTTATATCAATTTCTCAAAAAAAAAATCTCATACATGTATAACAATATACTCCCTCGAAGATCTTTTTAGTTGAAAAATCTAGTTTTTAAGTAATATGTATTTTATTTAGAAAAACTTGAAGTTTAAAATTATATTTGAACATGTATTTTATTTAGAAAAACTTTGAAGTTTTATAAGTAGAAATCTCAAAAATCAGTTTGTACCAATTTCTAGAACTTGATTCTTTTTTCTTCTTATAAGATAGATTTTCAAAATTTATATGACCAAACAGATGTTTAACAAATATTTTTTAAAACCTGATTCAAAATCTATAGTCAGACGTTAGCACGCTCTCTATATATATACTGAAAAGGAGGTTGAAAATTCCACATTCACAAATAAAGTCAAGGATGGCAAAGCCTTTGGGTACCTCTAATTTCACCCTAGTCCTACTTATTATAGCTTGTTGCTTCCATATACATATTGTGGAATGCAAATGCCAAAAAACAAAAGAAAAGGCATCTCTATTCATCTTTGGTGATTCTTTTTTTGATGTGGGCAACAACAATTACATCAACACCACCACTCTTGACCAAGCAAACTTCAAGCCTTATGGAGAAACTTATTTCAAGTTCCCCACCGGTCGATTTTCCGATGGACGTTTGGTTTCCGATTTCATTGGTAAGTAATATTGTTGTTGAGATACAACATATTTGAAGTTTATAGATTCTAAATTTTAGTATTAATACCTGTATACATCTAAATAGATTATTTAAATAAAGATAGATATATAGGGGTTTGGATTAAAGTTATTGGGTTGAATGTAAACCCTAACTTGCCCCCGGCTCGACGGTCGCCGTGAAACTATAGTTTTAAGTATGAATTCAGACGAATCTAATTGTTTTAGTGTAATTTCGTTTATTTAAATTAAGAAATTTATCCAATATGCATATATCTATTTATTCTGAATTGAATAAGTATAATGAGATATACAAATACGATGACAAATTCAGAACTTATAAGGAGTTTGAGATTAATGAAGGTATTTAAATAAACCTTCTTCATTTTGAAGTTCAAAATCTAAACAAGTATACTTATAAGTTAAGTAAAATATAATATATTCTTAACACACAAGGTTTTGAATCGTCATATATCGAAATTTTTACATAATAACATAAATAGTTCAAAAATTACCTTAGATCACAAATTTGAATTATAAATTAATGTGATATAATATTCTTGCTTCTTTTTTAACTCTCTTATTAAAATTTCCAACTTCGCTACTCGTTTTAATTTTTTTTTTAATGGGGTGGGGGGTGGGGGGGCTCTTCATAGCTAGCCAGCCTAGATTGTAATATGACAATATATTGTACTGTACATAAATTTGTCTTTTTTATTGTTTTTATTTGGTGACAGCTGAATATGCAAAATTGCCATTGCTACCACCATTTCTGCAGCCTGGTAGTCAACACACTTATTATAATGGAGCAAATTTCGCCTCCGCCGGAGCGGGAGCACTTGTCACGACTTTTCAGGGATTCGTAAGTCGTTAAATTTCCTCCTTATTAAAAATTCTAACAAGAAAATTCAAAATCATGTATATATATAAATGTCATACTTAATATTCATACATATAACGTACGTAACAGTTTGAATCGTATTTATTACTAAACTATAAACTTCCTTTATATTAAGGAGATTTAACATCATATATAATATATGAACTTTAAAGAGTTACATGTTTAATAGAACAATTATTTTAATTTTTTTTTTTTTACTTTTCAAACTTTGACATAAGTTAAAAAGTATGAAATAATTATTTTGTTGACTTAAAGAAGCTAGCTATATTAGGTGGAATCAAATGTTTTCTATAGAGACAACTAAGAATTACTGATTTTATATCGTTGACTTTTTCTAAAATAACTTAACAAGTAATTTTGACTCACTATTCAGCATAAGAGTCCCATATAAATATTGTTCAAAATATTTAATATTATATGTAATATATATGTCTTTTAACGTTATAAAAGTGACTCAAATTTATCTTTTCACATTTTATTGTTGTTCATTTTAACCAAAGTGTGTTGATGATTTTATGATATTTAGCACTATTTTTTATGTCTTAATTTATGTGACACTTTTCGTTTTTAATTCGAGAGTCGAATAGTTTAAATTTGATCGAAAATTTGTGCATGAAATCTTCAATTTTAAAAAAAATGAAATTTATATAATTATAAAATGCGTAAGTAAGTACTATAAGTCAAAATAATTGATCATTTAAAATAATTAAAAAACATATAAAAAATTTACGATTTCGAAAATTGAAAAGTTTCACATGTTGTCCTGTTCGTATTTCCTAGTGCCCACATTCTGAAATAAATAAAAAGGGGACTATGCAAGCTATTTATTAGGAACATATATTTTAAAGTCAATGTTGATATAATTAGTAGGTGAAATTAATTTATTATATTATAGTATATGTCAGGCAGATTCTCAAAGCCGTTATATGTTCCATTGGCTACTTTTATGTTAGGTTCAATTCCCCTTCAAATAAGATGAGAGATCAAGAATAATTCTAATTGGTATTCGTTATTTATATCAAATTAATATAACACGTAGTTTAGTAATTATTTGTGGTATTTCATAAGGGAGGTTAGTGATAAAAAAAAAATTCATTGTTTTTTCAGTTGAGCATGTCAAATTTGAGTTTGTCTAGCACAATTCACATTTTTAGTGATTTTTGAGCTAGTGCAAAAGAGTGATGTCGTGAAAATATCGTGGATTTACTAGTACGCAATCACAAATAAAGAAAATAGAGAGAAAATAACACAAGAATTTAATAAGGTTCAGCTAGATTTGGTCCTCCAAGCAAAAACAGAGAAAGTTTTCCACTATGAAAAAAAGAAAAGAAGTTTATAATGTTCTTAAGTCCTTCGAACTACATTATATCATATACAATACTTCAGAATCTCCAACTACATACCCTATTATAGATATCAAGTAACCCCAAAATCTATGGGGAAAATGTTCTTTCAATCCTAAAAGGACAATATATTCCTTTTCCAAATCTATTAGGACAAAGGGTCTCCTAATTACTAATGATCATATACAAAGAAAAAAATTCAAGAAATAATTAATAAATGAGTTTACCAAGTGCACATTCAAAAGACAGTGACTAGTTCAGAAAGAAAAAGAACACAAACTTATGATGATTAAATAATATTCCCTCAGTCCCAAAATAATTGCCTTGATTTGAAATAGGAGGGTCAAACTAACTAATATTTTATTTGAATTCGGACATTCATATCATATTTCTAATTCTCCTTATAATTTTAAATAATTACATTTTATCTCACTAATTAATAATTTCATACTAAGTTCCAAGTCAGATACACTTAAATACAAGTTTTTATCTACCAGATACATGACTTGAATAGCTAGCTAGGGAGAAATCGAGAACTGGAGGGACATGAACAAGATTTGTCTATATATCTCATATACATGCAATTACACTAAATAGGAGAATAATGGCGATCGATATGACAGGGAGGCGAGCGAGATTTATCTATATATCACAGATACATACGAATGGATACATACTATCTAAAATAAATTACACATAATTTTAACTCTATGTATCTGGATGCATCAAAAATTGATAAGATTTGTGATATTGCAAACAAATACTTAATTAATAATTGACGGAGAAAGTAACTATGCATTGTATATTCTAATACATGCCTTTCATTAATTTGATGAAAATTTGTAGTAGGGTTTGCATGCATGATTGCTTGTCACAACTTACAAGTGATAAAGAGGGTCCCTTGAACAATCAATAGAGACCAATGACAGCTTTGTACTAGAGGCCAGGCCCAAAAACAAATACATTGCTGTTTTATTTGGACTTTATATTATGTCCACACCACAATTTTAGGTAGGTGGTCCATGAACCTTGATCAACAAATGGAAATCACAAACAAATCGTGTATCTTTATAGCGAAATATATTGTATTCGATGCTTAATAAGTGTATTCGAATGTATGTTATATTGTATTCAAATAGATTGTGAATGAGATCTGGGTAATCGTATCGAAAGTCATATATATATACCTTGACATGATTATACCAAGAAAAAAAATTAATTTGGAAAAATAATAAAATTTATTTATTTGTTTTAGATCAACATGAATTGTTTATATTTTTGTTTTTTTCCAGGTAATTAATATGGAAACTCAACTCAAAAACTTCAAAAAGGTGAAGAGTTGGTTGAGAAATAAATTGGGCAAAGAAAAATCACAAAATATTTTGTCAAATGCAGTCTACTTGTTTAGCATTGGAAGCAATGACTACTTAAGCCTCTTTGTGACCAATACCTCAATACCAATATCTCCTCAATACCAACAAATGGTTGTTGGGAACTTGACGACCATCGTTCAAGTAAGTTTATAAGCTGATTAAACTGATTTATAATAAATATTTTTCAATAGGTCATTTTGGGTTCAACCACTTGAAATGAATCGATGATGCAAAGAAAGGATCATGATTTAATCCATTTAAATATTAGCCTATACTAAAAAAATGAATTGATTTTGCCACATCTAAATTTTATCTACATTAATTCACTGCACCAAAACTTTTTGATCAGAAGCATCAATTGTTTAGCGGTAAATAGTATTCTTTGTAAATGTTCCTAAAACTTATAATAACATTGGCTCCATTGACAATTAATTGATGTTGTTAAAGAGTTTAACAGTAATCTTTGTTGATGTGTATATTTAGTTATTTTTGTTGTAGTGACTGTCTCGTGTCACCAATAATTGATTTTAGCAATTTCTAGTCTTCATCTATCTGGTGTTCCGTTCATATGAATTTCAATTAAAATTGACTAATGCCGATATATACTTTAACACTCTTTATTAATGTTTACATTTATTGTTGTTAAAAGTTATTTTTGTTGTAGTGACTTTCCCGTGTCATCAATAATTGAATTTAACAATTTCTAGTCTTCATTTATCTGGTGTTTCGTTCATATAAATTCCAATTAATGCCGATATAGATTTTAACACTCTTTATTAATATTTATATTTATTATTATTAAAAGTTATTTTTGTTATAGTGATTGTCTCGTGTCACCAACATTTGAATTTAGCAATTTCTAGTCTTCATCTATCTGCTGTTTCGTTTCATATGAATTCCACAGGAGATATACAAAATTGGAGGAAGGAAATTTGGGTTCCTTAATTTAGGAGACTTGGGGTGTCTACCAGGCTTAAGAATGCTGAATTCATCTAACAAAAATGGGTGTTTGGAGAATGCTTCAAATATGGCCAAATTACATAATGTTGAGTTGTACAATACCCTCTTGAAATTGAAGAAACAATTGAAAGGGTTCAAGTATTCACTCTATGACTTCAATAGTAGTTTGAGAAAAAGAATTGATCATCCCTCCAAATATGGTATGTATCATTTTCAAGCCATATACATGTTTTATAATGTGAATATTGATTATATATATATAATGATCGATAAGAGTAAGTTCTGTATATATATACATATATATCACAATGAATATGTTGTTGTTGCCCATCTAAAATGGAAAGAATGTGGTGAATCTTTCTTACATTCCTTTAAAATATAATAATAATAACATATTCAGTATTACAGTGTAACTTCATAACTATATTTGTGGAGGTCGATGGAATGCACATAGGCCTTATCTCTATCTCATAGAGATAGAAAAACTATTTCTGATAGATCACCCTCGACTTATTTCAAAACATTTTGAAAAAAGGATATACATAAATATGATAAATTTTGTGTATTCCTTTTAAAATATTAAATACATGAATTTTGAATATCTTTCATCCCTTATTTATCTTGTCATCTCTCTTTTATTATTATTATTATTATTATTATTATTATTATTATTATATGTGTCTATGGCCATTCCATTGCTATTCCTAAGCTATATAATTTTTCATTTTTAAATTTATTTTCCTTGTTTGAATAGATCCATATAAAAATTTATATAATAAACTAGAATTGTGAAGTTATGCTGTCAGAGAATTCAAAATCATGAATTCATAAAATTTAAATTCTGAACTAAATTATTATGTCATTGTAATCGTAATAGGTCTCAAGGAAGGAAAAATAGCATGTTGTGGAATAGGACGATTCAGAGGGATACATAGTTGTGGAGGAAAAAGGCCAGTGGGACATAAATTTGAGCTTTGTCAAAATCCAAATATGCATGTATTTTGGGACTCATATCATCTAACTGAAACTACTTATCACCAAATGGCAGCTGAAATGTGGAATGGATCTTCTACTTTCAAGTCACTCTTTCAATGCTCGTAGCTATTCTTTTCGTCTTAATTTATGTGATGTTATTTGACTGGATACGACATTTTATAAAAGAAAGATCTTGAAATTTGTGGCCCAAAAAAAGTTGTATTGTTATACTCCCTTCGTCTATTTTTTATTGCCACGTTGTGTTTTACGAAAGTTATTTTGACTAATTTTCAAAGTTAATTAGATATATTAATTTGATATTTTAATTAAATAAAAAATAGATATTAAAAAACTATACGAAAAGTACTATAAATTATAATTTTTTACATATTAATATGATGAAAAAATACGTTGTAAATTTTGATCAAAGTTCTTATAATTTGATTCTAAAAAGGAAAACTATGACAATTAAAAATAAACAGAGAAAATATAAATTATCTTATTAAAAAATAGCGTTTGATGTTCAGACTCAAATTATTTTTAAATAAGGAAGAATGACTTTTTTTTAATGACTAAGAAGGAACTATGATATATAAATTGGGAGATATTGAGTAGTATAATGTGAAAACTAAAGTGTATTATCGTCTACTAAAATAATAGCTAGCGTATATATATATTTTTGTATGATATATCAAAAATTTATATTTTTGATACAAAATAGTGTATATCTTGTTTATATATTTAGCTAGTAAATGTAACTATTTTTGTCGATAGGATACTATTAAGGATAAACTACCTTTACATCACTACTATATATATTAATATTTTCTTTACTTTCAAACAATTGCATATATTATTACAAATTTTTGATTAAATTAAGTCATAATATAAAGTAATTTACCAAAATAATATGTTTTTCTAAAATTTTATAAAACTAGTATAATTAGGATATATTTTGTTTTTAAAAAACTAACAGCGTTAGGTTGATATACGTAACTGTAAGTAACATTTTACTCCTAAAACGTCATTACTGTGAGTAACGTGTATCAATCTAATGCCGTCAGCTTTAAAAAAATAAAATATACCCTAGAACGTTACTGTGAAATATGTTTATACTAGTTTTGTAAAATTTTAGAAAAACGTATTATTTTGGTGAATTGTTTTATATTATGGCTTAGTTTAGTCAAAACCTCATATTACCACTTTTAATATTTTATATCAAATATTAATATATTATTTGAAGATACAACTAGATACTCACGTCCCTTAAAACTAGGATTGATTGATTATCTGCTTAATTAACTCTTTCACTCCAAATCAACCATTATCTTTTAATTCTCCCCTCCCATATTTATCACACAATTATATCTCATCCTTTCTAATTCAAGGATTTCACCGTACAATTTCATTCCAACAATAGCTAATCTACTCTCTTCTTCTCAAAATATCATCATCATATCCGATAAATTCTCCTGAAACCAAATATTATTCAGTATTGTTCATTTATAACGAGATCAAATCAAAGTAATTGCTACAAAAAAAAAATCAATTCAGAGTTGGTCTTGATTGTTTTTCATTTATAACGAGATCAAATCAAAGTAACTGCTACATAGAAAACTTTCAATTCAGAGTGGGTCTTGATTAATTTGTATCCTGAAGAAATGAATCTTAATTTCGATTATATTATGTCACAACGCAAAATGTATCAAAGGAGTATTGTAGAGAGTCTTTGTTTGCTAATTGTAGTGTTCTTCTAGGGCTTTCTTTGGTTACTGTGACATGGGTGTTGTAGTACTAATATTACTTTGATATAGCCCTTGAAACATGTGTATCTAATAAGTAGTAATCTTAATTAAGATCTGAGTTGTATTTTTAGTAATGGGGTATCTGAACATGTATATGTATCCACCATTAAATTTCGAATACATGATTTTTAACTACACAATGATATTAATGATATGACATATACTCTACCGTCGTCATATGTTCCTATATTCATGTGTTTCACCTACATTTCATATTTCGATACACATAATTAAATGTATATGGTTATTATGTATTCAAGATACATATTTTTAAATATAACGTATAAAATTTAGATACACATAATTATATTTTGATGTAGATGCTTACTATGAATTCGAGATACATGTTTTTGGATATAACATATGTAATTGATACTTGATACATTAAATTAATACTAGATACATATAAAAGATACATGAAATTACACACCCACGCACACGCACACGCACGCACGCACACACCCACACGCACGTACACACGCACACATGCACACGCGCGCACACGCACACACACAAGCACACACGCACGCACGCACACACCCACACGCACGCACACATGCACACACGCGCGCGCGCACACACACAAACAAAATTAATACTAGATACGTATAACAAATATGTGAAATTAATGCTAGATACTTTGATACATATGAATGTACTTGTATGACACTCGTATATCTAAGTGTTTAGTATGTTGGATACATCATATATTGATAACAGATACATTAAATTGATGAATTTATTTTTTTAAGAGTAATAATTTAAAATTAATCAAATTACATTACCAAGATATACATATTTTTATCTTATATTAATAATATTAATCAATTTACTATTTCAAAGAATAATAAAATAAAATTAATTATCTAAGTATTTTGTAAATCCTCAACTACTCCTCTAGTTAAGGAAATCACTTACAATCAATTAATTTAAATAAATAAATTTTGTACTTCAATTTTAAAATTTCACTTATACATGAATCTCAGATTCACAGACTCATGTATCTTAAGTATAAAATATGATAGAAAAAATAATATTTGAAATTATTAAAAATCTTAATAATTAAGATCTAAACTAGTGAGATTTATGTGATTTATCCTAATATTAACTCTAATAGCACAAATTTGTTGATTTTGAGAAATTTAATTTCCTCTAGTATCCATACACGTGTTCCTATTATGCTGCAATTAAAACGATTTCCCCATTTTGTAGATATATGGTAAAATTTAATGGAATTTAAGATGAACCAAGTAAGTGTGGACGGTAAGGAGAGACGGAGTCAGGATTAGGATTTTGAAATTCTAAATTTTAAGACTAAAAAAAAAAG
The DNA here is from genome assembly GCA_022817965.1 of Solanum lycopersicoides. Classification (NCBI taxonomy): domain Eukaryota; kingdom Viridiplantae; phylum Streptophyta; class Magnoliopsida; order Solanales; family Solanaceae; genus Solanum; species Solanum lycopersicoides. The sequence continues at coordinate 91,196,404 of CM040629.1, read as the reverse complement.
AATCGAACCCAGAGCACTAGTATGGAAAATATTTTCATCTTCATGCCTTCTTCTTTATCATTGAGCAGTCGATTAATTTTGTTAAGAAATTCACAAGTTAATATTCATATTATTTGATTTACTAATATAAATACAGAATTTATGAAAAAATTATATATGTGTGTGTGTGTTGGTGGTGGGGTGTGTGTGCGCGTGTGCACGTGCATGTGTGTTGTGTGTATTGTGTGTGTACGCACGTGTGTGTATTTATGTATATTTATATATTTCATAGTTATACATGCTTATACAAAATATTGTATATCTCATGTATTATCTAGGCGAAATCGTGTATATTATAGGGATAATTGTATATAATAGCAAACTAATAACCTAAAATAAATGGAGTAGCTAGGGTTTGATTTAATTGTGGTCCATAGCAAACGTTTGCAAAAAATTGCCAGGTGCCTCTCTCCCAAATATCTCGCTCGCCACTCTCCTCCAATCTCTCGCTCGCTTCCTCACTTTTTATACAAACACAAGTGTATAAAAATTGTTTATAATTGTATAAAGCAGAGAAAATTGTATAAATACATATATTTTTGTTCCCCTCTCCACCCTCTTCCAGATCTCGCTCGCCACTCTCCCAAATATCGCTCGCCACCCTCGCCTTTCTCACTTATACAAACAGAAGCGAAATGTATAATTGTGTTTCTGTTTGTATAAAGCGTGAGAAAATTGTATATACACATGCAAGTACATATATTTTTGTCCTATACACTTATAATTATACAATAAAAATACTCCTCTGCCCAATTTCTTTTGCCTTTTTCTCTTTCTCATTTTATACAAATTTCAAATTGTATCTAATTTCTCTCTTTCTCGTTTTATACAATTCGATTCAATTGTATATTCCCTGCCAAGTCTCTTTTGTCTTTCTCTCTTTCTCATTTTATACAAATTCAAATTGTATATAATCGTTCTATACACTTATAATCATACAATTCGTTTTATACACTTCGCTTTTATACAAGTCTCTGCCCAAGTGTCTTTCTCTTTCTCGTTTTATACAATTCGCTTCAACTGTATATGTATAGCGAATTATACAGTTTCTATGTTTGCTATGGAGCGCAATTATGCAAACTTTGCTATAACATATAAATATGAATTTTTTATTTGCTATATGTGAAAGTTGCCCTATATTATATTCATGTAATTTATAGTTATACAATCATTAAACAAAAGTCAATGAATATTTTTAAATTAAATAAAACAGAGTGGCAGAAAAATCCTCTCGGATTGTCTTACCCTGTAATTATCCCTTTTTTTTGTTTCATTTATATAAAAAAAAAAAAAAAATGAACAAGGATTAAACTGGACACTAACCTAAACATAATGCAATAGTAGACAATCCTGTTTATAAATAATAAAAAAAATAGAAAATTGATCAGAATAATAATTGTGTCTTTAATTGATCTACATTTTCAAAATGAAAAAAAAAAATCTTGTTAAAACTATTGCGATGGAAATCCAAAATACATCACTAAATTATCAAAATTAAGTTATTTTTTAATTTAATTAAATCTTTCTTTGACTAATAAATATATCTTCATTAAGATCACATACATCAAATGAGCTTGCGCACATGACACGATTTGGAGAGCACTTAAGTTAAATCTACTTTAAATACTTTACTATAAAAAAAAATTGAATATGATAAATTTAATGTTTTGATAAATATATTGAGAAATGAATATAATAAATAATAATCTTTTAAGTATGTTAAATTTAATATTTTTGTAAATATATTGAGAAATGAATATAACTAATAATAATCTTTTAAATATGTTAAATTTAATGTTTTGATAAATATATTGAGAAATGAATATAACTAATAATAATCTTTTAAATATGTTAAATTTAATGGTTTTGTAAATATATTGAGAAATGACTGTAACTAATAATAAGGGAAAATTAGGAACAAAATGATAATTTATTTATTTTTTAATTTTTTAAAATTAGACAAGTAAAAATAAATTTTCTACTTTTTAAAAATCAAAATTGAGAGATGTCCCTCGGTTATTTTAGTGCAATTTTGTGTGGAAAATATATTTAAAATTATTTAATTACATATATATTAATTTTTCCTATAGGTTAAAATAATTTATATTGTCTCATCAATCAATAATTTCAATCATATTTCAAGTTAAATAAATCTAGATATATGTGTTTTTGCTATCAGATACATTAAAACAGGGTCAGAGGGTGAGATGAGCGAAATAATCTATATTTTTCAGATACATGTGAATCACAATAAATACATATATATGAATAACAAGATCAATCCAAGTACATTATGTATATAGATACATTGAGAGAGAAGAGAGAAGAGAGAGAATCTTATATATATATATATATATATATATATATATATATATATATTAGTTAATATATGTATGTAAAATAAATGACATCTAATTATTTTTAACTTCATATAACTAATATATATATATATATTTGAATGCGTCAAATAAGTATATTCAAAGTTCAAATTTTAATAATTAGATTTATAATATTGAAAACTTACGTGAAGAATTACTCCTAAATTAATAAGATTTATGTTATTTTTCATACATGCACTCACTTTATTTCTGAAATTTATTTGCTCCAAAAACTAAATGAAAAAAACGATGGATAAACGTCAATTTTGAGTATTATATTATTAAAAATCAATTAATAAATTTTATATCAATGACATTGATAGATGTAAAATATTAACGATTCATATAATTAATTAACATTATATCGACACAGCCCATCTTTTTTCAAACTTAATGCTACAACGCAGAATACTTAATTCACTAAATTTATCAGTAAATTTAATTTAAATATTTAATTTACTAATATATTTTTGATTGAATATCTAAATATAATACTAAAGCGTTCTTATTAAATATTCCAATTAAAAAAAAATCATTTTCTCTTTGTCCTTAAGCATTCATTATTCATTATGGAGGTAAGTTAATCACTTTAACATATATCAAACTCCCTTAGTAAATACACATTGACTCAATAAACTTAAAAACACTATGCATGCTTCAATAAGTGTTTTATTTAATTTCTGTTCAATAATATTTATCCACTGTTAATTTTACAATTTTTAAAAAAAATTATAAATAGAGAGGTAATTTTACTATTCATCCTTTAAATATAAAAAGGAAAAATCCTTTTGGCCAGAAAATTTTGGCCATAATTTGGCCAGAATGGTAAAAAGACTCATTCACACTATAAACTAGTTTCTTTTTGGATATTTTTACTCTTTTAACTTAAAATTAAGAGAAAAGACATAAAAACACCATCAAAGTTGTCCCGTATTTGTATAAAGACACCTTAACTTTCAAAATGTCCTATCACCCCACAGAACTATTTAATATCTTTGTAAATGGGCCATTTTGACCCATTCCCTCATCTAGGTTGTTACCACGCACATGAGGCGCGTCATGCACTGTTTTCACAGTCATGGACCAGTTTAAAAGTGTCATATGTCATTTTTTTTATTATTATTAATTATTTAATCAATTTATGTCATCTTCCCCAAATTTAAATCCAAAAATAACTCTTGGTAGCCCTAATTTTTTTGATTTCATGATTATTTTCATAGTAAGATCAACGTTGGTGCTCTCTTTTTGACGACTTCATCATCTTCCCCAAGAAAATAAGATACTACTGTTGGCTAAGATCTATTTCTGCGGCTTTGAAAAGATGTGCAGAAACTTTTGGACGATGAAGAATGTGATGTTCTTGTTCAAAAATTCAGAGTAAACACACTCCCAAGCTTTGGATACTCTTGTCTAAGCAACGAATCAACCCACCAAAAATATGTCATACCTTAATCACTGGAGGCAAACACTTCTTAGATCTGAACATAATTAGTGCAAATATGAGCTTTGCTACCAAAATGGTTGCAACTAAAAGCAATCCCACACCCAAAATCTTGTAATCACCTAACTCCATAGTTGAATAAAAAACTCGGAATAAAGAAAAATTAATGAAAATTTCTTTTTGAGGAGAGATTGATGATAGTCTAGTGAAGGGGCATGCCAAATAGAGAAGAAAAGAAAAGGAGAAGATGATTTTTCTTCAAACAATAGGGTCGGGTCGGGTTGAACTCTATTATAGGGAGTGAGGAACACGCACGACTACATAGACTAGGAAATGGGTCAAAATGGCCCATTTACAACGATATTAAATAGTTCGGTGGGGTGATAGGACACTTTGAAAGTTAAGGCGTCTTTATGCAAATACAGGACAACTTTGATGGTGTCTTTATGTCTTTTCTCTAAAATTAAATATATTCTTGGAGAAAGTCATTCTTGAATCTCTATATTCTTCTATCATATTTCCAATATATTAAAAATAATTAATTGCATCAATTATTGAGAATTTCATAGTCAATTATGTACTATGGAATCCCTATGTACTACAAATTCTATCAAAGAGCACATTGATCATTAAGTAGACTGAATGACCCTTAAAAAAATATTTTCAATTATGTTTTAAAAATAACAATTATGACATCAATAGTAAAAATAATATTTTTTGAATCACATTATATTCTTGTTGGTTGTATTATAATAAAGAAAATCACTTAACTAATATTACAACAGATTATGGCCAAAATATTTGTATTAACTGAATTTACTTAACACTAATTTATTTTATTCAAACATAATAATTAAAAAAATACTTAATTAGAATTTGAAGGTTATTTTAGTAACAAATATAAGTAATGATTCAAAATTTATCAAAACGACGTAATATAGGGATAAAATATGTATGATTAATAATATTAATGTTCTCTTTGGCGAACCATATATGAACTATACACACGATTTCTATAATTGTCGACATTTACTGGATCTAATGTATTTTGAGTTGTCATTATCTCAATATTTTATAAATTACATTTAAAAATTATTTAAATATATAGTTTAATTTTATTTAAATATAATAATTATTTGAAGGTCATTTTAGTAATAAATATAAGTAATGATTTACAATTCATCAAATCGACGTAATATAGGAGGTAAGTCTTGTTTGATTAATACTATTAATGATCAATACTATTAATATCTGACTCTCTTTGGTTCGACGTGTATGAGCTATACGCATGATTTCTATAACTATTGACAATTATCAGGTCTAATGTGTTTTGAGCTGCCATTATCCCAATATTTTACAAATTTATTAATTTTTCGATGATAATGACAACACAAATTTATTAAACATGGACTAGATCAAAGTTTCATCACATATGTATTTTTTTTATTAGTATTATTTGTTGTTTTGTTAAATGATATGTTAAAATATTAAGTATACGTAGTTATAGTCACAATATATATATTTTTTCTCTCAAATTAATATTTTTTTGAAACAGATTAAGAATTTTTAAATTAAGTAATTTTATCGTATTTATTTAATGAATAAAGTTAAGTTATCTATTTAAATAATTATTTAAATTCATTTTTCAATAATACTTTAAATTCAATTATAATTTTTTTTTAAAAATGTAATGTAAAATAGTTCAATAATAACAGTCAAATTTCAAAATACTTTAATAAGTAGATATCGACATAGTAAGGAAATATTACAAATTATATAGTTCATAAGGTTGATCTTATTTCACCAAAAACCAAGATAGTTACACAGTAATGTTATAGTTTTGATAATTGTTAATTATTATGTTTTAAAAATTTAAACTTCATATTTAAATATTATATTTTTAAAAAAATCACATATTTAAAACTACATATTTAAAAAATTAACCTACATATTTGATTATTATGTTTTAAAAAATTAAATTACATAGTTCTATAATGTGTTGATTTTTATCAATTCTAAAGTATTTTGAATTTTGATTATCGTTATTGAAATTTTTTTCAAATTATATTTAAAAACATATATGTATTATTAACATGAATTTTAATTGTCTCCTTCGGTATCTATATTAAATGAATAATTTTTTAAACATGTATATCCTAATGGGAAAATCCTTTTGGCCATAAAAATTTAATGTGTTATTCGTGGCACATTTATAAATGTCTTATCATCAATTAGTTTTAGAAATATCTAATTACCAAAATAATATTATTTTTCTCTTAAAAAACATCCATTATATTATTGTCTAATCTATTTAGTTGATTATATTTAAAGAAAAATTCAACTATTTGTTTTTGAATCTACGCTTAACAAAATAATTAAGTATAATCTTAAGTAGAGAAGATAGCCATATGTACTTATTATTAATGAGAAATTTAATTATTTTCTTTGATAAATAGATTTATTTTAAATGAAAACTAATTTTTCGAAGGTATGCATTAGTACCTTATGAACATCTTTTTAAGGTCCAATTCAAAAATACTTTTAAAAGTAAAACGTGCAATTTTTTTTATTAACTGAACAATATTTATTTTTTAAAATAAATAGAATGAACTATACACATAAACAAAAAGATATTTTTCTTATGAACTGAACAAAATATTTAGATAATGATAAGTAAATAAATTCACAAATAGATGTTAAGACTGAAATTAATCATTGAAATAAAAATATTTTTAAAAAAATCACATGTGAGAAGTATCCAGAACATTGTGAGAAGTATCACATTAAAGGAAATTTCCGAATTACCTTAAATGTAATTAACTTATTTATAGCGTTATGCCATATTTTCACTATAAAATATCAAAAAAAATTATAACACGAAAATTGTTTCTTATTTTTTAATACACAAAATTCATCTAATTATTAAATTTCTCCCACAAAACTTGTCTTTCCATATTTATCACATTAAAGTACAAACTTTATTAAAATTTTTTTGTTATTATCATGAAAAATATTTTATTTACTTTAAAAGACGATTATGAGATATTATATTCAAATGAATATAGTAGTGAAGAAAAAAAATAATCAAACCATATTATTTTAAATTTAGTATGATAATGCATTAAATATACTATAAAGAAATTAAAATAAAAAAAACAAATGTGATATTATTCCCAAAAAAAAATTGTAGTATGAAGTTAGATATTATATATTTTTTGTGTGTGTGTTCGATTTAGAATTGGATGATTTGTATATAATAGAAATAAGTAAATGTTATTTTGCAAGTTCAAAATTAGAAAATTATTGATAAAATGTATGCAAATATATCTTGTAGAATTACAATTTGTATAATTTAATTTTATATATAATGAAAAAGAAAGGAAAAAGGATGACAAAAAAGATGAAGAAAAAGGAACAAAGAGAGAGAGAATTAGGAAGAATTAAAAGAAGATGAAGTTAGATTATAATGGGTCTCACATTATAAAGTTCATGAAATAATTTTCTTCATACAATTAATATTAATTCTAATTTATTAAACATAAAATTGTTGTCCACACGTATTTCTAGAAGTCTTGAAATAGTAGTAATAAAGACTTAATTACTTTGAAAGAGAAGAAGGTTAAATTAGTCTTTTCTCAATTCTGGCCAAATTCTGGCCACAAAATTCTGGCCATTTAGCACTTTCCATATAAAAAATATAATGTCTTGAAAAATGTAGTAGAAAGTGACTATAATTAATGATAAGGGTAAATTAGAAACAACGTGTAAAATTATTCATGAATTTTATAAAGTGAACAAGTATTTTGAACATTCTAAAATAGTATAATGGACAACTATTTTTGGATAGAGAGAGTAATAAATATTGTAAATACTTGCAATAACTTTGAGTTAGAAATATTTAATACTATCTCCGTCCACTTTTAATAGTCATGTTACGCTTTTGAAAGTCAATTTGACTAAAGATAACATATATTCGATATTTTAAATAAATATTTTAAATATTCAATAACTATACAAAAAGAACTATAAATTATAATTTTTGCATACCAATATGATAAAAAAATATAGTGTAAAATGTTAATAAAAGTTCTTAGTTTGACTCTGATTAAACCATGATAATTAAAAATGAACGAAAAAAATAAAAACATTTTATCATGATTTGAAAAGTTGTTTAGGTGGAATAGTAGGATTGCGTTTCGATCCATTCGATTTTGAAATTTATTAATTGAATTTATCAATTATTAATTTATAGACATGTTAAATCATTATAGTCTTATAAAACTAAAATATTGACTATTAATTATTGATCATTGTTTATTCAATTATCAATTTAACTGTTAAAATTTAACATAAAAATAAAATTATTAAAAATCACTCATAAACAAAAAAACAAAACCAAATAAATCATAAACATTAATCAATAGATTTCACTTTAAGATAAGGTTGTAAATTATTTTTTTGGGATAAGAATAAGTAAACACTTTTCTTGTGTTCTTTTTTTTTTTTTTTTTTTTAAATCTGATAAATAACGTGATAAAAGTTATGATAAGCCAAATGGTTTTTATTTTGTTTTTTGTCTTCTATTCAGGCAGTAGGGCCCCACACACTTCCTCGGACTTTGTTCTGACAATAATTGTGTCATTACGGCACGTGCTTATCCTTTCTCACTTCTACCAAACTATTTGTTTCCGTTTTAATTTATTTATCAAATTTTAACTTGACATAAAATTCATAAAAAAAAACAAAAACCCTTTCAAAACATGTGATTTTAAAATTGAACAACTCAAGATAAGTACTACAATATTAAATATTTCACATGAAAAGTGTGAATTAATTTATTTTTTTGAAAAATCAACCAAGAATATGATGGAGCGGTAAACGCTTTTTCATTCTAAATCAGACTTCTCAGAGTTTTTGTGAGTGCGAAATCACTTTTTGTTAAGGAGCATTTTATTTTTAATGTGTTATTTTTCGACATTAATTTGGTTAGTCGGATTTCAATATCAGTATCGGACAATCAGATGAAAAGTATAATAAAATTAAAAAATAAAATAAAATAAAGCAAGATAAAATAAAGAAATTGAAACGATGGAATAAAAATCCTATCTTATGGATAAAATATACTATTAAAAAGTTATTGTTATTCACTAAAATAATACTCAATAGCTATTTTTATTATACATATTCCAATTGAATCAGTGAAAATAAAAAAGATAGTGAATTGAGAAGCTTTTCGATATTTCAATAAAAATTTATTTTATATTATATTCTTTTTTCAGTGAACTGATTCGATGGGTGTGAAGGTGAAAGATCATGTTTTATTAGAACATAAGTTTTCTATTGATATGTGGTGGAAAAAACCTCTATTTCTAGCAGTGACGGAGTTAGAAATTTCTTAAAGAATGTTCAGAAATAATAACTTGTTATTTTAAGGATGTCTAAAATAAGTTATTTCATCATTTCGTATATCATTTTATTTGTATATATGCTAATTTTTTTCCGACGAAGGGTGTCCAATTGGACACCCTTGACAGTATGTGGCTAAGCCACTGATTTCTAGTAATGAGCCAAACACGATAATTATATTTAGATCATTTTGATTTTGAAATTTCTTAACAAAAAAAATATTTAATCCAATGTAACTATAATTTTTTTATAATTATTTTAAACAAATTTGCAATCAACTAACCTTGCACATATCAGATTCTCCACGTCACACACCTAAATATTATCTATTTTTTAAGAAAATGAAAAAATTAATAAATATGAGGTCATTGTGTCTTTTTAAAAAAAATACAAGCAATATAATTATTAGGATGTTTGAAAGAAAGATTATATATAAACATTTAAATTAAGACTTACTATATAGTATTGTGATTTTAATTTGAGAATTTGTATGTGATAGTTTTATTCTCAGTATCTTAATTCCATGTCCTTTTGTTATCTCTTGTACCTACTTTCTTATGTAATAGGAAAATTAATAATATTTTATTATGAGAACAAATATTTTATTATAATATACCATTATTTTTATGATTATTGTGAATTTTCATAGAATTTTATTAGGTCCTTTTGTTATCTCTTGTACCTACTTTCTTATGTAATAGGAAAATTAATAATATTTTATAATGAGAAAAAATATTTTATTAGAATATACCATTATTTTTATGATTATTGTGATTTTCATAGAATTTTCTTAGAGATTAACGAAAATGTGATTAAGTTAAATGTTAATTCAAAGTCATGTTTCTAATGTGAGCTATATCTTCTTTTTATGGTATATGCTTTTTGGTGTGATATATAATATTCCCTTCTCCACATGAGTTATGATGATTGGAATTGTCTTTAGTGTTAGTGTTATTTTTAATTAAATTATTGGAATAATCTTAATTAAATAATGAGATTGTCAATAATAAAAATAATTATAATAAAATGATGAGACAATTGATCATACTATTCCAGGAATAACACTAATTAAAAAAATGAAACAGACGATCGTAAGAATAAAATAATATGAATAATTATTTGTAGGTAATAAAATGATGAGATAATTGATTAATAAGAATAAATGGAACTAGTAGTTATAAGAACAATCGTAATAAATAATGACACAATTAAATATAAAAATAACGGTAACTAAATGATGATACAGTCGACCATGAAAATAACTGTACTGTTAGTTATAAGAATAATCATAATTAAATGATAAGACAATCACTTATAAGAATAGTTGTAATTAAATGATGAGACAGATGATCATAAGAATAATCGTAATAAAATAATGTGATATATGATCATAAGAACAATCATGATCAACTGAGACAATCAAATATATGAATAATTGTAATTACACGAGACGATTCATAATTATAGTTAAAAGAATAATCTTTAACAAATAATATAATCAAAATAAGAATAATCTTAATTAAAAACGAGACAATTGATTATAAATATAATTACTATAATTTAATGAAATCAATAATTGTAAAATAAAATTATCATAGTTAAATGATATGACTATTGATTATAAATATAAATTATATCATAATTAAATCAAATAGTTTATTACAAGAATAATAGTAATTAAATGTGAAAATCGATAATGTTACACTTTTGCCGACGTGATTCCCTTTGATATAACACGATCTAAAAGTCTTCTATTGTTGAATTTTTCTAAACTATGAATTATTAAAAGAATATAGATTATAATATATATGTAAATGAATGAAACATTTAATTTGATAATATTATATATGCTTATGTCAACTTTTCTATATATTTAATTGAGGAAGAGGGAAGTCATACAATTAATTTAATTTAGAACTTGTGCATGACGATTTTTAATCTTTTGGTTCAATTACTTTGAAAATTAAGTTAGATATTTCCTAATTTTATCTGCCGTAATCTCGACAATAATATATTTACGGTAATTTTACAAGTAAAGTTTAAAAAACAATTTATGTATTTAGATTTTGTTTTTATCTTGAAAAGTAGAAAGACGATTTCCAATAACATTATCAAATGAAACTTATTAACTACTTTATTATTAATGAATTTCACATCATGAATAATTTTTACATAAAACCTAATTGGTGTCACCTAACTTTTCGATACCATAATGAGATTATTGAATTGGAACAAGTCATCTTAACACATTAATTGTAAGGGAAATTGTCATTCGTCTCTAAACTAACATATTTATTAAAGTAATATTCGACAAAAGAAAAATCTTTACCGTCATATTGATAAATTTCACGCTACAGATAATTTCCGCATAAAATTTTACTGCAAATTACGTAATTTTACGTATAATTATGAGAGCACTAAAATAATAAAATTCTATTATATCATAATACGTAAGAATAGCTCATCTAATTCATAAATTAAATCAACTCATGATTCACTCCTAAACTTACGTACTTTACAATCCAAACAATCATAGATATTAAAAATATTATAACTTTGAAAAAGTGAACTTTTACATTTACAAAAGACAATAATTAGTAACTATACTTTAAAAAATATATATCACATTTTTTTTTCAAAATGTTAATTATTTTTTAGGACACCTAATGATGATTGTATTATTATTATTAATACATTTTGAAAAGTTCCTTTGTACGCTGAGCTGTACGAAATTACATAAATCTTCATTTTTTTTTAATTAATATATATATATGTTCGTTTATTCTGTGGACAGAGTCGCCGGAGCTGTTCCATTTCCGATCTGTAAACCCCGCCATTCGCAACTCTCCTCTACCGCCGGCGAGAATTCACCGTCTTACCGGTTAATCTCTTCTTCAATTCTTCTATCATTTTTTTTTCTTTGTGATTTATCAACTCTGTTTTTATTTTTTCATTGATTTTTTTTGAACTTGTGATTTTGATTCTAAAGTTTGTCAATTCTGTTTGGAATAGCTGTTGAAGCATTTAGATTTTTGTATGAGTCAGTTGACCTGTGAATTTTCTATTTTTTTTTTCGATTTTTCAGTTTTATGAGCAACTGATTGGTTTTGAATTTTGTGATTAGGAACATAGAAATGGAGATTGATAACAAGGAAAGGCATGAAATCAATTTGCAGCCGCCGAAAGAGAATAGTTTTTATCTGCAGAAGTTTCGTCTCTACGAGACTCGCTCGGTATATGCTTGAAAACTTTTTCATTTATATTTTGTCACTTCTGGTAGTTTAGAGACAAAAACTCGAAATGTTTGTATGTTTTTTATATGTGAAATTGATGAAGTTTGACAAACACTTTGAGAATGTGTGTTTTTGATCGTTTTGCGTTGTGTTTTGAGTATCTGAATTTTAATTTGAACTGATTTTAGTTGGATTTATCGATTTAAGTTAGTTGATTGAATCTGGAAGAGAAACGAAATGTGAAGGAGAGAGTGATTGTTTTTGTTGAATGTAGAGTTGTACTATTCGATTTCGTGTGTTTAATTACATCTCTTTGTGTTGGATTGATGGAGTGTGGTTTCAAATGTAGAACCATTACTTTTTTTCAATCTCGAGAGATATATTGATTTCACTTTTTGAATAAACTTTAGTTGTGTTCAAGCTCGTGTTTGCGTACTAGCTTTGATGGCTCAAGTTGCGCTCTCAATGTGGAAAAGAATGTTATGTTCAAGCTCATGTTTGCGTTCAACTTGCTAGGTGTGTTTAACCTGTGCAAGCTTTGTGCCCTTATCCCTAGTTTTCTTGTTCCTGCATTAATGAATGCATCAATAATGAGTAGTAAATGCTATTTAGTACGGATTTAGGCACCAGTATATTATTCTACTAGATTCTAGGATTATAGATTTGAAATGATATGCGGTTTTAGTTATTTTTCCTATTTTGGTAGGTCCTGTTTCTCTCATATGCTGAACTGACTGACTCAACCTAAATATGTCGTTATGCGCAATTTTATAGTCATTAATTATGCATTGTCTATACTAAATGCTCGATTATATTTAACTTATTTTTTTTATATATACGCAGAACTTTTACATGATAGGATGGGATAATAGCAGAACTATTTGGAAAGTATTAAAGATTGATAGATCAGAATCCACAGAGCTACTCATTCATGAAGATCCCACCATATATTCAGAACGTGAATACTTAGACCTCCTAAGCAGAATACATGAAGGAAACAAGCCTACTGGAGGGCTTAAATTCGTTTGTCTCTGCTATGGAATTATTGGTATATTATACTTCCGAAGTGTCGCTCTCTTTCTATATATGTGAACGCAACTAATGTTTTTTTTCTGTCTTAGGTTTTATAAAGTTTTTGGGAGCTCATTACTTATTGGTTATCACTGAAAGAAGAGAGATCGGAAAGATACGTGGTCATGTTGTTTACGCTATCACTGAGAGCGAGATGTTCCCGGTTCCGAATTCTACGGTGCTTTCCAAAATGACGTATTCTAAGGATGAGAACAGGTCTTTCGTCAATTCTGCATGTCAATGTAAACTGTACATAGTATTTTTAGTAAGGCATTATAACGGAACGATTACGAAACCACTTCTAGTTGTGTTTTAATATTCTTTTATTTGGATGATGACTATCTTATTTGACATCTGTAAGTAGTCCTATGTTGCTGAGGTGATTGCTACACTATTTTAGCAATACACCTTGTAACGTGTTCATTGTCCAATGGATTTCATGTAGACCGATTCACTCAGATGCTCATGGGATGAGTATACTGAGAATGTTTATAGATGAGCCTTTTATAGCTAAGTCATTTGTAGAGCCTAGTGCCAGTTCATTTCCTGCAAATGTACAGGGGCAAATTACAGTGGTGTTCTGATGTTTTTTTTACATGTTGAATGAGACAAGGTATCTTCAGGATTCTAGCAACACAAATATTGAATTTTTTATTTCAAAATTTTTTCCTCTACCCTTTATCTATTTGTTGCATCAAAAGTGATATTTACTTAACTTTTTTTCTTTTGGTTCCTTTTTTTTTTTCTTGTTTCGGTGAAATAGATACATAAAGCTCCTGCGCAAGATGGATCTCACAAAGGACTACTTTTTCAGCTACTCCTATCATATAATGCTTAGCTTTCAAAAGAACCTGAGCAACTCAAAGTCAGGTGTCGCCATTTATGAGACAATGTTTGTATGGAATGAGTTCTTGACTCGAGAAATTCACAATCAACTCCAAAATACTAAATGGACTGTTGCATTAGTCTATGGGTTTTTTAAGCAGGTATTTCTGTCTGAAAATATTCTTTTAAATTTGTACACGTAACTGCGAAATCTGAATCTTAGCTCAATATAGCTTGGCAGATATGGCTTTTTGATATGATACCATATTTGGATGTGTACAGTTTGTGATTTTATCTCAGAATATATCTTTGTGAGCATTTATGTTTGCTTTACTTATTTAATGGCACCATAAGTAGGATCATACTTTCACCTGTTTATGATTTTCTTGTGTTTTGTGGACAGGCTACATTTAAAATTTCTTCGCAAGACTTCATCTTAACCCTTATTGCTAGACGCTCTCGCCATTATGCTGGTACCAGGTTCGTATGAAATCTTGTGTCATCCTTTATTTGCTATTTTAACTCTTGGAAAGTGGCCTGGAACTAACGCAACACCAAATTATGAAAATAGTTCTCTTATCTCTTAGGTGTGTTAAATTACTTTTCATATGAATTCTTAATGAGTATATAGTGACCTGAACATCAGTAAGTGCTTAGCCAAGTTTTGTTCCTTCTATTTAACGCAGATATTTAAAAAGAGGAGTAAATGAGAAGGGCCGTGTAGCAAATGATGTTGAGACGGAACAAATTGTATTCGAAGATGTACCTGAAGGGTCCCCTTTTGGAGCAACTTCTGTTGTACAGAACCGCGGTTCAATACCTCTTTTTTGGTCTCAAGAAACTTCACGCTTGAATGTGAAACCTGACATCATATGTACGACCAATAGATACTTAAGATTTTTTTGAGTATTTTTTTCTCAATTTTCGTTGACTCTCTTATCTTTTAGTGTCAAGGAGGGACTTTAAGTTTGAAGCCACCAAACTTCACTTTGAAGATCTTGCTCAAAGATATGGAAATCCAATTATTATATTGAACTTGATTAAGGTAATATTTTTCAGGATTCAGTCCATTATTCTTACTTTTCGAGTACAAGCAGTACTGTGATTTTTTCTGACACTTCCCCCTTGCATTGTTTGTTATTTTTATGTTAAACAGACTATTGAGAAGAGGCCCAGAGAAATGATTCTTCGTGCAGAATTCGCTAATGCTATTGAGTTCTTAAACAAAGATCTTCCTGTGGACAACCGCTTGAGATTTCTTCACTGGGATATAAACAAACGCCCGAGAATGTATGTTGTCACTGCCTCTCCTTTTCATTTTATCTTTGTAGTTGTTCTTATTTTTGAATCTATCGTACTGATCTATGGGTTTGATGACAATCTGGCATCTCTCTTACAGCAAAGCTAAAATGGCCTTGCTACGTTTAGGTGATGTGGCTGCTAATGCTTTGGAGTTAACTGGCTTTTTACACTGTCAGCTTATCCCTACTTCCAGAACTGAGGAGTTACAAAAATTGTCGCCCGCCAGGTAAGTTGCCAATCAAAATGATTCTTTTGAAGATTTTAGTTTGTTAGTTTGTTAGTTTGCGAGAGTTGATTGTTCTCAAATTGTCATTTCTTGGGAGAATCTCGCAGAACTGTTTGTGCTATGGAGCTTAGATGTTTGATTGGCTTTTTTTGGTATTTTTGCATTCACCATGTGTTGGCTGGGGTATATGTTGAGGCATAAGTTAAATTTAGCCTCGTGGGAAGCATTAAATTATATATAGTTTTGTTGCAATCCAGTTGATATGGGGTATTTTTCAGTAGTTTATATGGGTTCAATTCGTGTTGCTGCTCTTTCAAGAGCATGGAAGCCCTTTTTTTATTTTCTCTTCACGTTGATCATATTTGATGTAGTTGTGATGATAGAGGAGACCATGTTAAAGAGGACCTCGACGAAATGGATGTTGAAATGGACAATGAGTGTGACAAACTGCGCGGAGCTTACTGTGTCAAAGTTTCATCAGTCCAAAATGGAGTCTTAAGAACGAATTGTGTAGACTGTTTGGATCGCACAAATGTTGGCCAGTATGCCTATGGACTGGTTGCTCTGTCCCATCAGCTGCATGCCTTAGGCTTTGTAGATGTAGACAACATCAACATTGATTCGCATTCTCCTTTAGCAAAAGAACTAATGCAGATCTACGAAGAAATGGGAGACACTCTTGCACTGCAATATGGTGGCTCTGCTGCACATAATAAGGTAATCTGTCTTTCAGTGCATTGAATTTCCGATGCCCTCAAGATATCTATATTTAAGTGGATGGGATGGTGGGACGACTTTCGTTTTTTGATGATCTGCCATACTGATGAATATGAACCCAAACAGATATTTTCAGAAATGCGAGGCCAATGGAAAGCAGCAACAAGGTCTCAAGAGATCATTCGATCGGTCCAGCGTTACTACCGCAATGCGTACATAGACCCTGCGAAACAAGATGCCATCAATGTGTATGTGAATTATTTCCTTTACGATAAGTTCTGTCAGGCTGATATTCCGAAAAGATACGTGCAACTTTAAAACATTACCATTTCCAGGTTCTTGGGCCATTTCCAGCCACAAGAGGGTGGGCCAGCTCTGTGGGAATTGAATGCAGACCAGCATTATGATGTTAGGAAACATGGATCAAGTCCAACTGCAGAAAGATCTAGGTATGAAAGCCATTACAAGGCAGACTTATCGATTCCTTGTTTCTCTCTTCTAGATTGTTTTTTTTTTACTGTTTAAAGGTCGCTCTGTTGAATCACTATTTGGTTGTTATAGTGTTATGTCACTGTTTTATGCCTGTCATTAATGTAAGCCTGCCTTGTAACCATCTAACTGATATGAAGGTGTAACCATCTAACCGATATGAAGGTTAAAGGTGATTCTGATTACGTGTCCACCGCGTAATTAAAGCTGTCTTTTCAAGTTATCTGGTGAAGTTTCCAAAACAGAAAGAAACTTTTTCTGTTTGCAAGACACAATTGTATCAAAACTGTTAGCAAAGCAGTTTGTTAATACGCAGGTCATATTTTAAAAGATCGCTATCAGAAGGAAACATAAGTTGCGGAAGCAGTTCTCAGGGTAAAGACACTGACATAGATCAGACTGAAGACACTTACCAGCCTTTGACTGAACGTGGCAAAGGTTGTAAGGGTATTTCGGAGTCATCACCAGAAATCTGTACCTGTGACAGTGATATTCCGTTTACCAGGTAGCTCGGTTTAGATTTTCTGTGCTTCATAAATTCATTTGAAGCAGTAACATATTCAGGTGATTCATGATGTCGGATATTTCTTCATCGAATGGCTGCTGACTGCTACTTGAGGTAGAAATATTGTTAATGGCAATATGCAAAGATAATGTATGATTTCTTACCGAAAAATAACATACCTTAACCTCATGGCTGTATGTGAAGGTAAGGTATTGCCATGTTGCATCTTGAAAAATTCTGTTTGCTCAAAGACTTATGTTGTAACTGAGGTCTTAATATGTGATGTATGTTTTCGAACTTGTTATTCTTCATCTTTTACTTGGGTTGATGTGATGATATTTGGAAAAATATTCCTACTTCGATAACTCATCGCTATTGGTGCTTTTCTTCTTGTTATAGGTACAACCCCTCATTGTCAAGCAGACAGCTTTTCCATGATATACAGTTAGATCAATGTCTCGGAAGTAGTAGTTTTAAATTTGAGGAAGGTGCTTTGTTCGATTCCTCAAATTTTTTAGATGTTGATTGGCTCTCTTCATCGGGAAATTCTGGTGAAGAAGAAACATATGATAGGTAAACTTCATGTTTAATGACCAAATGCACCACTACACGACAGATTGATCGTTTTAGGAAAACATGGTCTTAATGGCCTTGTTTGTTATATTAGTAGTACTTTTTTTTTTGTTAAATCTTAAGCTTATTCTGTTTTTGCAGATCTTCAATCATAGGTTCTCCATCTCGGGGCATGTCATCGGATAGCATGACAACAAACGTTTCAGCTCCTGATTCCGGGGCAAGCTTGAAGGTCAGTTCACTCAGAGCTTAGAAAATTTCAAATAAGTGAAGCAAATACCTTGTTATTTTCTTCTTTTTACATGTTAGTGTGCACTACAAATTCCTTTTTTTTTCCAACTTTCTTATTTTAGAAGGAGCAGACTCCCGGAGAAATCAATGTTGATGCTAAAGTGAGTAAGAAGATGCACCGGCAATACTCTGAAAAGTTTGTTCGTTGGGTTACCGAAGGAGATGGGCTTTTTGATTGAAGTTTCAGTAAAGTTCTGGTCTGGTCTCTTTTTGGAGCTATACATTATTTTGGACAGTTTCATTGGATAGATCGCATCCCAAGGACGATGCGGATACATACAGAAAAAATAAACAACAAGGTGATCATCTTTACTAGATAAAGAATAGTAGCCTATACAAAGCTATTAAGTTATATTAGGGAAGTGTAGGTGTAAATTGAGAAGGACAAGGTTCTTTTCAGTTGTTTTTGGATCCTCTTTTCCCCAGACCAGCAACTTTTTTTTAGCTTTCAGTTTCTGTAAATACTTTTTATTACTTTTAGAAATTGAAGCTGGATTATTTATTTCGACGTGCCCTATTTTGAATGGTTTGTTTGATCTCAAAACTCACAGATATAGTTACCATCTCATCGTAGTGATGGTAATTGTGAATCGTGTCTGTTTAGGTAATACGCGAGCTTCTTGGAGGAAGCATCATTCTGAATATATTTCGTGTGTTGTGGTATTATTTAAAGGTGATAATCGGAAACCTCTCTTACCTTTTCCAAGGTAGAAGTGAGGTTTGCGAATAATTTACTCTCCCAAGACCCTACTTATGGAATCACACTGGATTGTTTTTGTGATTAGTTTTTCTTTTTTCCTTCCATTTTTTGTGTTATATTGTTGATGCATGTAGTTCATTCTGAAGGTGATGAGAGGCTAGTTTACTTGATCAAGTTGTGTTAAGAACTCAATTAGCTGTTTTGTACCAAACATTTTTATGTCAACCAATTGTATATCTCAATTCTAGACTAGTTAGTGTAAGTTAATACTAAAGGAGTCGTTTTGATAGGGTTTATAAGAATAGTGTTGAATAAGATTTATTTGTTATGTTGGACATTATTTATGCTGAGATTATTTCTTATGTAAATGTTCGTTTATACTTAGATTTATTCTAAGGTTATTTCTTATTCACAATGGAAAGGGTGTGGAAAAAATATTGAGGGACAATTAGTTTTTTTAAACATATTAATACATGCATTAGATTATTATTTTTTTGCCTTGCTAATATCATGTTTTACCATGTATTAGTTATAATATATATATAGAATATATCAAATAGTGTGTGTACCAAATGTTTATACTAGTTATACATTAATTTTAAAAATATATCAAATAAGATATTGATTATACACAAAATTTATGCATGCATTATAAGATAGCATTGCATTTAACAATTTAGGATTAGTGGTATTGCAGTTAATGATTGATATTAGAAAGCACCCTCTTGTACATCATTTACATTAGTGGATAATTGCTCTTTGGTCTCGTAATTATTGATGAACTTCAGTTTTTGTTCATGTAATTTTTAGAGGTAACTTTTATTTGACTAATTTTTGGTCCATATATATAGGCTATAGCCTCTTATACGCTTTTCCTATTAGTAGCATTTATTAGTTAATAATCGCGTTGTTCTATTTTATTTTATTTTTAAAAAAATTATCTAAATATATGATTTATTTTATTAGATTCTCCAATTTTTTCTATCAATTGAAAAAATCACAATTTTTTATTTATTTTACGCAATGTATTAGTCAGATACATCACTTTACGATGTATCGAACGCACTCAATGTATCAGGATGTTACTTAAAGCAATGTGTCGGTCAGATACATCACTTTACGTGATGTCTAAGTCGAAAAAAAGATCACTTTACGCTATGTACCGAGGATACATTACTTTATGCGATGTATCATAACATTGAGTGATGTATCCGAAACTAAGATGAAATGTATCATGACATTGAGGGATGTATTGGAAATCGAAATGCGATGTCTCAGAACGTTTTGGGATGTTGATCCAGAATTCTACCAAATTTAAGGGATTTTTGTAATTTGGAAAAGGATATGGATATGATGTACTTAGATCTTAACACTATGGAATTCGTGCAAAATCTACTTTTATATATATATATATATGTGTGTGTGCGCGCGCGTGTGTGTGTTATTTTACTTCCTTTGTATCTTGTTATCATATATGTATTAATTTTCTACTCAACAAAGATAAAGGTAAAATCCGTTAACCTATTAGCATTTAACTAGAGGATAGTCAAACTGGTGCTGCACTTGTGTGCCCGGTTGCGTGGGCGCACCATGCCACGCCAATTTTTCAGTTTTCACAATGTCAAATTACATGTTTATTAAGTCAAGTCAATGGGTCACTAGAAAATTCATCTTGAATGACTTTAGGGCTTATTTTCTCTCAAATTTTCTCCTCCCCTCTATCTCCAACACCAATGTATGTTCCTTTCATGTATCTCAAAGTGTTCATAAATATTCTTAATCTCTAATCATGAATTCTTAACAAGACTGTAACATCAAATCCTCTTATTATATGCGCGTTATGTAAAAATTGCTCTAAAAATATTATAAATTATAATAATTTAATAATTTAAATTTAATTTGGAGACAATATATATTGAGGGCTCCAATGTCTAGTAAACATATAGAATGCCAAAGATAGACTAAAAAAGAGTACCTTATGGGCCCCAGTTTTTTTTTGTTTTTTTTGAATGAATCAATTTTTAAAAAGAAAAAGTACAATTATTAACAGAATTTTGTACAAGCCATTTAAGCTGTAAATTTCTGATATACCAGGAGTGCCCCTTGATCGGCAAGCAGGCATGACGACCAAGAGTTGCTTGAGCTTAGTGTCTTCTATATAGTAGTAATATAGTCAAGTTTTATTAACATAAAAAATAATCAAAAGTCATATGAAATATATAATGATTATACCTAGAGCTTATCAAAATTCAGAGAAAATATACATTGACTGTATAATATAGTTTATCTATACATGAGTTATACACTAACTATTTATTATGATACACTCATAATATTAAATATACAATAACTATACATGAAATATACATTTACCTCTTCAATTTCGATCAACTCAAGAATACCTCTATAAAAGATATGAAATCCTTTCGATATTTCGAGTCTTTTGTAGTATAATTCTCTCTAAACGATTCATATTTATGGTAGGTAGATTTTTTATTTTATAAAAGAGAAGAAGAAGTAGAAGGACAATAACAGTCACTACATAAAAATGAGTTTTAGCGGCAATTAATTAACAATTGTCGCTTTATATGTATTTTTAGCGGCAATTAGCACTAGTCATTGTATATGTCCTTAAAGGCTTTAGCGACATTGAATCTATGACACTTAACCAATGCTGATAAAGACTTTAACACTCTTTATTAATGTGTCTATTTATTACCGATAAAAAATATTTTTTGTGATAGTGGGTAATGAAGATTATATTTTTGTTATTGCTAATGACTACCCCATGAATCTATATGTACAATATTTCTCAGTTAAAAGGATAAAACTTTTGATATTTTTATCATTTGTGCAATTGGCTCAAAGAAATAAAAAAATTGAACTAATTAGCATTAGGTATGACCATACTTATTATTTGTTATGCCACTTGTCATAGTCTAGTTTTAAAAAGTCAATGATATTTCATAGGTGAAGATGATGATGATCTCTGCTAGCTTTTATTCTATTTTCCTTATTGTAGAGGGTTATGTCTTATTTCTTTTATAAATTATATTTTAGAAGTTCTACCTATTTAGACTAGTTCTTTAGGATTGTTATAGTATGTTTCTTTGTAAAATAGCTTAGATGTTTTAAATAAATTAAAGATGTTTTCCTATTTAAACAGGATGGTAGATAATGTTCTACTTATTTTCCGCATGGCCCAGACTAAGTTTGGGTTGAGGGTTTTCCTATTTAGGTGTTATAGTAGGTATTAGTACGGCAAGATAGGTTGGATCGTGATGATAAATAATATTGGTGAAATTTTTTGTGGTTACTTCTTTTAGAGAAAAACCAAGTACTAAGTAGGGTTTCAAAATAGGAAAAATTACCTAACTACGCAATCTTTCTTTCCATAATTTCTAAAATTCCCTACTATTTTAAAATATTTTAAAAATCCCTTTTTTTTCTCTTTTACTCTCATTTTTCAGATACATTATTTACATCTCTTCCAATCCAACGTTTTTGTTCCTATTTTTACGCCTAAAATCACTCTCATATATCAACAGTTACATCAATCACTCAATTTTTAATTTCAAATCTATTCTCTCTCAAGTTCATCAATTTCAAGTTCTTAAAGAGGTAGAACTATTTCTTCATCAATTTTTTATTTTCAGTTCTTCAGATTTTATTTTTTTTATTAAAAAAATAATATTTTTAATTTACATTTATACATATGAATTTTGCTCCCTCTTTTTAGTATGGTACCTTGTGTATTTTATTTTGATGATGAAAACTTTCATGAAAATAGATCTAATCAACTCATTATGATTCCGACGACGATGATTGGGCAGAAAATAGATCCAAAAGCTTATAGGATCCATTAACAATGACGAATGATAATATTTAGAAGACGAAGTCGAAGAAGGATGGAACTTCATCTTTTAAAGCGAATGTGGAAGAACCCCCAAAAAGGATAGAATTGTTGCATCTGCTATGTGGTGTGTTATCTTTGAAGAAAATAATCTAGGATTAACAATCTTAGGAGGTTGGTTTCTGGATAAATGGTTACTTCGTCAATATAGAATAGTCATTATGTATTTCTTGACACACCCACTTGAATGTTTTACTATTTTTAAAATACATTAAATTAAGTTTTAGAATATTTCTCTAAAAATTTTGTTATTTTGAATTTAAATTCAAATGTATTTTAATTTTGATCTCAGTATGTATATTTTTCTTTATTTTTGGTTATAATTATAGTGCTTGTGATATACAATACAAAATAGGACACTTTTAAAAATTATTTAATACAAATAAATTTTATAAATTTAAGTATCACACAATTTTATCATTCAAGAGGTTGACAATGTATATTTCAACATGAACCAATTACATAAATTAATGTATCAAATATATTATTTTATCTTTCCTTTTATATGTGATATTTAACCTAAAGTTACAGTAAATACGGTTGTTCACAATCATGATGTATCATATATATTATTATTAAAATAAAAAATATATATTATATAAATATTTTACCAGATTTATAAAATTTAATAGTTTAACAGTGCGATTAAATTATTAAATGTATACAAAGTTGAATAAATTTCTATTTATTAATATCTAACAGTAACACTTCATTATATTGGAAGTTGAATGTATTTTTCTAAAAAGAAATGTATCACTTTTCTTTGGGTAAGAAAGCACAAGATCGCGTGTTGTGACAGTCATGTCTATAACGTCCAGAACGGTTTCTGCTCGTAGTTGGCTTATCACTTGAGTTTTTTTTCTTTCTTTTTGTGACCGTCCAAGCATTCTTTTGTATCGAGATGGCAAGACAATTTCTTATCTAGTAATGGAATCATTGAATCTTTCAAAATTACTTAATTACCTTTCAAGGTAAACAACATAATGTTTCATCAGTTGGCTTATTGTTTCTATTAAGTATCAATTTGACTGATGTATAATCTGTAGTTAGAATTATGTATCAAGTACAATTTTACATTTTTATGTATCATATTAAAGCTTATTGTTTCTATTAAGTATCAATTTGACTGATTTATAATAGTTAGAATTATGTATCAAGTACAATTTTACATTTTTATGTATAATGTCAAAGCTTATTATTTATATTAAGTATCAACATTATTTTTTTTCAATTGCAGAATAGCCGATACTTTATTATTAGTAGATACAAAATTTAGAAAAAAGATATTATGTGTATGATATATCATTGCTTCAAATGATACCTTTTTTACATGTCGTTGCTTTTAACGTTGGCACACATCACAACTATTAATACTATTATTCTATATAAAATTTACAAACAATTAAGTATCAGACACACAACAATCTATAACAAAATAACTTTATCAAAAATTAAGAATAAAAAAATATAATCAGAATTGAAAACATAATATTTTTCATTTATCGCATCATAAAATAGTAACCTAAAAATACTTCATAAAGTATCTAATTTGAGAATTATTAGACATGAAGCAGAAAAGTATTTCTAAAAAGCAAGCATGATCAAGAATCTTTCGGGAAGAAAGTGCATGTTTGCCTCCCTTTTTTCACCTTCAACACACACAATTTCACCTGTTATCGCATCAAAATTTTGTATCTCTTCATCACTTTTATCTGATGTATCAATGCATAGTGAATATATACCGAATCCTACCTCATGTTTCTTCATTTCTATGTACAATTTCACCCCCATATCATTGCGAATACACAATAGAGATAAATTACCTTCAACAATGTATCTGATCTCGATGTTTTTTTTCCATTCATCAATACCCAATTCAGCTGCAATTGCTGAAATAAGATTTATGAACAAAATATTTTCTCCAACCACTATCACATCATTTCTGTATCGCTCGTATCTAACTCACTTTCCCATGATACAAAATGCCTTAACAAGATCAAAATATTCATTTCGAATCTTCACAAAATTGTGTTCCAAAATTATTTGAATCAAACTTTTAACGTTTTTTCGAAGAATAGGAAGAAGATTTTACAATTTGAAGTTTAAAAATTATAATTCAGTTAGAGGTTTATGACTGATTGGTTGAAGGAAGAAACGTACGCGTGATTTGTGGGAATCAATTAATTTCTGTTTTTAATTCCTTATTTAACGCTTAAACTGATAACAACAAATTAATAATTTAAGTATCAACCATTATGAATTAAAGTATCTACCTACAATATTATGTATCCGAAAAACACTAAAAAAAAGGATTTTTAGTAATTAATGAAAGAGTAGGGATATAAAGTAATTTCTTTCTCATACTATGTGATTTGCCTAATTTTTACTATGTTACCGGATTGAAGATATGAATTACTATCTTTTTTTATCTTGTAGGATTTATCTATCCATTTATTTTTTTATTTTATTTTCTTGAGTTAAATCATGGTTAAGCAGGTCAAATTGGACGGATTATGACTCAATCCAATTTTTAACCCATTTGAGCCCAATCTATATTTGGGTGGATCATGCTCAACCTGATTTTTATTTTAACACATTTTAATATTTTCAATTTCACTCAATATTGCAAAGAACAATAGATTGTCGCTTTTAGAGAGAGAAGCTCTTGGCTTTCACCAAAAAAAAAGAACAAATGCCAAACTCTAAAGCCCCTATTTGGATTGCTTATTATAAGTGTTTTAAGTCAAAAACATTTTAAAATAACTTGCCGCTTTTTGATATGATAAAAAAATAGTATTTTAAGCACTTGTTTTAAGGACAAAATTATAAAGATAGAAAAATCTATAAGTTAGTCAGTTTAGATTAACTTATTTTAAGTATGTTAAAATTAAAATTGTCTTTAAACACTTTCACTGTGTTTGAATAAAATAAAATAAAAATATTTTATGCATTTCTACTTAAGCTAAAAAGGCCAAAATAAGTCATAACTTAGAATTCCTACCTTAAGTTTTAGCTTATGGGTCATAAGTCAAATCAAATAGGAGCATATGTCCCTGTAAATGTGTTGTGATTTATTTTTTGAAAATTACTTTTGAAATGTTTTAATGTTAAGAAAATTAAAAAGAAAATATTTAGAAAGAGCCGTCACTTGAATTTTTAAAGAAATTAAGAAAGCTTAATTTAAAAACTTTAACAAATAAATTTTTAAAAATTTAGATAAAATGAATGAGATGTTCACATTTCTACTTTGAGATTGTGTTATTCTCCTTCTTGGTACTCTTGAATAAGGCAAGATTTTTTCATATTTTCTATCAAAAGCATTTATAATAATACTCAACGTATCAGCTAACATGCGATTATTTGACGATTTAACTAAAAATATTAACTAATTTTTGAAAAAATATATTAAAGTAATATAAAATCAATTTTAGGGCTATTTGAGGAAATTTTATCTCGAAAATAATTGAAAATATTTAAAAGGAGATGAACTTATCGAACATAGTTGACTAAGTAAAAACAAAGCATTTATTAATTTAAATGAAGTAAATCAAAATAAAACAAGATTTGGTTCAGTTTCAAAGGAATTTAATTAAGTTAAATTAAATCAAGTTAAAACCCAAACAAACTATAATTAAATAATCGAACAAATAAAAAAAAGAAAAAATTACTTGAATGAGTATATTTTAATAAATAATTATTAATTTTAATGATACTTTTTATTTATTACCATTTATAGAAGTATATAACAATATTATGATAAATTTGCAATATATATTAAAAGTGAATTATGTATGCAATATATATGTATTGTAAGTGTTTAAAAATAGGGGTGGGCATTCGGTATTTCGATTCGGTTTCGGGTTTTTTTTTTCCGGTTTTTTTGGTTTTCGATTTTTGGAAAATGTGTACCGAATACCAAACCGAAATATTTCGGTTCGGTTCAGTTTTTGTTATTTCGGATCGGTTTTTATTAATTTAATTTGGTTTTTTATTTCGATTTTTTAATGGGCCTGCTTAGTGGGCGGCGACTGCTGCTGCTGGTGGTGGCTTCTGCTGCGGCTGGCGGCGCCTGCTGCTGGTGCCTGTTGCTGCCTGAAAGAAAGTGGAAGAGCTGCAAGAGGAAGAGAAAGAGTTGTAAGAGGAAAAGAGGAAGAGCTGCAAGAGGAAATATGAATATTGAATTAGGAATAGGGACATTACATAGGGTTTTAGATTTTTTTTCTTTTTTAAAAATATTATTTAACATTAATAATTATTAATTAATATAATATAAATATAATATAATATTCCGGTTTAAACCGAAATACCAAAAATTAAAATAATACGTACTGAAAATCAAACCGAAATACCGAAACCAAAATATTAAAAAAATTTGGTTCGATTCGGTGTTTCAGTTTTTCGGTGTTTATGCCCACCCCTATTTAAAAATATGTTATGCTTGTTTGATAAGGGATTGACACATTTTATTATAAATATATTAAAATGTGTGATAAATGTATTATCTATCAATAAAATTTGTGTTTTATAAATTATTCTTTGTAATATGTATTAAAATTGTACTATAAATGTATTAACAATGATCAAGTGAAAGAAAATGTTATTGCTATAACTGATAAGTGTTTTCTTAATTCTTAGTATAAATAGAGGGGAGAAAGTCTGAAATTTATTCGTACTTTGACCGAAATTATTGTTACGATACCAAACTTTATGGAGGACATTTTATCCCTACACTATTTAATAGTGTATTTTAAAGGTATCTATGTGCACACGTGGACATCATAAATATTGCATCATTTTAAATAGTAATGTGTCCACATGTGCACATGTGTACCTTTAAAATAAACTTTTAAAAAGTGGAGGGGGTAAAAGGTCCTTCATAAAGTTTGGTATCATAACAAAAATATCGGCCAAAGTTGAAATACTTTTCAGACCTTTTTCCCTATAATATATCGGAACTAATATATTTATGTAGTTTCCCTAAAGAGGACAAAGAAAATAAGTCCATCGCAGTTTCTACACGCCCGGGATGAGATTTGGGCCTTCATGTTGCAACTGTATTTTTGGTTTTACTCATGTATATCAGTGTATAAAATTTGTATATACTAATCTATATGGTTTGTATATCATCTGTATCAGATGATATACGCTTGTATATCAACCCTTTTACTTTTGTATTTGTTTTTTTTTCATTGTATCAACTACCCTTTCTCTTGACCAACGATGAGGTGGACTCAAAAACATTGGATTTGACCAAATTTGATATGCAAAGAAAAAAATGGGCTCAATCCAAGGGAGGTTCATACATGAAGCAATGATATGGATTACAAAATTTGAACAATAAATATAGTATAACTTACATAAATCGCATAGTGTAAAATCAAAATTACATCTTACTCCTACTCTTTCATTAATTATAAAAATCCCTTGAAATTTGTACACTTCTGATGCATAAGTGTGACGCCTCATACATTAAATCTGATACAATGAATATCGGTCTGTTGCGTTTAAAGGATCAAAAAACCTAATGCCACCCATTACAATTATGTTCGTTCTTTCAAACAAGCAAACAGTGACAAATTCTAACAGAACAACTAAATTCAAATTTCAAATTACTTCTCCGTATTCAGAGAAGAAAGCTTACTAACTTGATTAAAAAAAAATTATAATAGATTCACAAAATACAAAATTCAATTTTTCATCTTCTTCATTAATTCAAAATCGTGAAAAAATTCAAATGTGATATCTAACTTCCCATTTTTGTTAGTATCTCCCTTTTTTTCTTGCGTTTTGTGTTGTTTTCCTCGTCAATCTTAGAATCATCATTTTATTCTGTTTGTGCTATAAAAGTAGTTTTATCTAGAGCCCCTATTCATCAGACAACCTTTATCTGATATAACATGAACCTGACAATTTTGTTGAGACATTTCAAAATCTGAAAAAGTGAGGTGAGATATAAATGACATAAAAGTGATGAAATTGTTTTTCTTATTTGTAATGATGAAATATAAAATAGAGCACAACTTCATTTTTAAAGTAAAGAGATCTAATAAAAAAGGTATGAAATTAGTTGTTATGTATTATGAATTGTTATTTTTTAATTTTTGCTACTTAAAATTGTGATACACTGCTATTTCTAAAGGTATTATGTGAGTTGATTATTGATAAATTGACATATAGTTTTTTAATATATCATGGTTATAGTTTTGTTTTATCGTTTTGATGTGAGTATGTGAGTCATGATACATTAATAGTAAACGTCACATTACTACTATAATTTTTGTTTCTATGAATTATGACATGATCATTATTTTGTACTACACACAAGATGGTTGAATATATAGATACATTATGTTGATACATTAGTAGTAAATGAAGAATGTGTACTGTAATTTGTGACTTATAATGTACTCATTATTTTGTATATGATTGAATACGTTACATGTAACAAATGGATTAACAATTGATACGTATCAAATACGTTTGTATGACGAGCGTGTTTGTATGACTGATTTGTATAAAATGTATCAAGCTAATATTGTGTATTTGGTAAACAATATTAATAATGTAACAGTAAGTATGTATAATGTACTTGTTGTGATAAAAAAAAGTATGTGGATGATACATTACTATGTCCCATTGGAGTTTTTGTGAATCACTGATTGATGTGGTATTTTATATAACGTATCACTGAATTTTTTTAAATGTATACAGGTTATAATATCGTCTGAATTTATCTTTTCAGCTTATGAAGCTAGAAGTAATTATGAGAGCTTTCAACTAGACGAGATACCATGCGCACACACAATTGCAGTTTTAAAAAAGCAAGAATGTTACAATTATAAGTGTCTCTCTTCAATATAAAATTTTGTTCATTGTTGTATCATATAAACAATTTGTGACATCTGTGTTTACTAAAATCAAATTTGATTGTTTATAATAAAGAGTTTATGTATCTGATACATTCTAATAAAATTAAATTTAAATGTATCCATGAAATTGTGCACGAGATATTACTTTTTTGTAATGACCCTTCTTGTCATTTTTGTGTTTTATCTTTTGTGCATCGTTTAGAGCATTCCTATAGCGATCCCAAGTCATTTATGACTTGCTGGGACTGACAGTTCGCTCACCTGGTCGTTCGTTTGGTTATTGTGTGAGCTTTAGTATTTTTGGAGCTTATGAACCTTGAACGATCATTTTCGATCAAAAGTTCAAGAAGATGACATCTGAATCCATTTATGAAGATTCCATCAGTTCCGGAAGGGTCATTTTAGGCTAGTAGCATGGTCGACATGACTCCCGAAGTTTTCAGTGTGAGTTGGTGCGATTAGGCATTTTAACTTTAAGTTTAAGGCTAAGTTTGACTTTAGTCAACATTCTGAGTAAACGCGCTCGGATGAGAATTCCGTCAGTGCGGCTAGCTCCGGAATGTCGAGTTTGGTCTAGTTTGACCCTTCTTTCGTGTCCTGAGGTTTTCGATATTTTTCCGAGCCCTTTTGTGGTTTTTGACTTAAAGTGGCCAATGGAAGTGGGACCCACATTTTATCGAGATGACCTCTGATGGAAATTTCGACTGCGCCATTGAGTTCGGAATGTCGATTTTGATAGGGTAGCATATCTGTTTTATTTTTTATCAGGTTTCGAATGAATTTTGAGCACCCCGTCGGAGACTTTGAAGAAATTAGACAAAACTGAAATCTGGTGCAGCCCTTTAACAATCAGAATTTGGGGTTTTAACGACCAGATTTTTTGATTTATTAGCGACCAGCTTTCGTCCTTTATAAAAGCCCAAATTTCAGCTTTTATGTCTTACTTTAAAATTGTGATATATTGATCTATAGAACTCCAAATTGGGCGATTCAAAAGGCTAATTTGTGAGATCTTTTGAGGGCAACGCATTGGTGAGCTTGAAATCTGATTTGGGGACCCGATTTGAGGTAAATTCTGTATTTTAACTGCTGTCATAGCTCATTTTCGAGCTCAACTTTTGGAAAACTTTTAGAAGGTTATTTCTTAGCCATTTTAGGTCCGAATCTGGTGATTCAAGAGCCTATATTGTGGGGGGTTTCGTGAAAATCGTCGTGGTGTGATTGGTTTTGGCAGTTGGACCTTCATTTTTGGTAAATTCTTGTAAATAGCTGCTGCCATTGTTGTTGAATTTTAGCATAGAATTTGGATTGTTGGTTGCATGTTCATGTTAGGACTGTTTCGAGTTCCGAATTTTGTTTCATTTTGGAACACAAATTCTGAGAGCTGTTTAGGACCTTTATTTGGGGTTATTTCTAGATTTCTCAACGCGGATCTCACTTTTTCCGTTTTGACCGCGAAATTGGCCCATCTCAGTTTCTTGCTATTTTAGTGTTTAAGGACCGTAATAACGTTGTGACTCTATTTTTGATAGTGTATCAACATTTCGAGACCATTCAGAAAGGAAAAGCTCCGGGAAAGTGATTTTTAGAGTTCGCGTGATCTGCGTACAGGTAGGCTACGATTTCCTTTCTTTGATTGAACTCGAACATGTGAATGCATGTTGATTAGTTGGGATTTGGGTTGGGTAGTTATTGGATCATGCATAGGTGTTAAAAATTATATTTTTGGCCTTTTTTTTAGAATTATCGGATAACTGTGAGCATGTTTATTGTTATTAATTGACCTTCTTTGCTATATGGAGAACTTGTATATTTGAATACTGGTTATCAAAAGTATGTTGGGCCTTAGTTTAGGTTTGACTAGGGCTTGCCTTAGAAATGCATGATTCGAAGTCGGTAGGACTTAGTTTAGCCCCGACGTCGCTCGGCTGGCTTAAATTCTTGTAGACTGGTGTAGCAGACTTGAGTCTGATAGTTTGGTTCTTAGCTAGACGATGAGCTCGCTCCGGCGATAGTTATCCTTATTTCTTCGATGTTATGGATTCACGAGTTACGTCGGTGACAATGAATTCTGCTCCGCGATTCAAAGTTGATTTTCGATTCGGCTTCAAGGACTTACATTGATTAGCTAAGTGTGGGTGGTGTTACACGGGTATTTATGATTATGGATAGATAGAGACTCTTTCAGCAGCTATATCGACATCTTTGTCGGGTATTCAGATTTAAGGTCCGGCCTCGATCATCCACATACTTATGTAGAGCATGTCCGGCCTCAAGTATGTAGAGCATCCGGTTAGAGGTCCGGCCTCAGTTACTTATATTTTGTGATTGACTACTTGTGTAATTCTGGTGAGCGTCCGGTTCAAGGCCCGACCTTCGTACCGTCAGATTCTACTATTTGGTTTGGAGCATTTGGTTCGATATTCTTTGGCCTTGAGTTCTATTCTCCTTAGTTATAGTTATTCTGTGTACTCGTCGGGCTTATGGGGGTCTGTTCGGGTTTTTATTTAAACTTGCGCACGAGTGTACCTTCTGGGCTTATGGGGGTCCAGTTAGGTGTAATTTGCTTATATATTAATTTAGTTAGATCTTTATACACTCGTGTGCATTCCATTGTTACTTAGCCTTCCGTTCTTGACCTATAGTTATGTGATTTCGTCTTTTCATATTGCTTTACTTTTCTAGTTCAGACGGCCTATGATGCCTACTAGGTACCTGTTGTTTGGTACTCATGCTACGCTCTGCATCTATTTTCGTGATGCAGATCCGAGCACCAGTAGCCAGCGTTGATCGAGTTTGGAGCATTCTGGTCTGGAGACGGGGGTGAGCACACGACGTTTTGTATTATTTCAGTCTCCATCTGTATATATAAAGACTTGTCTTTTATTTTTCGAGACAGTCTAGTTTCGGTGGTCCACCATTGGGACTTGTACTCGTTTTGTTGGTAGCTCTGTACTAGTGACGTCCAGGTTCTGGAAGGGATCCTTAATTGTATTTATGTTTTGGTTTGCTTAGGTTGTTATAGTAATTTTGCTTACTCTTGTTTAGTTTCTATCCTCAGACCCATTACGTGTTGTTCTGGATTACGGGTTGGCTTACCTACTGGTGGGTTATAGTAGGTGCCTTCATGACTCGAGAAATTGGGTCGTGATATTTTTATAACTTTAACTTCAAGGTAAAGAGATATGATAATGAAAGATATAAAATTACATGTATTGTGTTGTGTAGTCGATTTTTCAATTTCTCATCTCGATATGGATATATTACTCATGATACATTACTATATTTAAAATATTTAGTAGATTGCTAAGTACTGTAATCCTACGTGATACATTAAAGTAATAAAGAATGCTCATTAGGTGTTTAATTTTAGATTGATACAATATTGTTTGATTTTAGATCGATACATTAATTGACAAATTGTAATAGGTTAGCATATTCGAAGTTCAAAATTCAAAATTCTTCTTCTCATTTTTCAAAAATCTCTCAATATTTTAATCAAACTTGTCGATAAATTATACAAATACAACATGAACTTGTCATCATGTCAAGGCATGTTGGAATAGGGAAAAGTAAGGTGAGGTATGAACTATAAAAAAGTAATGAAATTATTACTGATCAAAATATTGGTTTTGTGAATATCAAATCAGCCATTGCAGCTGAATTAGAGATCGATGAGTGTTGACACCCAATTTTGATCCTCCCCGGTAGGAATTAATTCATGAGCTTCTTAAACTCTCAAACAATTTAAAATAATTAGTTTTATAAATTTACGAAAAATATAAAGTTTGCGTTATTTTGAATAATTTTTGTCGTTTCTTAAAGTTTTTAGATAATATCTATATTTTACATAATTATGTATATAATTAGTATATTTCATGATTATTCAAAAATCATCTCAAAATATTTTAAATTTAGTAAGTAGTCTTTTTAATTAGTTTAGTTTAAATCATGTTTTTTTTTTGAATCACTAAGTTTACGATTAAATTAATTATTTTATTTTTTGTTAAGATTAAGAAGCTCGCTAAATTAATTTATGTGAATTCATCCTATTAATCAATTACTTTAAACCATTCAAATAGACAAATTTTGGACTTTTTGCATTTGTCTCACATCACTTCCCACATCTATTTTGAACCAAAAATTGGTCCTATATAAGCCCTCTTCATTGCACCAAAATGGGGGAAGAAAAAAGAGGAGACCAAAGAGTACCCAAAAAAAATTTCGGGAATTCTTGGTTCCATAGTTTAATATTTTTAAAACGTTTTCGCGGCTGTTTGAGTTTGGAGAGGTCGTGAGATCGTCTCCGTCAAACTCGTAGTTTCGATTCGCTGCCTAGAACCAGGTAAATTCTTTCCTGTCTTTGTTTTATTTAATTCCCAGCCCTTCTAAGCCTTTTGTTTATTAAATGTTCTTAGGTTTGTTTTAGTTGTCATGTGTTAGACTTTTAGTAGTCAATAAATGTTTATCTTGTTCCAACTGTTTTATTATTTTTGTATAGTTGAAAATTTTCCTAGATCCTTTGGTGTTCTGTTCATATTTATCACCTGATTTGGTCTTAAATATTAATGTTCATTTCGGCCCTATCCCTTATGCTTGTTCCTATAATAATAAAAATTCAATTATGTGTTACACAACGGATTCATAGAAATATCAAATGTGTTAGTCCAAGTTCTGTGTTAAATGTTGTTGCTTTGAAGTTTATTTTATTTTGTTTATTTTCTAATATTTTTCTTCTTTGGCATGATATTGTATCCTTGCTCATGTTTCTTCATAGTTGATATTTGTTCAAGCTTAAATTTGCTAATAGCATGTTTTAGTATAGTTTCAAGTTCGTTTCAGCAGTTACTGTTTTAAATGAGTTCTAAATCGACGAATCTGCTTAGTGTTGGTTTGAAATTTTGCCCTTGTTTAGCTTGAAGTTAATTTTGTTCTTAGTTGTTGCATATGCCTTTGTAACTTGTCATCTACTTAAACAAAGGTCTCCTATCATATCGGCCTGCCTATTTTGTATAACCTATTAGTGTGGTCTGCCAACCAATAGACTCGTTGTTCTCCATGCCATTCTAAAGGCATGTTTGAGTGAAAAATGGCTCATCTTTGGGGCTGCTAACTCTTATCAACGTGTGGTCATTTTTATTGTTTTTATCATTGTGAATAGATGCTAACTCTCCTCCTTGCATCTCGAGTTGGTTCAAATCCAATTCTCATCTTGAGTCAGCCCCCTCGACAAGCTGCAAAACTGATGTACATGTTGAGGTCGATAAATGTAGGCTGGAAATTAATTTTGCAGGTCTCAAAAAGCCCAAAAGAGTGCAGTATACATGAAGTATAGAATTGTATACACAGGTATACACGAAAGAATCGCTATATACAGGTCTGAAATGACAATACAGGTTGCAGAGGATAAGATAGATCGTATACATTTGTTATATGGTCCAATATACAGGGAAGAGGGCCAAAATGCTGCTCGTATACAGTGGTATACACGGAATATATACGTAGAAATCAAACATAAAAAATAGAAAAAATAAATGGGCTGAAACCCATCAACAGGCCCACTTTAAAGTTTGGGGCAGGTTTGGGTCAAGCCCAAGAATTTGAAATTGGGCAAAAATCCAAATGTGATATTTCCTTGTATAATTTACCTAAATTCCATAGTGTAAAACCTAAATAACATTTTATCCCTACTCTTTTTCAATTTACAAAAATCCCTTCAAAATCAGTGCTATCCGGATACATAGAAAATAATTCAGATACATTAATGTCAATATATTAAAATAAAATCAGTTACACTTTTAAAGGAAAGGGAATCAATTTTGAATTTGAGTTCCCCAAATCAAGCTAATCAATTTGTTGTCAATCTTTCTTAAATGGTAACAATTTCAATTAATTCAAGATTCAAATTTTATTCTCTCAATTTTCTTCAATCCTCCTTCCATAATTCATTGTCTCATGTTCATTCAAATAAAACTCAAATTTGCTAAAAATTTGATAAGATACATAATAAATAGTTGTTGAAAAATAATTTCTTTCATGAATCTCAAATACAATATTGTAGTAGATCGATGAGATGAGAAAAACTTGAAAATCCGATATATAGTAGAAGGAATCGCAAGAAAATGTTGATTCTGCTGCTTGTCATACTCTTCATCTCATCTCGATCGTGGCACCACAGTAAGAGATGGTAAAAGAAGTTACTGAACACTTCAATTTTTATTTCAAAATACATTAGTTGATGTATCCTAAAATTGTTCTTCTTATTCTTTCTAAAAAATCTCAATTTATTGAATCAAACTTGTATTGATATAACATGAACATGTCCATCTTGTTGAGACATTCCGAAACCTGAGAAAATGAGGTGAGGTATGAATGATACAAAAGTGGTGAAATTATTGTTGATCAAAAAATTAATTTGTGAATCTCAAGTCAACCATTGCATTTGAATCAAAGATCGATGAGTTGAGGAAAAAACTGGCGATATGTTACATTGTTGAGGTGAAGAAATAAGAGTTTGAATTTTCAATGTATCCGTTAGGGATTGATACAACAAACAAAAGGCTAAAGAGATGCATAGTTTCGATGAATCATTCATACCTTTTATAATGTTGTGTAATCGTTTTCTGAATTGTGTTTCTAAGATTGATAGATTTATCAATACATTACTATTTATGTATCTCGTTTAAATTGATAAGTGTTGTATTTCTACCAGATCCATTAAATAAGTAATTGTTATCCATAAGATGTAAGGTTTGAGATTGATACATTACTTTGTGATAGTTTCTAAGATACAATTAATATAAATTCAAATTTACGTATCATGTCTAGAAAATTATATATTTGTTCATGCAATAATAAAATATTGTGTATCCGATACATTATATCATGTATCAATCATATGGTTTAGTAGATGTAATATTGTGTTTCATAAAATTGTTTATCTAACATACAATTTGTTCAGTTGTGATTGATAAAAAAAGTTGTATTTAATATTAGCACGGTTTAAAAGACAGATTGTTAAGTACATAATTCATTATGTTGTGTATCTAATACATGATTTAATATATGTATTAATGCGCTCCATGTTTATTGTATCAAAAGAACTTCATATTTTGACTCGAACTAAACAAACTTTTGATAATAACATTTGCGTATCACCGTTTATGAATCTGATACATAATTGTGTGACACTTAATGTATCATGTACTGTGTACAGATACATATCCTTCTAAATTTAAATAAGATAAAAAAAAAACAGCAACACCTAGATACATGATAACTGATACATTTGGTTGAAGTTTTATATCAAGTATCTAAACTAATTAAGTTTATGTATCAAAACTAATAGTTTAACACAATACACTGTGTATGATAAAATTATGATGTATCGTAGTGTTAAAACAGAGGTATTATACATTAATTTAAGAAATAAAATTGACTAGATACATTAAAAATCTAGTTAATGTATCCCAAACTCTAACCGTAAGATAATTTAGTAATTTGAACTCGACACATTGTACATAATGTATTATAATGTATATAACGTTGAAACAAAAATATTACGCATTAATTTAAGAAACAAAAACAACTTGATACATTAAAAATATGAACTCATATATATCAAAAAAAGATGAACAAGAAGAAATAAAAAAAAAGTAATCAACAGTCTGATCTATTTTGACTTCTCCTTCTCAGCTATTACTTTAGAAGACAAATGTACATTAACTTTTTTCTACATTTACTTTAGAAAACGAAGGTACATCCTGCTTCTCATTCTCCTTCTCAACATTCACTCTTGTATCATTTTTTTACTATTAACATAGACGTCACCCATGAATCTCGATCCAAAGTCCTTATCAAAGCCACCAGTAGATAGACTTTTTCACATTTTTGAGCCTTTTTTTCACAATCTATTTGAAAGATGAAGATGCATCCTTCTTCGACTAGTTGAGTAATATAAACACTAAAAGAATGATCTAAATCCATATGCATCAAGAAATAAAGACTAAAAACAATAAAGTTAAAGAAAACGACTATAAAGGAAACACAAAATATCAATTGAGTAGTTTGAATTTGATTGTCCGGAGAGAGAATCCTTTTGAAAATAAAATTGATATGAAAATTCTAAGTGATAAGATTGTAGAGAATCCTTTTAAAAATAAAATTGATATGAAAATTGTAACTGATAAGATTGTAGAGTGAAATTACGGAGAGAATAAAGGAGTGAAAAAAAGGAAGAAATCATGTGTCAAGGCTTTGATATATATGTATCTGGTTGACTTAATAATTGAAAGGAAATAAGGGATTTTGAAAATATTTTAAAATGGTAGGGAAGAATGAAAATTATGAAAAATAAAGATGTGTATATATGTATTTCCTTTTCCTTTTATTTATTATTCTGTTTGACTAACACTTTTTTTTTTTTTATTTATTTAATTAAATTCCCCAACGTAAGTCATTTCTTATTTTCATACACTTAATTTAAATATATATATATATATATATATATATATATATATATATATAATTTTTATTTTTATTTTTTACTTATCCACTTAGTTTTACTTGTATTCCTATATTTGTCTTATAACCTCATGTCACTGTCTTTTAAAATGATCTCTTTTATTATTTTTGCTTATTTTCCCTAAATATCTAAAATATATATATAATAATAGGAAAGTAAATGAGTAAAAAAATGGAATTTTTATACATAGTTTAAATGAAAAAGTTATTTTTAGTCAAATCGCCGGTCAACCGCGAGTTAGCGGGCATTTCGAGGGCCTAACACCTTCTCGGAATGTACATTGAACTTTGAACCCTTTTCAATTGATTTTTATCTGTTTTAAATCTTTTTGAAAAAATAATTGTAAGTTTTCTTGATTTTTACTAAAAAATCAAGTGGCGACTCTGTCAATTTGAAAAGTCGATTTTTCTTAAATCATAAGATTAATTAATTTTTCAAAACTTAGTCATTTCTTTTTTTTTACTTTACAAATATATATTTTTCAATAAAACAGAAATGACGACTCTGCTGGGGATTATGAAAAGGAATGGGTTGGCCAAAATGGGCTGGTCCTTTTGTTGAATAAATAGAATTGGGTTGGGTTATTCGAATTAAAGGCTGGGAACTTGGGATGGGGAATACAGATGGCCCAATTTTGGGGTCTTGACAAAAGTGGGTTTAAAGATATTTTGTCGATAGTAAGAAAAATAAATTAATTAATAAACTTCTTTAATTTTAACGAAATACAACAATTACAAAATAAACGATCTAAATATAAAGTATTATATAACCAAACTGATTAGTAAATACTTGACGAAGTAAAGTCTTTTTTTAGGCGATCTACGAATAAATAGTAAAAATATATTAATCGTATATATAATTACGTGAACATATATACTATCTAAAATTATAAAAGTAATAAGATTAAATTAAAATATCATAAAAATATTTTAGAACTTATAAAATCTAATTATTGTAATTCTTCTTCTCATTTTTCAAAAATCTATCAATATTTGAATCAAACTTGTCGATAAATTATACAAATACAACATGAACTTGTCATCATGTCAAGGCATGTTGGAATAGGGAAAAGTAAGGTGAGGTATGAACTATAAAAAAGTAATGAAATTATTACTGATCAAAATATTAGTTTTGTGAATATCAAATCAGCCATTGCAGCTGAATTAGAGATCGATGAGTTGATGAAAAATTTGTAAATCAGATACATCATTGAAATGAAGAAACAAAAGCCTGAATTTTAAATGTATTTGCTATACATTGATACAACATATAAAAATGTTGAAGAGATACATATTTTTGATAGATACATGTATGTTTGGTAATTTTTATGTATATAATATATTTTTTTGTAAATTTAAATTCACGTATTATGTATGCACATGACATATTACTGTTTATGTGTCTTATTTTATTTGAGAAATACTGTATTTATAAAAAAAAAATTATACATGTAATGATTTAAAATAGCATTTTTCGTGTGTGATACATAACACAATGGTGTTCAGTTGATATGTATATGCTTAGACTAGATATCATCAACGATGACTACATATTAACTAATAATTCTTACAAACTTAAAAATCCAAAGGAGGCATACCTAGACTCTACACCAACCCAACTAATGACAACTTGACCCCTACATTATCCTAGGAGAAAAATACTTTCATTCTCATCAATCCTAAATAAACTATCACCCAGTACTCTCACATTCCCTCTACAAAGTTGATTAAACTATCTTAAGGGATCTTCCCTATCACATCAACTACAAAATGACCTTTCACACATTAATAACACCAACAAAATTAAAAAGCCTGGTTTGATAAAAGTCATATTTATCACATATAGCAAAAGTAAAAAAGTCAATATGACGTTAATTAGTAATTAATGATTCAACCCATAAATAATACCAAATTTTACAAATTCAAATATAATAAATATGGTTTTATCTCGTAACTTCAATAACAATTAATTCACTTGTATAAATAGCACTGAGAAAAATCTTACATGTTCACACACTTTTTTCCAAAAAAATAATTAAGTATTTTCCTTCTTACCCAGTCTGTATGGATTTCGTTCAAGTAAATTCCTTCTTCTCGCCGATTTCCTTTATAATGGTGATTGGGCTATATGCAGGAACAATCCCATTTTACTTAACGTCAGTTCCAACTCTTAACACAAACCCATCCTATTGGATTCTAATGGAGCTTTATCAGCAATCATTAATTTTAAACATCTTTATAGAAAATCATGAAATAGTGCTTGTGATTCGAAACTCATTTTTAGTAGCACAAATCGTGTCAGAAGGGATAGGGGTAGTCGTTGAGACCTACCACAATCATCTCTCGATGTCTACAACCTTTTTTCAATCAGAAAACTATCAAATTCCAGTGTTACCCTTCCATATTCCAACATGGGGGACACCGATGTTCAATCCCTTATACCAACACAATTTAGTGCCAGTGCCAGTGTTTCCACCAGGCTTCCCGATCATTCAAGGTATAGATATTCTCCATCATCATTGGCAAGTACATGAATTCGTACAGAGGATCAGAGCTTTATTCTCAATTCTGAGACAATCAGGACCTATGGAGAGCACAGGAGCACAAATGTCAAATAATGTAACTTTCGTAGTTCAGGTACACGCTTATGAAATCTAATTTCATTTAAAGTAGTGAATACAAAGATTTTAAAAAAAAAACTTTAATTTTTAAAAGACTTGATCGTTTTCATGTTAATAATGATTAGGGGTGTCAAATTGAAGGGTTGGATTGAAATTGAAGATATTAAAATGGGATAATAGGAATTGGGTTTGATCCTAACCCGCCCAAATGGGTTGAGCCCAAATGAGCTTAAAACGGGTCGTGTCTTGACCCTCCCAACATTAAAAGGAAATTAGTTATGCTGAAATGAAATGTATTAACTAGCGATAACGTCATAGGGGGTTTGAGAATTCAAAAATGCAGTATAAAAAATCTAAATATACTATATAAGCTTGCTAGGAGACTTTAATTTACAAACAATCTTGATCTTTTTGGGCAAAAATAAATGTGTTGGTTTTTATTTCTTCAAGTATTTGAACTAAATTCATTACTATATGGTGTATATATAGCTGACAAAATGTAGGTGAAACTACTGACTCACTTCAGGTAATTAACTTATTGTAGGATGAACATATAATTTACACAAATATTTTTTGTCTTGCAGGGATCTATCGCGCAAGATGGGAACCCCGTAATCAGACATGAATATTAAGAGCAAAACAGTTCCTTCGATGTTTGTTAAATGCCTTGAAAGAAGATATATATGTAACTTTTTTTAGGGCATAAAAACCTTATGTTATTTGAATTGTACTCATAATATTATGCTAAAACGATCATAAGTTTGTGGCAATTAGCTATTTCTATGTACTATATGACGCATAATCTATATCTATATTTATATCTATATGTATATTAAAGTTGGAGCAGAGGCGCCAAAAGAAGCTAAGTGTCTAACTAATATTTTGACACATGACATTTAGAATACAATTCCTTTAACTGCATATTAGAAGACTGCATCATATTGACTCAAAGGTCGATAAGAAATCAACAATGGATACAATTTAAAGTAGGGTGAGCAAAAATATCGAAAAACTAAAAAACCGAATCGAACTGAAAATTTTGATTTTTTCGGTGTCTGTTCTTCGGTGTTTCGGTTCGATATCGATTTTTTTCTAAAACTTCGATTCTTCGATTCGCAGTTCGGTGCAACGATCCCGAAACTATGGTGCATCGAAGAACCGAAGTTTATTTAATAAATTTAAAAATATTTAAATTATATTACTTAATTAATAATACTATAATATAATAGTATAATACTTATATATTTTTGAATTTGACTCAAAATATTTTCATTTTTAAAATGAATTGACTCAACACAACAGTGACTAAAAATTAAAATCACTAAAATAGTAAAATGTAAACCCTTAGCCCCAAATTAAACAAACGTTCAAACTTCAAAACTTTCTTCATCTTTCTCGTCGTCTTCAAGCTTCAACTGAGAAGCGCTGACTCTGAGCCGCCAACCGCCTTCTAGTCTTGCGTTTTCAGATAGTTCTTAGCAATATGGCAATTGACAGTCATTCAATTATCTATGCTAAGAAATCTTTTGGCATGTAAAGAAAATAAAAATCATCTTATTTTTAATTAACACATGATGAAACTATTAATACTTTATTTTATTTCCTCTTTATTTTTATTCACACCGAAAATCGATTGAAAAATATCGAACTATACCGAATCGAAGTAGAAAAAACCGAACCGAACTGATCTAGTTTGGTATAAACTATAATACACACTTTTCTAAAATTAAATATCGAAAAACGAACCAAAATTTGATTAAATCGAAATGATGAACCAACCGCCCACCCCTAATTTACGAGATCTGAATTTGATTTGATTTTTCCATTCTAGTGGCATTTGTATGTTCAAGTTCATTTTTTGAGTTGGTTTGAGTTATATGTCAAACTTTTTGTGGGATCTATAGGACGCATGTTTGATCCATAATTACAATCATTAATACTCGCATTAGATAACATTAGCTATTATATCCTTTGAGTGGGGGCATTCTCTAGACACTACTAATATGAATGATTGTACACTAGGTTGTCTTTTTCTTTGGTAACTAAATTTCACTAAAAGTTTTTAACATTAAATTTTAATTTTGTGTTTTTTTCTTCATTGTTTTAAATATCATTTGGTGGTATATTTGATGATGTTAAGAAATAATTTTGTGGTTATTAATTATATATATATATATATATATATATATATATATATATATATATATATATATATATAGAGAGAGAGAGAGAGAGAGAGAGAGTGGCAGAGCCAAGATTTTCAATAAGGGGGTTCAAAATTCGTAGAAATAGACAAACGGAGTAGTCGAAGGCAGTGGCGGAGCCAGATTTATCAGTGAAAGGGTTCAAAAAGTGAAGAAATAGACACACAAAGTAGCCAAAAGGGGTTCGACATCTACTATATATATCTAAAAAATTATTTTAACCATATAAAAATGATATAATTTTTCGCGGAAGGGGATTTGTATGAACAATGTGGCTCCGCCACTGATCGAAGGGGGTTCAACATCTACTA
This sequence comes from Solanum lycopersicoides, assembly GCA_022817965.1. Taxonomy (NCBI): domain Eukaryota; kingdom Viridiplantae; phylum Streptophyta; class Magnoliopsida; order Solanales; family Solanaceae; genus Solanum; species Solanum lycopersicoides. The sequence goes on along the minus strand of CM040629.1, from coordinate 91,152,767 downwards.
CATATACATAAAAATATTATTTATAATTTTTCGTCGAAGAGGGAGTTCGGACGAACCCCGTTGTACCAAGGTGACTTTGCCCCTGTATATATATACGACTTAACTCTTAATAGAAATATGTTATCTAATGAAAGTTCTCATAGTTTGTTCCTTCACATCAACCTTACAAGATTATTATACGTGATAACAGAAATGTGAGTAAATAATATTTTAATGTAATGACATGAATGATTAAATATAAGACATGAATTTTAACACATATTCATGATCATTACGTCTTAGTTTTACACCAATTTTTAGAAACTAAAGAAAAATAACCTAAATAAAAATGTTTAATAGCATGTCAATATGATTATATAGATTTAATACCTAAGCATGCATACACAATAAGAATCATAAGCAAATAGTCAAGTGAAATTCAATTTCATAGAGTAATTTGAGTTATCGATGATATTATCATTGTGGTAAAGATAGAAATGCGAGAAAAATCATAATGCGAAACATAATATATAGCTTGGATATATTAACAACTAGCTCAGATATATTATAAAATAATTCAGATTTTTTAATATGTAGCTCGTACACATTAAATACTGGCTCGGATACATTAATATGTAGCTCGGGTATATTAATATATTAGGAGATAAATAAGGGATATTAGAGGTCTTTTGAAATAGAAGGGGATATTGGAAATAAGGAAACGTGTATTTCAATAGAAAATTTCCTTTTTATATCACATTATATGTATTAGAAGTAAACATGTTGGGGATGTAGCTCAAATGGTAGAGCGCTCGCTTTGCATGCGAGAGGCACGGGGTTCGATCCCCCGCATCTCCATTTTTTTGGTTTAAAAAATAAGTAACATTATCATATATTATATTTAATTTTATGATTTGAGTAACAAATATAGTTTTATTTGGAAGTTGTTTTTCTTTCGAAATGTTGAATTATAAAAGTCATGCCTTTTTTCTAAGAAAAACAATTTTATTTGATATTCGATGTAAAGTTGAAGTACTGATATCGGATACAATCATTTACTCACCAATCAAACTTATCGTTGATATTATTACTATTACCAACCTTTAAATCATTTATATTGATTATTTAATTGTTACTCTCATCAATTAATTAGATTTATTACTCTTACCAATATATAAATCATTTATATTGTGAAATACATACTCAACGTGAAGAGAATTATCGATATTACATGGAAAAATTATAAGTATTGAAGAGTCATACACTACCATTCATGTTTAATTTTACCTTTTTATTATTGAACTAAAATTTGATCAATAGATATTACATTTCTTTTAGAATAATTGCTTTGTGATAGAGTATTATATTTTTATTATAATTTTTTTTATTTGATAAGATTATATAAAGAAATGAAATAAACTTCAAAACTTATTAATTTTATGAATAAAAATATAATTTAAAAATCCAAATAACATATACAAACAAAATATTCTTAGAATCATGATTCGTTAAGGTACATCTATATGCCTACGAAATGTGTTATCTCACAACATAAAATCAACGATATACCTTAGCCAATAAGGTATGCATATATAGGCCATATACATATATAGTTAGTGCTCGGTGATGGAGCCAATTTATAGTTAGAAATTCATCCCAATTCGTTTTCACAAAAAATATAAGTATTATTTATACATAGTTTGATTTTTGTAAATGTTTTTTTTTTTTTTGATAAGTTAGTGTGTATTAAGATAATAGTTTTTATCTATATAATTCATTTCATTTATATAAAATTTTAAATATCAATTATATGGTACGTTAAATGGTTAAAATAATTGTTGGTGATATATTGATTGGAAAAAAAAATGGCTTGATACATCTACCGTAACACAAATGCAATATTTATATTTAACTTTTGTCCTTATCAATCTCAACTATATATATTGCTTAAAGATGATAAATTAATATAATTAATGTACACCCCAAGTAAATCCAAATTACTTTGGAGAAAATAATATACTTGTCATTATTTGATTGGGTAATTTAAAAACCTTTTTAATGCTTGTCTAACAAGCATGGAATACTTGTACTAGGTAAATTTTTTTGGAAAATCTTTTTGGCCAGAAAATTTAGCCAGAATTTGATCAGAATGAGATTTTTTATTTATGAAATTTTATTTTTTAAAATATTTTTACCCTTTTATCTTTAATATCTTTTACTAAAAAATTTAAGAAAGATTGATTTATTTTAAAATAAAAATAAAAATATAATTTTTAAATTTTTTTGATCAAATTCTGGTCAAATTTTCTGGCCATTTAGCATTTCTTATTTCTTGTTATTTAAATGATACATAAAAAATGGAGTTGAGAGGTTAAAACAACATGTAATTCAGTTGAAATGTCCAAAATAAAATTTAGTGGAAAGCTTAAAGTTGTATTGTGTATGTGTTTGGAGGATAATATATAATTACCTCCTCCAATTTATAACCTTACTTTAAAAAATATATTTTAATTTTGACCCTCAAAATAATTTTAAATCAGTATAAATTAATTTTTTTTTTCCTTATCAATCCTAGTTTGAGTAAGAAATATAATTTTTACATCAAACACAACTGATCACGTGTTAAAAATATCGGAAAAAGAGGAAAAAGAAATAATTTTTGTAAATTAATAGTTTATATTTATAAAATAAGAAGGAAAGACTACCATCTCTAACTTTTATTCAAATTTTATACTTATATGTAAATAAATTTAATTATTTTGTATTAATTTAAAATTGTTATAAAAAATAATTATGTTGTGAAACTACTTTGAGGAATGATGAGTTATGAATGTTAAAATGTGGCCAACCTACACATGCCCATCATGTGACAAGAATTCTTCATTTGTTTTACATTCCAAAGTGTGTCAATGAAAGGGACTACATATCCAAAAAGTAATAAAATGTGCCATACTTTGATTTATTTTATGCTATGATATAAAATATATCCATAAAATTAAAATTTACATGAAGAGTTACTATATATTCATCAACTACATAAACTTAATTTGGGTTATGGCTTTAGTTTTCCTCACCACAAGGTAAGTTTTATATATTTTATTGTCTTAAAAGAATGATTATACAAAAATTAATTTTTGTTTCACAGGAGTATAACTTAATAGTATGAAATAAAAAAATAATTATCACCAAAAAATTTGGTACAGTAGGTGAGGTCATGAGGCTACTTTTTTTAATGAGTAATTTCTGATTTAAGCGATTGATATAAAAAAGATCTTGATAAGGAGCGTTATCTCTCGAATGAGGTTTTATCTAATATGAATTTTAATCACTCGATTTTCAATCTACATACATTTTATTCATCCCGTATTATAAACCAATACTATGTGGCCTGTTTGACCATGCGATATGATATTATGATACGGTATCATGATATGGTATTATAATATGAAATTATGAGATAAAATTGAAGTTTTGTTTGGACATACGATATGAAATTGTCTTGTATATTTTCTCATAAACATAAATATCCAATAAGTTTTTAAACTATTAAAATAGCCGCCCCAATTATTTATTCAATCTTATCAAATAAATAAAAATTTATAAGATTGTACAAAGTTATTTGTTCTCCACTTAAGTAATTGTTTCATTTAACTTTAATTTAATAAAAAAATTGAACATAAATGGTAGTGTACTAGTCTTTAATATAATTCTTCCACATAGTACAAACAATTTCCTCATGTTGAATTTGCATTTCTTGATCATGCGACCATAAATATTTCATCATTTTAACAATCTGTTGGTGTGAGTTAAAATGACTATATATTGGTGTGAGTTAAAATGACTATATGTTGGTGAGAATAATAAATTTTAATAAGTAAGGATGTGATTATAAATTTTATTTACATATGAAATAAATGATGAGTAGATATAAATATGGAGTTATTTTAACAAAATATAAACTCGTGAATCAATTTTTATATTAAAATATCTCAAAATGGTTTTTGGAAAATATGAAATCATATTTTATGATATGAAATCATGCTATAAAATCAGCATCAAATCACATATATAACACCAATTTCATCACATAATATCATATTATGATATAATATCGCATGACCAAACGCCGTGATAATAACATTTGAGCATGACAAAAACTTGAAATTTGTTGGCGTGATTGATTTAATGGAAAAAAATTGTGATACAAAAACAAATGTCAAACAATTATTGGTTAATTTGAAACGCAAAAATTACTATTTTGTCCTACACACAGCACTCTGTCCCCCTTCTCTTCCACTCAACACTTCTCTCTCTACTGTATCTCAAATTTCACCCTATAAAGGTAGAGAGAGAGAGTAAAGTGAACGCCACTGTTGACACACCTGCAGTTCACTCACCATTGTTAGGGTCTTCTTAGAGAAAAAACAAAGCTATTTTCATTCGTCTGGGAACTGACACAGAACCCGAAAAAACAAAATGCTGGTTCAGAATTAAACTGAATTTGAACGATCTAGCTAACGTATTGAACATATATGCCTTCACATTGCTAGGGTTAGTTCTAATTTACACTATTTTGTTACTTTTTTATGCGATGATTGTTAATTGTTAGGGTTCTTTTAGTTGTTGATGTTCATGTGCTTGAGGTATAGTGGCTCATGGTTCAAAATTTGGTGGATAATGATATTGGTGAGGTGCAGTAACACACATATCACAAGCTGTGATTTTTTTTTGTTCTGATTAGATTAGTTGTTTGGATTTAGCTTTATCTAAAAGTTGTAAGTTTTGGAAATTTATTGCATACTTGTTTTGTTTATATAGTTGTTATGCATTGGAATTGGCTAGTTTGAAATTTGTGGAGTTTTCTATACTTAAGCAGCTATGACTTTGAAGGTTCTGATAGGAGGAAACTAACTGATAGACATACCAAAATGCTGGTTCAGAGATGAACTGAATGTGGACAATCTAGCTCGGTTAGTGAAGATCTCTGTTTTCGTATTGTTAATGTTAGTTCTTGTTTCTGCTGTTCTCTCACTTTCTTTTTCAATTGTATTTGTATGTTTTACTAGTAATTTAATGGGGTTTTCAGTTGCTCAAGAAAGCTAATTACTTTGCAAATTCAAATACCTCCTACTTGAACTTTGCTTATCTAGGACTTTTCTATGAGAATTGCTAACTTATTTTGCTTGTTATATTTAATATGGAATTTCACATTGCGTTTTTCATTTGAAATTGTTTTTTCCTATGACCAAATTTAGCATTTGATAGTTGATACTGACAATTTATATCTAGCCAAGTGCTACTAGTTTGGGATTTAGGCATAGCTGATTGACTGCGGTATATAACCTGATCTGAAGGAATTTCACATTAATAGTATGCCATTTCAACTCTTGCTTTAATAAAATTCTACTTGTCACATACATTCTGCTTAAAATCACCTATTTTTGAAGTAAGATCTATCACGTAAAAGATTATTTTTTGAAATTATTTCATGAAATATATTTATTTCCTTTTTTGTTTGCTCATGAAACTATCCAATACTCACTCTGTCTCTCAAGCTTATTTAAACTCACAAAGTTGCTGTTCTTCTGTATATATATTTGGGATTCTATGTGTTGCTCACTCTTATTCTTGATTTTCCTGAAATATAAGAGGCATTGAGGGTATATATGAAAGAAGCCAATCTGAAGATTCTACTATCTTAGTCAAGGAGGGGAGGGGAAGATGGAATCCAGTATGCTGCTTGATTATGCGGTTTTCCAGCTGTCACCAAAACGCTCTCGGTGAGTGATTGCTATGCATTTGTTGCACTTGTGGAGAATTTTTTTAAATTTTCTTGATTTGTCTCATTTCTTATGGTAAATTGCTTGGGCAGATGTGAATTGTTTGTTTCCAGTGATGGTAATACGGAGAAACTGGCATCAGGATTATTAAAGCCGTTTGTGACCCATTTAAAGGTTGCAGAAGAACAAGTTGCATTGGCTGTTCAGTCTATAAAGCTTGAAGTTAAAAGGTGTAAAAATTCTGAAACATGGTTCACAAAGGGAACGCTAGAAAGGTAATTACGCATCCTACTTGTCCAGGAGATACTGGGAAAATGAAGAGTGATGTGATTGATCGCTGATGTCACATGTATTCCAGGTTTGTGAGGTTTGTCAGCACACCAGAAGTTTTGGAGCTTGTCAATACCTTGGATGCAGAAATGTCTCAACTTGAAGCTGCCGGAAGAATATATTCCCAAGTAATGAACTGTCATTGTTAACTGTCATTGTTAACTGTCATATACAAGTCGCTTAACTACTTGTAAAAATATAACTTTCTTTTTCCTTTATTTCAGGGAGAAGGGTATCAGTTTAGTAGCACAGGTATGAATGCTTGATAACCTATCTGTATTGGTTAAAGAACGTTACTTTGGGTAATGGGCATTTTGGGTGGTCTTGAACTCCCTTACAACATCTGATGAACATTAATTTCGATAAGTGCTCGTGGTTTCTGTAGTCATTACTTAATAAGCTCTCTTTATTTAAACTTGAGTGTGTTTTAAATGCTGTACTAAGTTTATTGTTCCATTATTCACGTGTGTCAATTTTGGCTATTACGTTTGATATTCAGGACTCACTTTTATTCTAAATTACTGTATTTACTCGCTAGTTCTGTGGCTCTCTGTTGGTTTTCTCTGACGTTGCTATCGGCTTCATAATTCTTCCAGGAAGTGGTGGATCTGGAGTTACAGTAGCAGCTGATGCAACAAAGTATACCCTCTTTTGGCCTTTACATGCATGGTTGCTTGTAGCATTTGTTGCTTTATTTCATGTTCCCTACTGCCTGTTTACACAGGAAGGAGTTATTGCGAGCTATTGATGTGAGGCTTACTGCAGTACGGCAGGACTTAAGTACAGCTTCTTCTCGTGCAGCAGCTGCTGGTTTCAATCTAGACACAGTATCAGAACTTCAAATGTTTGCAGATCAGTTTGGTGCCCATCGCTTGAAGTAAGAATATCTTACGCCTTTCTTTGTGCATTAGCTTCTTTCAAACCCACCTTCCTCCTCTCTGTCTGTCCTCATGAGAAGTTAGTCTAGGGTTCAATCTACCCCAATATCCTAATTGTTGTTGTTTAAGCTAGGAAGGCATGCTGATCCAATTGCCTATCTGCACAGTAAGTGTCCAGAGTCTCTTGGTGTGCTTATTGTGTTTAAATTAGCTGGTTACTCATTAGAAAGGTTGGAGCTTTGTGGGTGAATTCTGGTTTCAGATTGTCTGGGACAATGACAAATAATCCTTACACTTAGAGCACATTTTGTGCCTTGTACTTGAAAAGTCGTCTCAACTTTAAAATGTACAAGGCTTAATAATGCCTTACAGTTTTAGTGAATGATAAACGAAGATGAGGTGCATAAAAAGGTAATACACAAGAATTTTCGAAAATAAAGGAAAGCATGTTATTGCAAAACAAGATCAACATTTTGACAACACTTTGGAATTTGTATGACAAATAAACAATTTGAAGTTCACAGTGGACATTGTTCACAAGAATTAAAGAAAGAACTCTTTTTTGTGAGAATGGTGGTGTTGAGGTCAACTTGCGTACACCTCAACTATTCCACCAGGTACTTGTATGTAATAATGTTTCTTGACAAGTAGCTGAAATAGCAATAAACTTTTACTATTTGGAAGTCTTGGCTCACCAAAACATGTGACCAAATGTAATGAGCAACATATCTAGTGAAACCCCTAAGTAGGTCTGGAGAGGGTAAGATGTACACAAATCTTACCCCTACCTATGTGGGGTAGAGAGACTATTCTCAATAGATTCTCAGGAATCTCAGCACAATGATGCATTACCAAAACAGGCTAGAAAGAAAAAAATAACGGCAACAAAATGACAAAATAAACACAACCAATGAAGCAATAGATAACAGAGAAAAATTCGATGCAAAAGATATTACACAAGTACTAAATGGTAATACTACTAATAAGAAGAAAGGAGAAGAGGAGACTAGCTCCCTCTCTCTCCCACACAAAGGTGATACAACACTCGGCTACTTACTAACCTTCTGTCCTATTTCTCAACCTCCAACCTTCCTATCAAGGCCAAATCACCTCCCTCAACTCTTCTTCGACCTACCTCTACCTCTTCTAACACTCGCTATTGACTATTGCCAACCTCTCAGGCCTCCTCACTGGTGTGTCCGTACACCTTGTCTTCACATGCCCGAACCATCTCAACTTCGCTTCCCTCATCTTGTCCTCCCGAGAGGCCACTCCCACCTTGCAGTGTATAGCTTTGTTCCTGATCATATCTTTCCTAGTATGCCACAGCCATTTGAGTATCCTCATTTCTGCTACCTCCATCTTTTGAACATGTGCATTCTTGACTGACTAACACTCTGCCCTATACAACAAAGTAGGTCTAACTGCCGCTCGGTAGAACTTACCCTTAAGCCTTGGTGACACATTTTCATCACATCACATTTGACCAAGTATAATTTGCTTATATGCTTGACGAAATAGTGAGCACATCAATGCTTACATATCAATGATATCCACAACATTTGTATTTTATAGTGGATAATATACTTCAGCTTCTTTATTTTTTTCGTTCCCTTTGGGTTATGGAACCAGATCATTTATTACCTTTTTACAATTTCTAATATATAAATGGATCTCTTTTTTTTTCTTTTTCAGTGAAGCATGTAACAAATTTATATCCTTGAGTGAGAGGCGGCCAGACTTGATCAATCCGTGGAAAGGAGGGGTGCCAAGAGATGATCAAGCTGTTCGTTGCTCTTATGGATCAGACATGTCGATTGACGAGGACCCTGCTATATCCGTCCAGCCATCCACTCTGTCCCATTCGACCAGTCGAGAATCCTATTTGAAACAACAGCAACATCCACATCACCTTGACCAATATATGCCCTCGATAGGTCAGCAACTGACACCCCTCTTGCAACATAGTAGGGAATCTAACATAAAATCAGAAGAGAAGAGTAAGGAAAGGGAAGTCATTGCTGAGAAAGAAAAGGAAGAGGACACTTCATCGAAGCAAGCTGAGTCGACCGAGCTTAGTAGACATAAAAGGCGGCTCAGCGTGCAGGACCGTATCAGCTTGTTTGAGAACAAGCAGAAGGAGGAAAATTCTGGGAGCGCTGGCAAGCCAGTGGTTGGAAAACCTGTAGAGCTTCAGAGGTTGTCATCTGGTGTCTCGGTCCCTCCTGTCACTGAAAAGGCGGTGTTGAGAAGATGGAGTGGTGCCAGTGATATGAGCATTGATTTGACTAGTGACAAGGACACTGAGAGCCCTCAATGCACTTCTTCTGCCTCTGTTTCTCAGTCCAAGCCAAAGGACCAAAAGGCATCAGGTTTGACTGATACAGCAAGTTTTGGCAGGCCAAATTTATGTAGTGTTCCATCTGTGGTTGGTAGCAGCAAATTAAATGAACAGACAGATGCGAATTTGAGGGTTTATACAAATGAAAAGGAAGAGGTGGCTGGTGCAAAGCAATTAACTGGTTCTTGTAGGAATATTGAAGTCTCTTCCAAGTCTATATCAAATTCTACTTCAGGTATCTTTGATAGTGATGGATGGAAAGAACAAGCTAGTGGAAAGGCTAGGTCAATCCCATTTATTAGAAGGGCTGAGGAAAAGAGTCTGAAAAATCAACTGGAACCTGGAGGACAGTTGCTCACATCCCCTGGAAGTAAGAGCGATCAAATTACTTCAACTCCCAACTCAAACTTCAAGGGGTTCCAAGGGGGTGATGAGTTTGGAGGGAGTAAAGGCCAATTGGTTCATCAGGCTCCTGGCCTGAACAAAAATGGTGCTCAGCAAGAGTGTGAATTTGCGAAGGCCAAGATTTGGAATCATGAGGAACCTGGATCAAGTGATCTTTCAGTTTCACGACGAGATAAGGCCTCTCAAAGGACTACAGAGGACTCTGTGCAGTTGGATAGTAGTTCTAGAGTAGAAGTTACGGAATATTTTTCTGATAAAGGGATTGAAAATAATTCTCGTTACCTGCAATCAAGATTGCGATCACCTGGTGAAACTGAGGAAGTTGAAAAGGTTGAGTTGGCCCCGTCTGAGAAAGTAGAAGGTGCTTCTGGATCAAAGGGAGAGGATTTCAGACACCAACTAGTGAAGCTTAAAAAACAAGGTGCTGCTGAACAGATCAGGAAGGCACAAGATAGCAGAGATGAAAGCAATTCTGGAACTAGCAAAGTGATGTTGTCCAGCAAAATGTTTATGGAGGCTCAGGAGGGACCCAAGTCGTTTTTGACACCCCCTATAGGGAAAGTTCAGAGGGCAAGGCAGTCAAAAGGAAACCAGGAGTTGAATGACGAGTTGAAAATGAAAGCTAATGAGCTTGAAAGGCTTTTTGCTGACCACAAACTACGTGCCCCTGAAGACCAATCTAATTCTAACAGGAAGAGCAAGGCCAGCGACATGCAAGGATGGCAAGTTGCAACTTCTTCCAACAAGAAGCCTGTTGTAGATAATGCTCTTGTTCAATTATCTGATAGTTACATGTTGAGAGAACCTGCCACAAGTTCCAATGATATAGAGAGATTTGCTGTTACTCCACTGACTAAAGAGGCTAACAATCAGACCTTTGGAGATTTTTTAAATAGGACTTCATCTGAGCTATGTTTTTCAGATGGCTCCCAAGGAAAATTCTATGAGAGATATATGCAGAAACGGGATGCAAAACTTAGGGCAGAATGGAATTCTAAGAGAGTTGAGAAGGAAGCCAAATTGAAGGCATTGGAGGATAGCCTTGAGAGGAGTAGAGCTGATATGAAGACTATGTTTGCAGGATCCACTGACAAGGGCAGTGCTGTCTCTGGTGCTCGTCGGCGTGCTGAGAGACTTCAATCATTTAATTCTAGGTCCATTTTGAAGAGAAACCAGGTAATTTAATTCTTCTCTATCATTAAATTAAGCAATACCTACACACGTGCACATTACTGCTTTTTGTTCTTAGAGTTGATTGGTTGTTTTTCTGTTATGTGTAACCAACCTTGAAGAAGTTTCCTTTAACAGCAACAATTAGTTTTTGAGCAAAGTGATGAAGAAGAAGGTATTTCTGAATTTCCAAAGCAGAAAAAATATGGTGAAGACAGGTCTTTTGATGAAACATTTGTTGGGGAAGATGGTTCTAAAAACACTCAGAACAAGAAACAGTTACCTGTCAAAAGTTTTTCTTCATCCACCCCTCGCACTTCACTAGTACCTGTTCCAAGGTCTGGCAAGAAAGTTTCTAGTAGTTCTTCAGGTAGACGAAGGTTTCCATCTGACAATCCTCTTGCTCAGTCTGTCCCAAACTTCTCTGACATCAGAAAGGAAAACACCAAGTCTTCTTCTGCAGTTGGTAAAACAACTCATTCACAATCTAGAAACTATACCCGTGATAAAAGCTCCAGAGAAGGGGTATCTCTTGTCAAGGAGGACAAATCATGGCGATCACAATCCTTGAGGCAAAGCTCTGCCGATGTCGGAGAATTTAGGGAAGCATCTCCATTGAATTCAGATGGTATTGTGGCACCACTCAGGTTTCAGATGGAGCAAAGTCTCAATGATAAATTTCTAGAAAATTCAGACTTGAAGACTTTCTTAGTAAAGGGTAAAGACCCTGTCTTCAGCACTAGAGCTGGTCTGACTAAGAAAGGGTCTTCTGTCATATCAAAGGTTGAGGACAATGATAACGAATATGATGACATGGTCCTTGAGCCTAAAGATACAGCCGATAGGCTCCAGGATAAGGAAGAGGAAGAATTTGAGAAAATGACAGCTGAACTTGGGTCATACTTTGATAATGGGGAGCCAAGACTGAGCCATGATTCAGAGAAGATGGTGACCTCTGGATCAGAAAGTGGTGATGTTTTGAGATCATTTTCTCAGGTGGACTCTGCTCTTGAAGCTGTATTGCCTTCCAACTTTCGTTCTGGTGGAACTGTACAAGATTCTGTGGGAGAAAGTCACGTCTCATGGAATTTACATGCTCACCACCCTTTTTCTTATGCTCAAGAGATATCTGATGTTGATGCATCTGTGGACTCGCCTGTGGGAAGTCCTGTGTCCTGGAATTCACAGTCTCTAAGTCAGACAGAGAGTGATGCAACTAGAAATAGAAAGAAATGGGGAATGGCTAAGAAACCTATATTTGTGGCGAATGCTGCTCAAAGTCAATTGCGCAAGGATACATCTGGAGGATTTAAACGGTTATTGAAATTTGGGAAGAAAAATCGTGGCACAGATAATATAGTTGACCTGATTTCTGCAACTACCTCTGAAGGAGATGATGACACAGAAGATGGACGTGATCCTTATAATCGATCTTCAGAATATCTTAGAAAGTCAAGAATGGGCCTCTTACAAGGGCATCCACTCGATGATAGCTTGTGCGGGGATGAGGTTTTCAGTGAACGAGGTGAAATTTTGATGTTCCATTCTATAAAAGAAATGTTCTTGTTTCTATATGGCAGATTAATATTGGTCTCCTGAAATTTGAATAATTGTTCTTACTGTTAATTGTTTTACGGTGACACTGTTAACAAAATGATATTATTGATCAGTTAAAGAGTGGCTTATTACCATATTTATTGTAAGCTCAGGACACCCAGATTTGTGGTGTATTTATTGAGAAAATTTGACATTTGAACAAACAAATAGTACTACAATTACATGCAAATGTGTCTGATAGGAAGTGTGTAACTGAATATTAAGATTAAGGTAAGGGATCTTTTTTTCATAACGATTTTATTGAAAGACAAAAGGTGATAATGAAAAACACATCACGTAATTAGAGGTAGATATGATTCTATAAAACTTACTTATAAGAAAAAAGGAAATAATTATGGTTCTTGAGGAAAATAAACGTGCTTATTATCTGCAACTTCATGTGGTGTGTTTTAACTCTCTTACTATTTGAGTTTTTAAGTTCCTATTTTTTTTTCTACATCATTCAATCAGTTATATTGAATCTGGTTGCCTATATGAATCCTCTACCTCTATATCCCATTCAACTCTATTTAGGTCCATTTCATTCCACTTCGAAATAATTCAATACCTGTAAAAGTTAAGTGGTAACAGATGATATTCTGTGCAGATCACTGTAGTGTTGTATGTCCAGCGAAAATTCAGGGGTGATGCTACCGAGATTTCTTATAAAGAAAATTTGGAAGAAAAGGAGATCCTCAGTTTTTCTTTTTGCAAAGTGGTCCATTTCACTTTTGCTCTATCTAATGTTAAGTCAATTTCACGAGCATGAAGTAATGGAAAAAACTCCTACCCCTGGAGTTTTTAGGTCTTAACCTCTATGCATGTAAATGTAAATGAGGATGTTTTGGGAGATTCAGTTGGTGATTTCTTATTCACTTTCCTTCCGTTGCGTGTTTGAGTTAATTATCCAGTCATCTCTTTCCAGCTTTATTCTTAACATTCTAAATTTAAGGTTACTAACTGAACGATCTTTTCTTCTGGCAGTTCAATCCTTGCACACTTCTATTCTGGCACTTCCAGATAATTTCAAATCGAAGGAGGATTATTTATCAGGGAGCTCAATTAAAGGTGACTACTTAGCATGTAAAGTTGGTCTTTCCTGTCATGCTCTCTGTGTTCTTTATTTTCTATCATTTAAAAGCCACCATGTGAAGAAACTTCGCACCAGGGATATGACCAAAAACATTAAAAAAGGACAACAGAAATGGTATAGAACTTTTGTGGTAGCATAGTAGTCACTTCGCTTCATAATAATAGAAAAGAGCTCACAGGTTTGTATTTTGTTAGAAAAACATAAAAAAGAAACAAGCTTACAGAATTTTGTTTTTCATAAGGTAAATAATTTTATTACTAAGGAGAAAATCTCTTTTGTACAAGCAATCCAAAAAGTGGAGAATCTACAGCATAATATGATTCTCTACAAATGGCAGCCTATCTTCTATTCAAACTAGTATTTTATGAGCACCTACAAGAAACTAGGAATGAGAGATTATTCCTCAAATGTACCCCTCGAAAGCCCTCTTATTTCTTTCCTTCCACAGGACTCACATGAGTGATAGTGGGGTAGCATCCTACTCTTTGACTTCTCTTAAATTTTCAGCTGGGGAGTACTTGGCGTTGCCGATTGCATCCGAACCGTTACACGAGATATCTTATGAATAAAATATTATGTGTTTATATATAATCAATTTTTATTAGTTTTAGTTCAATAACAGATGATATTCTGTAAATCATTTTAGAGAGACAGCTGGCTAAGTTGTCGGTTTTATTTACTCTCATTTTTGTAGATTGCCACCCTCTTGGTTTAAATATTAGCAATTTTTTTGTTCTTATTTTCTAATTTTTATAAAGGTATTAACCTACTTTCTAAATGAGGACCGACTGCCATTAGTGTGAGGTGAACAGTGTTTTCAGGTGGTGTCTGACTTGAGTAGAACTCCATTTAGTAGCTATAAGCTGTAACCGTGCTTCCGATTAGCTTAGTGGGTGAGATAATCTGTTTTATGGTTTTGCTACTAGATTCCTTAAACTTGTTAAGTTTATTGAAAAACTAATGTTTGGATAATACATTTTTCTTGGTATTTTGTCACTTAATCTTAGGATCTTACCAATTTAGGCTAGACGTTCAGTTGATACTCCCAAGTCTTCTACATTCTTGCAGCTGAACATGCACAATAAGTACTGTCGTTCCATCTGAATTCTAATGCTTGTTATGACTTCCTGTGTTGAATTGGTCAGCACAGACATTACTCTATTGCAGAAATTTGAAGTCTGCAAGATTATTATGATTCAGTGATCCGAAGTAATTTACATGCTAACTTTTGTTTAATTTACTGTTTGTACAGCTCCAAAATCATTTTTTTCCTTATCGACATTCAGAAGCAAAGGTAGTGATTCAAAACCAAGATAGGTCTTTCCGAAGTATTAAAAGTTCCCTCTGGTTAAGCAATTGGAATTTCCTTCACAATATTCAAACAGTAATTTACACAGAGACTGAGGTAGGTTATTCTACAGTCATCTGTGTATGGTGTATAGTTAGTGTATCGTCGAGCTTGAGAGGCCTTGCTTCCACTTAGCTATCTCTAGCAATTTTCTCGGAATAGAGTTTTGTATATTATCTTAAGATAATGGTCCCTGAAGAGGAATGATTATGTGATTTTGTAAGTTAAGAGCCATTCTTTTCTTACATTGCCATATACATTGATTTTGGGTAAATATCAGAAGATGGAATTGTGTTCAAAAATCAAATGTTGCGCGAGTAGAAGGTAGCTATTTGATCTGCTGTATTATAGCTTGTAATATAAGGCATATCGCGATGTATAACCTTGTTATCTAGTACCACTATGTCATTTTGCATTGCCTAGACCTCTGGAATTTCTCGATAACGCCCATTCAATGTGTTTGTTCATACAAAAATTTCAGCAATGGATCAAAATTTGCAAATTTCTGGTTGTAGCATGTGAGGTTTCATTGGGATTGTATCATTTGTGACCTTGTGAAGAGAGTTGAAAGTTCTGATGTTTTTGCTTTTAGTCAATTGTCAATGGGGGAAAGTAGATGTGATCTGTGTTTGTTTTGGTTCCAGAAAATGTTTTCTTAATTCTTACGTCAAAAATCTTGAGAAATATTTTCCATCGGAAAATAAATTCTTCAAACAATGAAGAAAATGACTTTCCTAATGAAAGTACGGAAAATAATTTCCTTTAGTAGCATTTCACAAAGATCACTTATTTTTTCCAAAAAAAAAAAAAGTTTTTCCTGTCATACCAAACAAACTTTTTAGTGCAGCCGATTGCCTACAAGCTTGACTCACCAACACTACCAGAAATTGTTTTCTAAAAGGAAATAATTTACCAATTATGTGGGTCAATTCCAAAAGAAAGTGCCACAATATCTTGTTCTTTTTTTTTCTTCAAAAAAAAGCTTTAGAATTATTAATATGATGAGCCAATTAATCAATCTTTGCCTAACGTCAATAATAATGGATGCTCATCACTCGAAACTCAATAATTACAATGGAATGTGTTTGACTCATCATCTAGCTAAATTTTATATTTCATATATAAATAGGATTTCTTGGGTTTCTGTCTTTCCAAGCTGTGTTGTAACTAATGCAATGATATCTTATGGACATCTATAACATATTTTAAAGTTATGCAACAAAGAATTCTCTAAAAAAAACCACTCAATCATTACACTATGCAAAAAAAAGTTTTTAAGGAATGTACTTTTAATAGTCCTACATAGACTTGCAAAATAAAAAAACTTATTTTTTACTCTCTCAACAGCTCAATCCCCTATTCCTTAAAATACCTAAACTGACCAGCAAAACAACCATATCATCAAATTGACTATATTACCCCTCAAAAAATGACAAGAATGTCACAAGACTCATTCACAAATTGGACATAATGGTCATTTTAAGAACAATATAAGGGCCCCCCTTATGAAGCTGGCAACAAATAAGACCAGAAAGTTTGTTGCCTTGGCTTAGAAGCCAAGATAAGTTAGACACAAACTTGAATGCAATAGAAAGTTACACAAAAAAGTTGCTTTTATTGCACAAGGATTGATTTCTCTTACATTTGCCATTGTGTTTGTTCATTTTCTGTCTTTTTGTTTCTTGGTGCACCACAATTGTTGAGGTATGTTTATGCTAAACTATAGGTATTCTAACAAGGAAATTTTCAAAAATAGTTTAAGAATGCTACATTTGAATTTTCACTTTTTTTGCTAGTTTCATATATGAACTATCAGGTTGAATTTTCACTTTTTTGATACATAAGCTATCAGGTTGAATTTTTACTTTTTTGATACATAAACTATCAGGTTGATTTTTTTTTTTTTTGCAAGTTTCATACATAAACTATCAGGTTGAATTCTCACTTGTTTGTGAGTTTCATACATAAACTGTCAGGTTGAATTTTTATTTTTTTGCAAGTTTCATACATGAACTATCAGGTTAAATTCACTTTTTTTGCGAGTTCTATACATAATCTATCAGGTTGAATTTTCATTATTTTTGCAAGTTTCATACATGAACTATCATGTTGAATTTTTACTTTTTTTGCGAGTTTCATAGATAATCTATCAGGTTGAATTTTCACTTGTTTGCGAGTTTCATACATGAACTATTAAGTTGAAATTTCACTTTTTTGTGAGTTTCATACATAAACTATCAGGTTGAATTTTCATTTTTTTTGCAAGTTTCATACATGAACTGTACAGTTGAATTTTCAATCTTTTCGTGAGTTTCATACATAAACTATCAGGTTGAATTTTCACTTGTTTGCGAGTTTCATACATGAACTATCAGATTGAATTTTCACTTATTTTTGTGAGTTTTCTACTTGAACTATCATGTGTTTGTGTTTTCTACTGAATTATTATCAATTATTTATCAAAACACATCTCGAAGTTGACTAGACAAAATGCTTGAAAACAATTGCCTAAAGGTGAGTGTCAACTTAATTTGCCTATTAAATTTCGTTCACATGGCAACTGACTCATTAATTTCGATACATGTTTTGATAATTTAGATAGGGAACTCGCAAAATAGTGATTCTCCGGGTGTGTATTTGACCATTATCTCTTCTTGAAAGGACCTTCTTGATCTTCCTTTTGTATTTGTGTGATTCAATTTTGTTAACATGAATATGCAACATGTTTTAGGTGAAAGATGGCGTCTCTCGTACCAGAAGTACTAATTAAGCTTCTACAGAGTATGAACTCCAATGTAAAAGTCCGCGGAGAGTATAGATCAGTACTTTTACAAGTAATCAGCATTGTCCCCGCGTTGAGTGGTTCAGAACTCTGGCCAAACCACGGATTCTTTATCAAAGTCTCCGATTCTTCTCATTCGACTTATGTTACACTGTCAAAAGAAGACAATGAGTTCATTTTGAACAACAAATTGCAACTTGGACAGTTCTTCTATGTTGACAAAATGGAAGCTGGAACACCGGTCCCAGTCTTAGTTGGCGTTAGGCCAATTCCAGGGCGACATCCTTTTATTGGCAACCCGAAGGATCTGATGCAAATGTTGGAACAATCTGAGGTACCTGATCAGGAAAATAGTACTACTGGTCTAAAGTCGAATGAATTGGTTGAAATGAAAAAAGAGATCGATAAGAAGAAGAAATTTGTTATCAAAGAGGAAAAGGCGGTTGTTGCATCCAGGTATATGCAAGGTGTGTCAAACCAGAACGTAAGGATTGCAGGAAATGATGAAGTTACTGGTTCAAAAGGCGTTGAAAATGAGAGTAACGGAGCAGATCACAAGGTTGTACCTTTGAAAGGGAAACAACCAGAGGTTAAAAGTACTCAGGTATGATCGATGATTCTGCATCATAGATTATTTATCAGAACAACATTTAACTTGTAAATAAACATAAGAGCTTACATGTTTAGTCGTTTTGGTAAGATGAGGAATCGAACATTTTGACATAGTCAAAAAACACACCTGAAGTATCACGTTTCTGCAAGTTTCCTACCTGAATCATTCCGAGCTATTTATCAAAACATACCTCAACTATCGTTGTTCCCTTTTCCTACCTGAAATATCACCATCAGACACAGAGGAAAAGGGAACAACTAATAGTGGAAGCATCCCGCAAAATGTGATACTTCACGTGTGTTTTTGACCATTATTTCTTTTTTGAACGACAAACTTATATCAAAGGTAAGACAAAAAAAAAACTTGTATTATATGTTTTCTTCTATAGAACAAGTTTGCTGATGAGTTTTTCTGCTTTTGAATTTCAGACACATCCTACAACTCCTTCTCGTAGTCGTTCTGATGCATTTTCTCCAAACTCAGATGTCAATGTGCTTAATAGCAGGGAGCTTTCGACAACTCCAAAGTTTTCAACTCTAAAACGCGCTAGCACCAAACAAGAGAACATTAGAGAGAACTGTCCATTTTCCGAAACACTCATACCTTGGTCCTCTCTACCAGCCAAACTCGCAAAGCCAGGCAAGGTATACTTGTTTCTTCGCGTTCTCCTTTAATACTGCAGCAAATGAAAAAGAAAGAGTCTTTGTAAGATTAAATGATTTTAAAGAAGATGTCGATGACTCATTAGATAATCAACATGATCCAAACGTGCTTATGTTTTGTTGTTGTTTTCGTCATTATAATAAGGGGATTCTTAGAAGGAAAAAGTTAGCTTCTTTAATAGCAGCAGAAGCTCAAGAAGAAGCATTGAAAGCAACCAATCTTCTTCATTGCATCAGGTAAGCATCACAACGTTAACTCAATCGTAACATGTCATTGTGATAATCAAAGGGTTGTGTTTCACATAATCGAGTTACATGTCTTCACTTTTTTTCCTTTCAGCATGTTTGCTGAACTATACTCATCTGCATCACCAGAGAGCCCTCATCTAAATTTGTCCAAATTTTTCGCCCTCAACCAACTCATGGATCAAACGAATACGAAATCAAATGAACAAATCCTAGATAACTTTGCTTCAAAATTATCATTACAAGACAAGGAGCTGATCAAATCAAGCAATAAGACACGTTCCTTGAACGATACTAAAAATACCCCTAAGTCGTTGATTGAAGTTTCTGTGTCTGAAAAGGTAGAATGGGCAAAAGGAGACGGTTCTAAAGGCGTTAAGGAGTTAAGAGATGTTCTGTTCAACGAAATGCAATCGTGGTTTCTTAAGTTCATGGATGAAGCACTTGATGTTGGCTTCCAACTGAGTGAGCAAGAACACAAAAAGAAGAAACGTATTGTACAACAAACGGATACAAACAACCAAATTGCTCTCGCATTGTCACAGCTTAAACGTGCCAACGACTGGTTGGACAAGCTACAGAGTAAATCAACTTTGCATAAAGATGTTGCTGAGACAGTTGACAGATTGAAGCAAAAACTCTACACGTGTTTACTTCTTCATATCGATTCAGCTGCTTCAGCTCTTGGAAAACCATGTCCCTAATAGTTTCTGAAGGGTCAATTAACAGTAACTAATCAGCTCATTTGTGAAAAATGTATACTTAATTGTTTCAATGTACCTTGCTACCTGCATTGCTTTGTTATTATCTAGCCTTGTTTTAATATGATTTAGATTTACAATATTAGGTGTAAATGTATGTAATTAGCGACTAACACTTTGAGATTTGCCACTAAATGTTATTACTTTTACAACATTTTGCAACAAAATGTGGTTGTTTCTATGACATTTGTATCAAATGTCGTTATTTTTGTGACATTTTTTTAATAAACGTGAAATAAATGTCGTTGTACCTCTACTTTCTTATGCAAGATTTTTGAATCGGGAAGTTTACTTCAAATCCTAGAGAGCGTGATTTTTCTCTTGTTAGAAGATTGAATTATAATAAAAGAGATTCATTTACTACTTTAACAACATTCACCATGTCTATATTCTAAATTATATTGAGACAAAGAGTTTAAACAAAATACCACAGGTGTCAATTGCAATAATCAACAACGACGACAACAACAAACTCAGCGTATATTGTAGTCCTACGAGTGGAGTCTGGAGATGATACCGTTTAAGTAGACGTTATCCTATCTTGAGAAAGTAGAGAAGTTATTTCCCCGATAGAACATTGACCGAACAATGAAAAAGAGGCAGCATAAACATGTAGAAAATAAGATATCAATATTAAAGAAACACCAAATAGAGCCCTGTTATTTCGATTTATAAATTACGGATTCACATAAATTCAATAGTGTTTTTATATAGGGAACTCTCCGAGATCAACTAAATACTGATAATTGCAATTGATTTCAAATTTTAGAGTACTAGTATTATTCTTTTTCCTCCTTATCTATAGATTTCTATTATACCACTAAACTATTCCAAATAGATGAACTATAACTAAAATTTAAGTTACATCCTTACAAAATTATCACAATGAACAAAAAATAATAATAATACATCCTTAAACTATTATAAATTTATTGATTTTCATTCTTCCATGAAAATCTATTTAAAAATGAAAAGAAAATGGTCTAATGCCCCCCAACCTATACTCGAAATTCCAACTACACACTCGAATTTTACGAGTGTCCTATTACCCACATGAACATTTTATTTCTCTATTTAGTGCACACCCGAGTGCTGACCTGTCATAGGAGGTGAGAACACCTCCTCTAGGCGTTAGAGGCAATAATTGGCATAGTCATCTTCCCCAAAATAAATAAACCTTTGTTCCTTCTTTCCCACCGTTAATCCTTGTTCCTTCTTCAATATTTTGACGATTTCTTTCAAAAATGGCTAAGTTTTAGTTGGTTAAGTTCATTTCTACTTTAAATTTTGAAAGTTAGGCTTTGTAATCTGCTCTAATTTCTTATTTAGGTTCTCTAATTTGAATATTAAATCTTCTCTAAATTCGTTAAAAATGACAAATGAAAACTTGACGAAGCTTTGTATCGATGAATCAGACGCAATGCTCAACGTTGTAGTGAGATGCAAACATAATTTTTTGTTGAATTTGCAAACTTTTAAATCAAAATTAAATTCGAGCAAGAATTGGGGAAAAAAGAGAGGAGAAAAGCGAAAAGAAAGAATTGGGGGTAAGGTGTGGTCGTTCGACCTTCAGAAGGGAAAAGAAAAAGTTGAAGTGGGGTTGCGCGTGCAAATCACGTCAGTCAATGTATTTGGTTTATGTGTACTGGTCAGCACTCAGGTGTGCATTAAATAGAAAAATAAAATGTTCAGGCGGGTGATAGAACACTCGTGAAGTTAGAGTGTGTAGTTGAGATCTCGGATATAGAATGGGGAGGCTTTAGACCATTTTCTCACAATTTTCAATCCATGTGCAAGTATCATGTGACTCTAGAGCTCCCAAAACAGTCCACTCATGATATTTATATGAAAGGTTTCTTCACTGAATTGGGATCCGAAGCAATTTGATAATTTGAATTTCTTCGTTCGGTTAGAATTTATCTTTGTATGATTGAAAATAAGAAGAAACGTAAGAAGGTTGAAATATTCATTATGTATCGTACCAAATATTCGGCTAATAGATGGAACAAAGAGAAGGATGAACAAGAAGAAGAAATTTAATTTTTGAGTTTTTTGGTTTGTTACACTATATGATTGAATTTTGAAAATAATTTGAAATGAAATAACACAATTTATGGGATCTTAATTTGATTTGCAGTTTTTTTCGAGTTAATAACTTTGATGGTCACTCAACTATCGATTGTTTTCACAGAAAGTCACTCAACTTTCATTTTTAACTCAAAAGTCACTCAATTATAACTTCTTTGCATAGAAAGTCACTCAACTTTTAGTTTCAACTCAAAAGTCACTCAACTATGACTTCTTTGCACAAAAAGTCACTCAACTTTCAGTTTCAACTCAAAAGTCACTCAACTATGACTTCTTTGCACAAAAAGTCACTCAACCTATTTAATTATTTTTTTTTCCATTAAAATTTAGTGACATATAATTTTAATTATCAACCAAAAGTTTAAGAATCGATTATATACTCATTTAATGACCCGCTTCATTTAACCCGACCAACTAAAAATATAATATTGAATATTTTATTTTAACATTAATTTCCTAAATCATTCTCCCTTTTCTCCCACATTCTTTTAGCGAATTGATGGTAAAATAAAATGTTCAATGTTCAATGGGGAATGATTTAAGGAATTAATGGTAAAATAAAATATTTAATATTATATTTTTAGCAGGTTGGATTGGGCGGATCATTAAATAATTAAAATTTCATGTCACTAAATTTTAATGAAAAAGCAATTAAATAGGTTGAGTGACTTTCTGTGCAAAAAAGTCATAGTTGAGTGTCTTTTTAGTTAAAAATGAAAGTTGAGTGACTTTCTGTGCAAAGAAATCATAGTTGAGTGACTTTTGAGTTGAAAATGAAAGTTGAGTGACTTTCTGTGAAAACAATTGATAGTTGAGTGACCATCAAAGTTATTAACTCATTTTTTCCCCTTAATTAATGCAACAAATGAATGTTGGGTTTTAAAAAGTGTGAATGGAAAATGAAGAGTTACGAATTTGATAAAGAGTTGCGACTTTAATGAAAGTTTACGACTTTTATGAAAGGATGCATGCGACTTTTATGAAAAGTTGCGATTTTTATGAAGTGTTGTATTTTTTATGAAAGATTGTGATCTTTCCTAAAGATTGTGACTTTTTCAAAGGTTTGTGATCTTTCCGCACAATAAGAACCTTTTCACACTACCCTTTGTTTTTTATAAATTGAGGGATTTTCTCTCATTAGTCGATAGACATTCTGGACTTCTTCTACTTCTATTAAATCTAGTATTCTAAGTGTACTTTACTGCCGTTGAGTGGCTTGCTGACACCAGCGCTTTGGGTATCAATACACTGGTGATTGAGATCATTCTATCCTGGGAGGACATATTCCAAATCAAACCTCGGATACTAGAGGGGAATAATTTCCTTAAGGGGACACTGTGCATTCAATGGGCTCTAGTATGTGTGACAGATTTTAAATTTGTGAATTAATTTTTGTTCATCTGCTCTTCGCTGGTTCATTAAACTTTGGTAACTTCGTGTTTCTGCAAAGTTTGTTGAAATCGGTAAAATTCTTTAAACACAGATTGACAACAATTCTTCTTTAAGAAAAATATTACGTAAATTTTTATAATGTATTTTTTATTCTAGTTTCTCTACTAGTTTTAATTTTCTAGTTATGAAAATGTTCTTAAACTTTGTTGCGTCTTATTAAGTTCTTAAAAGCTTTGTTCTAAGTATCTTAGTAATACAAGATGAACAACAATGAATACTATGAGATCTTCATTTGATTTTTTCAATTTTTTCCCCTTAAAAAGTGCAAAAGATTGATATATAATGTATCAATAATAAATAATAATGTATCTGAATCATTAATTATGTATCCGAAATGCCTATAAAATACGAAATTTGTGTAATTAGACAAAGAATAGGGATATAAGGTAATTTATATACTACACATATATTTTGATTTCTTAGATCGAATTAAAGTATAATAAATTTATTTATAACTTTTAGAATTTTACGGTAAGAGGTCAATCAAAAAAAATATTAACTAGTCAAAGGTTCAACTGATCATCATATTTGTATTCTAAATATAGAGAGTGTGACGTCCAATTGATCATCATGTTCATATTCTAAATATAGAAACAGTGATGTAAAAGGTCCAACTAGTCATCATGTTTGTATTCTAAATATAGAGAGAGTGACATCAAAGATTTGGAACAAGAAATAATTCCTAGTATAGAGGACAAATTGTGTAACCACCACTATTTTACAGTATCTCAGATACATGTGAATCATTCCAAATATATACAGATACATATATTTAGTACGATTTACATGTACCTAGAATACATGACTATCTCACTCGCCTCTCTCCTATTTTAGTGTATCTAGTAACATGAATACATATATCTAGGTGTATATTCTTCTTCAATATATGATAAAAAATTCTTAATTAATGGTAAGATATGTAATGATTTAAAAGTATAGATAAAATCTATATATATGATACATATGTATGTCTAATAAGGTAGTTTAATTAATATCTCCTATTATATTTTGCCCTTAGCAATCTTCAAGGCTATATATATAAGTCCAACTTGGGCAATGTTAATTTTGTGCACAATTCAAGAAACCAAACTTACATATTACTACTAGCATTTAGCCAAATGGCCTCAACTATATTGTCACCTTCAACACTATTAATTTCACAAAAAATCATCAAACCCTCATCCCCAACTCCTCCTACAAAACAATTGCACAAACTTTCTCTTATAGATCAAGCCATAGCAAATATTTACATACCCTTTGCCCTTTTCTACACAAAACAACAACTTAGGGTGTGTTTGGTATGAAGGAAAATGTTTTCCATGGAAAATGTTTTCCTAGAAAATGTTTTCCTGGAAAACAAGTAGATTTTGGACTTATTTTCTCATGTTTGGTTGGTGAGTAGAAAATATTTTTCGGAAATAATTTTTAGTGCTTGATTTATGAATGAAAAATGTTTTTGAGAGACATCTTTTATTTTTACTAGAGTAAAAAATATTTTATGAAATTGAAAATATTTTTTAAAATCAAAACTTTTTTTTTTTTTGGGTGGGTGGGGTGGGGGTAGTGGGTTAATTTTTGGGGAGGGGTTGGGGTTGGGGGGGGGCTGGCCGGGGAGGGGGAGGGGGGTCAGGGATTGGGTGAAAAAATAAAATTTTGAAATTAAAAATATTTTTTTAAAATCGATGTTTTTCCCAAAGAAAAATGTAATTTGAAATTGGAGGAGAGCTTTGGAAAATGTTTTCCTTAATTTTTGAAGGGAAGTCATTTTACTTAATTTTGAGGAAAATGAGTTGATTTGGAAAACATTTTCCATAACTTTTGTCCCAACCAAACATGAGAAAATTGGAAAACATTTTCTGGAAAATGTTTTCCTTCATACCAAACACACTCTTAATTCAATACCAAAAAGCCCTTCTCTAATATCTCAAATTCTTGAAAATTCACTTTCACAAATTTTAACCTTATATTATCCATATGGTGGGAGGTTACATGACAACACTATCGTCGATTGTGATGACACTGGAGCTGAGTTCTTACAAGTACAAATCGATAGTTCAATTTCTGAGGCTCTTGATTGTCATAACACTTTTATTGAACGTGTAATATTTCCTGAAAATTTACCTTGGAAAAATTATACGAATCGTGGATTAATCGTAGCTCAACTGAGCTATTTTAATTGTGGAGGAATAGCTATAAGTATGTGTAGTTCACATAAAATTGGAGATGGATGCAATAGTTATTATATGTTTCATGATTGGGCTAAGATAACAAGTAATCCAAATGGTGTAAAACCAATTATTTCCTATTTGGAGCAATCTATTTATCCACCTCCTCCAAGTGGTCCTTTAAATTCCCCAGTGATTGGCTTAAAAAAAGAGGATTGTGTACAAAGAAGGTATTTTTAGTTTTTACTCTATTCGTTTAATTTTATATGACGGTGTTTGATCAGGCACACAATTTGAGAGAAAAAGAATATAACTTTTGACATATTATACCAAAGTTTCCCTAAAATTTGTCATCTCAAACATTATATTTTTATGGTTATAAGAGCATGTCAGTAAGGGTGAATTATAGAAAGAAATTTTAAGGTAAAGAATTTTGTAAATATATACAAAAATATGATTTTAAGTTATACATTGTCAATGTAAGAAATTTCACTATTAGTTCACTTTTACATCCGCTTCATGTATATAATGAAATTTTGAAACAAATTTGTGAAAAGACTGATATCACATGTTTTATTTTCAAAATTATAAATTCTCATTTAAGAAGTCTTATAGATGGTATTGTAAAAAGTTCTTTACAATAACGATATCTATGATTAGAAATTAAATATATGTTTGTTATAATATAAAGTGGCTTCACTATATCTTGGAATGGCTTGTCTATATATTCTCAAACAATATATGGATTATATCTCTTTAAAAAATTAAAGATGTTCGCGTCTAAAAATCTTTCTTTTTTTTCTTTTATAGGTATATCTTTTCACCTTCAAAATTAAATGAACTCAAGACACTAGTTGCCGCGGAAACAGAAATTCAAAATCCAACACGTACAGAAGTTGTTAGCGGACTTCTATTTAAAAGCACAGTATTCGCGATCAAGGCAAATTCGGGTTCATTTCTCCCCTCTACATTGGTTCAACATATTGATTTGAGAAATCAACTGAATTTGCCACTAAATATAGTAGGAAATATCGTCACATTTTTTTCCACATCAATATACAATGAAGAAAACATGAAATTATCAATAATAGTTAGTGAAATGAGAAAAGGAAAAGAACAAGCTTACAAAAGAGATAATGTGAAACAAAATGTATTGGTTGATAAAATATTTGAATCAACTTTAGCAATGGAAGAAATGTACCATAGTAGTAGTAGTAATACTTGTGACACTTATTTATGTAGTAGTGTTGTAAAATTTCCATTTCATGAAATAGATTTTGGATGGGGGAAGCCTATAAAAGTGAGTGTAGCAAATGGACCATTTGGTAAAGTAATTTACTTGATGGGTAATCAAGGTGGTGGAGTTGATGCTTTTGTGATGTTAAGTGAACAAGATATGTTTGTGTTGGAACGTGACACTCAACTTCTTGAATTTGCGTATTTAGTTCCAGCTTCTTAGTTTTTCTCTTTTAAAGGAAAAATGTGAGAAGTCAACCCTAGTTTGAGAGGACTTGATTGGACTAGCCTATGATGATCCTTAGTAATAGTTAGCATTGAGAGCTTAGAAAGGCATACAAACACTTGTTTTGTTGTTCAATCAATAAAGTTTCATCGATATTATGATAATTATGTCATTTCAAGTGGATGTTTAGATAATTTGTCTTTTTTCTTTTCTAGTCGTGTATTTTAATTGGTGATAACGATTATATATGAAACATTTGAAAAATACCTATTAAAAGCTTTCATATCTCTAAAGCCTAATCTCTCCCATACTTTTGATTCACAAATTTATCCCATCTCATACACTAATTATTTTTTCCATTATTGATCATGACTCTACGATAATAAGCTTAAAATATGAAAGTTATTTTCTAATGGAAAAACGAAAGCAAGGATATGGGAAATTCTGCTTCTCTTCATTTCTGTACAATATTTATAGACAGAGGAAAATGCCAAAATAACCTTGCCAGCGCACAACAAAAATGAATTCTTATCCTAACAAATTCTAACAACTTCTAATTTAATAAATATAAAAAAAAATATATACAAAACAAAAATACCATAATACCCTAACTAATATTCTTCTAGAACCAGCACACTTAGCTGATTGGTTATTCTCACACGTGTCCTTCTCCTTGGCAAAGTCCTAATGTGATCACTGAAGTTTTTATCAAGTGACACCATTTTCTTCGATTGAATGTTGCATTGCCGGAGTCTGAGAATTATTTCCGGCAACCGGCTGAGAATTTTTTTCGGCAACACCCCCCTCAAGTGGGACATCCCTGAGCGGATACCCAACTTGCCCAAAAACAAGCGATGAAGAGGTCCAGAAAGCGCTTTGGTAAATACATCTGCAATTTGATCAGATGAAGGCACAATGATAGAGAAATCAGGCCATCCATCAGTTTTTCACGAACGAAATGACAATCGAGCTCGATATGTTTAGTTCGTTCATGAAAGACTGGATTTTTAGCAATATGAATGGCCGCTTGATTGTCACAGTGTAAGGGCACCGGCAAAGAAGGGGAAATAGAGAAATCTTGGAGAAGACGCACCATCCATGCAATTTTAGCTACTAATCAACGCATAGATCGATACTCAGCTTCAGCCGAGGAGAGAGCAACAACTTATTGTTTTTTGGATTTCCAAGAGATTGGAGATCCACCCATACTTACAAAAAATCCACTAATAGAGCGTCGTGAGTCAGACCATGCTGCCCAATCAGAATCGCAATAAGCAAGGATTTGAAATAATGAATCTGGAGACATGAACAAGCCAAGTCCTCGGTCTTGACAAAGGTATCTCAAAGTATGAAGAGCAGCATGATAATGTCCGGTACATGGAGATTGCATATATTGACTGAGTTTTTGAACTGCAAAAAAAAGGTCCGGACGAGTATTGGTCAGGAAGTTCAATTTCCCAATCAAACGTCGATATATAAGAGGATTGGGAAAGGGAGGACCACAATCTGATGTGAGTTTAAGAGAAGGATCAAGCGGTGAGGAAGTTGGTCGATAACCAAGACAGTCAAATTCATCAAGGAGGTCCAGAGTAAACTTTCGCTGAGTAACGATCAAACCTCCATCTTCTCGTAACAGTTCCAAACCCAAAAATTAATGAGCAAAACCCAAGTCTTTAATGCGAAACTCTGTGTTGAGAAAATGTTTGATTGAAGAAATTTCTGCAGCATCAATCCCAGTGAGGAGTATGTCATCAACGTAGACAACAAGAATTGTGATAAGTTACCCAGTAGTCTTGAAGAAAAGAGAGTAATCATTGAGAGATGATGAGAAACCCCTGGTTTTAAAAGCAGAAGAAAGACGTGCATACCATTGACGAGATGCTTGCTTAAGGCCATATAAAGACTTTCTGAGCCTGCAAACAAGGGAGGAATCACTAGAAGACAACCCAGGTGGAAACTTCATATAGACTTCTTCATCAAGATCTCCATGTAAAAACACATTGTTTACATCTAATTGATACAAATTCCAGTTCTTCTCATTGCAATAGCAAGTAAACACCGAATTGTTGTTAGCTTAACCACCGGAGAAAATGTCTCTGTGTAATCTAATCCTTCTCTTTGTGTATCACCTCGAACGACTAACCGAGCCTTAAGTCGTTCCAAAGAGCCATTTGACTTTAGCTTTACCTTGTAAACCCACTTACATGCCAAAGCTTTCTTTCCAGCAGGCAAAGCAACAACATCCATGTATGATGGGTGTCTAATGCTGCAAATTCTTGTTCCATAGCAGACTGCCAACCTGGATGGACTGCTTGAGAGTATGAAGTAGGTTCTTTGATCTGACAAATAGCATTTACCACATGCTGATTGTGTTGTGCTAAATTAGAGAAAGAAAAAGAATGCAAAGGAAGAAAAGGGGGATTAGGAGAAAAATTAGAAAATGCAGCATTACAAATATAATCTGACAAAAATTTTGGCTGATTGTGTTCTCTTTGTGACCTCCTCAAAACTGGTTCTCTATGTGCTGGAAAAGAAACATGAGATGTGATTGGAGGAGGAGATAAAGGAGGAGAAACGGGACTCGAGAAAGGAATTGGAGATGGAGGGGTTAATTGGGAAAGATTGTCAGGAGAAGAATGAGGAGTGACACTATCAGGCACTAAAATGGAAGAGGGAATTTCAGAGAGATCCGACGAGCCTGGAGAATTAGGAAAAGAAGAAATAGGACTAACTGGAAACAAAGTAGACAAAGGACTAGGATAGGAAAAAGTATATATGTGCTCAACAAATTTTACATCCCTAGACACAAAGATTTGTTTGGTGAATAAGTTCAATATCTTATATCCTTTCTTACCAAACGGATATCCAAAAAGATTCCAGGAATAGCTCGAGGATCTAACTTATCCCTGTGTCTTGACAAAGTAGAAGAAAAACATAAACAACCAAAATATCGAATGGAAGAATAATCAGGTTCTTGTCTAAATAAAACTTGATATGGAGACTTATTAGTAAGAACTTTGGAGGGAAATCTGTTTATTAAATGAGTATAGTCAGTAAAGAATCCCCCCAATATCTTTTAGGAGCATGAGATTGAAACAAAAGAGCCCTACAAGTCTCCAATAAATGTCTATGTTTACGCTCGACAACACCATTTTGTTGTGGAGTAGCAACATAAGAAGTTTGATGAACGATACCTTGAGAGGAAAAAAAACTTTTGATCATTACCATTTCCTAACTCAAAAGTATTGTCAGACCTTATGACTTTTATTTTGGTGGAAAATTGTCTCTCAACATAGGCTAAGAAAGACCTCAAAACAGAAAAGGCATTAGATTTGGTTTGAAGGAGAAATGTCCAAGTACTTTTAGAAAAATCATCAACAATGGATAAAAAATATTTTTCTCCTTTGTAAGTGGGTGTTTTGTAAGGACCTTATGTATCTATATGAATTAAATCAAAACATTTCTTTGTGGTGATAGAGCTAATAGGAAAAGACAACTTGGACTGCCTAGTTAAAGGGCAAATTGTGCAGGGAAGATTGGTTTTGCAGATGTTAGAAATAGGCAATCCTTTAATGTGATTCATTACATGAAAAGGTAAATGTCCCAATCGGCAGTGCCATAAATGCTCTAACTCAAAAATATTTGAAACATAAGCTATTTTATTAGAATTTGAGTTCTCAGGACAAACATGACTTTCATTACTTGGGCATAAAAGCCCTTTACAACTAGGAATGGAAAAAGAAACAGACTCAGAACATGTAGGAATTTGACTTGAAGTAGATACGGGGACAATAGACTTTCCGATGGGAGAAACTTGTATAGAAACTGAATTGTCCTGCAGCACATAGAGTCCAGTAGAGGCTTCACCAAAAATTTGATCCTTCTTCAGGGAAGGGACCTGTATAGAACAACCAATTTTGTTGAATGTCAGAATACAATTGAATTGCTCACATATTCTTTTGACTGAAAGTAGATTATGAGTAAAACAAGGAACTAAAAAGACATTCTTAAGTTCCATTCCAGGAGTTAATTGAACATTTCCAATGCAGGTTACATAAACTGTGTGAGAATCAGGCAGATGTACTATTATAGGTGTCCTAAGAGATATAATGTTATGCAAAAGAGTTTTATCATATGTCATATGTTGGGTTGCCCCAGAGTCAATAATCCAAGGTGTTCTAGAGGTTCTGGAAAGAAAAGAAGAGGAAAAGTGATATGCAGCCATTGTACCAGCCGTGTTCACAGTTGCAGTGGTCTCAGAATTCAAAGCATGGGGATTGCTTGCTTTCATAGTCTCATAGAGTTGCGTTATTTTATCACATTGTTCCTTTGGGAATCCTTGGCTAGTGACCTTGTGAGAGACACGATTTGCACCTGCAAGTAAGGTCTCTGCTTCACTCATATTAGCTTTTGTATTTCCAGAAACTCTATTTCCCTGTCTGTTAATCTTGAAGTGTTGTGGATATCACACAAGTTTATAACATATTTCCTTCTCATGGCCCGACTTTTTACAGTACCTGCAGAACAAATCATTTTTCCTAGCTTGGAATTGAGACGATGTTTTGTTGTCCTGAACTTTCCCCGGTGGACTCCATTTCTGTCCAGTCATGAAAGCTATAGAGTCAGTAGATATTTGGTGAGAAGAATGTACCTCCCTTTGTGTTTCTTGATGTAGGATGATAGAATAGGCTTGTGATGCTGTGGGAAGTGGTTTCATCATCAGAACATGTCCCCTAACTGCATTATATGCTTCATTAAGTCCCATTAAGAATTGAATTAACTTTTGATCTTCAAGCATTTTTTGATTCTGTTCTTTTGCTCCACAGCTGCAAATACAAGAACAAGTGACAAAAGTATTAAGCTTTTTGAGTTGATCCCAGATCCTTTTCAGTCTTGTGAAATACGACGCAACATCATTTGGTCCTTGACTAATATCGTTTAGCTCTCTTTGCAGCTGAAAAAGCTTTGTCCCATCAGCCACACCATACCTCTCCTCCAGTTCTCTCCACATATCTGCTGCAGTGTTTGAGTATATGACACTTTCAGCAATTTCTGTACTCAAAGAGTTGAGTAACCAGGATATTACCATGTCATTGCAACGTGTCCATTGAACTAAGAGAGGTGAATCATTTTTTGGTGCTGTGAGAGTACCATTGATGAAACCCAATTTGTTTTTGGCTGACAAAGAAATGAGAAATCCTCTCTTCCAGTTTCCATAGTTATATCCATTAAAAGGAGTTCTAATAAGATTCATACATGAAAGAATCATTAGAGGAAAGGAAATATGGATGTGAGATATCAATCTTCTCTGTAGCATTTTTTTTGGTTTGATCTCCCATTTCAAATTTGTTCCAGATCTAAAAAAATAATAATTATGAATGTATAAGAGATAAGTGAGCTATTGCTCTGATACCATAATGGAAAAACGAAAGCAAGGATATGGTAAATTCTGTTTCTCTTCATTTCTGTATTCTGTACAATATT
The DNA here is from genome assembly GCA_022817965.1 of Solanum lycopersicoides. Classification (NCBI taxonomy): domain Eukaryota; kingdom Viridiplantae; phylum Streptophyta; class Magnoliopsida; order Solanales; family Solanaceae; genus Solanum; species Solanum lycopersicoides. Next base: position 91,120,132 of record CM040629.1, on the reverse strand, counting down.
TATAGACAAAGGAAAATGCCAAAATAACCTTGCCAGCGCACAGCAAAAATGAATTCTTAGCCTAACAAATTCTAACAACTTCTAATTTAATAAATATAAAAGAAAATATATACAAAACAAAAATACCATAATATCCTAACTAATATTCTTCTAGAACCAGCACACTTGGCTGATTGGTTATTCTCACACGTGTCCTTCTCCTTGGCAAAGTCCTAATGTGATCACTGAAGTTTTTATCAAGTGACACCATTTTCTTCGATTGAATGTTGCATTGCCGGAGTCTGAGAATTATTTCTGGCAACATTTTCTTACCTAACTCCTTATAAAATTATATATAAAACTAATTATATATAGATATTGCAGTTAGAAGCGAATTCAGAATTTAAAGACACGAAATTCTTTTTAAATTCAAAACTTATATTGAAAACAATATAATTTGCATGTTTCTAGTTGGGTTCAAATCGAGGTCGCAAGCTAAGGACCAGAGCACATGTCACCAGCAGTACTAAGTGCCATCCTTTGATTTTATGGAGGTTTATATATGTTGAGATGGAGGAGGACTTAATTCCTTGAAACATATTGAACATGAAATATGAAAAATGATTTTTTTAATAAGTTAACGGGTGTACTGCACCCTATCTATACACGTGTATCCGCCTCTGATCGCAATAAATAATATCTTTTCTAACCTCTAAACTAATCAAACTTTAAAAAACCTTGTTTTCATCCTATAATTACTTGCATTCTTTACTTTCTATACCATTTTTTCAATCGGATACATGAATCAAAGTAGTTAGATGCGTGTATCTATCAAATTTAAAAGGAAGGTGTACGTTATTTAATTAATTTGAATTAAATGGTGTAACTAAATTCCATAATTAGAGGGGTAAAATATGGGATTTAACAAACAAACAGGTTTGGTGGATCAATTCATATCAAATGTTATAGGTTTTTGAAAAAAATACTAAATCACACATATTGACAGATCTGGTGCTGTAAACTTCGTCTTGTTCGTCGATTCATTTCTTTGAATACTGAATTTTCAATAAAATAACAATTCAAATGGCGAATACAATCATATTGTTAAGGCATTTAGGTTCATGAATCTATGAAATCGATTACGAAAATTATAAAATTGATGGAATACTATTGAAAGAGAATGCAACCTACAATGATCTAGTCGATGGTATTTCAACACAACTAGAGATCGATTGTTCATGCAAAATAATGGAAACAAGATACACGATGGAAGGCAATGTAACTCAAGTGGAAATTCGAAACGAGATGGGCATGAGGGTGTTTATGGAATTGAAAAGATGTCAATTCAATTGCGGTTGTATCCATTGTGCATAACAAAGATAGAGTAAAATTTTGGATGAAGCAACAATGGTGAAATATCTTTTGACTAAGATACATTCGCTGTTGAAGTTGGAGGTGACATTGCGACCGTATTCGTAGTAGTTCTTGCAGATAATCATAGTGTAGATGCGTTATGCATTTTGGATAGTAATTTGGATCATGTTAATTATTTGTGATCATAGTCGCGAGTAGTTCAAATCAAGTAGTTGTAAGATCATAATGTAAAAATACGTCATAGACAATCGATTTCAATTCAAGGTTGTAAGATCAGATAAGAAGATGTTAGTCAGATTTGTTATTTTGTTAAATACATGGTGTCTATGTTTTATGAAAAAATGTGTCATAAATTATTGTATCTCGGATAAATAAATTGTATCTTGAACAAAATATTGTATATGTCAATGTTAAGAGAGTATAAATCTAATGTTAAAGAGTAATAAGATATTTGTAGCATGGATATTTTATAGTGTGTATCTCGAACAAATAAAATATATATCATTGTTAAAATAAAAAGATCTAATATTGACGAATAATAACGGTTTATGTAGCATTAATATTTTGTTGAGCATGTATCTTAGATCATAAATTATCATAGATACATGAAGAAATTGTCATAATTTTATAGTGTGTATCTCGGTCAGATAATATAAACATCATTATTAAAATAAAAAGATCTAATGTTGAAGAGTAATAAAGATTTTTGTAGCATTAATAATTTGTTGCTCATGTATCTTAAATAATAGGAAAAATCACAGATACATAAAAAAAAAAATTCATGATTTTATAGTGTGTATCTCGGACAAGTAATATATAGATATTGTTAAATGAAAGTAATGATTTGTGTAGAATGTATGATTTGTTCGTCATTTATAGCATAAATCTCAAAATTTAAGAGAAGTGATGTGGCATGCCTCTAATTTATTTTATTTTTTCAAACTTTTGATTTTTTTTAAAAAAATTATATCTATATTAAAACACCTTAAAAGTACTTTTTTTTGAGTTTAAAAAGCTCAAAAAGTCATTTTTAATAATTTAGTGATAATTTATTTTGTAATAAAAAAATGAAAGATGAAAAATTTCATTAATTTTCAAGACCTTTCAGTTTTCAAGCACATTTATAACTGATATTTTTCATAATCATTCGAATCGTAGACAAATTCGTAATTTATTTTTGGGTAAATCACATAAATATATAATATTTAAAAAATATTTACTATTTATGTTAATATAATTTCTAACTAAAGATAACAATTTTTAAAAATTAAAAAATTATACTGTTTATCTTCCTTCGCCTTTCTCTGTCTTTTTTCTCTTCCTCTTTTTTTTTATATTTCTTCTTCTTCGTCGGCTCTTTTTGTCTCAATATTTCTTTTCCTCCTCATTTTTTATTCTTGTTTCTTTTTTATAAAAAAAGTCATTTAAATAACTGTTTTAAATCAGTTTTTGTCCATGTTTCACTATTTTTATTCAAAAAACGCGACGAGAAGAGAAATAGAAAAATAAAATTTTTTGCACAATATCATATTCTCAAATAGAAATTTCAAATCTTTAAAATTATAGAAACAAGAGTTCATCATCGATGGTCATTATGAAGATTCAAATTTTGAATTCGTTATTTGAATTTTATAAATTTGTGATTAATTTGGATAGGTTGTTCCAACAAATAATTGAAAATGTCGTTTGTGTTATAAACAATTTGTATTAAGTGAATGTCTAATTATGTGGAGTCCTTTTAGGATATGGTTAGGAATTCTACTTGGGGACCAAGTTAGGTTTCCCCTATAAATAAAGAGTTTTCCTTCATTGTAAAGAAGATTTGTGAAATATCTATGAATCCTGAATATACTCCAAGATGAATAAAAAGTTTTTTCTCTTCTCTCTACTTTATTCTTCTTCTTATTTATATCGTTTCATAATAGTTTGGAGTTTATATCCCAATTTTAAGAGGGTTTGGTTAAGTTTATAATTGATTTCAGGAGAAATATTAGACTGAAATTCGAAAAAGGTGAAATTTATAGAACGGTATCACGAGTGTATTAAAGTTGTATTAGATATATTTCATAATTGTATTAAAATCATAACAATACATTTATATTGCATATTACAAACTTCACTCCCTTTTTAGTGATATCAACCAAAATAAATTAAGTAACACACATGTAATACATATTATATGCAAATATCACACATGTTCTTAGTGATTCAAACTAAAATAATTTATAAGACACATATAACACATGTTTATACATGAATAATACAAGTTTAATTCAATCTATAGATTATTGTCTTATCTTTTGTTAGTTATGTTTTTCATTTATTGTTAATTTTCTCTTCTATTTCAACTTTAGTGTAATACATTTTTAATGCAAATTTAATTCATTTTGTAGTTTCTTATTAGCTACTGTTAGATTACTTGTTTGATTCATTATTGATATAAGTTTAATTCACTCTATAGAACATTGTCTCGTGTTTCATTACATTTTTTATTCATGCTTTATTCAACTTTAATATTTGTGCATGCACTTTTCATACAAGTTAATTTATTTTGCAGTTTATTGGTTGATTTGTTATGATTGAATTACGTCTTTAATTCATTATTGACACAAGTTTTATTCAGTTTACAAATCACATAATGCTCTTTCTTTTGCTACATTTTGCATTCATGTTTAATTCACTTTTAATTCAACTTTAATATGTGTGTAATACATTTTTTATTCAAGTTAATTCATTTGACAGTCTATCATGTTTCTTCATTTGTTACAATTAGATTACTTGTCTAATTATTTATTGATACAAATTTTATTCAGTCTACGACTCATTGACTTATCTTTCATTTGCAATTAGTTTGGATATGTTATTCCAACAAATAGTTGAAAATATCGTTTGGAGTTCATATCTCAATTTTAAGAGGGCTTGGTTAAGTTTAAAATAAATTTTAGGAAAAATATTGGATTGAAGCTCGAAAAGGATGAAGCTTACACAATTTTATCGCATTTATACTAAAGTTGTATTAGATATATTTTATGATTGTATTAAAATCATGAACAATACATCCAACAGTTTATAGATCGTTGTCTTGACTTTTGTTAGTTACGTTTTCCATTCATTCTTAATTCACTTCTAATTTGACTTTAATATTGTGTAATACAATTTTAAAAACAATTTAATTTATTTTGCATTTTTTTGATTTGTTTGTTACTATTGGATTACTTATTTAATTCATTATCAATACAATTTTAATTTACTCTATAGATCATTGTGTGGAATACATTTTAATTCAACTTTAATATGTATGTAATACATTTATAATTTAATTTTAATTAATTTTGCATGTTGTTATGTCTCTTCATATGTTACGATTAAATTATTTATTTAATTAATTAATTATTGATACAAATTTAATTCATTCTACGAATTATTGACTACTCTATAAAAGAATGTAGAGAGAGAAATAAAACGGAAAAAAAGTAACAGAAAGAAAAGAGAGAGAGAGAGAAAGAGCAGCAAAAAAAGAAAAAAATAACAAAAAGAAAGTAAGAGTGAAAGAGCAACAAAAAGAAAAGAGAGAAAAAGAGAAAAAGCTGAGAAAGAAAAGAGAGAAAGAGGCAAGAGAAAAATCTAAGAAAATGTATATTATTATTTTATATTGCTATAAATGGTAATAACAAAAAAATTATTTAAAATAAGTAATTAATTTTAAAAAAAATGATTCAATCAAGTAATTAATCCAACTTTATCTAATCTTTATCATAACTCATGCTACACATAAATGGTCTAGTTCAAATGGACCAAAATCAATATTTATTGGGCCTCCATTAAAGCCCATCTCAATTCTGCCTCCTCTATCTGTCTTTGAGCCCATGCATACTTGACCTTTGCAATACCCTATTCAATATTACATAGTAAATCATGATATTAATGTATGAATAAAGACTGGACATTTTTAATTAACCAAACCAAAAGTAGTAGATAAGAAATAATTTCAGGATAATTAATCTCAATATTAATAATAAAGTATGTTCGGTACTATTTTTATACACTTTATCAAATCACCCTTCCATGCATGTTATTAGTTATGCCCAACCAGCACATGCAAATGGTGGCGAAACTCGAGCCCGAGCCTACAATTGGCGACAAGTTTGGGTCGCTTCTCTAACCAAATAGGATCATAACTTTTGGTTTTGAATTACCAGCTAAAGGCACGATCTCGGCCCCAAAAACACATTGAACAAGAACTTAATAATTCAAAATATTTTAAAGATATGTAAAAAAAAATTACGATCAAAGATAAGCATGTTTGAATCTCGAAATTTAAAAGATGTCATAGAAGTTGAGACAAAATGAGTATAATTTTGTATGAGAGGTTGAGCTAAACGACCTCCCAATGTGACGACCCATTTGGTCGTTTTGAGTACCAGAGCTTTTTATTTCATAAAATAATTTTTGAAAGATTCTAAATGGGTGTTTTGGACTATTCGTAATTATATTTATAAAATTAATGAGGTAATTTTTATATTTATCTAGTTGATGGTTAAGAAAAATAATATTAAAACTTATGGTGGACCACTTTTACTATTTTTATAATTAGTCTTTTAATAATTAGGGTAGTACACAATTTATAGAAAAGAATAAAATTAAAAGAGAGGTGCACATACGTAACAAAAGGGTTGAAGCGACAATTTTAGGTATTTCATAAATTTGTTTTACTTTGCAATAAAGACGAATAAATGATAAGGTAGGACAATTATAACATGTTAGTGTGACGATCGTTATATTAGAATGTGAAAATTGAATTTAGTAGTGTTTGTTGTCGGTGTTCGGCGGCTACTGCATATGTTTTATCTTGTCACATCCCGAGACCACACCCTAAGATATGATACTCTCGGAGTGCAACCGGCATACTTGACTTCTCGGAGGTCTTGTACAAACCCTTTTGTATCATTCATCGCATATAAACATATGAAAAGTAGTGCAAAAATTAAAACTTTTCATAAACATTTATAACTCTTTAAAAACTCTTTCATATAAAACTAATAGGAAATACTAAGTCTCAATCTCATCAAAGCTTAGACACAAGAGTACTTTAGTACACGGCCCATACACAATAGAAAATATAGTACTACTAAGTCTATTACAATACTTCTATAACGAAATAAAAGACATTTATGCCCTCGAGTCAAATGAGGACATATTTCAACTTTACTTGAATGATTCTATGATCCAAGTCTTGCTTCCCAAATGCTCCTCACCTACCAACCACTATAGAGATAGATAAAAGCATGGAACTAGTACAACCACATATACTAAGTATGGCATAATGCATAAAAATCATGAAAACACACATTTATTGGAAATATACATCTTTTTCATTTAAATATCATAATATATTCATAATAACAACATTTAACAACTTAGAAACACATAATAAAAGACAATTATGCCCTCGAGTCAAATGAGGACATACTTCAACTTCACTAGAATGATGCTATGATCCAAGTCTTGCTTCCCACATGCTCCTCACGTACCAACCACTATAGAGATAGATAAAAGCATGGAACTAGTGTTGACACCCAATTTTGGCCTTCCACAATATAAATTAGTCATCGAGCCTCTTAAAATTTCAAACGATTTGAAATAATTAACTTTATAAATTTTAAATATTTTTCGAGTTATAATTTTAAAATATTAAAAAATAATTTACATATTCTATGTGATTTTGTATATATTTATTATATTAATGTTTGAAAATCATCTCAAAAAGATTTTAGTTTTACTTAAATATTTTATTAATTAGTTTAGCTAATTTATAGTTTATATTTTTTGAATTAATAGTTTATGATTGAGTTAATTATTTTATTTCTTTAAGATTAAGAAGCTCGATAATTAATAATATTAATTCATCTTATTTATGTTTTAGTCAAATTTATTTAAATTAAACTCAATCTGGCTAAGTTGTTAACTCTAAATGGCTATAATTGATGACAATCCTAGCCATTTCCTCACATTGCCTTTTTTGGTCATTTTAAGACCAAGTCTTGGGCCACTTTTTTCTGAATTGCCAGCAGCCCATTTCCCATTCCAATTCCAGCCCAATATCTCCAACCCTTTTACTACATTACTAAACCCTTCAGCCCAATCTTCTACCAAATAACCCAAGTCCAACTCCCCCAATTAAACAAATAATATCAAAGACACCCATTTCAACAAAACATACACAGACCAACATGTGACCCCATCTTCTTCTTCATCATCTTCATCTCTGTACATCGATATCTTCTTTCCCAAAAATCAAACAGCAAATCACGGCTGATCAAACCCTGAAATCGCGCCAACAGTACTCTCTCATACACAAGAATCAACTTTTTTCTGATTTTGAGCAGAGATTTGGGGATTTTGGTACAAATTTGAAATTTGAATTCATTCAAAATCTACCCGTTTTCCCCTCTAATGGAGTCAATTTTCTTCCTATATATACTCTCCTTCCATAAACGTTGAGGGGATCGGATTTTTTTTGAAGAAAAAAAAAAAGAATTGATAAGGAAAATTTTAAAGAAGAGCAGTTGAAAAAAAAAATCGAAACATTAATTTACTTCCCTCATTGAAATCATCTAATAGTAGTGGAGTTCTTCACGGTCAAGCTCGTCGTCCTCAGTTTGCTGCTCACGAAAAGATAACCTCTTCAACTCATTTACCTCGACTTAATATCTACGAGATTGTGAAACCTTTGTTTTGTTTGGCTGCTGCTGTTCCAATGAAGAATTTATTTTTTATGCCAACCAACATCTTGTTCTTATCAGTAGTTAGTAATGTTCTTGCTAGATTCTCGACACTATTCATATATATATATATATATATATATATTATATATATATATATATATATATATATATATATATATATTATTAAGCTTTTTGAAATAGTATTCCTCCCGACTTCAGTTCGTTTTGCTTTAGATTATAGTGATTTCTTTGTGTTATTATTTTAGCTATTATGAAAATTATTTTGTGTCTTAATCTGTGATATCTTCTGGCGATATTTCAGTTTGAGTCGTTATGTTGTTTAGCTCAGAAATGTGATCTATTTTATGTGACTAGTTTGTTCAAAAAAAAAATGCAACATTTCTTTATCTTAAACCAATTGAAGTAATTGAATGTTTATTCCATTATGTTGGCTTAGTTACTCTCTTCTCAAAATTTGAGTTAATTTAGTATATTTGTTTACTTGCTTATTCTATGATGATAGTTGATCCACTAGTTAATTGTTTGTTGTATTTGGTGCCAATTAAAATACGTTTGCTTTAATGTTTTGGCCTAAGATTCTGTCCGTTTATTTGTATGAGTTAAGCAATGTTTTCTAGTTTATTCCTTTTAATATTGAGAGCATGTGCAAATTTGTATTTAATTAAATGAAAAACAAAAACATGATGGGTCCTTCCTTCTCTTAAAGTCATTGACATGATAAGTTTTTTTGGTCCAAATGGCTTTTTGGTTTCCTTTTCATGATTAGATGGGCATTAGCTAGTTATGATTTAATTGTTATAATTTTTTTTTTTTTTTGAAGTGTGTCCTTTAAGTTAGTTGCCTTTTGGAATGCTACCTGATGCATGAGCTTTTAAAATGTGTAGTTAGTTTGGTTTTGCAGTGTGTTAGATTTTCTTGTCCATTAACTTAGGAATTTTCCTTATAGTTGTTAAGTTCTTAAAAGTGTCAAGGTGTATTTAAAATGATAATTTTCCTCCGTGGCCTTTTGCTTATGCAGTTGTGCATATAATCAATTTGCTTAGTTCATCTTTGATCTTGTCTTATCTCTTTAGTTGATATTATGTATTTTTGTTTAGTTAGGAAGTTTTCCCAAATGGCTTGTCCCGTCTTCAATTATTTTCCACAATCATCTCTCATGTGAATACAATATAACACCCTTAATGTTCTCATCTCTTAAATAATTTATGTGTTTATCTTCATTGTGAGTTAATTATTTGATCATGTATTTGTTGGAAGCTTTAGTGTTTTTTTTTAATTCGTTTCATTCTCTTTGTGCGCATGTAAACCTCTTTCGAGTTCATGGTGTACTCATCTACCTTGCATTTTCCGAGTTGAGCCATAAAGGCTCGATCTTTGTCTTCTCCATTCCTCGAGTCAGCCCCCTATATATCCGGAAGCTGTTAAGGTAAGAGACCAACATGCTGCTGAAATATTCAAAGGCTGAGAAATGGGTTGTATACATGATGTATACAATGTTTATACAGTTATATACAAGTTCATGGCAGCATATATGCAGCCAAAAATGTGAAAATACAGAGATGAGGTAAATTACAGGTGTTCGGAAGCAGGAGATACACGCAAAGAGCTGGTATACACGTTGATATACACTGATATACAACCAATGTATACAAAAACGGGATTGGGTTAAAACCCAAAAATCTGCAGCAAAATTGGCCCAAAAAGGGGCCCAATTTCATTATCTCTTTCACTCTCCTAATTGTTTGATTATGTTGACTAGTTTCATCTATCTCTCATTTTAGAATTGGTAATTAACTTACTTAAATCCCCAAAAGATGAGTTATTTTTTTATGTTGGTTTACTATTTAAACATCTTTTGCAATCATTTATTTTTATGTCAAGTAAGTAAAATTAATATCTTTAGTTAAGTCGAATCTATTTAAAAGATATATTCTTTAATGTTTTTCACTTAACCATTTTACCATATTTAAAAAAAAAAATGTTTTAAGTTAGACGAAGCTTTTATTCTTCTACTAATTTAAAATGGATTTTCATGCTCAAGTTGATCAATTTGGTTTGATGTTATTATCTTTTAAATGATTAAAAATAATAATAATCTAATTCAGTTCTATTCACTTATAATCAATTTCAAAATTCTAATTAAGTTTCCATTTTCTTAAAATAAAAATAAAAATTAATCTTTGTTTAAATATTTTCTTAAAGTTGAACGAATGTCGTTAATCATTATTCGTATATTATATCATGTTCCTAAGAATAGTAAAAAAATAATAATTAACCTGAGTCATAGGATAACCGCATGTTAGCGGGTGCTTCAAATGCCTTAAAAACCTTCTTGAAGCGTAAATAAGAACCTCTTACCCATTTTCTCTAAATTTATTAAGATTTAATCTGTTAAAATCTTTTTAAATTAAGTTTTCTTAATTTCTTTAAAAAATTAAGTGGCGACTCTTTTCTAAGTATTTTTCTCAAATTGTTTTATACTTAGAAACATTTCAAAAAAGTGATTTTTCTAAAGATAGTAAAATTACGGCATAACAGAAATGGCGACTCTGCTGGGGATTTAATAGGTTCTAACCATAATAGACTTAGGTTAACTATTAATGTTTTTAGCATATGGTTATTTGTTTGCTTATATTGCATGCCTAATGTCTTATTTTATACTTATGTGATATAAACTGTTTATTTGTTATTGTTTTCATAAATTGTATATTTGTTACTGCTTTATAAACTGTCATTCCGTTCATATTTCTCCACTTATTGGAAATTCACACTATCACACGTACACGCGAGGTGTGCTTTGTGCACCCGCAAACTTCTTTCAAAGTTCCTAAAGTTAGGAGAGTTGGCATATGCGCGGGGTGTCCGGATCTTTTTCCGCGTAACCGCGTAGCCTTCTCACTCGAGTTGTCCACTCGGGAACCTTGTGTCTAGAAAACCAAATCTTAGAAAACATAAGATAGAGCTAAACCACCCCTCAATTTAAGTCATGCATGCATATGCCTTAGATGGATCGATCAAGGGTATCGATTCAACATTTAAGAAGTCCACCCTTACGTCGATGGGTTTCACGACCCAACGACCAACAATCATGTTTTGTGCAACGTGATAATGATAGACGGATCCAAGCCTAAATTTGACATAGTGAGTTTGGATGTTATATGTTTATTTTATTTTTTTTAAAATTTGTATATGAATTCAGTCTCTCAAGTGCCCATGATTAGGATGGTCGAGGGTTTTCCGTACAAATTGAAGACCTGGTGGGAAAAAATTACTCCAAGTGAAAAGCTAGCAATTGCAAAAAAATTGGGGTGCCTTCCTATGCTATTCAAGGTTAGCCCAGACAAACATGTAATTAAAGCGTTGATTCAGTTTTGGGATCCGGACCGTGTTGTGTTCACATTCAAAGACTTTGAACTAACACCTACATTGGAGGAAATCTATCATTTTACCAGTTTGAAGTATCGAGGAAAAGGTCAAATTATCCCTCACAGTCAATCAGGGAAGAAATTTCTTCGCTACTTAGGACTGAAAAATGAAAAGAAACTTCGATGCTTCGAACATAATTGGGTTTCTCTGGATTACTTATATGAAAGGTATGGACGCTCGAATAGTTACAAAGTGTTCCGGAAAGAATTCTCTTGCACTCTTGCTCATTGGCAAGCTAGACGTCCTATTGCATTTGCTGTAGCTTTACTAGGAACTTTAGTGTTTCCACGAGAACATGGTCATATCAGCACCTGCATATGTTCAGTAGCTCGTGTACTTTTTGAAGGTGTTAATGGCGAAGAACTCACTCTAGTTCCCATGATTTTAGCAGAAATATTTCGAGCCCTTGGGAAATGTAAGAGAGGGGAAACAAACTTCTTTGAAGGTTGCAACCTTCTTTTACAAGTATGGGCAATGGAACATTTTCATAAGCGTAAAAATATGGATGACATATGCTTTAGCAACGTAAATCATATTGACAGTTTTTTCGACAGGACAAAAATGTTTGTATCTCCGGTTGGTACTAATGATTGGTATGAATATCTTGCCTCCCGCACCAGTGACCAAATTCAGTGGAAATATCCATTACTCTCGCATTCCCCGGCATATATCAGATGCAAGAGGTCCTACTATATCGAGCTTATTGGGTTGAAAGGTCTCCAACCATATGCTCCGGTGCGCGTACTTCAGCAATTTGGTCGGCACAAGTAATCCCTCTTCGAGCCAACATGAGGTTTCTGAAGTTTCCTTCGGACCAAACTTCGAAGTTCCTAGAGCCAGAAAGATACTTCATGAATGGAACAATATTCTCACGATGGATATAGGAAAGGGTCCCGAAAGAGAAATTCCAGAATATCAGGTGTGGCTTCGAGAAGATCGCAACAGCATGAGTCCAGAAGGCGAACAAGGTTTTGAGGATATTGGGACGACGATCTGGATAAGGCATTCTCATCTCGGAACCAAAGCAGTCACCCCTGAAATGTGGGCTCAAATGGAAAGTATAATGCAATATTTGGATAATGCTGGAGCAGGGCCTAACAACGTGGAAGCGTCATCATCACTTCCTCCACGGCATGATTGATAACAACATTCAGCCTGAATCTTAGAATTGTCCTTATTTTGTGTCATTTTTATGTATTCTCTCCTTGTTGTTGGTATTTAATGGATATTTTGTCTTTGTGTCCCAAACTCGAGTTGTCACAAATTAATGGCTTGGATCAATCTATCATAATCACATTATGTTTTCGGACGAGGCCTACCTTTGGCATAAAAGGTCACAAGTCTAGGACGCGATATAAATTGTTTGTGTGCTGCTATAATTGTTGTGTGTTGTGATGTGTTATTTTGTCTAAAGCAGAATTAATCCACTATTGTTTTTAGAGCACTTAAGCATATATTAACATTCACAACAACAAAGTCCGTCCAAATTATTCTTGAAGTGTCGTTCAAGTTTCTCAAAATTATATTAATCATTTACTCCAAATCTCTCTCAAAAAAAAAAAATTCATCCGCCACAGGAAGGTCGATTTGCTAGAATGTCTGGAAAAGACGTCAACACACCAATCTCATCTAGTGCTTCGGTTAATGACAGAGAAACTAAAGAGTGGAAGAATTTAACAGCGTTCTATGCAAGTCGACCTTCCTAATTCTATCACAGAAAGATTTATTTCCATTCGAGTCCTCCCGTTCACCCAAAATATTTCCATGGATTAATCTGCTTGAAGCAAAATGACACTTATGTGTTTATTTTTATGTCATTTTATTTGCATATCTCGTTAAAAACAAAGACTAACATATGTGTCTTTTGAGTGATTTTTCTATACAGGTAAAAACTGATCTGTGTTGAATCAAACTGGCAGACCATCCCTACTTTACAAGATCTAAAGCAATCATACCATCCTTCCCTGATCACTCTTTGGATAAAGGCAAAAGCAAAATGACTGGTACTTCTGAAGAAATGGGAATAGTCGATGTGACCATCAGAAATGCTGAACTCACTGATCAGAGTGAGTTGATCTCTCAGTTAATGCAAAGGATTGCAGATATGCAGGAAGAGCTTCAACAAACCAAAGATTTGGCCAAACTGGCCATTGCATCGAATGAACCACCCCTTGAAACTAGAAGACCTCCTCCTTATTTTCCATCATTAAGTTCTCCGTTACCCAACTATTTCCCAACCCATACCACAGGACCCATCACTTCCACTCCTAATCCTCATACCATTGACTTAACTGTATCCAACGCTCCTTACGCCAGCACTTCCTACCAAACACCACCACCAATACCAAATCAGAACCAAGCACCTAACACTAATCACTCCCAAAACTTTACGCCAACCTACCAAATCCCACCCCCAGTCTCCAATAATTCACGTGTTTTGCCTAGCCAGCCGACATACCCTTCCGTAACATTCCAAACTCCACCAGCCAATGCAATCCCTGAACCATGTTCTAGCTTTCCCGTTCAACCAGAGTTGGATCACTATGAAGAGATGGAGAAGGAGTGGAGGCTGAGAGAAGAAAAACGTGAGCAAGAAATGAATGTCATGAAGGAGGCCATCTCTGAAGCAGTTAAAAGTGTTCAAACTTCAAGGAAAATCACAGGACTTGAGTATGAAGACCTATGCATGCACCCTAACTTGGAAATACCCGAAGGTTACAAAATTCCAAAATTTGAAACCTTCAATGGTATTGGCAATCCCATGGCTCACTGCGAGCTTATTGTGACAAACTTGTGGGTATTGGAAGAAATGATGCATTAATTATGAGGTTGTTTAGTCGAAGTCTGAGTGGAGAGGCGTTAGAATGGTTCACATCTCAAGAGCTCCGTCAGTGGTCTACATGGGGGGCTTTGGCCAAAGATTTTCTGGAAAGATTCCAGTTTAATGTTGAAGCTGTCCTGATAGATACTATTTGGAAAAAATCAAGCAAAAGACCACGGAGGACTATCGTGAATATGCATGTCGCTGGAGGAAAGAAGCTGCAAAGGTACAACCTGTGATGACTGAAAGCGAAATAACCTCTGCTTTTATTCGAGCTCAAGAGCCCGAGTATTATGAAAGGATGTTGCCCATGATGGGACAGAAGTTTTCGGAGCTGATCAGAATGGGAGAAGCCATAGAGGATGGTCTCAAATCTGGAAAGGTTACAAGTCTCACTGCTTTGCAGGCCGCCAACAAATCCTCGACATCCATGGCCACAGGATTTTCTAGGAAAAAGAAAGAGGATGTCTCTGTTGTATCTTTTAGCCCAAGGCCAAGACCACAAAGGTATTTTGGGTATGGTTCTGCCATTGGAAACTCCAACCGATTCTCCACCGCAAATAGTTACCAACCACCTCCACAAGATCCACTTCCAATCTACTATGCACAACAGAACTACCAACCATCACCACCTATCTATCAAAATCAACCACCTACTTACCAAAATACACCACCAAATCACCAAACCAATGTACCAGCCTACCAAAGTCCTGGACAAAACAACCCAAATACCAATACTTTACCCCGCCCTAACCTCGAAAGAAAGCCTCCAAGAATTTTCACTCCTTTGGCAGAAACACGTACCCAACTCTTTGAGCGTTTGAGAGCAGCAGGATTGATCCAACCAGTAGATGCAAAGACAATTAATCCCACAACAAAGTTCTTCCGAGCGGATCAACGATGCGCCTACCATTCCGGAGGAGCAGGACATGATACAGAAGGGTGTATCAATTTAAAACATAAGATTCAAGATTTGATCGATAATAGAGTCATCACTCTTCAGGCCCCTGCCCCCAATGTGAATCTTAACCCATTACCGAATCATGGGGGAGCAACCATCAATATGATTGAAAGTGACGAAGATTGGCTCGCTATTGGGACCGTCGGTGAAACAAATGTCAACTCACTCATACCAACAGTGGCCTCTTTGACCATAAAGGCCCGTCCAGAGTTTGTTGTAATAACTGCACCTCATCAGGCATTTTCTTTGGCAAAGGAAAGAAACAACGAGCAGCCCAAAGAAAAGTTTGTTGTCCAGGCGGCTACAGCTCAAGGGATGACACGTTCTGGAAGATGTTATGTTCCAGAAGAGTTAGCTCAAGAAACACGAAGGAAGGAGAACCAAAAAAGGCGATCACAGAGGGTGAGGCTGAAGAGTTTTGGCGAAGAATGCAGCCTAAGGAGTATTCCATTGTCAAGCATTTGGAGAAAACTCCCGCTCAAATTTCTGTTTGGGCTCTATTGATGAGTTCTGAGTACCATCGAAAAGCATTGTTGAAGGTACTCGATGAAGCATATGTACCGACGGGAACAAGTGGTGAGAATCTGGCAACTATGGTTAGTCATGTCATTGGGAGTCACCAAATCTCTTTTCGAGAAGAGGAGTTACCAATCGAGGGAGTGATGCACAACCGTGCCTTGTATATCACTGTCAAATGCAGGGACAAATTTGTAGCTCGAGTATTGATTGATAATGGTTCAGGACTCAATATTTGCCCGTTATCAACCCTTACTCAACTAAATTATGATGTTGGGAAAATCCGTCAAAGTCGCATGAATGTAAGGGCGTTTGATGGTTCACAAAGAGAGACCATGGGGGAGGTAGACTTGTGTATCCAAATGGGGCCTGCAGAATTTGTCACTGAATTCCAAGTGATGGGTATATCCACAAGCTACAATATGTTGCTAGGAAGGCCATGGATCCATGCGGTTGGGGCAATACCATCCACATTGCATCAACTTTTAAAGTTCATCTGGGAGGACCATGAAATTGTCATTCATGGTGAAGGGAGTAATCGTAGTTACCCTGGCTTCTCTGTTCCAGTTATTGACGATTCATCTCAAGGTACTGACTTTCACATGGTGGAGATAATGAATGCTGCTTTTGAAGATATAACACCGCAAATACCAATGCCGCCGGTGTATAAAATGCTTGCCACAACCATGCTAAGAAGCGGTTTTGAGCCTGGACGTGGGTTAGGCAAGAATTTGGATGGCATATCCGAACCTCTTCCTATCCCACTTCAAAATTTCCGCTTTGGCGTTGGTTATACCCCAACAAAGGAGGAATTATTCGAAGCAGAAGCAAGGAAGAAGCATGACCCTGATCTATCAAAGCCTATTCCAGAATTGTACCAGTCATTTACTGCTAAAGCTTTAGAGCCTGAGATTGATGGTCTGGTGGAAGGGATGGGAAGATTGTTTGATGAAGAAGATTGTGCTGTGATCTTGGAAGAATGCACCGCGACACCCACCATCCGAGATGCCAAACCTGAAGAGACGCTACAGAATTGGGTGGCCACTCCACTTATGATTCATCGAATTGCTTGGTAGACAAAGACAAGATTTGAAGTTTTACTTTTGAAAATCGGTGTAGTTCGGACGAGGCCCGAAACAACCCTTTATGTCACTTTATTTTCATCGTAATGTTTTAAAAAGGAAATGGCTCACGTTGACATGAGTCATGACCAAAGTTTGTACGCCTTTTTTCCAATGAAAGCCTCGTTTATTTTAAATTGATTATCTTGCCTTTGCAAATTACTCTCTGATATATACATTCAAACTCTTTCTATCTAACATGGTTGATTTATTTTTCTTTTCAGTAAAAATGAATCTAAACTTGCCAATGTCATGACATGTCACGAACACGGTGAACCAAGTAAGGTCAATGAAGATGAATGTGAAGAATATGATGAGGAAACTATGATGCCTGAACACCTTACCGAGGACTTAAGAAACCTTGAAGATGATAAAAAGCCCAACCTGGATGAGACAGAGATAGTCAACTTAGGAGATGACGAGTCGGTTAGAGAAACCCGAGTCAGTAGCCATTTGACAGCAATAGAAAAGGAAAAATTGGTCGAGCTGCTCAAACAATACATCGATGTGTTTGCCTGGTCTTATGATGATATGCCAGGATTAAGCACTGATATTGTTTCCCATAAGCTGCCTATCAATTCAGAGTATTGTCCGGTAAAGCAGAAAACCAGAAAGTTCAAGCCCGATCTAAGTTTAAGAATAAAAGAAGAGGTCATAAAGCAGATCGAATCAAAGGTCGTCGAAGTAACCAAGTATCCCACTTGGTTGGCTAACATTGTTCCAGTGGCGAAGAAAGATGGAAAAATCAGGATATGCGTGGATTATCGGGATCTCAATAAAGCGAGTCCAAAAGACAATTTCCCATTGCCAAACATCCATATACTCATTGATAATTGTGCCAAGCATGAGTTGCAATCTTTCGTGGATTGTTTTGCGGGATACCACCAGATCTTAATGGATGAAGAAGATGCAGAGAAAACAGCATTCATCACACCTTGGGGAGTCTACCATTATCGAGTGATGCCGTTCGGCCTCAAGAATGCTGGAGCCACTTACATGAGAGCTATGACCACCATATTCCATGATATGATCCACAAAGAAATTGAGGTGTATGTGGACGATGTTATCATAAAATCCCGCGAGAGTTCGGATCATCTGACGCACCTGGAAAAGTTCTTTGACAGGTTACGTAAGTATGATTTGAAGTTGAACCCAGCCAAATGTGCATTTGGAGTACCTGCAGGGAAGTTACTCGGTTTCATAGTTAGTAGAAGAGGTATCGAGCTTGATCCTTCCAAGATCAAGGCAATTCAAGACTTACCTCCTCCAAAGACTAAGAAAGAAGTAATGAGTTTTCTGGGAAGACTGAATTACATCAGTCGATTCATAGCCCAATCAACGGTGATCTGTGAACCCATATTCAAGTTGCTACGAAAGGATGCGCCAACCAAGTGGACTGAAGAATGTCAGAAGGCTTTTGACACCATCAAAAGTTACCTTTCAAATCCACCAGTACTGGTGCCACCACGCGCGAGTAGTCCTTTGTTATTGTATTTATCCGTCTCTGACAACGCATTTGGGTGTGTGTTGGGACAACATGATGAAACCGGAAGAAAGGAGAGAGCTATATACTATTTGAGCAAGAAGTTCACATCCTATGAGGCTCGTTATACCCTCTTAGAGAGAACTTGTTGTGCTTTGACTTGGGTTGCTCAAAAATTGAGACATTATCTGTCGGCTTATACAACACATCTTATTTCAAGAATGGACCCACTCAAGTACATATTTCAGAAGGCAATGCCCACAGGAAAGCTAGCAAAGTGGCAAATGCTGTTGAGTGAGTTTGACATTGTGTACATGACTCAGAAAGCAATCAAGGGCCAAGCCTTGGCCGATCACCTTGCTGAAAACCCAGTAGATGAAGGATATGAACCACTTAAAACGTATTTCCCTGATGAAGAAGTATTGTTTGTAGGGGAAGACATATCAGAATCATATCCTGGGTGGAGAATGTTCTTTGATGGAGCAGTTAACTCTAGAGGATCAGGAATTGGAGCAGTATTGATATCTGAATCAGGACAACATTTTCCAGCAACAGCGAAGCTTAGATTTCGATGCACTAATAACATGGCTGAGTACGAAGCTTGTATTCTTGGCATCAAATGGCTCTTGACATGAATGTTCAAGAATTACTGATAATTGGTGATTCAGACTTGTTGATTCATCAAGTTCAAGGAGAATGGGCCGTGAAGAATCCTAAAATCTTACCTTACGTACAACTGGTACGGAGGTTATGTAAAAGATTTAGGAGGACCGAGTTCAGACACACCCCAAGAATACAGAACGAGTTTGCTGATGCCCTCGCAACCATATCATCCATGATGCAACACCCAGGAAAGAGTTACATTGACCCACTTGAGATAGGTTTAAAAGAACAACCAGCGCATTGTTTACATGTGGAAGAAGAATCGGATGGAAATCCATGGTATATCGATGTGAAAAAGTACTTAGAAGCTGGTGAATACCCCGAAAAAGCAACAAGTATCCAAAAGAAAATAATCTGAAGAATGGCAAACAACTTCTTTTTGAATTGGGAGGTTCTTTATAGAAGGACTCCCGATCTGGGATTACTGCAATGTGTGGATGCTGCAGAGGCCACAAGATTGCTCGAAGAAGTTCATGCTGGAGTGTGTGGGACGCACATGAATGGGTTTACATTAGCAAAGAAAATCTTAAGGGCAGGATACTTCTGGATGACTATGGAAAATGATTGTGTCCGGTTTGTCCAAAGATGTCATAAATGTCAAGTACATGGAGATTTGATCAAAGTACCTCCTCACGAGCTCAATGTAATGAGTTCCCCTTGGCCATTTGCAGCATGGGGCATAGATGTTTTGGACCAATTGAGCCTGCTGCCTCCAATGGTCATAGGTTTATTTTGGTCGCCATTGATTATTTAACGAAGTGGGTCGAAGCTACTTTCTATAAATCTGTGACAAAGAAAGTTGTAGCTGATTTTGTTCGCAATAATTTGATGTGTCGTTTTAGAGTTCCTGAGTCTCTCATCACAGACAATGGGGCAAACCTTAACAGTCACTTGATGAAAGAGATATGTGAACAATTCAAAATTACCCACCGTAATTCAACTGCATATCGTCCTCAAATGAATGGAGCTGTGGAAGCTGCCAATAAGAACATCAAGAGGATATTGAGAAAGATGATTGACAACTACAAATGTTGGCATGAAAATTTGCCTTATGCCTTGCTAGGTTATCGCACCACAATTCGAACCTCAACTGGAGCAACTCCGTATTTGTTAGTATACGGAACAGAGGCAGTGATACCAGCTGAAGTTGAGATACCATCTTTGAGGATTATTCAGGAAGCTGGATTGAGCGATGCCGAATGGGTTCGTGATAGATATGAGCAGTTAACATTGATTGATGAAAAAAGAATGAGTGCCGTTTGTCATGGCCAGTTGTATCAACAGAGAATGATTCGTGCTTTCAACAAGAAAGTAAGAGTTCGAACATTTGAGGTAGGTCAATTGGTGTTAAAGCGCATTTTCCCTCATCAAGAGGAATATAAAGGAAAAGTTGCACCTAAATGGCAAGGACCGTATGTTGTCCACAAAGTACTGTCAAGAGGAGCTTTGGTCCTAGCAGAGATGGACGGTAGAGTATGGCGAAAAGCTATCAATTCAGATGCCGTCAAGAGATATTACATTTGAAGAATGTTATTTCTTTCCTTTATTTCCTTGTAATCGCAAATTGTTTGTAATCATTGTCACATTAATCTTTGAAACGTTCCTTTGTACTTGAACTACGTTCGACCTGAATTCTCAAGAATGAGATACGTAGGCGGCCTATATGGGCCTCGGTCGTTTCCTTATCAAAAATTTTTATTTCTGTCAATTCTCAAGAGGGGAACTACGTATGACCTGATTCCTGCCTCAACGGAATACGTAGGCGCCACAAGGGTTCGGTCATATATCCCGTAAGATTTTCTATTTTTCTTTACAATAGAAACTGGGACAGAATTTTTGAGAGGGACTCAAAAATTCTCAAGAAGAGACTTACAAATTCTCAAGACATAAGATATATTGTGAGTTGCAACTAGGACAGAATTTTTGAGGAAGGCCTCAAAAATTCCATCAAGGGTACTCGGAACGTCAGAGTCAACTTCAAGTACTGCAACGCGACATATTGCTAAGGATATCTAAAAATTCCAACAAGCTACCTATCATGACAGAATAGAATCTGAGACAAAGGTTTTTGTTTGTGTCGTGCATGTCGTGGCAATTAATTGGCAGAGATTTTCTTTAAAACTATCTTTCTAAAAAAAATTTAACATGTGTTTTAATTTAAATATGATCTTGTCTTTTGTCTATTGCGATTCGTAGGGTCAACCAAACTTTCAAAGATAGCAAGATAAGAAGCAAGGCGACTGGAAGAAATCAACACAGATCAGTTTGTTTTAAAAACTAACAATTTTTCTGTGGATGCAGGTATATAAGATTGCCTCAAGATCATCATATTCCTCCATTAAATGAATATGGAGAATTCAAAAGGACGAGTAGCTCCCCGAAATTGACAACTCTTCTGTAGAGAAAGAAAAGTCATTTAAGTTCTTTGGAAGGAAAGCAGCAGTTCAGAATACGAGTAACAACACCTTGTTCAAATCTCCAACAAAGAAAGAGTCGAATTAAACAGAAGATGTGAACGAGTGAAGAAATCACTCTCAACATGTACAAGCATCTACAAAATATCAAATTACATTTTTTAGCATCAACAACCATTGGAAAATATTCACAAATCCCGTTGATACCAGACACGATAATGTGAATCACCCAGAGGGACATCG
This sequence comes from Solanum lycopersicoides, assembly GCA_022817965.1. Classification (NCBI taxonomy): domain Eukaryota; kingdom Viridiplantae; phylum Streptophyta; class Magnoliopsida; order Solanales; family Solanaceae; genus Solanum; species Solanum lycopersicoides. The sequence continues at coordinate 91,098,385 of CM040629.1, read as the reverse complement.
TATTTATCCGAGGAAGTCATGCATATCGTATTATCAAAAGAGTTAATGACAGTATCGAGATATGTCATTCATATTCAAACTGCCAAGAGGCATAATCAAATTGCCAAGAGGGCCATTCATATTCAAATTGCCAAGAGGCCATTCATATTCAAACTGCCAAGAGGGCCATTGCATAATCAAACTGCCAAGGGGCCATCATATTCAAATTGCCAAGAAAGGCCATAATCATTATATTGCCAAGAGGGCCATTACATATTCAAACTACAAGAGGGCCATTGCATATCAAACTGCCAGAGGGCCATCATATTCAAATTGCCAAGAAGGCCATTCATATCAAACTGCCAAGAGGCATAATCTTATATTGCCAAGATGGTATTACATATTCAAACCGCCAGAGGGTCATTTTCAATTCAAACCGAGAGGGACGTTCACTTCAACGCGAGAAGGCATTTATCATCCCCTCTTAACATTAGTTTTGACTAACATCATCGTACCATGAATCAACGTCATTTAAACCAATGGATTAAATGTAGCGCAGCATCCTTTCAAATTGAGCATCAACATCATTCTATCAATAAGTATCATCATCAACATATTACATTAGCGAAAGTCATCATCTGTGCATCATATCATTTAAGCTACTGTGTCAAACTGAGGAACTACGTCAAGAATATTTTTTTTAAAATGTGTTGCAAAGAGGTAAAACATAACAACTCTCTATGTAAATTACATTTCTACTAAATTGTTTTAATTCTACGAGAGCATCCAAGAGGATGAATTCTCAAATCAACACAACAAGGTTGCGGACGACATCAAAGGGATGCGAACAAGTGAACTTTTTTGAGAAACTGGGGCATATCAAAGAGGGGTATCAAACTCTTAGGAGCGAGCGGAGCACTTCACTCATCAACCAACCCTATCAAGGGTAGGCT
>CM040629.1:91020990-91097012 GCA_022817965.1 Solanum lycopersicoides | reverse complement strand
AACTTTTTAGTGCAGCCGATTGCCTACAAGCTTGACTCACCAACACTACCAGAAATTGTTTTCTAAAAGGAAATAATTTACCAATTATGTGGGTCAATTCCAAAGAAAGTGCCACAATATCTTGTTCTTTTTTTTCTTCAAAAAAAAGCTTTAGAATTATTAATATGATGAGCCAATTAATCAATCTTTGCCTAACGTCAATAATAATGGATGCTCATCACTCGAAACTCAATAATTACAATGGAATGTGTTTGACTCATCATCTAGCTAAATTTTATATTTCATATATAAATAGGATTTCTTGGGTTTCTGTCTTTCCAAGCTGTGTTGTAACTAATGCAATGATATCTTATGGACATCTATAACATATTTTAAAGTTATGCAACAAAGAATTCTCTAAAAAAAACCACTCAATCATTACACTATGCAAAAAAAAGTTTTTAAGGAATGTACTTTTAATAGTCCTACATAGACTTGCAAAATAAAAAAACTTCTTTTTTACTCTCTCAACAGCTCAATCCCCTATTCCTTAAAATACCTAAACTGACCAGCAAAACAACCATATCATCAAATTGACTATATTACCCCTCAAAAAATGACAAGAATGTCACAAGACTCATTCACAAATTGGACATAATGGTCATTTTAAGAACAATATAAGGGCCCCCCTTATGAAGCTGGCAACAAATAAGACCAGAAAGTTTGTTGCCTTGGCTTAGAAGCCAAGATAAGTTAGACACAAACTTGAATGCAATAGAAAGTTACACAAAAAAGTTGCTTTTATTGCACAAGGATTGATTTCTCTTACATTTGCCATTGTGTTTGTTCATTTTCTGTCTTTTTGTTTCTTGGTGCACCACAATTGTTGAGGTATGTTTATGCTAAACTATAGGTATTCTAACAAGGAAATTTTCAAAAATAGTTTAAGAATGCTACATTTGAATTTTCACTTTTTTTGCTAGTTTCATATATGAACTATCAGGTTGAATTTTCACTTTTTTGATACATAAGCTATCAGGTTGAATTTTTACTTTTTTGATACATAAACTATCAGGTTGATTTTATTTTTTTTTTGCAAGTTTCATACATAAACTATCAGGTTGAATTCTCACTTGTTTGTGAGTTTCATACATAAACTGTCAGGTTGAATTTTTATTTTTTTGCAAGTTTCATACATGAACTATCAGGTTAAATTCACTTTTTTTGCGAGTTCTATACATAATCTATCAGGTTGAATTTTCATTATTTTTGCAAGTTTCATACATGAACTATCATGTTGAATTTTTACTTTTTTTGCGAGTTTCATAGATAATCTATCAGGTTGAATTTTCACTTGTTTGCGAGTTTCATACATGAACTATTAAGTTGAAATTTCACTTTTTTGTGAGTTTCATACATAAACTATCAGGTTGAATTTTCATTTTTTTTGCAAGTTTCATACATGAACTGTACAGTTGAATTTTCAATCTTTTCGTGAGTTTCATACATAAACTATCAGGTTGAATTTTCACTTGTTTGCGAGTTTCATACATGAACTATCAGATTGAATTTTCACTTATTTTTGTGAGTTTTCTACTTGAACTATCATGTGTTTGTGTTTTCTACTGAATTATTATCAATTATTTATCAAAACACATCTCGAAGTTGACTAGACAAAATGCTTGAAAACAATTGCCTAAAGGTGAGTGTCAACTTAATTTGCCTATTAAATTTCGTTCACATGGCAACTGACTCATTAATTTCGATACATGTTTTGATAATTTAGATAGGGAACTCGCAAAATAGTGATTCTCCGGTGTGTATTTGACCATTATCTCTTCTTGAAAGGACCTTCTTGATCTTCCTTTTGTATTTGTGTGATTCAATTTTGTTAACATGAATATGCAACATGTTTTAGGTGAAAGATGGCGTCTCTCGTACCAGAAGTACTAATTAAGCTTCTACAGAGTATGAACTCCAATGTAAAAGTCCGCGGAGAGTATAGATCAGTACTTTTACAAGTAATCAGCATTGTCCCGCGTTGAGTGGTTCAGAACTCTGGCCAAACCACGGATTCTTTATCAAAGTCTCCGATTCTTCTCATTCGACTTATGTTACACTGTCAAAAGAAGACAATGAGTTCATTTTGAACAACAAATTGCAACTTGGACAGTTCTTCTATGTTGACAAAATGGAAGCTGGAACACCGGTCCCAGTCTTAGTTGGCGTTAGGCCAATTCCAGGGCGACATCCTTTTATTGGCAACCCGAAGGATCTGATGCAAATGTTGGAACAATCTGAGGTACCTGATCAGGAAAATAGTACTACTGGTCTAAAGTCGAATGAATTGGTTGAAATGAAAAAAGAGATCGATAAGAAGAAGAAATTTGTTATCAAAGAGGAAAAGGCGGTTGTTGCATCCAGGTATATGCAAGGTGTGTCAAACCAGAACGTAAGGATTGCAGGAAATGATCAAGTTACTGGTTCAAAAGGCGTTGAAAATGAGAGTAACGGAGCAGATCACAAGGTTGTACCGTTGAAAGGGAAACAACCAGAGGTTAAAAGTACTCAGGTATGATCGATGATTCTGCATCATAGATTATTTATCAGAACATTTAACTTGTAAATAAACATAAGAGCTTACATGTTTAGTCGTTTTTGGTAAGATGAGGAATCGAACATTTTGACATAGTCAAAAAACACACCTGAAGTATCACGTTTCTGCAAGTTTCCTTCCTGAATCATTCCGAGCTATTTATCAAAACATACCTCAACTATCGTTGTTCCCTTTTCCTACCTGAAATATCACCATCAGACACAGAGGAAAAGGGAACAACTAATAGTGGAAGCATCCCGCAAAATGTGATACTTCACGTGTGTTTTTGACCATTATTTCTTTTTTGAACGACAAACTTATATCAAAGGTAAGACAAAAAAAAAACTTGTATTATATGTTTTCTTCTATAGAACAAGTTTGCTGATGAGTTTTTCTGCTTTTGAATTTCAGACACATCCTACAACTCCTTCTCGTAGTCGTTCTGATGCATTTTCTCCAAACTCAGATGTCAATGTGCTTAATAGCAGGGAGCTTTCGACAACTCCAAAGTTTTCAACTCTAAAACGCGCTAGCACCAAACAAGAGAACATTAGAGAGAACTGTCCATTTTCCGAAACACTCATACCTTGGTCCTCTCTACCAGCCAAACTCGCAAAGCCAGGCAAGGTATACTTGTTTCTTCGCGTTCTCCTTTAATACTGCAGCAAATGAAAAAGAAAGAGTCTTTGTAAGATTAAATGATTTTAAAGAAGATGTCGATGACTCATTAGATAATCAACATGATCCAAACGTGCTTATGTTTTGTTGTTGTTTTCGTCATTATAATAAGGGGATTCTTAGAAGGAAAAAGTTAGCTTCTTTAATAGCAGCAGAAGCTCAAGAAGAAGCATTGAAAGCAACCAATCTTCTTCATTGCATTAGGTAAGCATCACAACGTTAACTCAATCGTAACATGTCATTGTGATAATCAAAGGGTTGTGTTTCACATAATCGAGTTACATGTCTTCACTTTTTTTCCTTTCAGTATGTTTGCTGAACTATACTCATCTGCATCACCAGAGAGCCCTCATCTAAATTTGTCCAAATTTTTCACCCTCAACCAACTCATGGATCAAACGAATACGAAATCAAATGAACAAATCCTAGATAACTTTGCTTCAAAATTATCTTTACAAGAGAAGGAGCTGATCAAATCAAGCAACAAGACACGTTCATTGAACGATACTAAAAATACCCCTAAGTCGCTGATTGAAGTTTCTGTGTCTGAAAAGGTAGAATGGGCAAAAGGAGACGGTTCTAAAGGCGTTAAGGAGTTAAGAGATGTTCTGTTCAACGAAATGCAATCCTGGTTTCTTAAATTCATGGATGAAGCACTTGACGTTGGCTTCCAACTGAATGAGCAAGAACACAAAAAGAAGAAACGTATTGTACAACAAACGGATACAAACAACCAAATTGCTCTCGCATTGTCACAGCTTAAACTTGCCAATGACTGGTTGGACAAGCTACAGAGTAAATCAACTTTGCATAAAGATGTTGCTGAGACAGTTGACAGATTGAAGCAAAAACTCTACGCGTGTTTACTTCTTCATATCGATTCAGCTGCTTCAGCTCTTGGAAAATCAAGTTCGTAATAGTAGCTGAAGCTATTTAAAAGGTCAATGTACCTGGCTACCTGCATTGCTTGTTATTATCTAGATTTGTTTTAATATGATTTAGATTTACAATATTAGGTGTAAATGTATGTAATTAGCGACTAACACTATGAGATTTACCACTAAATGTTATTGCTTTTACAACATTTTGCAACAAAATGTGGTTGTTTCTATGACATTTGTATCAAATGTCGTTATTTTTGTGACATTTTTTAATAAACGTGAAATAAATGTCGTTGTATCCACTACAACAAAAATGATCATTAGCGGCATTTAATTCTTAATTGTCGCTAAATATGTATTTTTAGCGACAATTGTCACTTTTTGTATATGTCCCTAAAGCCTTTAGCGACATTGGTTCTAATGACACTTAACTAATGCCGATAAAGACTTTAGCACTATTTATTAGTGTCAATAATTAATGCCGCTAAAAGTTGTTTTTGTTGTAGTGATCTCTACTTTCTTATGCAAGATTTTTGAATCGGGAAGTTTACTTCAAATCCTATAGAGTGTGATTTTTCTCTTGATAGAAGATTGAATTATAATAAAAAAGATTCATTTAGTATTTTCACAACATTCACCATGTCTATATTCTAAATTATATTGAGACAAAGAGTTTAAATAAAATACCACAGGTGTCAATTGCAATAATCAACAACAACAACAAACTCAGCCTATATTGTAGTCCTACGGGTGGAGTCTAGAGATGATACCGTTTAAGTAGACGTTATCCTATCTTGAAAAAGTAGAGAAGTTATTTCCCTGATAGATCATTGACCGAACAATGAAAAAGAGGCAGCATAAACATGTAGAAAATAAGATATCAATATTAAAGAAACACCAAATAGGAGTCCGGAGCCTAAAGGGTATAAAATATTAATAAAAATTTCAAAACGATATATAAAATTTTATTTTAACCAAAACGGCAAAATCACAGCGATTTCCTCCGCCGGAAAAAGCAAAATCGCTGTTGTTCCAGCGATTTTGCCATTTTGGTTAATATAAAATTTTATATACCGTTTTAAAATTGTTGTTAATATTTTATACCCTTTAGGCTCCGGACTCCACCAAATAGAGCCCTTTTATTTTGATTTATAAATTACGAATTCACATAAATTCAATAGTGTTTTTATATAGGGAACTCTCCGAGATCAACTAAATACTGATAATTGCAATTGATTTCAAATTTTAGAGTACTAGTATTATTCTTTTTCCTCCTTATCTACAGATTTCTATTATACCACTAAACTATTCCAAATAGCTAACTATAACTAAAATTTAAGTTACATCCTTGTAAAATTATTACAATGAACAAAAAAAATACATCTTTAAACTAGGGGTGTACATGATCGGATTGATTCGGGTTTTTCAAATGTCAAACCAAACTATTTGTGTCGAATTTTTAAATTTATAAACCAAACCAATAAAACTCGAGTTTTTCAACTCCGAATTTTTTCAGACTTTCGGATTTATCATTTATTAGTTTTCATTCTTCCATCAAAATCTATTTAAAAATGAACAATTTCCAATCCACGTGCAAGTATCATGTGACTCTAGAGCTCCCACTGTTGGGAAAACGCGGACAAGCACAAAAATATATATGGTAAAAGTAATGAAAATAAAATGGGAAAACAACGACACCAAGAATTTTACGTGGAAACTCTTCTGAATAAGGGAAAAAAACACGGGCCAAGAGGAGCAACTGATATTACTACAGTAAGGAATTTTACACTGTGTAGTCACGAATACAATACTCAAAGTGACTACTACACACTCAAAAGGAACAACACTCTTTTGGTTTCCGTCTTACTAAAATATCGCTCACACTCTATTTTTCTTCACAGACTATTTTTTTTTATAGTCTATGAAATACCTCATTTTGCTATCAAAATGTTTTTTCTCTCTAACTTGGTGTGTTCTACAAATGAGCAAGAATGCTCTATTTATAGAAGGATAAAACCATGCCTGTGTCACTAATGACATAGGTAAATATAGCAAAGTCAAAAATGATTGCAAATCTTACAATTTGCCAACCACCAAATCTTTTATTTTCAACTTCAATTACTATTCCTTTTTAATAATTGCTTGTACCAATTGAATAGCTAAAGTTGACCAAAAAATGGGATGGACTCAAAAAATCTCCCCCTCCAGTCCCATTTACTGGAAGAAGGTATCTTCATCTTCTTTAGAGAGAGCTCATACCCACAAGTTCTTTGCATAACTCGAACTTGTCTTTCGGTATCGTCTTGGTCAGCATATCTGCAGGATTTTCACTTGTGTGAATCTTTTTGACGTGAAATGATTCACTCTCCACTTCCTCACGAATCCAATGATATCTGACATCGATGTGTTTTGTTCTTGCATGGTACATGGAGTTCTTGCTCAAGTCTATTGCACTCTGGCTGTCACAATAGACAATATACTCCATCTGATTCAAACCAAGTTCTTGAAGAAATCGCTTTAGCCATATCATCTCCTTGCCAGCTTCAGTAGCCGCAATATACTCAGCTTCAGTTGTAGATAGTGCAACACACTTCTGCAATTTTGAATGCCATGATATAGCTCCCCCTGAAAAAATAAACAACTATCCAGTAGTGAATTTTCTGTTATCAAGGTCACCTGCCATATCAGAATCTGTATAGCCTTTCAAGATTGGATTTGATGCTCCATAACACAAACATTCATATGAGCTTTCTCTAAGATACCTGAGTATCCACTTCACAGCTTTCCAATACTCTTTTCCTAGATTTTCGAGAAATCTACTCACAACACCAACTGCGTGAGCAATATTAGGTCTAGTGCACACCATTGCATACATTATACTTCAAACGACGGAGGAATATGGAACTTTGGCCATGTTCTCTTTTTCCTCCCTAGCTGTAGGACACATCTTCTTGCTCAACTTCATATGACCAACAAGAGGTATACTAACAGGCTTAACATTCTTCATATTGAAGCCCTCCAGTACATCTTGAAAGTATTATTGCCCATTAGCAACATATCATCCTCATACAACAAAAGAATGATAAAATCATTGTCAGAAATTTTTGTACAAGTACACAATGATCTGAAGAAGTCTTCTTATAGCCTTGCTCCCCCATAACAGATTCAAATTTCTTGTACCACTGTCTGGGAGCTAGTTTTAGGCCATAGAGACTCTTTTTAAGTTTGCATACAAAATTTTCTTTACCTTCTACTTTGAAGCCCTCAGGTTGTTCTATATAAATCTCTTCTTCTAGGTCACCATGAAGGAAAGCCGTCTTCACATCCATCTGCTCAATCTCTAAATTAAGACTAGCAGCCAAATCTAGAACTGTGCGAATCGAGAACATTTTCACAAAAGGAGAAAATATTTCGTCAAAGTCAATACCCTTTCTTTGACCAAATCCCTTAACAACCAAACTATCTTTGTAACTGGGCTTCAAGTTGTGTTCTTCAACTTTAACTTTGAACACCCACTTGTGCTTCAAAGCTCTCATGCCCTTGGACAATCTTACTAACTCATAAGTGTGGTTCTCATGCAAAGACTTCATCTCATCTTGCATGGATTCAATCCATTGATCCTTGTGCTCATCTTCCATGGCCTCCTCATAACATTCAGGTTCTCCCCCGTCAGTAACACATACTCATTGGATGAATAACGGGAGGAAGGAAACCGCTGTCTTGTGGACCTCCGAAGCGAAATATTTGATTCGTCCACAACTTCATGAGCAACAAGATCATCAATAACAATATCATTGTTATTATCAACATCAACATGTTGATTCGATACATGATTCTGGGCGTCACCATAATTATCAAGCCCAACAACATCATGCACACTTGTGTGAGAAATGTCATCATGATGAACTATACCATCAAAACTTGAAGATTCTATCATTTTCGCTTTGTCAATATCTTCAATTGTTTGATTCTCCATAAAAATAATATCACGGCTTCTCACAAGTTTCTTTTCAATTGGATCATATAGCATGTAACCAAATTCATTTAGGCCATATCCAATGAAGATGCATTGTCTTGTCTTGGCATCTAACTTTGACCTATCATCTTTCGGCACATGTACAAAAGCTTTGCAACCAAATACTCTCAAATGGTCATAGGAAACATCCTTTCCATGCTAAACACTATTTGGTACATCACTTTGCAAAGCAACAACAAGAGATAGATTAATAACATGTGCAACGGTCAATAAACCCTCACCCCAAAATGAGTTCGGCAACTTTGCTTCAGAAAGCAAACATCTAACTCTTTCCATCAAGGTCCTGTTCATCCTCTCAGCCAAACCATTAAGCTGAGGAGTCTTGGGAGGAGTCTTGTGGTGTCTAATACCTTGATGCTTGCAGTATTCGTCAAATGGTCTACAATATTCACCACCATTATCAGTACGAATGCATTTCAGTTTCTTTCCAGTTTCTCTTTCAACTGAAGCCTGAAACTGCTTGAAGACACCTAACACTTGATCTTTAGTCTTCAAGAAATAGACCCAAAGTTTTCTCGAGCAATCATCAATAAAAGTGACAAAGTAGAGTGCACCACCCAATGTCTTTGTCTTTATTGGACCACATAAATCAGAGTGCACTAACTCAAGCAACTCTGTCTTTCTCGAAGGAGGGTAGGACTTAAAGGAAACTCTATTTTGTTTACCAGCCAACCAGTGCTCAGACTTTTTTAATTTAACACTTTTGAAATTTGACAAAAATTTCTTCTTGGCTAGAACATTAAGTCCTTTCTCGCTGATGTGGCTAAGCCTCTTGTGCCATAATGTTGAAGAGCTATCGCTCTCAACCGCATTCACCATATCAACACAAGCAGAGGTCGTAGTCCAGTATAGACCACGACGTTTGTTACCACGAGCCACAACCAAGGAACCTTTAATGAGCTTCCGTTTTCCATCACTGTTGGTACTAACATATCCTTCATCATCTAAAACACCAACAGAAATCAGGTGCAAACGAACATAAGGAGCATGTTTCACATTGTTTAAAAACTAGTTTAGTTCCAACACTAGTTTCCAAACAAATTGTACCAATACCAACCACCCTAGAAACAGTCTCATTACCCATACTCAAGGTTCCAAAATCACCAGGAGTATAGGAAGATAAAAAATCCTTCCTTGATGTCACATGAGATGCGACACCAGTGTCCACAATCCAGCTTGACTCATCACAAGCAATATTTATCATGTTTTCATCAAGAACGGTAACAAGATCTTCGGTGGTGACGGTGGCTAGGCAATTTTCATTGGCATCTTCTTTAGTTTCCTCTTTGTTTTTGTTCTCCCTCTTCAACTTCCTGCAGAACTTTTTCGTGGGCCCTTTCATACCACAATGATAGCACTCAATATCCTTAAGTCTGCCTCTAGATTTGCTCCTATTTTGTTCTCTATTGTGAGAACCACGAGTTTTATTTCTCCCCATGGGGCCAGTTATCAGTACATCCGACGAAGAGGAACCTTGAGTTTTTCTTCTCATCTCTTCGTTCAAGACACTACTCTTGGCGGAATCCATAGAGATCACACCATTCGGAGCAGAATTTGACAATGAAGTTCTAAATGTTTCCCAAGAGTCTAGTAGGGAACCAAGTAGAAGCAAGCCTTGAATTTCTTCATTAAATTTAATGCCCATAGCTAATAATTGGTTCATGATCCCCTGAAAATTATTCAGATGGTCTGTCATCGGAGAACCATCATGATACTTTAAACTCAACATCTGCTTTATTAAGAACATTTTGTTGTTGCCAGTCTTTCGAGCATACAAACTTTCAAGATGCTCCCATAGGGTTCGAGCATGTGTGTCCCCAGAAATATGGTTCAACACATTATCGTCGATCCATTGCCTAATGAATCCACAAACTTGTCTGTGCAACAGATTCCACTCTTCATCTGTTTTATTATCAGGCTTTACAGTGATAAATACTGGTTTGTAATTTTTTTTAACATAAAGCAGATCTTCCATTTTTCTCTTCCAAATGGCATAATTAACACCATTCAAAGTAACCATTCTACTTGTGTTGGCTTCCATTGTTTTTCCCCCAAAAATATAGTTATCGCAAATCAAAGTAAATCTTTTCTGATGTGGAAGTTCAGACTGTGCTGCAACCACAGAGCATACTCAGATAAAACCTTGGCTCTGATACCAGTTTGTTGGGAAAACGCGGACAAGCACAAAAATATATATGGTAAAAGTAATGGAAATAAAATGGGAAAATAACGACACCAAGAATTTTACGTGGAAACCCTTCTGAATAAGGAAAAAAAACACGGGCCAAGAGGAGCAACTGATATTACTACAGTAAGGAATTTTACATTGTGTAGTCACGAATACAATACTCAAAGTGACTACTACACACTCAAAAGGAACAACACTCTTTTGGTTTCCGTCTTACTAAAATATCGCTCACACTCTATTTTTCTTCACAGACTATTTTCTTGTATAGTCTATGAAATACCTCACTTTGCTCTCAAAATGGTTTTTCTCTCTAACTTGGTGTGTTCTACAAATGAGCAAGAATACTCTATTTATATAAGGATAAAATCATGCCTATGTCACTAATGACATAGGTAAATATAGCAAAGTCAAAAATGGTTGCAAATCTTACCAATTTGCCAACCACCAAATTTTTTATTTTCAACTCCAATTACTATTCCTTTTTAACAATTGCTTGTACCAATTGAATAGCTAAAGTTGACCAAAAAATGGGATGGACTCAACACCCACAACAGTCCACTCATGATAAAATATTTATCATACTTTATTGGATAAATTACTTATATACACAAGTTTGATTTTTCAGATTTTTTTTAATTAATGCAACAAATGAATATTATGGAGTTAATATCTTTAAAGGTCACTCAATTATGGAGAATTATCTAGTAAAGTCACTAAACTTTATTTTGTATCAATAAAATCGCTCAACTTTAATATTTTCTTTTATAAAGTCACTCAACTTTGTTTTGTATCAATAAAATCACTCAACTTTAATATATTTTTTTTATAAAATCACTCAATCAAATTTATCATTAAAATATATATATATATATGATATTGACAAAATAAAATAAATTTTTATGCCATGTAGACCAAAATTAAGGAAAACTTATATCTTAAACCCAATCCATCAACAATTTCATAATTATCTAAATTATAAATCTGAAACTTTATAGGTTTGCGATATTCTTCTCAAATTTATTAATTTTAGTGGAAAAAATAAATAAATTGATCTCCAAAGACTGATTTGCATTTTTCAATTTTTGGTGTTTAATAAATTGAATTTCAATCAAAATTCGATTTCCATTTTTTGATTTTTGGATTCAATCAAAGATCGATTATAATTAATATGTGGTTTTGTACAGGAACTTGATTTATTTTTTATAAAAGAATAATTAAATAGACCAGATTTTATCTCTATTCAGATAAAAACATTAAAAAAAGTTGATAAATAAACAAACTAAACGGCACAAAAAATAGGCAGTGACTTTTTTCTTCATACGACTTACTTGATCGTTCAGCCAGACACATCTATCGACAGTGATTTGAATTATATTAAGACTTAATTTTGATATAATTAAATTTATGCAAATTTCTTAGTGTGCAGTAATCTTAATTTTATGTGTGGGATTCGTATTTATGTGACACAAAAATTAATATATTTTATAATGTTAATATATTTTTAATGAAAAAGTTGGTTGAGTGATTTTATGAGAATAAAGTTTAAGTTGAGTGATTTTATAAGAGAAAAATCTTAAATTGAGTGACTTTATTGATACAAAATAAAGTTAAATGACTTTATAACGTAAATACTCATAATCGAATGACCTTTTGAGATATTTACTCTAAAAATCACTCAACTTACACTTTTATATAAAAAAAAATTACTCAATAAAATTTATTCTCTAAGAAATATTAACATATCAAATAATTTTTTGTCCCATATAAATGAACACTCCACAAATAAATAAAATCAAGTTCAGAATTTTTTTTTTTTTTAAATCTCGATTTTACTCAAACTGAAACTATGCCAACTTTGTTCACTGCAACTAATGCTCTATTAGTTAAATTTAATTTGATGATGAAATTAACTTTATCTACTTATTTTAGAAAGTTCTTTTTTTAAAAAAATAATAATATTGGATGATATTTGATTAAGTAATTTATTTAGTTTTGAAAAAATCTTGTCGATGCTAATATGAAAATTGTTATGTTTGGACAAAGTTAAAAATACACAGTATTTTTCTTTTAAATGTTTGTCCAAATATTTCAATATTTCTCTACCGCAAGTAATTAATATAAACAAAAAATTAGAAAATTGACTAAACAGAATATAATCTTCGCCCAACCAAACATTAATCTATACTGCCAAAAACACACACAAATTCGATTGTATTTATTTGTGATCAAGACGTAAAAAATCGAGTGAAATTTAAAATTAGTACAAATTCGATTGTATTTGTTTGTGGAGTTTATATATTTATATAACATAAAAGAAACTATTTCTCATATTAAAAATTTAATTGAGTGATTTTATTAATATAAATATTTAAGTTGAGTTATTTTATTGATAATAATATCTAAGTTGAGTGATTTTATTGATACAAAATAAAATTTAATGACTTTACTATATAAATTCTTAGAGTTAGGTGACCTTTTGAGATATTAACTCAATATTATGATATTTTAATTTGATTTTTCAGTTTTTTGTTTCCCTTTAATAAGTGCAACAAATTGATACATAATGTATCAATAATAATGTATCTGGATTCTTAATTATGTATTCGAAATGTCTAGAAAATATGAGATTTGTGTAATTAAAAAAAGAATAAAGATAGAAGGTAATTTAGATTTTATAACTTTTAGAATTTGACGGTAAGAGGTCAATCAAAAAAAATATTAATTAGTCAAAGGTTCAACTAATCATCACGTTTGCATTCTAAATATAGAGAGTGTGACGTCCAATTGATCATCATGTTCATATTCTAAATGTAGAAAGAGTGTAAAAGGTCCAACTAGTCATAATGTTTGTATTCTAAATATAGAGAGAGTGACATCAAAGATTTGGAACAAGAAATAATTCCTAATATAGAGGACAAATTGTGTAACCACCACTATTTTACAAAGTATTTTAGATACATGTAAATAATTCTAAGTACATATAAATATATGTATCTAATACGATTCACAAGTATCTGGAATACATGACTATCTCGCTCGTCTCTCTTCTATTTTAGTGTATCTAGTAACATGAATACATATCTCTAGGTGTATATTCTTCCTCAATATATGATAAAAAATTCTTAATTAGTGGTAAGATATGTAATTATTTAAAAGTATAGATAAAATTTATATATATGATACATATGTATGTCTATTAAGGTAGTTTAATTAATTTCTCCTATTTTATTTTGTCCTTAGCAATCTTCAAGGCTATATAAGTCCAACTTGGGCAATGTTAATTTTGTGCACAATTCAAGAAACCAAACTTACATATTACTACTAGAATTTAGCCAAATTAAATGGCCTCAACTATCTTGTCACCTTCAACACTACTAATTTCACAAAAAATCATCAAACCCTCATCCCCAACTCCTACAAAAAAATTGCACAAACTTTCTCTTATAGATCAAGCCATGGCAAATATTTACATACCCTTTGCCCTTTTTTACACAAAACAACAACTTGATTCAATTCCAAAAAGCCCTTCACAAATATCTCAAATTCTTGAAAATTCTCTTTCACAAATTTTAACCTTATATTATCCATATGGTGGGAGGTTACATGACAACACTATCGTCGATTGTGATGACACTGGAGCTGAGTTCTTACAAGTACAAATTGATAGTTCAATTTCTGAGGCTCTTGATTGTCATAACACTTTTATTGAACGTGCAATATTTCCTGAAAATTTACCTTGGAAAAATTATACGAATCGTGGATTAATCGCAGCTCAACTGAGCTATTTTAATTGTGGAGGAATAGCTATAAGTATGTGTAGTTCACATAAAATTGGAGATGGATGCAATAGTTATTATATGTTTCATGATTGGGCTAAGATAACAAGTAATCCAAATGGTGCAAAACCAATTATTTCCTATTTGGAGCAATCTATTTATCCACCTCCTCCAAGTGGTCCTTTAAATTCCCCAGTGATTGGCTTAAAAAAAGAGGATTGTGTACAAAGAAGGTATTTTTAGTTTTTACTCTATTCGTTTAATTTTATATGACGGTGTTTGATCAGGCACACAATTTGAGAGAAAAAGAATATAACTTTTGACATATTATACCAAAGTTTCCCAAAAATTTGTCATCTCAAACATTATATTTTTATGGTTATAAGAGCATGTCAGTAAGGGTGAATTATAGAAAGAAATTTTAAGGTAAAGAATTTTGTAAATATATACAAAAATATGATTTTAAGTTATACATTGTCAATGTAAGAAATTTCACTATTAGTTCACTTTTACATCCGCTTCATGTATATAATGAAATTTTGAAACAAATTTGTGAAAAGACTGATATTACATGTTTTATTTTCAAAATTATAAATTCTCATTTTAAGAAGTCTTATAGATGATATTGTAAAAAGTTCTTTACAATAACGATATCTATGATTAGAAATTAAATATATGTTTGTTATAATATATAGTGGCTTCACTATATCTTGGAATGGCTTGTCTACATATTCTCAAACAATATATGGATTATATCTCTTTAAAAAATTAAAGATGTTCGTGTCTCAAAATCTTTCTTTTTTCTTTTATAGGTATATCTTTTCACCTTCAAAATTAAATGAACTCAAGACACTAGTTGCCGCGGAAACAGAAATTCAAAATCCAACACGTACAGAAGTTGTTAGCGGACTTCTATTTAAAAGCATAGTATTCGCGATCAAGGCAAATTCGGGTTCATTTCTCCCCTCTACATTGGTTCAACATATTGATTTGAGAAATCAACTGAATTTGCCACAAAATATAGTAGGAAATATCCTCACATCTTTTTCCACATCAATATACAAGGAAGAAAACATGAAATTATCAATAATAGTTAGTGAAATGAGAAAAGGAAAAGAACAAGCTTACAAAAGAGATAATGTGAAACAATATGTATTGGTTGATAAAATATTTGAATCAACTTTAGCAAAGGAAGAAATGTACCATAGTTGTAGTAGTACTACTTGTGACACTTATTTATGTAGTAGTGTTGTAAAATTTCCATTTCATGAAATAGATTTCGGATGGGGAAAGCCTATAAAAGTGAGTGTAGCAAATGGACCATTTGGTAAAGTAATTTACTTGATAGGTAATCAAGGTGGTGGAGTTGATGCTTTTGTGATGTTAAGTGAACAAGATATGTTTGTGTTGGAACGTGACACTCAACTTCTTGAATTTGCGTATTTAGTTCCAACTTCTTAATTTTTCTCCTTTAAGGGAAAAATTGCGAGAAGTCAATCCTAGTACACACTTATTTTTGTTCAATCAATAAAGTTGCACCGTTTTACAATAATTATGTCAGTTCAAGTGGATGTTTAGCTAATTTTTCTCTTTTTTCATTTCTAGTCGTGTGTTTTAATTGGTGGTAAAGATTATATATGAAAGTTGAAACATTTGAAAAATACCTATTAAAGGAGTAAAATATGGGATTTCACAAACAAATGGATTTGGTGGATCAATTAATATCAATTGTTTTAGGTTTCGAAAAAAAAATATACTAAATCACACGTATTAACAAATCTGGTGTTGTAAAATTCGTCTTCTTCGTTGATTCATTCCCTTGAATCCTGAATTTTCAAAGTTTTTTGTCAAATGATGAATGTAACCATATTTTTAAAATATTCAGGTTCATGGATCTATGAAATAGATTACGAATTGGAATACTATTGAGAGAGAATGCAACGTACAATGATCTAGTCGATGGTATTTCAACACAATTAGAAATCGATTGTTCATGCAAAAGAATAGAGATTAGATGCACGATGGAAGACAATGTAACTCCAATGGAAATTCGGAACGAGATGGGCATGCAGTTTTTATGAAATTGAAAGAAGTCAATCCAATTGCAAGTTTTATCCATTGTGCATAACAACGATAGAGTAAAATTTTGGATGCAACAACAATGGTGAAGTATCTTTTGACCAAAATACATCCATTGTTGAAGTTGGAGGTGACGTTGGGACTGTATTTGTAGTAGTTTTTGCAGATAATCATAGTGTAGAGGCGTTACACATTTTGGATAGTAATTCGGATCATGTTATTTGCGATCATAGCCACAAAGTAGTTCAAATCAAGCTGTTGTATAAGTACAAGACTACTATTGTGGATGTAATGTAAAAATATCTCATAGACAATCCATTTCAATTCAAGGATATAAGATCAAACAAGAAGAGGTTAGCCAGATCCGTTATTTTGTTTGATACATGATGTGTATGTTTTTGTGTATTTTATAAGCATTAAAAAATGTGTGATAAGTTAGTGTATCTCGGACAAATAAAGTGTATCTTGGATAAAATATTGTATATGTCATTGTTAAGAGAATAAAAATATAATGTTGAAGAGTAAAAATAACTTAAATACATAACTATAAGTTTATTATTCTCTAATTTTCCCTTCTTTTTTTAAAAATTACATAATTCCCTTTTTTTTTAATTTTAATAGAAGTTTAGAGATACATAACATTCTCTCTCCTATGACACACGCTTCCCCAATTTTAACAACACTTTTCTGAAGGATTTTGAACAATATATAGGGAAAAATGTAATCCAACTGTTTAGGGATACAATTTTTGGATCCTTTTTAGATATTACTAAATGTAATTTTTAGGGGCAAATCACTAAGTGCTTGTTGTTGTTAGAGTTGGAACAAGGCAACCCTAATGTGTTGCATATTAGACATTCAAATGGGTGTATTCTGAAATTTGGTATAGATGAATTTGCAATATTAACTGGACTTAAAGTCAAAGGCAATACCAATGATTTCCAATACCCAGAATCAACTAATTGTATGTTATTCCAAAAGTATTTTCCTGGTGCAGTGAATAGTGTTACCAAGTATCGACTAGTTCAACGGTTTAAGATGGGTAACTGGGAGAACGATCAGGATGCACTCCAAATGTCTATATTGTTCTTTATTCATACATTCGTATTGGCTACTCTTGATAATACAACTATATCCATTGCGGATTTTCTAATGGTTGAAGATGGTAGATATCAAGATTATCCTTGGGGTCAGCTATCATTCTCAAAACTCATCGGTTCACTTAGACAGGATTTTGATGTTAGCAAAAAATTGTATCGATTATATGCACTTAACGTATGGATATACATATGTGCATCCCAGTTAAATCCTGAAATTGCTGTCAAAGAACGAAATGTCATCTCAAGAATGTGCAATTGGAGAGTTGTGTCTGATAAGGCAAAGTTTGAAATGCTTATGTCTACCATTTTCAAAAAGGTAAAATTGAATCAATTTTTACTGTTAGAATAAACTATTTCAAGTTTGTCTATTTAATATCGTTATTTATGTCTTGTGATACATTGTGATCTGTCTTAACTATTTAATGTGTTTTGATTGTATTAACATTTAAATTATTTTATGTGTTGTGATACATTCAGAATGCATGTTCAAACATTGTCCCAACAGCAGAGGAACTTGAAGCTTTTGACCTAGTTGAAGTTGAACATGCTCCTCCTTCTTCACCACCCTTAGTACAACCAAATGAGGAAGATGATTTTGATAATTTCTCCACCAAACCTCCTAAACAGTTATTGAGGAGATTTTCTAGAGTGTCTGATACATCTCCTCTACCACAAAAAGAAGAAAAAAATGGTTATACATATAAAAAAGGTTTCAGAACCCAGTCAGCCTGATCAATCAAATGTGTCTCCGACACCGAATGATGATGTACATGTTTCTATTCCAGATCTGCCTTCGACTCCGGCTGCTGATGTACATGGTTCTATTCCAGACGTGTCTTCGAATTCGGCTGCTGATGTACATGGTTCTGCAGATTCTCAGAAAGTCAACTATGTAATTCCAGATATTGAAGAGTTGAAAGGACATTTGAAAAATTACGTAAGTTAATTATTTTGATAGTTTTAATCAAATGTAATTTATTTTTATCCTAAATGTATTTATAATTTACAGGTTGACAAAAAATTTGAGAAACTGATTATATTGATAAAGAAAAACCACTCCCAGTTGATGCAATCTCGAGGCAAGGAAAACATCAATGTTGAGGCTAATACAAGCACATTTCAGTCTGAGAAACAAACATCTTCACAAATACGGATTGATCTTTCTGATATGGGTGGTGTAGCTGAGGATGGTGTTGGTGTTTCTGGTAACTATGGTGAACATCAAGTTACCGACGATGTGGGGGATGTCGCTGGGGATGGTGTTGGTGTTTCTGTTAACGAGGGTGAACAACAAGTCAATGCTACTCCAAAGGTATGTTTTATGATACATTGTATACGATTTGTCATTTAGTTGATGTCATGTATCATGCACATATACTCATTGTTATGTATCATGCGAGTATAATCACTGTTACGTATCAGCATAAATTATATTAACACTTTTTACATAAAAACTGCATATATTCAGGATGGTGACACACATCAATCGCACCAAGATTTAAATGAACCTATCATGGAGCAAGATGGTGATGACAATGTTCAACACAACATTCCTCACGTTTTGCCCGATAAAACAACAATGGATGCATCGGTAGATTTTTCAATTTTGCTTTATAACACACAATTTTATTACACACAAATTTACTAAAAAAAAATCATTACATCATATTATAAAGGAAACTTTCACTTCAACAACAATATCGCCATCAACTCAAGCAGCAATAGATGCACTTATCAAAGATTTGGGGAAAGATACTACTAATGCTAGACCATTGTATTCTTATAATCCACAGAATATAACTAGCAGCCAATACTTGTTGACCGATAGTAAATTACCCACTGACATTCCAATAACTGAAATTGGAGTTAGAACCGATTCAGTCACTCCTGCGCATAGAAACAGAATACCTTCGAGAAATATTCAATCTGCATATTGTACTTCTTTTGGGTCAAGCGAGAAGGGAAAAGAGAAATTGAAGGATATGAATCGTCTCTATTTCCCATTCGAAGGATGTGGCATTACAGATCAAGTTTCGCCGAAACTTATTGAGGATTATATGAATTGGTTATCAAGGGTGCTCCTAAAAAGTCATAACAATAAGTAAGTTTTATACAATTTTTTGCAAGTGTTTGGGTTAATTATTTTGATATAACTAATTCATGATACATTGTCTATATTTTTTGTAATTAAGTCACTGTTATGTATAATGTACATATACTCAAACATTATGTATCATGTATGCAGGAACCCATCAGACGATAAATACAGATCAAAATCTTCTTCTTTTCGATTTACGATGATGGACTTTGTTGTTGTTTTTCTAATGAACAAGAATTGGTTCTATGCCATGTCACAGCCAAACAAATGTTGGACTGATGAGGTAAAATTCTTAAACTAATTATCAAATGTGTATCAGTTACACTTATATTATTATAACATGATACATTCTGTAGAAGTATCATAATATTAAATTAGCAAAATTTATGATCAATATTTAATAATTATATTGTTCTATATTGTTTAGATGTATATAATTTCTTATTATGTTTTTATTTTTTTTATAGCACATCGATGTGATTTTTTACTACCTTCGTAAAAAATCAAAACTCTACAGCATGAATCAATACAGATACACAACAACCCACTGCTTGTTCATGTCACATGTAAAAAATTATTATGATAGGTATTACATGGATAATGATGATGATAGTCTTAGTACACAAGAACATGTTGATCGCGCTTCAGTTGTATCTGTATATGAGAGGTCAATAATTAAAATCATCAAAGATTTTGGAATCCTAGTTGCTTTACCATGGCATCTTGTAGATGAGGTCTACATCCCAATTAACTGCGATCAAGAATTTCATTGGGTGCTGGCGGTTGTTGAGTTAAAAAACAGGCTGATAAGAGTTTTTGACTCATCAATATGCACAAGAAAAAAAACAGTTCCTCATGAGATAAAAATGTTGTCTAAAATGCTTTCTTCTTACCTATTGGACAATGGATTCTTTGAAGAAACTGAGTGAACAAAATTTGGTGATTGTCATGCGTACAAGGACAACATTACTGGTTCACTTTTGGAGCCTCAAGTTCCTTTCATGATTGAATTTGCACAAGACATTGCTCAACAGAATAGTGATAGCCTGTAAGTATCAAGAATTTCATTCGTTTGTTCTTAATCATGTATCATTAAGTTTTTAATTTATATTCTGCATTTTTTTGTAGAGACTGTGGGTTATATGTTACTGCATTTGCCGAGTATATGAGTGACCAAATCAATATATCATATGCTGATTTTCGTCCTGAATACCTACGTCAAAGATATGGAGCATTGCTGTGGAGTTATGGCAGCGAGAAGGCTAAGTGTGGATACGTTAGTGACAATGCTGATCCACCAAAATCTAAGGGCGTAGTCACACCATCACCAGAAGAAGATCTGGTTCACATAGTGTAGCATCTATGCATAAACTATGTTTTAATGTTATTTCTTTTTTGATACGTTATTGAACAAGTATTTTGATGTTTTTAATGTTATTTAATGTTTTGTCAATTTCCTTGAAGATTTTTTTTGTTACATTATGGAACAAGTATTTTTGCTTAGAAAACATAAATATCAGACATATTATGGCGTCACACAGGTTTAATAAAGTGTAGTCAAAGTTTTTTTAATTAAACATAGTTAGTAATAAATAGTTTATTTGAAAACTAAATTTACATGATACTTAGTTATAATGAATATCATAGTTGTGTGAAGTGCGACAGTTTTGTAAAAGTAAAGCTATTTACTGTATATTTCAAGTAAAGTATATCAAATAAAGCATTACACAAGTTAAATTCTATAAATTACATGATACGTGATTTAGTCATTGTAAAGTACACCGTAACCTCAATAAGTATTTTTTTTAAATTAAATGTAGATGATACATTGGGCAAAACACATGATACATGTGTGTTACGTTACCCAAAATACATTAACATTTGTTTTTTGAATTAAAAGTACATGATACATTGGCTAAAGCATATGTATCATGTACGATATGTTACCCAATAATCCCTGAATTTATATCTCATAGTGTAACATAAGAATTACAAAATTTATATAAAAAAGAAATATTGACACAAATATATTTTTCAACACAAATAATAACAAAGTATTTATAATCAAAAGCGCAACTTAAAATTTAATTAACACAGGTTATTTATAAGTTTATTTATCAAAACCAAAAGTGTTTAAATTGCAACTGAAATGAATACTGAAAATGATAAATGTTTACGTTATAAATTATTCAAAAAATATATTAATATCTTAGAAACATTACGACTACTTCACTTCTCTTTTGGGAAGAAAGTACAAGTTCTTCTGTTGTGTCCTTCTTGTCCACAACAGTTTGTATTCACCGAAATCTTTTCATCTGCATTCTTTCTTCTTCATTTTCTTGGTCGTTCAGATAATCTTCTGTATCTAGGTGGATACACAGTTTCAGCTACCACATTATTAGGATCTGACCAATCTGCCTTATCTGGCATTGGTACCATTGGAATTTCATATGTTTTTGCCAATGCATCAGGCTTGTAGTAGTCAGAGCAATATGGATGCATATTTGTGACATTCTGTTCTTTCAATACAGTGATTGCATGTGCACAAGGTATCTCATCTAGTTAAAGTCTACCACAAGAACATACTTTCCGCTCAAGACAAACAATGTATCTTCTTCCAGCTTCATAAACCGAGAAAATAAATTCAGATGATGGAACAACCTGTGTACCTTAAAAAAATTTAAATATATAATTTTTTCAAAATAAATCATGTTCAAACTGCAGAATGATACAATGAATTAGATATATATAATATAAAATATTATATAATGATACATACCTCCATCTTTGAACTTTTAGCCGCGTTTATAATCAACAACTCCTCAAATTTTCTCCCTAATGTGTCCTTTGTATATGAGGCTACTTCTCTGTTTTTGCAATGCCAAGAACCAAATAGAATTCTAACTTCTTCCAAGAATTCTAATATAGTTAATTGGTGTGCTTCAACAAGACAACCATTGATACATTTTGCAATGTTCAAAGTCATCATTCTACCTCTATTTACTGTTGCATGAACTCTTGACCACTTTTCATAACCTGCATCTTCAAGGTACTCCTTAACCCTGTGATCAATTCTATCAACCTTAGCCATCAACTTATCAAAATCTTTCTTTCTATATGCCTTGGCCATAGAGTAGAATAGATCAATTATGACTTTTCTGCTCCTTTTGAACTTGCCACATATATTCTTCCAAAGATGCCATATACATGCATAATGAGGTACATTTGGGAACACAATCCTCACACTCTTCATAATACTCTCATTTCTATCTGAAACAACACACATATCTTTTCTCTCGCCAAATGCATTTTTGAATTGTTCGAAAAACCATGTCCACGAACAATCATTTTCGATGTCAACAACACCATATGCCAATGGGAATATGCAACCTGATTACAGACACACATTATATCATTTGATACGTAACATATACAAACACATCATAACTACAAAAAAATACATACCTGCGCCATCTAGTGTGCTTGCTGATACAAATGTCCCTTTGTAAGCTCCACTCAGATGTGCACCATCCACAACAACTATTGGTCTGCAGTAATTGAATCCCCTAATGAATGGTCTTAAGGCGACGAACAAATACATAAATTCATCCTCCTCAGTCTTCTGCATTCTTATATAAGAATTTGGATACACGGTATTTAACATGTGTATGTATCGCGGCAACCGTCTATATCCTGTAGATGGTTTTCCCCTAATCATGGAGAGTGCACGTTCTTTAGCACGCCATGCTTGCTGGTAAGATATTTGAACCCCATAGAATTCTCTAATATCATCAATTATATCTTTCAGAGTACAAATTCATTTATGATTGACCAATTTTGGAGCAGTAACTCCACTTACAAATTCGACTGTTGCTTGGACTTTGGTTAATACCCTCTCCCTTATCGGACACGTATGTTCACTATTGAAACTTCTAATAATGAAAATATCAGTTTTTTTCCTGCATGACGCCTTCAAGTCCAACCACATTTGTCTGAAAAGCATACCAACACATAGTTGCGTACATTTTTTCATCATATTAATACTTATAGCAATTGCATCATATAATATATACAACAATAATGTTTAAAGTAATCAAACAATGAATTACACGAAAGTATCTATCATTTTCGAAGAAAATTATTTTTACACGTATCAGAACTTTTTGATATGCTTGTTTAAATTGATATAGTCCTTAATATATCAGCAGTAGTATATTAAAGTATCAATATAGTTAATTCAATGTATCAATAAACTTAACGAAATAGTGAATCATAGATTAAAACAGATTTAACTCAAAATATCGATGAACTAATGATACATGGAGGTTTCTTTAGAAAACATTAATGTTTCATGTACTAATTTTATCAGCATGTAAATATATATAAATTCCAAACACTATCATACCTTTGTTGATCAGATCTCTTTACTTTGCAATTGAAGTTGTTCTTTACCTTATATTTCGTCATCACATCTACAACTGTTGCTTTATCCTTATATATCTGACTTGTCTTCACCTCTACACTTTCTGAATCGATTATAACATTTGTAACTCCAAATTCTGGATTTTCATACGAATCAAATAAACTAGATTCAACCATTGCCAAAGCTTCTGTATCCTGTGTTGTGCCTTCTACACATGTAATTTCTCCACATGTTCCATCAAAGTTATGTACAGTACCACTTATCTTTTCAATTGTGTCAATAAATAATGGATACATTGAAAATCCTGGCTCATTTGTTTTCAGTTCTAAATATAGTTTAACACCCATATCGTTCTTAACCTTCATTGGATAGGAGTTACCTTCTACAATGTAACGAATTTCAATATCTTTCCTTGATACATCGATATCCAACTCGGCTGCAATTGCTGCTTTGAGATTCAAAAACGAAATTGAATCTCCAATAACGATTCCATCGATTTTGTAACTTTCATACTGCAATTCGCTCACCCAAATTCCTGAATGCCTCATCAAAATTGATGTATTCATCATGTATCATCCAAAATAACAGAAATCTAATTCGTATTTTTTGCCTTTTCAATGAATGTTCATAAAATTGTCTTCAACCTAGATGATATAATCTTGAATTTTTAAAATTTGAAAGTGTGATTCAATTATGTGCTGAATTATTGTTTCTTTATGCTCTGTTACCGTAACATAAGCTGAATTAAATAACCAACTTAAATATTCTGTGTTTTCTCCCTTTTTATCTCAACAGTTATTAAATTACTGTGTATCATTTACCATGTAACACAATGTACTAATGTATCACGCGACGGCATTTTTAAGGGATTTTTTTTAAATATTAAATTAGTCGGGACAGGTTGTAATTATTATGTTTCACTATGGGATTCCTTAAATTTTTACAAATATTTTTGTAGCATGAATATTTTATAGTGTGTATCTCAAAAAAATGAAGTGTATCTTGGACAAATAAAGTATACATCATTGTTAAAATAAAAAAAGATCTAATATTGACTAGAAATAATGATTTATGTAGCATTAATATTTTGTTGAGCATGTATACAGATAAATGAAAAAATTATCATAATTTTATAGTATGTATCTCGGATAAATGAAGTGTATTAACTGTTTAATGGAAGTAATGATCTGTGTAGAGTGTATGATTTTCTCGACATTTATAGCATGATCTCTAGATTTAGGAGAAATGATGTGACATGCCTCTAATTTATTTTAAGGAGTCTGTGATTTTTATTTTTTATTTTTATAAAATTTTATGTTTTTAGTTTTGTTTCAACTCCATGCTTACCCATATTGGAGCTCCGACTAAATTTGAATCGCGCTCTGCAAGGTCCATTCGGGGGTGACACTCTCAACAAGATTTTCTCCATACCCAGGGCTCGAACCTGAGACCTCCGATTAAGGGTGAAACTATCCCACCAGTGCACCACAATCCATGTTGATATTGTTTCTCTTTAGTTAGACAACAATGTAGATTTCATAATTTTTTCTAAAAAAAAATTCTTATTGGTGTGATTTCAACTCTTTCAAAATTTAAACTTTTTTTTTGTATCAAATCCATTTTAATGAGATGTTTGAGACTAACAAACATGTCCTTATTGTCCTTTCTTGGTCTTTGAGCACTACAATAAATATGATAAACAATTACGAAATTATTAACGACATGCAATTCGTCACTAATTGTTTATATTAGTGACAAAAAGTATTTGTGCTTAAATATATGAGATAAATACTTACAATGACGAAACACAAAAGAAAGCAGTTGTATAATATGTTTTGATATACATACACAAAAGATCAATTGTATAATTTGTGTTTGTATAAAGCGAGAAAGAGAGAAAGGTAAAAGAAAACTGGGCAGGGGAAGATTGCATTGGTATAATCATAAGTCTATATGACAAAAATGTATGAACTTTTATTTGTATATACAATTTTTTCTCGCTTTATACAAACACAGACGCAATGTATACATTTGTGTTTGTATAAAGTGAAAGAGTTGAGTAAGAGCAGCGAGCGAGATCTGGGAGAAGGAAGAGAGTGGAACGAAAATATATCTATATATACAATTTTATCTCGCTTTATACAAATACAAACACATTTTATACATTTGTGTTTGTATAAAAGCGAGAGAGAGAGCGAGACTCCCACCAAAATGAGAGTGACAAGCGAGATTCTACTAGAGAGAGGCGAAAATAGCAATAGTCTGCTATAGGGTACAATAAATCAATTATGTTTATAACATTTAATTTGAATCAATAGTTCGCTATTATATACAACTTTCCTAATGAATAATCAATTTAGTTGAGTAGGGCATAACAAAATATGACTTCTTTAATTAAATAATAAGGAATTTTAAGTGTCCATGAAATAAACCATGTCAAGTTCTTAAGAACTTTATTGTAAGACTATTATATCATATTAAAATTTAATGAATTAAAATTAGTAATATAATATTAACATTTCAAAGTAAACAAGACTAGAATATAAATTGGGGAGAAAAATTATTGCACTCACTGAAGTTTTGGTTAATAGCCAAAGTGAAGGTGTAATATTTTGAATAATTTTAATATGTTAGACTTTTAAGACTAAAATCCTAAAATACTTTATACACTATAATAGAAAGATAAAAGATTTTTTCTGTCATATAATCTTCTGTCACCTAATTTGATTCTAGGGTAATTGGTTGATCTATTCTATCTTTAAAAGTCAAATGTTTTTCAATTAAAATTTGTGTTTTCTAAGACACCAGAAAGTGGGAAGGTGCTCAACTGCAATAAAGAATAAATAATTAAAAATCATAATCAAGTATATGATAAAGATAGTTTGATCACGGTAATTAAAAGATATTTATAACCAAGTACAAGTTTGATGACATGGTTATACATTATTTTTTATATACGATCTCTTCCCAAGAGGGAAGATAATAACCAAAACAAAAGTAGAGAAATCACTCTTTAAAATCAAACAAAGAAATAACTGAAATTGCGGTAAATTGGTGATGTCTTGTCATGTTAAATGAATATCTTTCATATATAAGTAACAAATAATTAATCATAATATATTAGATTTTATATAGAGAATATAAAAAAAATACATATTCCATCACATTTTTTCATGCAGGGTATTTGCAAACTCATATTAGCATTCCTAAAACAAGAAAACATGATCTATTAATTTTTCGTACGATTTACACAATTGACATTTTAGTTCTAATATTCTGTTTTTACTAAAAAATTATACGATTGCAATTTACTGCTTTCCTTATTTTCAAGCAAAACGCTTGGTCAGATTTAGTTGTGCTAAATAGGAAAGTTAGTTATTCTTTTCTGATTTACAATCTGAAAATTCATATCCAATGATATGATGAAATTTGATTCATTTCTTTATGATTTCATTCTTCAATACTGTAAAATTTATGTTTTAACAAGTTTTTTTTTTTTTTGTAGAATTTGGGTCGCAAAATAGGGATGGAACAGAACCTCTCATGTTCTGAAATACTAAAGTGTTTCACAGCTATCATCCGATGACTCAAAAGAAAGTTTGATATATTCGAATGATAGCTCAACTTCATAAGACATAGCAAAGCATCTGCAATATAAACTTGATGGATCTCAGAAGATACAAGAGCGCAGGGTTCGGAACCACATGAAGTCTTATCTTCCAGGAATGCAAAAAGTTGTATGCTTTGCAGCCCATCGCCTTCTTATCAGAAAATATACTTGAAAACTTTAGATGTAACATTTAGAGAGACATAACAGTTAAAAAATTTATGCAAAAATTTTACCAAGACATTTTGTTTGATTCTAGAACCTTGGTTTACAAGTTAGAAATAATACAAAAATCTTAACGTGGCTTTGTTATGTACCGTTATTTTCTCGCTTTGTGCTTTCTTGTCTCTTTTCTCGTTCTCAGAAATTTTGAATACTTTGAGTTACCATATCATCCATGTTCTCTTTCTTTCTGTTCTTTGATGGCATCAGCAACACTGCCTCTTTGGTTTCTAGGTCGATATTGAAATCATAAGTCTAATATCTCGAAACTAGAAACGAATAAAAAAGAGGTAAAAATCTGAAACATACTTGTGTTTGGAAAGAATAGGAAAATCTGGAAATTTTAAGTAAGTTAAAAAGTGAGTTTTTGGTCAACTTCAAACGACCATAACTCCTAGCTCAGGATGAATTAGGAGTAATTCCAGATATGGTTGGAAATCCCTTAGAATAATCTTCCAAACGCCGCCGAGTTTGCACGATTTTGATATCGTATGAGTGAGATATGTCCCGGAAGTTGGGTTGTTGGATTAAGGAAAGTCCAATTCGGATTTGAAAAGGGCAAAGTTGCATTTTCCTTACCTAATTTAATTAAAGCGTATTGGAAAAATAAGAATTTCGCTTATGGCTTGAATATGAGAGAAAAGAAGAGGAAGGTAGAAAGAAGTCAAGGATTCACCAAGAACATCAAGCTTTGCGAGTGGAATTCGTCGGGGGTGATCCCTATAAAAGTATGTGAGATCATTTAGTGTTGGGTTACTTCACCCACACACCAAACTTGTTTCAATTCTGTGATTGGTGAGTTGTTTACATGTTAATATGTGAAGTTCTTGAGGAACATTGTTGAATTCTTGTTGGTTGAGTTGTTGAATGCCTAGTGTTGATTTGATTCGTATTTTCGGATTGTTTTTCGAGTTAAACCTATTGGGTATTGAGGGTACTAATGATTCTAAGAGTTAGGGGGAAAGAACCATGAAAGTTTAGAGGGTTTAGAGATGAAAAACGAAGGAGAAAAGTCAAGAACACCTGGGTACAGGGGTTGGGGAGCCGCTCCTCATATAATCCTTAGGGCCTTGGGGCGCCGCGCCAGCCAGAGCGTCCCAAATTGGCCTCTGAAGTTTGGGACCTGGCGCCCCACGCCTCTTAGAGTGCTAAGGACGCCAATTCACCCCATTCTTTCCCAAAATTTTCGTACTAGTTCCTAAGTGATGTACCCATGTTTCTTAGTTGATTCCAACATTCTAAGGTACATCTAAATATCATGAAATCATCCATAAACATGAGATCATTAACCTTGAATCCATAATCCAATTCAAGGAAAGTTAAGATCAAAGTCAAAGAAGTTAAGAGTCAAGTCTAGAAGTTAAGAAGCAAGTCAAAGCAAAATTCTTAAGAGTTCTCAAGGGTCTTTAACAACGTTTTAACTTTATTTTATGACACAAGTTTCAAGTTAAGTTACAAGTAAAGAGTTGAGTGCATTTCTCAAAAATTTATAATGGAGCTAAGTATTCCTTAAGAGTTGTTTTAAGACTCAAGTTTTAAGCTAAGTAAAGAGTAAAGAGTTGAGTTCATTTCTCAAAAGTTATAAGGGAACTAAGTATTCCCTAAGAGTTTATAAATGTTATTCACATTTAAGATAAGAGGAAACTAAGATTTCTCAAAAGAGATTTGAGCAAGAAAAGGGAACATTGATTCCAAGAGAGCTTATAAATCTAAGTGATGAGCAATTATCTCAATCCAGAGAAAGAAGTTGTTTTAAAAACACATGAGCTAAATATATTTTTTTGGAGTAGTATTGAGCACCGATATGGGGAATGTGAGTTCATAATAACTCAAGTCGGCCATAAACCATGTAGCCATTCATGGACATTAAAAGATCATACTTTGTAGAGGATCACTTAAGTTAAGCTAGTGGATCCACTAGTTAAGTAAGGTCTATACCGATGGCAAGGTATAGGATGGTCCTCGGCAGCGTGAGGTAAAACGTTGTACCATCACTTAGGCTCATGTGATGGTTGTCGTTTAGAGAATCTCCCACAGAAGTTATATTACTTTAAATGAGTAAAGTTAAGTTTGTTATTGCTTTATCTTTAATGAACTAAGATTGTTTTCAGTTTTCAGTTGCTTCAAAGTTCAATATATATATATATATATATATATATATATATATATATATATATATATATATATATATATATATATATATATCGTATGTGTTTTACTGCTTTATATTGAGTTGAGTATCCATGAGTTGAGCAGACCAAGGTAAGTGTTTTCTTCTTACTCCTTTTCAAGCTTAAGTTGTTTTAGCATTTCAACCCGCATACTCGTATATTCAATGAACTGATGTCAGTTGACCTGCATCCTCTTATGATGCAGACGCAGGCAACTAGGATCAGTATCTAGCGTACCGTTGATCCAGTGAGCAGCTCAGAGTCAGTTGGTGAGCCTCCCTTCATTTCGGAGGACATCTTTATCATTCTGTTACTGTTTTTAGTTTTCAATTGTTAGGATGATTGGGGGTCATGTCCCAACATCCCTCTTTAATTAAGAGGCTTCATAGACAGATAGTATTAGTTCTTTTGTCATTCATTTTAGTTGTATATGTTTAAGACTTAAGTTGTCGTTTTTCTTTTTAGTTATTTCATGAGTTATACCTCTTGTGTTTAAGTTTTCCGATGAGTAAGTAATCCGGGCCAAGGGTCCATTCGAGGCCAACAATGGTCTTCGAGTGTTGGACACGTCCAGGGTGTAGGCTTGAGGCGTGACAAAAAGTTTGCTACACTCTGATTGAAATCAACTCGTATACTTCGATTATCAATTTGAGTATTATCCATCTTAAAATATGCTTGCTAACAATGGCTATCCCTAGACTCTGATAGTTTCAGCAGATGTCACGGTTCCAAAGCATGAGAAGATTATATATAGTGCTTTTTCTTCAGTTGACAGATTTAATTTACAAATAAAGAGCATATTGTCAAAGGTTTCATCTCATCAGCATCAGGAATGTCTCCTACACTTTCAAAATTATGCTCAGGAGTGTGCTTCATTCTCTTCACGAACACCTAATTCCTCATCTTTTGGCATCCAATCATCATTTAGTTGCGGTAAATCATCATCAATCTCATCTTTCGGATTTGTTTCAGGTGAAGCATCTGAAATTAAGCCTGCTAACCGAGAATGATCATCGAAAGGATCAACCAATATGTACGTGTATTGTTTGATTCGAACATTTTGATAAGGCTTGTCCTTGTCATCCACATAAGCTTCATTTATCCTATTCAATGTGTCAAATCCTTCAGTAATATCTCCAAAACAGTATGTTCCCTCATCAAGGGAGTGGATATCGCATTTAGATTCTTTCTCATCACTGAGAACAAATTAGGTTTTGTGACAAACCTTGCAGTTGTTAGTGCCTTAGTGCCATGGTGCTTACTAATTACAGAAATTAGGTCTTCGAATTTCTTTTTTCCGAATGTTTTAGATTATGGAATTTTTGCCTCAGATGTTTACGTTTCTATATTGAATCTGCTATTTTCATCGGCATAAATTAATTGTTCTTATTTATTTTGTGTAACTTCTTTGTGCTGCAAATTCTTTTCTGATTTGCCTATCACTCCATCATGTTCAGGGGCGATGCCAGGATTTTCGATAAGAGGGTTCAACATCTGAAAAAATGGAAATACGAAATAGCCGAAGGGGTTCGACATCTACTATATATACCTAAAAAATTATTTTAACCATATAAAAATAATATAATTTTCCGCCGAAGGGGGTTCAGATGAACCCCCTAAACACAATGTGGCTCCGCCACTGATCATGTTAGACAACTTTTTCTCCTTTGAGTTGTTCCTTTGTGCAAGAACTTTAATTTTTTGAGAGGCTTACTACTGTGATACCTTAACAGAATGTAGGAGCTGCAATACAAAAATGAAGTGGAGAACCAATTGAATCTAAAGATAAAAATGATGCGGAGTGATAGGGGTGGAGAATATGAATCTCCTTTTGCAGAGATATGTTTGGAATATGGTATTATTCATCAAACTACTGCACCTTATACACCACAGTCAAATGGTTTGGCAGAACGAAAGAATAGAACATTAAAGGAAATGATGAATGCCTTAATGATCAATTCTGGTTCACCACGAAACCTTTTGGGGGAAGCCATCCTTACAGCTAATAAAATACTCAATAGAGTACCCCATTGAAAAACACAATCAATTCCATATGAGATGTGGAAAGGAAGGAAACCCAACTTGAAATATTTCAAAGTGTGGGGGTGTTTAGCCAAGGTAGAGGTTCCTTTACCAAAGAGGGTTAAAATTGGACCCAAAACAGTAGACTGTGTGTTTATTGAATATGCTGTGAACAGTAAGGCCTATCGGTTTTTGGTTCACAAATATGATAATCCTGAGATTCATGTTAATACGATAATTGAGTCAGATAACGCAGAGTTTTTTGAAAATATTTATTCGTATAAAACTGAATGTAAGTCAACAAGTGAAAGACCTAAACGACCACGAGAAGAATCAATGGAAAATACACTAACTAGTGAAAATCTTAGGCGTAGTACTCGCCAACGAAAACCTGCTTCTTCGGACCAGATTTTATGGCACTATTGCTTGAAAATGAGCCTCAAACATTTAAAGCAGCTATGTCTTCATATGAGTCAACTTATTGGAAAGAAGCAGTCAATAGTGAGATCAAATTAATTTTAAGTAATCACACTTGGGAATTGACTGATCTTCCTCCAGGAAATAAACCTTTAGGATCAAAGTGGATCTTTAAAAGGAAAATTAAACCTGATGGGACTATTGACAAATATAAGGCTAGACTGGTAGTCAAAGGGTACAGACAAAAGGAAGGTCTGGACTACTTTGACACATACTCTCCAGTAACAAGGATAACATCAATTAGGATGTTAATAGCACTAGCAGCAATGCATGATCTTAAAATCCACCAAATGGATGTAAAGACAGACTTCTTAAATGGAGAGCTGGAGGAAGAAATTTACATGGAACAAACTGAAGGGTTTATAGTTCCTGGTAAAGAAAAGAAAGTGTGCAGACTTGTGAAGTCACTTTATGGACTCAAGAAAGCACCCAAACAATTGCATACTAAATTTGACCAAACTATGTTGGCAAATGGATTCAAGATCAACGAATGTGATAAATGTGTTTACATTAAAAATTTTATGAATCATGAAGTCATTGTTTGTTTATATGTTGATGACATGTTGATAATGAGTAAAGACATTGATGATATAAATGCTACTAAGCGCATGTTGTCTAGCAAGTTTGATATGAAGGACTTAGGAGTTGCTGATTTGATCTTAGGGGTCAGGATTATCAAAACTCCTCAGGGACTAGCATTATCTCAATCTCATTATATTGAAAAAGTATTGGATAAGTTCAAGTACTTAAATTTCAATATTGTCAAAACTCCAATTGATTTAAGTTGTACATTTCAAAAGAATGAAGGTCATAGTGACTCTCAATTGGAATATGCCAGAGTATTGGGAAGTTTGATGTATATTATGAATTGTACGCGACCAGATATAGCATGTGCTATTAGCAAACTGAGCCGGTTTACTAGTAATCCGAATCAAACTCATTGGATGGCAATGAAACGTGTGTTGGGATATCTGAAATATACACAATAATATGATGTGCATTATAATAAATATCCTGCTGTGATTGAAGGATATAGTGATGCAAATTGGATCACCGGGTCAAATGAAGTAAAATCCATAAGCGGATATGTGTTCATACTTGGTGGAGGAGCAGTCTCTTGGAAATCGTCCAAATAGACATGTATTGCTCGCTCCACAATGGAATCTGAATTCATTGCTTTGGATAAGGCTGGTGAAGAAGTTGAATGGCTCCGGAATTTCTTAGAAGATATTCCTTTCTGGCCCAAACCTGTTGGGCCTATTTGCATACATTGCGATAGTCAAGCAGCAATTGGTAGGGCAGGGAGCGTTATGTACAACGGGAAGTCTCGTCATATACGACGGAGACATAACACCGTAAGACAACTGCTCTCTAGTGGAATTATCACAATTGACTATGTAAAGTCAAGGGATAATGTATCAGATCCACTAACGAAAGATCTAGTGAGAGAGGCAGTTGAAAGATCATCTAAGGGAATGGGTTTACGGCTTAGGACAAGTCAGCATGACGGTAACTCTATCTAGCAGACTGGAGATCCCAAGAGCTAGATTCAAGGAGAAAATTAATGTTGTGGCTGACGGTTCGACATTGTCAATTGACTCAATCCATTCTCATGATGAAGACAATGTTCAGGAACAAGGTTAAGACTTTAAGGCTTTTTAATGAGGTAATAAAGCTTAAAGTTTTTAATGATTTGCTAAGTTTGGTAGATTTGACCAAATAGTGTATCTACGAGATGACACGATTAGAAATCACCTATGTGAGTGTGAAGTGGAAGCCGCTTCAAAGAGAATTTTATGTCAAAAGCCTATTCTCTATACACTCATGAAACCAGGAGGTGTTCATGGCTGAAACGAACACAACCGTAAGAACTATAAACAGTAAAGGGTTAATTGTGTGACATATGGTTGTCTAGGTATACACCAAAGCTCGACGGTTCAAAGATATCACATCTACCGATTGACCGAGTATATCCGACATATGTTCACTACGAAAAGTCCAAGGGGAAACCTACTTATCCAGATGTAATTAATCATTGCCTGTAAAGTACACAATTGTCCGTACATTCCTATGAAATAACCATTCCCCATCAATGTGGGGGATTGTTGGGTATGTAGCAAGAATTGATGGGAAATAAAGGGAAAGAGAGGAATTTGGAAAGTTGAGAACTTGAAGAGTTGGGAACTTGAAAAGTCCTCTTATGCTTTAATGGAAAAGGCATTTGTCCCTCATCGGTGGTGGAAAGAAAAATAGGAGAGTTTAAATACAGAAATACTCCTATTAATTGTTAAAAGGGTTGGAAAGAGGGACCCCCCTCGCGCCGTCGTCGTCGTTGCTCGCTCGTCTCGGCTACGGCTTTGGCTACGGCTTTGGCTATGGCAAATGATCGAGAGATTATTTTTTGGACAAAGTTTGTTTTAATTATATATAATTAATTATTTAATTAATTAATTAAATTAAATGGCCAATATCTTTTTCAATTAATTAGTTGAAAACGTTTTCAGTTATTTAGTTGAAATTAATCGAAACGTTTTAATTTTTTAGTTGATTAACCCGACCCGATTCGGATCCGCGCGTGACCCGTTTGAATTTAAACAAATTTCCCATTTTATATAAAATTCCCTCCATGACTGTTCTGAAAGGTTGCAACTTTCAGGAACAGTCATTACCATTTGAAAGGTTGCAAACTTTCATTAATGGTTGTGAGGATTCTGAAAGGGTTGCAACCTTTTGGAACCTATTCTTCTTGCCTATAAATACCACTCATTCTTCAGAATATTGACTTACGAGTTTTCTGATCTTCTTCTTCTTCTTCTGCACACATTTTTTCTTCGTGTACTTTCCTGCTGTGGATTGGTTCGCTGACAGTAAGAGTTTTTGGTATCTATACTCTGCTGATTAAGATCATTTTACCCTGGGAGGTTATATTCCAATTCAAACCTCGGATACTAGAGGGGAATAATTTCCTTAAGGGGACACTGTGAGTTCATTGGACTTGATCTTTTTCCGATTTAAAAGTTTTTTTCAGATTCTGGTACGTTTTTACAGATTTTAGTATTTTTTTTTGTGAATTAAATTTCTGTTCATCTCTTTTACTGGTTCTATAAATTTCAGTTACTTCGTGTTTCTGAACAATTTATTAGAATCAGTAATTTCTGATTTTATAACACAGATTGGCAACAATAGGAAAACAGCACAACTAGATGGGATAAAAATCCGGTCAAGTAATATTAGGTCAAGTAATGTTCAATGACCTTATAGATTCATGACATGTGTACTATAAAATAATTTATGGTTGAGACTCATTTAAATTATATACTCATTATACTGTCAACTTTTTTATGTTTTAAAACTATCAAATAAAATAATTAAGTGCACCCAAACTAATATTTTCAAGAAAAAAATTTAAGATTGACGGGAATAAGCGAACTTCATGACTTTTTACCCGCCAAACTTCTTTGGGAGTAATTTCACACTTGCTTTTTCGAAATTCTGAAGCAATCTCCAAAAATAGATCAAACTTAAAAAAGTACAATTGAGCTATAAATAAAAATTCAACTAAAGAATATGATAATAGATTCTTTTAAAAAAAAAAAAAAAACTTATTTGGAGGTTTTCAAATAATTATAAAAGTATATTTAATCAGATTCTTCATAAGTGTTGGGTTCTTCAAATTAGTATTTTTTTGAAAAATTCAATACAAGTACGAGGTTTCGGAGGTAAAAAAGCTGGGAAGTCCGCATATTGCAGCTAGTCTTATTTTTTTTCTTGAAAATATTAGGTAGGATACACTTAATTGTTTTATTTGATAGTTTTGAAAAATAAAAATAATTGATGATTTTGTTGTTTTTATTATTATAATGAGTATATAATTTAAATAGATCTCAATCATAAGTTATTATATAGTACACGTGGCATTAATCTATAAAACCATTGAACATTACTTGACCTAATTATACTTGACCGGATTTTTATAGAACTAGATGTGTCTTTGATCATGAACATTTTTTTATATAGAAAATACAAATAAATATGTTAAACACAAAGATAAAGTCGGAATTAGAAGTTTGGGGGTTCAAAAAGAGTGGGTGGTTCGGATTATGGGGGGTTCGAATCCACAACTCTAGCGTTTTACAGTCACATGGTTCAGTAGGGGTGACAAAAGTTTCAATCTTTTTGTTAAACATGGAATTGTTTTTTCTCAAACATATTGTATGGCCTTCAAATTTTGGTTTTGAAAATTGTAGTTCAATATAAGTTTTAATTATGATAAAAATAATTATTTTTGTGATTTTTTATTAATGTATATTGTTAATTTTATGAATACACCTTTGAAAATATCTCATAAATTTATAAAAACATATTTTAAAAAATTTACCATGCTTTTCACACCATGCGAAATGTAGATAGTTATAGTAATTTTCTTATTTGAATACAAAGTTTGTTTTGTTGGAAAACTATATGCACAGCGAAAACATATCAGGATCTTTACTATTTACATGAATAATTATAACCAATAACGTTTATGCTAAAACATATATCATGCTAGAACACATAAACATAATGAAATATAATTCAAGAATTACCTCTTGAAGCGTGAGCGGGATACCTTCAAGTGAATCTACAAGATAGACGGACCTTCAAGCGAATGTACAAGATAAACAATAGCTATTGTCTTCTAAAGTGATCCCAAATCACATCCGAACTCTCTCAATACTTGGGTGGGCAAGTATCGAATAGAAAACTAATCATCTTCTTTCTAGGTTATTTATAGAGATTTCTCCCTAATCCAAAAAGGACTAGAAAATCTAGTTTTTCTAGAAGACTAGAAAAACTATATTATTTTTTCTTTTTCCATAGAAACAAAATTCTGAGTTCTAGTTAAATATGGGCACTATAGGGACCACAAAATTAATTATCGATGCTTCCTATTATGGTAATAATTTCAAATAATTAATTTGAATTATTCTTACCATAATAAATTACAAATTATTCCACTAGAAATTCGTAATTGCACTCCTCTATTATATTTCGTAATTCCCCATTAAACACTTACGTAATTCTCCATGTTAAGATTTAGATACTAATCAATAAATAAATTATTGTCGACTTTAACTTAATGATTATTTTCCTTTAGAGCACTACTTAACTTATTTCATGTGTCGGATTCATAAATCCACTTGTAAGATTTGACACGATGAAAACTTATAAGTTTCTCAAAAAGGCATATCAATCAATCTCTATAACAAGACATGGATTCCATCAATTAACTTATTATTTCACCAATATATATTATTATCATCCAACTTACCAGACATATTGACCCATCTCAGAATCTCACCTTTTAATAAATCAAAACGATAATTAATATATACAGATCATAATAATTATATCAGGATTAAGAATATAAGTACATTTAATAGTTTAGAGAATATGTTTTTATCAGTCAGTCTAAAACAACTATCTCTACTCGATCTCGTTCAATACATACAAAATGTACTAGCACAAGAAGTTGGAACTATACCGTTCCCATAATCAGGATAATTACATATAATATTGTGCTACAATCGTACCCGATGACATGTGCAATTTCCATCCTAGATTGTGAACCAAAAACTTTACACTTATGAGAAGTACCGATGATTTAATCCTTTGTGTATAAGCTAAAACTCTACATACTAAATCATCTACTATATAAGTAAAAATAGACACCATAAACGAATATATGATCTATTAAAATTCAACAAATATTTATTCTCTAATAAATATTGTTTCTTAACATATGGTTAATTGTATACATACCAACATGTTTGTCTTGCTTTTAATATCTCGAACAAATCTGTTTATAAAGTTCAACATCTCTACTGTAGGATTCGACTCCTCTCCATTTTGTCCAAGTTCTAACTTGGATTAGAGACATATGTAATAGTTTAGAATTAATAATTTCTAATTGATTAAATTAAAGTCCTAACTATAGTTATTTACTTTCATATACTTGCTTCTTCAATATTTTTGCAATCCATTATATATTTCCTAAATATATAAAAAACTTTTCTTTACTTCCCTTACATTTTCAAAACTTTGGATAAAGATTTGGTCAAGTATAATTAGGTCACATAATGCTTAATGGTCTTATAGATTCATGTCATGCGTAAAATATTATAATCCATGGATTTTTGGTGATCCGGAATTTCGATGTCTTTTTTGCTCAATTTTTTTGTGGCATCCGTTAAGATAATAGCTATGGAGTCAGTTGGCCCTGAAGGCCAAAACGGTCCATTTTCATGGTCAAACGATCCTCGAAGCATGTATACCCCATTTTACCGACTTTCGTGTACTATAGTCCAAGGATTTTTGGTGATCCGTAATTCCGACGTCTTTTTTGCCCAAACTTTTTCATGGACGTCAATTTATGGTTGAAATCCTACTCATCTTAATAATAAAACAACAAAGCCGTCATTTTCTTTTAAAACTATCAAATAAAACAATTAAGTATACCCTAGCTAATATTTTCAAGAAAAAAAATAAGACAGGCGGGAATTTTCAAACTTCTACTTTTTTATTTCTCAAACCTCGTACTTGTATTGGATATTTTAAATTATACTAATTTTAAACAATTCGACACTTTTGAAGAATCTGAATAATATACTTTTATAATTATTTGAAAACCTACAAAGAAGTTTTTAAAAAAAATATATTATCATGTTCTTTAGTTGAATTATTATTTAGAACTCAATGATGTTTTTAAGTTTGATCTATTTAAATATCACGTTCTTTAGTTTAATTTTTATTTACTTCTGAACAAGAAATTCACATTTTTTTAACTTTAACTATAAAAAAAATTAAAAATTATTATTTATATATTGACCAACAAAAATGACATGTATATGATTTTACCTTCAGTTTTTATTATTATTATTATTATTATTATTATTATTATTATTATTATTATTATTATTATTATTATTATTTCACACGCTTTGAGGAGAGTGAGTACATTCACTTTGCCACGTCAAGTCTTGAGGTAGTATTTTATCAGTTCATAATTGTTAGAAAAGAATATTTAAATGTTCGTATAGTTAAAGTACTAAAGTAGATTTTGTTGTTAACTTCAGGAGATTTGATGTATTTACTCTAAATATAATGTATCATGAGAATTTTTTATATATTTTATGTCATTAGTAAGAGCAGAACTATTTGTTAGTGTATTTATATGTTTACTCTTTAGTTAGCCAATATTTTATGTCATTAGTAAGAGCAGAACTATTTGTTAGTGTATTTATATGTTTACTCTTTAGTTAGCCAACAATGTAGGTTTCATGATTTTTTTCTAAAAAAAATTCTTATTATTGGTGTAGTTTTAACTCTTTCAAAATTTAAACTTTTTTTTGTATTTTTGTATCATATCCATTTTTGATGTGATGTTTGAAACTAACAACATGATCTTATTGTCTTTTTTTTTTATATATATCTGAGATTTCGATCATAATATATTTGTATTTTATTTAAATAAAGAATATATTTTGTTTTGCAATTGATATACTAATCACAAAAATTTATCATGCCTAAAAAATTGTTACATATAGAATTTACATGCAAAAATTCTTATGGTTCAGAGAGGACTTGATTTATTTAAAGGTGAAATGATTTAGAAGACTTTTTACTTGCTTTGATTATACTCGATGAGATTTCAAATATATACTTAAATTTAATCAAATACATACTTTAAAGGATAACTTTCACATATAGCAAACATAAAATTTATATTTGTATGCTATAACAAAGTTTGCATAATTACGCTCCATAGCAAACTTATATATGTATAATTCGTATACATATACAATTGAAGCGAATTGTATAAAACGAGAAAGAGAGAAATTATATACAATTTGAATTGTATAAAACGAGAAAGAGAGAAATTATATATAATTTGAATTGTATAAAAAGAGAAAGCGAGAAAGACAAAATTGAATTGTATAAAAAGAGAAAGAGAGAAAATATATACAAATTGAATTTGTGTAATACGAGAAAGAGAGAAAGGCAAAAGAGATTTGTGCAGGGAATATACAATTGAATCGAATTGTATAAAACGCGAAAGAGAGAAATTATATACAAGTTGAATTTGTATAAAACGAGAAAGGCAAAAGAGACTTGGGCAGGAAAATATTTGTATTGTATAATTATAAGTATATAGGACGAAGATATATGTATTTGCATGCGTTTATACAATTTTCTCTCGCTTTATAATATTATTCGCGCTTTGTGTGAAAATTTAATATTACGAAATTTATAAAATAATACTTAAAATCTATCAGACATTAAAACTAAAACACTAATTATCTTACAGACAAGATTGTGTAGTACAAAAACGAAAATTATTACTCCCACCGTTTCAAAATGAATGACTTAGTTTGACTTGAACGAAATTTAAGAAAAAAAAGAAGACTTTTTAATCTTGTGGTTCTAAATTAAAGTTATGTCAAATGTACTAAAATACCCTTTTAATCTTGTAGTCTTAAACATGTCACGTGAAAAGTTAAAATTAAAGTGTTGCAAAAAAAAAGGGGGTCATTATTTTTGAAACACACTAAAAAGTAAATAGGGTCATTTTTGAAACGGAGGGAATATAACTTATCATTTATCCTTAATAACATAAGCATAAATTAATGATTATAAAAATACATATCAGGATTTGTAACATAAGCAATGGTGTCAATGAGTCATTCAACAGGGGCAAAGCACACAAATATTTAATTATAAAGAAGAAGAAGAGGAGGACGAGGAAGTTCAAAATTTTCGTTATTTTAAAATGAGAGAAAATCCCTATATTTATTGACAACAAAGTGCAATGTGAACAATTGTTTATTGTGCCTTGTCAGAAAGACTATAACTACTTGGAAAAGTTGCAACCCTTTGGAATGTCTCAACCTTTCTTAAAAGTCATAATTTTTCATAACTCTTCATTAAAGACACAATTTTTCATAAAAGTCATAACTTTTCATAAAAATAAAAGACTAGTTTTGAAAATAAGCATATTAACATGAAATTTTGATTTGTGGTGGGCCTAATGTTTCCCTCGTATATAAAAATATAAAAAATAAAAAATAAAAAAGAATCTATCTTACCTAAATCATGTGGCTTTTTTCATATATTTTATTATTACTATTATCTTTCCCACAACTTTTATCATTGTTAACTCATGAAAATCGTAAGAAAAAAATATGGATGTTAATTTATGAATGATTTGCTATAATTTTTTCACCAACTCTTTCTTATGTTGAACCCCAAATTTCGTTGAATTTTCAACTTAATCAATTGTTGCAAATAACATTTTTTTTAAAAAAGAAGAAGAGTAGAAAACTTTCAGAAATCGTAATTTTAAAATTAGCGGAATCCCTCTATTTATATCTAACAAATAGTAGTATGAGTAGGTGCTAATTTTTCCTTATCAGAAAAGGTGCAACCTTTCGAAAAAATTATTGTTCATCGAAAAAATCACAATATTTTGCAAAAGTCACAACTCATCGGAATAGACACAACCCTTAGAAAAAGTCACAACCGTTTGAAAAAATTATAACCCTCCGGAAAAGTCGCAACCCTTTAAAAAATTCACAACCCTTCGATAAAGTCACAACTTATCGAAAATATCAAACCCGTCAAAAAGTTGCAACCCTTTGAAAAAGTCACATCTCTTTGAGAAAATCACAATCCTTTAATATGAAAGGATATCTACATTTAATATAATACAAATAATTAAACTAATAAATAAAATAAATTGAGTACTTTTAATTGGGGATATTATAGTTATTCAATATTTAATTTAGAATGTTCATGCTTTTAAGATATAAATAAATAGATATAAATAGACAAATATATATAATTATACGAACCACACACAAATATATGTCACATATTTAATGAATAGTCAATTAGTTGAGTAGGGCATAACAAAATATGACCTCTTTAATTAAATAATAAGAAATTTTAATTAAGTTCTTTGCCGTAAGACTATTATATCATATTAAAATTTAATTAATTAAATTTGAATTCCTCAACTTTGTAAAATGATGTACGACGCAAATACTGATATTAGTGATATAATATTAACATTTCAAAGTAAACAAGACTAGAATATACATTAATTGGGGAGCAAAATTATTGCTCTCACCGAAGTTTCGGTTAATAGTCAAAGTGAAGGTGTAAGGTTTTGAATAATTTTAATATGTTAGGCTTGTAAGATTAAAAATTCTAAAATACTTCACACACTACAATAGAAAAATAAAAAAAATTGAATAATTTTAATATGTTAGACTTGTAAGACTAAAAATTCTAAAATACTTCACACACTACAATAGAAAAATAAAAGATTATGAATAATTTTAATATGTTAGACTTGTAAGATTAAAAATTCTAAAATACGTTACACACTACAACTAAAAAATAAAAGATTTTTTCGATCATATAATCTTCTGCCACTTGATTGGATTCTAATATAATTGGTTAATCTATTCTATCTTTAAAAGTCAAATGTTCTTCAGGTAAAATTTGTATTTTGTAAGACGTCGGTGAGTGAGGGTGCTCAACTGCAGTAATAAAACAAATAATTTAAAATCATAATAAGAATATGATTAAGATAGTTTGATAACGATAATTGAAAGATATTCATATCAAATATAGGTTCGATGACATATTTATACACTATTTTTCTATACCGACTCTCTCCAAGAAGGGAGATCATATTCAAAACAAAAGTAGATAAATCACTCTTGGAAATCAAATAAAGAAAGAAACTGAAATTGGGGGATAAATTGGTAATGTGTTGTCATTTTAAATTAACATCTTCCATACATAAATAACAAAAAAAAAATAATAATATATTTAATATGATTTTATATAAAAGAACTCATAAATACATATTCCATCACAATTACGATAATCCGGGCATACAAACACATCCACGG
The DNA here is from genome assembly GCA_022817965.1 of Solanum lycopersicoides. Taxonomy (NCBI): domain Eukaryota; kingdom Viridiplantae; phylum Streptophyta; class Magnoliopsida; order Solanales; family Solanaceae; genus Solanum; species Solanum lycopersicoides. Next base: position 91,053,718 of record CM040629.1, on the reverse strand, counting down.
CCAAAGCAACGGTTTTGTACCAACTTTAGCTTCCTGACAATTCTTAATGTGGAGTACCACAGCATCCTGCAAACTCATAAGTAGAGCAGCCAACTTTTTGCATTTCTGCGAGGTAAGGCTTATACATATGACCAATGTCATTTCGAATTTTGCGTTATTTTATCTTTTGATGTTTATTAAATTTATATTGCAGATGTTTTGCTATGTAGCCCTAGATTATCAAGCTGAGTTATCATTCAAAGATAAGCAAAATGTATGTTGAGTAATATGAAGATAATTGGGTAACACTTCTCGTAGAGCATTTTAGAACTGGAGAGGATCTTTTACAGCTTGTTACGTCGCTGAATTCAAGAATCTACACGTGTCAAACATAGTTAGTGACGAAAATAGCCTGGAGAGTAAGATGACAGGACAACGGCGAGAACAAACTAGGTTTTATGACAAAACTTCGCGAGAACAAATTATATTTTATGACAAAACTTGTAGTTGTTACGGCCACGATTACAGAAATTAAGTCTTAAAAATTAATCTTTTTTTCAAATCTATTAGATATGTGTACTTTTCTATATTGAATCTGCTAATTTAGCCGGCATAAATTAATTGTTCTGATTTTTATTGTGTAATTAATTGTTCTGTGTAAATTTTTTGTACCGTAAATTCTTTTTTGATTTGCCTATAACTTCATCGTGTTAGACAACTTTTTCTCCTCCGAGTTTGTTCCTTTCTGCAAGTACTTTATAGGAGCTACAATTTTTGTATACATTATATGGTGACATATCCTAACTGATTTGTTCAGTAATAGTTTTCTTGGAGATTTACAAATTTCATTATCATAGTTATAAATTTCGTGGAAAATAACAGATACTTTTAGATCATGTTAGAGTTTATGTAATGTACGCGATAGCTAAAGAATCTTCATTGTATCAGATACAACTTACAAGACAGTTATTATACCAGATAAATGTAGTATGATGTAGTATGTATCTGATACTATTGTTGTCACTGTATCGGATACTTGAAGTATGCATTTGGTTTATGTTTTTACTGTTAATTACATTTCAATTTTTGATAGAAAGAAAGAAATAGATCCGCATGTATTCGAAATACATGTATTTGAATGTGCCGGATACATGTGTCACGCGATCAAAATATAATAAAAATTGTATAGTATAAAATTCCTATGGTTTAGAGGGATTGATTTATTTAAATGGGAATAATTTGGAAGAATTGTGATTTGAGAATTGAGAATGTTCTGCGTAGATTATATTGATATTACTATTCAATAGCCAAAAACAAGTAATTAATACACCCTAAACATGTCTTAATTTTATTGCTTAATGGTTAATACTTTCTGATTACCGAATTCGGAGATTCGAGATTAACACTAAGCAAAGGAGCTTAATCATCTTTTTGTATCTACTCTCTTTTTCACCCCTAATTAAGGTCATAAATTTATCAATTATTTTACGTCTTTGTTTTCTGCACAATTGTTTTTTTTTTTTACAACGAAGGTAAAAAAAAAAAAATACCAAAGTATTTCAATTTACGTGAACTATCACCAATTATTTATTAAAATTCACCTCAATTTTCAATTATTCACCTTTTCTACTTCAAATGTATCACCATTGTTTAGATAGAAAAGTGAATACTTAATCGTTGAGACATGTTTAGATGATAAATAGATGTGTTTTTGTCTTTTGACCATTAACATTTTTTTTATATAGAAAAAATAAATATATGGGTATAATATCCCAATATTCCTTTTTCTTTTTATTTATTTTTAGGAGTATTTAGCTTAAATTTGTTAATTTTCACATGGTTCAGTAAGGGTGACAAAAGTTTCAATCTTTTTGTTAAACATGGAATTGCTTTTTCTCAAAACATGTTGTGTGGTCTTGAAAAATTGTAGTTCAATATAAGTTCTAATTCTGATAAATAATTGTTTTTGTGATTTTATTAATACATATTGTTAACTTTATGTGGTATACGCTTGAAAATATCTTCTAAATTTATTTTTAAAAAAAATTAAAAATTTATCATGCTTTTTGCACTGTGTGAAATGTAGGTAGTTTTACTAATTTTATTTGTATACGAAGTTCGTTTGTCTTGCTTTTTAATATCTCTAACAAATCTGTTTTAAAAGTTAATTATTATTATAAAACTTAAGAACTAATGAACAATGACAAGAAGAAGAATATAAGACAATAGAAGAACAATGTATGCTAACTTTCTTTTTTTTAAGTGTATCAACATTATTCTCAATACCACTATTTATAAGATTACATTAAGGAATACCAAAGGGTGTCATAAACGTTACATTAAGCCTTGAGAATTACTACCCATTATGGAGGAAATAAAGTTAGGAGTTATGCTCATCCATTTGACCACATTATCAACAACATTACTAGCAAAAGGATGAAATTAACCTAGGAGTTATGGTCATCCATTTGACCACATTATCAACAACATTACTACTCATAAAGAAGGGAATTAACCAAGGAGTTATGGTCATCCATTTAACCACAAAAATAATTTACAACACTCCCCCTTGGATGACCATTGATAGATAATATGCCTTGTTAATACCTTACTAAGAAAAAACCCTGTGAGAAAAAATCTTAGTGAAGGACAAAAGAGTACACATATCTTGTTATACGCTTTATTTGTTGCCTCGTTAAAAACCTTGCCAGGAAAATCCATTGGGATAAAACCTAGGCCAAGGAAAAAAGAGTGCAGCGCGTAGTTTACTCCCCATGTTGCAAAAATCATTTATTTCTTGGAAACGACGCATTCCAATCTTGGATACCAACTTTTCAAATGTTGAAGATGGTAATTCTTTAGTGAAAAGATCCGCCAAATTATCAACTGAGCGAATTTGTTGAACATTTATTTCACATTTCTTCTCAAGATCATGAGTGAAAAAAGAATTTTGGTGAAATGTGTTTTGTTCTATCTCCTTTAATGTATCTTCCCTTTAGATGAGCTATACATGCATCATTGTCTTCGCACAATGTAGTTGGAATATCCTTTTTGAAAGGAAAACTACACATTTCTTGAATATGTTGAGTTATTGATCTCAACCAAACACACTCTCGACTTGCTTCATGGATGGCTGTTATTTCTGCATGATTTGAAGAAGTAGCAGCTAATGTTTGCTTCATTGAACGCCAAGATATAGTTGTGCCTCCATATGTAAATAAATAGCCTGTCTGAGATCGAGCTTTATGTGGATCAGACAAATATCCAACATCTGCATAACCAATCATTTCTGACTTGGATTCATTAGAATAAAATAATCTCATATCAATGGTTCCTTGAAGATATTTGAATATATGTTTGACTCCATTCCAATATCTCTTTGTAGGGGCCGAGCTGAATCTTGTCAATAAATTTACTGCAAAAATATCTGGTCGAGTATTATTAGCAAGATACATTAGTGCCCCAATAGCAATAAGATATGGAGTTTATTCACCAAGAAGCTCTTCACCATTTTCTTGAGGTTGAAATGGATCTTTATGTATGTCAAGCGATCTCACAACCATCGGGGTACTCAATGGATGTGATTTATCCATTTAAAATCGCTTTAAAACCTTTTCTGTGTATGTTGATTGATGGACAAATATTTCATTTTTCAAATGCTCAATCTGTACGCCAAGAAAATTTTGTCTTACCAAGATCTTTCATTTCAAATTCTTTCGTTAAACACTTAACAGCTTTTGAAAGCTCATTAGGAGTGTCAATGATATTTAAATCATCAACATACACAGCTATTATAATAAAATCAGATCCAGACATTTTTATAAAAATACAAGGACAAATAGGGCCATTTTTGTACCCTTCCTCTAGCAAAAATTGGCTAAGACGATTGTACCACATCCGTCCTTTGTTTTAATCCATAAAAGGATTTTTGAAGTCTTATCGAACAACTTTTTGCGAATTTTTATATGCTTCAGGCACATTGAATGCTTCAGGAACTTTCGTAAAAATATTGTGGTCCAATGAGCCATATAAATAGGTTGTGACAACATTCAATAGACGCATTTCAAGCATGAACTGCCAGATTGATTAGATACCTGAAGTTAATTGCATCCACTACAGGAGAATATGTCTCCACATAATCAATACTAGGCCTTTGCGAAAAATCTTGTGCTACAAGTCGTGCTTTATATCTTACGACTTCACCTTTTTCATTTCGTTTTCGCACAAAAACTCATTTGTACTCCACTGGCTTGACACCTTCAGGTGTTCGGACTATTGGTTCAAAAACTTCACGTTTTTCAAGTAAAGTCAATTATGCTTAAATTGTCTCCTTCCATTTTGGCAAATCATTTCTCTGTCTGCATTCATTGACAGATTTTGGTTCAAAATTCTCACCTTGTTGTATTATTTCAATGGCAATATTATAGGCAAAAATATTGTCCATCACAATATTATTTCGATTCCACTTTTTTCTCGTCGAGACATAACTTATTGAGATTTCTTCATTCTCATTATTTTCAGTTGTTTGGACCTTCTCAGTGGTCTTGTCATTTGTTATGTCCCAGAGCTCTTCTTGAGCAATTTCCTCCACGATATGATCTTCATGATCATTTGTTTTTTTTCTTTTTTGAGGATTTTTATCCTTTGAACCAATTGGCCTACCATGTTTTAAACGTGGTTTAGACTTATTTGCTTTAACAACTTGTCCTATTGGAACATCAACTCGAACTAGAGCATTTGCAGCTGGAACATAAGATTTAGTAACCCTTGCAAGGTTAGTAAATGCATCTGGCAATTGATTTGCAACATGTTGCAAATAAATCATCTTTTTAACCTCTTGCTCACATGTTGCAAATAAATCATCTTTTTAACCTCTTGCTCACATTGATTTGTTCGAGGATCCAAATGAGATAGAGATAATGAATTCCAATCTATCTCTTTTTCCAACTGTTTATGTTCTCCCCCTAATGTTGGGTATACTGATTCATCAAAATGACAATCAACAAACCTTGTATATCTCCTGTCATAGGTTTTAAATATTTAATAATAGAAGGAGATTCATACCCAACATACACTCTCAATCTTATTTGGGGACCCATCTTTGTGCGTAGCGATGGAGCAATTGGAACGTATATCGCGCACCCAAAAATTCTAATATGGGAAATATTTGTCTCATGACCAAAAGCCAACTGTAATGGAGAGAATTCATGATAACTAGTTGGTCTTATTCGCACCAATGCTGCTGCATGCAAAATAGCATACCCCCATATTGAAACAGGCAACTTTGTCCTCATTAACAATGGTCTAGCTATCAATTGGAGACGCTTAATCAAAGATTCTGCTAGACCATTTTGAGTATAAACATGAACAACTGGATGTTCAATAGTTATTCCCGTAGACAAATAATAATCATTAAAGGCCTGCGATATAACCTCACCAGCATTATCAAGACGAATTGTCTTTATTGCATAATCTGTAAATTGTGCTCTTAATCTTATTATTTGAGCTAACAACCTCGCAAAAGTCATATTTCGAGTTGATAATAAGCACACATGTGACCATCTTGTTGATCCATCTATCAACACCATATAATATTTAAATGGCCCATATATATCACCTTGTATACGTTCCAGAAATGCAGGGGATTCAATCCCAACCTTAGTTGCTGATGGTTTGATAACCAACTTTTCTTGAGAACAAGCAGCACAAGAGAATTTCTTTGATTGAAGAATTTTCTTATTCTTCAAAGTATGCCCATGTAAATTCTCAATAATTTTGCGCATCATATTATAATCGGGATGGCCCAACCGGTCATGCCAAATGATAAAATCATTAGGATTAGTAAATCCTTTGTTTACTATGACATGTGATTCAACCTTACTAATATTTGTATGGTACAATCCAGAAGAAAATGCGGGTAATTTTTTATGCACATATTTTTGCCCCAATTTTATTGTAGTAATAGAAAGGTATTCAATATTTCCTTCATTGGCAGTCTCAACATGATAGCCATTTTGGCGAATAACCTTGAAACTTAATACGTTTCTTTGAGACTTACTACAATACAATGCATTTTCAATATTTAATATTGTTCCCCCAGATAGTAGTAAGGCCGCTCTTCCAGAGCCCTCAATTAATTTTGTACTACCAGATATTGTATTAACATAAGCCTTTTTCATAATCATATTAGAGAAATATTTCCTATCTATTAAAATAGTATGAGTTGTGGCACTATCAAGAAGACACATTTCTCCATTTCTCATCTTGAACCAATTGAAGATTGGAAAATTTTATTTATCTTCATAAAATAAAAGTACATCATAAGAAATATGAAAAATCAATAACTTTGCAAGAAAATAGAATTACTTATTTTTCTGAATGTAAAAAAAAACATAAGGAAAAACATAACAATTAAAAGCACATAAATAAAACAACATAATTATTTTCCCCAATCAAATGATCAAACATTAGTTTTGATCTCCAAAGAAGTCTTCAACTTCCAAATGAGTAATATCATAAGGTCATCAAAATCATCATCTTTTAAAGCCAAATTTGCTTCAATATTGTCATCATATTTTTGTGAATGCCCTGCCTCGGAATCATTTTTACAAGTCAAATGTGACTCCACTCGAGCATTAGAAGAAGATGCACCATTTTTATTTCCTTTTCTTTTCAAAGAATCTTGATAAAGCCTAACAAAATGCTCAGTTGCTCGGCATTCATTCTTTCAATGCTCTTTCATGCCACAACGATGACAATTGCCTCTTGAAGGATTGCTTTGAGAACCCATATTGTTCTCCCTTTTGTGGCGATCACCACCACGACGATTATTATATCGTCCTCTGCCATTGCCACGTCCACGCACATTATTTTGACCTTAATTTTTATTTTATCTTCTTTCTGACTGGTCATGTGCTTCAACCTCATTTGCTTTCGATAACGGAGCAGTTCCCGTAAGACGGGCCTCATGGTTTTTCAATAAAAGAGTTATGTTGCTCAGCCACAAGAAGGCATGAGATCAACTCTGAATACTTTTTGAATCTCCTTTCACGGTATAGCTGCTGTAATGTCAAATTTGAGGCATGAAAAGTTGTGAGAGTTTTTTCTAACATGTCCTCATCTTTTATATCTTTCCCACATAATTTCAATTGGGAAGTAATTTTGTATACAACAGAATTATATTCACATATAGTTTTCAAATCTTGTAACCGTAAGTGAATCCATTCATAACGAGCCCTTGGCAATACCGTTGCCTTAAGGTGGTCATATCTTTCCTTCAAATCAATCCACAATTCAAGTGGATCTTTCACTGTAAGGTATTCAACCTTCAATCCTTCATCCAAATGATGACGAAGGAAAATCATTGCCTTCGCTTTGTCCTGAATCGACGTTGTATTACCCTTTGTAATAGTGACACCAAGACCTCTAGCGTCAAGGTGAATTTCAGCGTCGAGTACCCATGACAAGTAATTATTTCCAGAAATGTTAAGTGCCACGAACTCAAGCTTTGATAGATTCGACATGATAACTATCATAGAAAATAATTAAATTAGAGTAAAATATGAGTAAATAAGTAAGTAGCAAAACCTTTTTCTTTTTATCAAAGTAAAATTAGCATATAATCTGAATTAATATTATGCCTCACAAGTAACAAAAATAACGTTTAGCAATCTTGTTAGATAAAGTCTTTTCATTAAAAAAATAATCAATAATATGGATAATTTTAACTTTAGATATAAATGGATACCTCACAAGAAATGTTGTTCAACCTTGAAACTTCGTGCTGATAACGTATTATAAAATTTAAGAACTAATGAACAATGACAAGATGAAGAGAAGAAGAATATAAGACAATAGAAGAACAATGTATGCTAACTTTCTTTCTTTCAAGTGTATCAACATTATTCTCAATACCACTATTTATAGGATTACATTGAGGAATACCAAAGGGTGTCATAAACATTACATTAAGCCTTGAGAATTACTACCCATTATGGAGAAAATAAAGTTAGGAGTTATGCTCATCCATTTGACCACATTATCAACAACATTACTACCAATAAAGGATGAAACTAACCTAGGAGTTATGGTCATCCATTTGACCACATTATCAACAATATTACTATTCATAAAGAAGAGAATTAACCAAGGAGTTATGGTCATCCATTTAACCACAAAAATGATTTACAACAATTATTTCTATCGGATTCGGGTCTTTTCTATTTTTCATCTCTCTATTTTTTTCAAATTTTAGCTTGGATGAGAGACACATGTCATAATTTATAATTAATGATTGAGATCTAATTGATTAAAGTAAAATCCCAACCATAATTATTTACTTCCATATATTTGTTTAAAAACTTGTATACATATTTAAAACTTTTATTAAATATTTTAACTTTTTTGAAAAAATTATAATACAAATAAACGTTATTATTATTCTAATAGATTATTAAGAGCTACAGTGTAGATGAGCAACATCAACTCCATTTAGGGAGTAAGAAAAAATTTGATGTTGAGTGAAAAAGATTATTTTTTACTCGTAAAATTAAAAAAATGTCCGGTCAAAATTATTTATTTTTTGTGTGGAAAATATTATTTGAGAAATGACAGACGTTTGAGAAATTCAGCAAAAAAATATGCAAGTTATTAAGAAAAAAATTCTTTAAATACATTTAGAAAAAATATAATGTAAATGTAGAATTGTTGATTGCAAAAATATTTGAGAAGCAAATATATGAAAGTAAATAACTAGTTAAAACTTTGCTTTAATAAATTTGATCTCAACTATTAATTCTAAACTATGAGTCAATGACATATATCTCCAATCCAAGCTAAAACTTTAGGAAAATGGAGAGAAGTCGATTTTTTTTCGTGGATCTTTCTATCGATCACATCAATAATCCAAAATATAATACCCATTTAATTTTGTGTAAATTACATAAATCTCATAATTTTAATATGAAATTACAATCTATTCCTAATAAGTTTCTAATTACATTAACTCCTTAAAAACTAAAAAAATGGATGCATCAATATGTAGCTCGATACGTTAAATACTATCTCGGATATATTAATATGTAGCTCGGAGACATTAAAAATTAGCTCGGATAATAATATATAGCTCAAATACATTAGATACTGGGTCGAATACACTAAAAATTAGCTCGGATAAATAATATGTAGTTCGAATCATTGAATACTGGGTCGAATACATTAAAGAAATAAGAAATTTTTGAGATCTTTAAAAGTGGAAATAAGTGAAACAAAATGTTTGTATTTTGTAATTTGTCCTTTAATGCTCTTAATTTTGTCCCAATATATTTTTTTTTAAAACATATATTTTTTCCGGTATAAATATTTGTGTAAACCGGATATTCACTTTGAAAAGAAAAATAAAAAAATAAAAAACATTTTTTTTTCGTTTTTCTCCCAAATCTCTGGAAAAAACTTGTAATATTAATTTAAAAAAAAAGCGAAGATCATCGATCCAGCAGCAAAGTCAATACGCTTATGATTGGTAATTTCATCAATCCCCAGATTTAACTTCTATTTCAATTTTATTTTTATTTTTCTTTATTTATGTGAATCTTCGTTAGAAATTGAAATTGATATACTTATGTTGATGTTGAGGTGTAATTAAGTGATAATATGATTTTTTTGTTTATACAAATTTTTATCCTTCCACTTGTATTCCAATTTTGATTGCACTTTAGTCAATTTTGTAATATTTGAGGAATTTTGAGTTCAAGGTGGTGGGCGGAGCTAGAATTTTGAGTTTATGAGCTTTGAATTAAAAAAAGAGAATTTTAATGGGTTTTGGCTTAATAATTTATACATAATAAGTGAATTTTCTTCTGTATTTTGCTTGGGTTTGATGCACTTGAACCGATGATGGTCGATGAGGTAGTGGTAAGGTCTGCGGAAATAGCCTCTCTACCTCTATGAGGTAATGGTAAGGTCCGTGTACGCTCTAACCTTCCCAGATCTCACTTAGTGGGACTTCACGGGTTGTTATTGTTGTTGTTGTACATATTAAGTGAATTTCTTAATATAAATTTATGGTTTTGACCAAAGCTATTGAGTGTGTAGCTTAGCAATGTATTGTTTTCTATATGTACAATGTAGTTTTTCGACGAAGGGTCTTTGAGTGACCACCTTTGAGTCAATGTAGCTATGCCACTGGCTAACACACCCATGTCAGGTGTTCTTTAATGATGGTGTTTGAGAAGTTTGAAGTGGAAAGTGTTGTGGGGTGAATCCCTTTTAAGAATCTTTTTAAGTAGCTTAAACATGCCATGAGTCAAGGAGACCTCCTAAATTATTCATTGAATTTTCTTTCTTGAAACTTTTGAATTGAGCATACCTTGTTGTTTTCTATGGTTAAGGGACACAAAGTACAATGTAGGGGCAGGGAAAGCTACTCCATTTGGGGCAGGTGCCAAACATGATCATAAGTTAATGGAAATTTGCAGTAAGCATGACATACTGTATAAGTTAGTATCACTTGTGGGAAGTAGGAATGGGGAGTACATTAGAAACTTGTTAGGCTGCATCAGTGCAAAGTACTAATTAGTGAGTGCTAAATATATCTAAGAGTCCATCATCTGAAAAAAATATAATATTTCAATTTACTCTGCACATTTGAATCGTTATATCAAATTTAATGTCGATCTATTTTTCTACTCCCCGTAGGAATATCATTTACTCTTTTTACAGTCTCTTCACTTCAGGCATGTCTTTTTTGCATTGAATAGTTTCAGAAATTTTAAAAGGAAGTCTTCAAAATAACACATCTTTGCAAACTTTGAATGATTTGTTTTATGTAACATAGAAGTTGTGGGTCTTCAATTTAGTACTCAGAGAAGACTTGAGCATAAATTCAGTATTTCCTCTATTAGTCGTATGTTTTGAATTGGTCAATTAGATATTTGAGAGCAGAAGTCATACGATTTCAAGATAATCTAAAAGATTAAAGTGCATTTTAGAAATGCTACTTGCTTTCTCACTTTCTTGAAAAGTAAAAGAAAGCCCCGAGTTATTGGAGCCGGAAGCAGGAAAGTCCCCTAAAAAAGGCCTTGTTGGAATCCACTGTCCAAATAACAGAAAGTACGGACATTTGTAATATTTCCCACTTCAAATCTGCAAATTGAACTCTTACCATATTGTGTTTGTTGTAGTTGTATGCTTGTGAAAGCAAGATGGTGAAGTTGACTATGATTGCTCGTGTGACTGATGGTCTTCCTTTAGCGGAGGGGCTGGATGATGGCCGTGATATTCAAGATGCAGATTTCTACAAACAGCAAGCCAAGTCCTTGTTTAAGAACCTCTCTATGGGCCAGATTGAGGTATCAAGGATGTCTGTAGAAACTGGGCCTTATATTTTCCAGTATCCTTTTATTTTGTTTCATTTAACATCTGTTCAATGTTCTTTGGGTGATTAAATTTCTCAAATCAATGCTTACCGAAGTTTCTCAAAGTGCAGAGGTATCCTTTTGAACTTTATTTTGTGAGATGGGTACAAGCTAAGTAACAAAATGGTCACTCCAAATAGCTTCTCTGAATTACTCATAGTCAAGATAATGATGTGTAGCAATTTCAATCTCAGAGAATACTGCAGAATTTCGTCACTTTGTTTATGCACTTGTTAGTGAAACTGCATTTTTCAAATTTTTGGGTGAAACCAGGTCCATTAGAGAGTTCTGAACAGGTTCCCCCCCACCCCCACCCCCACCCCAGCCCCATTCTAAAAATAAGTAAGTAAAATTATTTGCCAACTATGCCAGTGTCTTTGTTGCAGTTATAAGGTATACGCGTGAGTGGATTGTATAACATCTGCCGTTAGTGTTGCAAAATCTAGGGACAACTAGGATATTTCATGGTATTAGCATAAGTAATGTGGGGTCCTCAAGTTGCCTTTGATAAATTTAAAAACCTGTTAATGTGTTGGGACAGTTCTTGGTAGATAATTTTGCACAAGATACAAATAATGTTCAATCAATTTTACCAATAGTCGCATCATGGACGGATTAAAAATGAACAAAAAACTTGCCTTGATCCTTTGCTTCCAAAGTACCCACAAAATAGGCAAAGGGATGAAGGATGGATCCGGCTAAGTGCTTTCAATGAACCAAGACGGATCTTTTTTGTTTTCGTATTGGCAGACTTATTTCTCTTATCACGTATCCCTCTTCTTTTTCTCTTTCAACCCAATCTCTTTCTTAATCTAAAGTAGTAATTTGAATGACATCTGCTCTTGGATACACAGGAACTGATAAATTCATTTTGGAAAAGCAGAAGCTAATAAATAAGCACACTACAATTTGTTCTTATTATTAGTGGTCTGTATTCTGCCTTTTTTCATGGTATGTGTGTTACCTATGTGAGGACTATTTATTCATTTTCTGGATTAATAGTAATATCAATCTTGTAGATGGAAGTATGATTTATTGAACAAAGTCTCATGGATGGTTTGCATTCCAAGTTACACTTCGCTTCCACTACCCTTTCCTTTCTAAAATAGATGTACTTAACTACTGCTTTTTGACACTAAAAGAAGGTGTTCTCTGGGGATTTAGTGTTCTCTTAACTGGTTCACTCAGTTATAACATTGAAGGCCGTGTTTGTTATTTGACAATGTGTGACCGCTCTTATCCCAAGAAACTTGCTTTTCAATACCTAGAAGACCTCAAGAATGAGTTTGAGCGTGTCAATGGGAGTCAAATCGAAACTGCTGCCAGGCCATATGCTTTCATTAAATTTGGTATGGTCTTGTCTTTACTGTTCCCTGTTATAATTTCTAATTGATCTACTGTTGAATACTAATCTTTTTTCTTTCTGCAATATGTATTTTTCTTGTTTCAAAAAGATACATTCATACAGAAGACAAAGAAACTGTACCAGGACACCAGAACTCAGCGCAATATTACAAAGTTGAATGATGAACTCTACGAAGTTCATCAGATAATGACTCGAAATGTACAAGAAGTTTTAGGTGTTGGTGAAAAGTTGGATCGTAAGTTTCTCATTCCAGTGTTTGCCTGACCTCATTACCTTCTTATAGTATCTGGAAAGTGTATTGTGCCATTGTTAGCACTACCTTATTGATCTTTTAAATATCTGTGATGTTACTAGTCCTCAATGTCCTGCTCTGTCAGTTTGGCCTTGAAAAGCTACCAAATGCTGTCTGACAGCTTCTTTATTTACAAACATTTTATGCTTTTATTTTCTGTCATTTTTAAGTTTATTTTTATCCTGATATAGTTAGTGGTAGTGCTTATTTGTTATGTCCAAGGAGTCTCTTGCAAATATGAAACTTCATCATATACTCCTAGTTCAGTTATAAAGAAATTTTGAGCTCCAAGTTTTTCACTAATGGTGCACCAGAAACAAGTTGAAAGGAGTGTGGAAGACATGTCCATTATGGTTTATTCATCCTCCTTAGGCTTCATTAACTTTTTTTAACAACTGACTTTGGTGTGAGGTTCCTCAACATTGTGATATAGTGTATATTGGTATATATGCCCTTTGTCAATAACCAAAACAAAACTGACCTTTCTGTAACTTAATTTAATGACTTGTAAATATTGATTCCTCTTTTTTTTCTCTTCGTTATGTGCTCCTGGAAAGGAAATTTTTGTACTCATTCATCTTTGATCATAAGGCTACCAAGTTAAAGCCTTCATGCATGATTAGGACATACAAAGGACAACTATTATCAGATGAGCTATTATCTTAGAAATCCTTATATACTCAAAAAGTAGGTTGTTGCTCTGATACTCACTTGTGGTGCAAAGAGTGGAGCAAAATCAACTTGTATTAAAATAAAGTTAAGAGTTGTGTCAGCTGTGACATTTTATTGCATCATAGAATAAAAAACACACAACTAAGAACAGAAAACAACAAAAGAAAATCATTTATACGACTGATACAAACTAATTCGGGTTAAGGCTCATTAATTGTTATTACAATAGTTCATGTGTTTGTCAGGAGTTTCTTATTCTATTTCGAGACTCGTATGTCTGTTTGGGGGTAAAGTTAGATATAAAGACCTCCAGTTTTAGAGAACTTTTTTTTTTTTTTTGAAAGACATCATTTATTTATTTAATTTTTATGCATGATTCTAATTTTTTTTTTTGAGAAATCCGAGGGTTAGTTGGAATGAAATGCATTTGAATAAGGAGGAAATTTACAAAGATTCTTTTATGTTTACCCAACTCATTTGGAACTGATATAGTTGATTGATTGAATATAAAACCAAAAGTAGTAGCTATTCCAACATCTCTGGTCACAGGGAGAGATGGAAAATCGTCCCAGCTTGTATTTGGTGGTCAACGTGGAAAGAAAGGAACCTTAGATGTCATCAGAACAAGAGCAACACTATTCAGAAGATGAAAATGAATCGTCTTGTGTTGTTTCATTTTTGGTGTAAACAGGAGTATATGGAAGATCTAGAATCAGTTATGAATATCTTAGGATCACTGTAATTTTTGTCATAGGATTGAAGATCTTCTGTTATACTCTCTTTAATCTGTAATTAGGAATCTGTAACATGTTGTGGCAGGTTTTGATTTTTTGGAAATAGAAATACAAATCGTTACCTTCTCAAAAAAAAAAAAAAAAAGGACATGTATGTTTTTCTGTCAGTCATAACTCATAAGACTTGTAGCTTTAATATAGATCAACAATCATACTCTTCTATGATATACATTTGTTATGTAGTTGGTTCTCCCTCTTTTTTCATCCTTATGTTCATCGAACATTCTCCCATTGTTTATGTTTGATATTAGAGATTTGATTGTTCAAATATGAAATTGTGCAGAGGTCAGTCAGATGTCCAGTCGCTTGACATCAGAATCCCGCATTTATGCTGATAAAGCAAGAGATTTAAACCGTCAGGTTAGTGTTATGGAAATTTTGAGATGATGTGATCATATTCTTGGCCAAAAATGTACTTTTATCCTTTTAAAAAAGTAAACTTTCTACTTTGCATTAGTTGGAATGAAAGATGGTGATGTAGGTGGATTTAAAGGAACATGAAAGTTGGGATTTGTTCTTTACTTTCTGAGGTACACACAGATGCATATGAATGATATGATGTAGGATGTCACTGTAGAAGATTATGGGGCTCGATATGTCCGAGTTTATTGTGGATGAAAATAGACTAATGTTCAACGGAGTTTTTGGAGGGGCGTGTTGATAGCATGTGCATTGATTCTTATCACATGCTATTAAGAAATAGAATGGAGAAATGTTTAACCATGATTATCACCAGCAAGGACTTGTGTTTCCTGCCATTACTCTTTGAATCTTGCACTTAGTTTGGTCCTCATTTGTGCTTTGACTAGGACATACAACAGAAAATGGCAACGAAACTTTGACCATGTCTAGTTCTAGTTTAGGTCCCATCATTTTCTTAAGATTCAATTTGAATCCTAAACAATTATGACGGTTTGTTTTCTCAACATTTGAATATTTAAAAGATGTAAAAGGTCAGCTCAGTGCACAAAGCATCCCGTGTTCAACCAGTGTCCAGGGAAGGGTTGCACCCCATGGGGTGTGATGTAGACTGTCTACCCTAATGCAAACATCAGTGTCTGCTTTCATGGCTTGAATATGTCTTTCTTTAATAAATTAATAATATAAAATTCAGATAAAATATTAACGAGTAATACTATAACGATAAATATTTTTAAAAAATAATATGGTGATTGGTGGTGGTGCTTGTGGGTGCCGACTGGAGTGGTAGTTGGTGGTGGTGATTCTGGGCAGTAGCTAGTGAATAGTCATAATGGTGGCTGATAGTATTGGTTAACGGTGGTGGTAGTTGTTGGTGGCATTGATAATTGAGGCGTAGGATAGTGATAGCTAATGTTAGCGGTGGCTGATAGTGGTGATTGTCGGTAGTAATTGGTGGTTGTGGTAGTTGATACTGAATAAATCGTAATAATATTAAGACTTAGTTATATATTTTACTCATTTAGATCTATTCAGACCTGTAACTAGTGAAAACAAGAATAACACACTTAGAAAATAAATGCACTTAATGACTCAAATTCATATTAAATCCTACTATCAACGGATATGGTGCAGTGGATGGGGCTGCTCCTTCCTTAAGGTCTCGGGTCCGAGCCCTGGGTAGGGGGTGCAAAAATTTGAATTTTAAATCCTTGCACTTCATGTATCACATGTGGATGGTCTTGCCTCCTGTCTTAATCAATATGCTTCTTTTGTTTACTTATTTGCAATCACTTTAAAAAATATTGACTCATATATTCATAACTTTAGGCTCTGATTCGGAAATGGGCTCCTGTCGCTATTGTCATTGGAGTTGTTATTCTCCTCTTCTGGGTGAAAAATAAGATTTGGTGATGTGACTATACCATATGCAGCTTAGAGAAGTGTTGTTACTCTTTGATACATACTGATTTTGCAACATCAAACTGTGTGGCAACCGATAGACCACTTAAGATTTCAAGGTGGCTACCGTGTTGTGCGCGCAATGAAGAGAGATGAGACACTCAAGCTATGAGTTTGATGATGTAAGACAGATGAGCCATGTTGGTAAAACATTGACAAAATGATATTTAATCTTAATCATCTCAGCATATTTTGTCTTGCTAAACTTTAAAATTTGAAGTGCAACCTATATTGTAGTGTTGAGTTGATCAGTTGCAACTTTTGATATATGCAGAGTGTTGATGTTTAGTTTCTTATTTCTTCTTCTCTACTTATGCATGCTGATGAAGTTCTGCTGTTTATACATAATGCTTAATTGTAATCAAGTCAAAGCAAGACATACCGAGTATTGTGCAACGATTAAATCCAAAAAAACAAAAAATGATAAAAACCGAAACGAAGAACCAAACGTTCACACCTGCCAAAAGGACTACTTGTATTTGCAGCATTCATTTCGACAAAACACCATTAGGCTAATCAAAGTTACAAAAACAGTTCCTCATTAGTGTGGAACTCCCATTCTAAAAGGGATTTACTTGTGCTTTTAAGCTTAACTTTACTAAGCTTCATGAAAAGGAAAGAAATATGAGGAAATATACATTTTATCTTTTATTGAGAAAAAATTGACCTAAATAGATGAAATATTTGAAAGTGAAAGTTCTAAATTCTTATGAGGAAGAGTTCTCATGAGAAGGAAATAAGTAGAGGACATTTTAGAAAATTTAGTACTTGCATATAAAAGAGTGAATAAAACATGAAATATTATGTGATTAATCCATAATATTAGAAAGAAAGAAAAAACAGAATAAAAGGGAAATAAGTCTCACTTAAATCAAAGTAGAGGCAGTATTGCTCATCTTAAAACAAATCTTAATATTTTATGAATCTAGTAACTTTTCTGACTTTCGATTCCTAAATAAAGCAAAATTTCCATCCACTCGAATTTCAATAGACTACAAATATAAATACACACACACACTAAAATTTACACAAGCCTGTCAAGTAATTAAGCCTCTTCTGGTCTTCATCTTAAACAAATCAAGAAGTTGATTCCTCTTCAAGCTCCATTTTGTGTATTGTATATTCTCTCTCAAACAACAAAAATTCCTGCATGAAATGTGAGCTTCAACTTTAGTAGCAGTACCTAATTATTTGCATAGCAGGAATTAACTGAATAACAAGATAACAAAATATATTAAGCCACAATTTCATCATCGCGGATCCAACTACCCAATCATCTAAACAAATGGGTGTATACTCCAATTTACACTAGCAAGTAACGGTGTAAACCTTAAAACATCCTGCTCATGACAAACAGGGGGTATATGTCGGCTATAACAGTAGCTAGATATAACTGTCATTAAGCACTAAGAATGTGGCCAGATGGTAAATGAAGTCGGAGCTGTGGGGAGGATGAAGGAAATCAATCACGGCAACATAACTTGGTCAATAGCATCATAGGATGGGAATAATAACTACTTGAAGCTTGAATAAAGATTGGAGAACCGAAAGAAAATATTAGTAGTTGTGGAAGAGTTTGTGAGTGATGCATGAGAGCTGATGCAACTTTGGCAAACATAACAGTCATCTTAGTTGATAGGAAAGCTCTATTATCTCTTTTCCACTGCATAAAGGGTAGAAGCCCGACAGTTAGCTTACCTGCAACTGATTCTGACTGAAGAGACGAAGAAATCCAATTTCAGGATCTGTGACAAGGTTGATCAACTCATCATGGTTATTAGGTGGATTACCAGACTCCACGAGTGAGACAGAAACCTACAAAATAGCTCAACAGATCAGAACTGGGAGAACAAACAGACACGTCCTTGTAGCTTTTGCTCTATTCAAACATTCAGAATTGCCAAATGAAATTTGATTGAAAAGTTGTGGTTAGCATTTGATTTAGATAATAGCGCGCACACAATATTATCAATAGTTAGAAATTATTAGTTCCCATAGAAAGCTCACCTGCATACACCGCAGAATGACTTCAGGGATGCAACATCTACGACAAAGACCATGCACTATATAGGTTGCAGGGCCTTCAATAGAACCATTACTGTCAGAATACCAAGCATCTAATCGAGATATCTCCATTGTAACTCCAGCTTGAAAGCGAACAAGCTCCCCTTTAACAAGAAACAACATAATTTAAGAAGATGAAGGGGTAATATATAAAAGAGAAAGGGAAAGGGAAAAAAAAGCAATGAGCTTCATCAGAATCCCGTTTACAAATCATGCCAACTAGTGTATTCTCATGCAAATGAGCCGTGGAAGAAGTTAGTACTAGCTAAGTAAAAAGAACTGCCTCCAAGTGATTCTATGGTCCAAAAGGTCAAGAACGGATTAAGATCTGCAAAATGAGATTGACTTCAAATGGTAAAAGATCTGATGATGTGTTTTGGACTTATGGTGAACTTAGAACTGTAGAACAGGGATTAATACTACAAAAGTCAAACGATCAAAGGTTTTGACAGTAGCAGATAGTCATACAACACCAACACCATGTCAATCAAGAGATTTGATATCACTTGAGTTTCAACGAACCTCATTGGATACATTGGTACTATAATATACAGGTAAAAGATTCTTTCCCAAAAGTCGGGATCATTGTCTTGATCCATATATGCTATGAGGAAAAAACACTAAGAGGATACTAATTAATGATAGTAGAGTTCATAAAGCAACTATAGATAGGGAATAGAGAAGCCTGTTCAACCAAATGAAATACAGATGTTATAACTTTCTTTATGTGCAATATACGACCCACAAACTATAAACTGAAAATAAAGTAATACTTAGACATTAGCAGAATAACTATTTGAATCAATTCATTGAGCACAATCTATATACTAAAAATATAGTACCTAGACACTAGCAGAATAACTATTTGAATCAATTCATAGACTCATTCCCAAGAAGACAGCAGTACCACAAGAGAAACAATGCCACTCCGTTTCAGTTTCTATGACCTTATTGTCTTTCCACAGGGAGCAAGAGCAGCAATATTGACTGATCATACTTTAGCTTAGCAGAGTTTTGCCAACATAATAGTCAGATGGTGTGACAAGATTTGATGAGGTTGATTCGAATTCAAAATGTCACTGGGTTCATTAAAAATGTTTTTTTAGAAAATTATATTTTCCTTAACAAAATCATTCTCCAGTATTTGGTAACCATAAACTGTGGAATATATCTCTGAAAATAATTTTTTTACAAGGTAAATATATTTTCCACCAAGTGGCAAAATGAACGAATCACACATGCACAAAAGTCATTTCCTATACAGTATCCCAACTCTTAATCCATAACAGCAGTTCTAATCAACACGACATTGTAGTCAACTGGAATTCGCACTCTTAGTCTTCCATTTGCACCCACTCCAATGTGGTGGAATTTGTTGTTCAAGTAAATATGTCTATTTTTTGAGATATATTAAACAGTACGTAGATCAAACAAAATGTGGTCTAGGAAGCATTCAGTAAGCACCAGTGAAATGAGAGAGTTAACACAGAGATAAAAAGGATAGAAAAGAAAACACGTAACATTGGAGGATAGAAAAGAACAAAGAAGATGGAAGACCAGAAAACTAATTGAGAACTACAAATGAAGATAAGGCTAAAGCAATTTAATATCAAGGCTTAAAATAAACAACCCGAAACTAATGACACTAACTAGTGGCAAAACGGTAGAAAAAGATGAAATGCAAAAGAATGACACATAACTAGTGATATTTGAAAGCACACAACGATTTGCAGCTAAAGATGAATGTGGTCCAGAAGGAGCTCCGAGAAGACAATCGTATCAACGGGAGGCTTTGCCAAACTGGGAGAAGGCTATTCTTAAAACAAGTTCATCAACTAGAGAATTTCATACCTTTAAAACCAGCAGCAAGCACTGCAGCAAGAATACCACCATCATGGAACTTATGTGGCCCAAGCCCATCATTTCCTGTAGCTAAGCAGCGCAATACAACCTCAACACAATAGTTGTCTCTGGACGATATAGAGACATTCACCTGCACGAACATTAACACAATGCCAATCACCAACATTATTATGTTTGCGTTGAAGGTCAAAGTCTTCCTAAAGCATAACCTATTGCTTGAGCCCGGTTTAATTTGGCATAACAAGGCTAGAAACTCACTACAGAGGGTATGTGCCCTAGCCCCTATAGCTGAATGAGTGTGTGTACTGTCTATTACCCTTATTTAAGTTAACCTGCCTAAATATCAGTGTATGGACTATGATGTTCTATATAAATCGTTACACCAATAGGCCATAACCCAGACAGATGTATTCATGTTTAAGTACATTTGCTAGCTAGTATGTCCATTCTGACATCTCCCAACACCCCTTTTTGGCACTGATATCTTGGCTGAGATTCCATTTTACCATTTCTTAAAGCTCACTAAAACTTGTTTACTTTTGATAGGTATCTTGATTAATGGAAAATTAGACCAACATGGTCGAAAACTCCAATTATAAGTAAAAGTTAAGACACAACAAGAAAGAAAGGAGACTCATGTATAAGACATGTCCTCACTGGAAAAATTAGCATACCATTATTTGGCGATTTAATACTTCTTCCTCACTGACAGAAGAGTAAAGGGCGCTCATTAACGTTGTGCATAAGGTGGCATCGGGAGCCATACAATCACCAGCTGATGAACAAAGCATCGCAGTCGCATGCAACTCCAGGAAAACAGGTTCATCACTTTCCAATACGCGATCTTCAGTTGGAACTAACCATGGATTTTCTTGCCCTAAGATACACATTCAGCACATTAACTTTGTTGGAACCCAACAATTCAACTGTAAAAGGCATACACTTGAGAAGAAATTGAGAGCCAAAGTGCGGGGTAAACGAAGAAAAAATGAGAGACTTTGCAAGGGGTAGGCAAATCATTATGAGAAAGCAATACATCTTTTAAGACTAGATATCTTCTGAACAATTCTTTCCATATAGGTTTCGTTCACTCACGTTGTAGAAGCGAGAGTGATGTACCAAGTGTTTCTCTAGCTGCTATAACTTCCTTCTGCTTCTCCTCATCTGAGAGTTCAACTGGTGAAATTTCTGCATTCTCTAGCTCAACCTTTAGCCAGTTGCGATAAGTTGCATCACATGAATAGAACTCACTCTGATTCGGAAAAAAGAAATATTATGAGTAAATCATACAAGATAGAAGAAATAGCAAGCAAATTAAAGGCATCTCGAGATCTTCTGTAAAATTCCCAAAAGCATACCCAGTCCTGGAACTCCTTTAGATTCTCCGAGAACTCATGACTCTCAATGGAAACAAGCTCATCTGAGAGTTGTTTCAATGGCTCAGCCAGTAAACTGAGTAAAGTATGAGCGCCGATCGGCATTGCTGGAACCCTCCACATTGAAATAAGAGCAAATTCCCTGAACAGCACATTGCTGTAGAAGTAGTTGAAAGTGAATCCCAATTATATGTTGGAGACAAACAGTGAGCAAAAGTACTTAGGCATCAAAAAGATTACAAACATCGGTGGAGGGTAGACGCAACAGCACACAAAAAAATTGAGTTTGGGCATGTTGGCAAAGATTGAAAACTGTAAAGAAGAGTATAATGGAGAATTTAAAATAAGAACTCCTGCTAGTTTACTGATTTTAAAAAAAAGTACTCCCGCTGATACGTATCGTATACACACTCAATACAGTTAAGGATCAGAACACGTTCAACCAAACGAGTTGCTTCCTATTTGCAGATGGGAATGTACTGTCGGGGTTTCTCTCCCTTAATTCTTTTTTTTCTGGGGGGGGGGGGGGGGGTTCTACAAAATTACCTTACCCATCAACTACATGTATGAATCAACATTCACCATTTTATCGTTCATGAGATAACCAATTAGAGTGGAGGGCATGATCATTTGAGTCGCCTCAAGGAATAATAAATTAAGAAAAAAAAATAGGGAAGACAACTGACCTGTGCATCAATGCCCGGAAAAGAAGTTTCATACTGACAGACGTAGAATTATTGATTGTTGAAGGAGGTGTAAAACAAAGCCACTGAATTACCATAGCTTTCTGAAGGCTCTGCAATCGATGCTGCTCTGCAACATCAGTTTCACTATCATATTTCCCAACTCTGATTTCACGAGACCTTGAAAGAACCCTGTTTAAAATAATTATAATTTAACGCCAAGTCCTTTTACAGAATTCTATTTTGCATGACTTGCGAAATGTGTGAAGAATAAAGGGACCTTTCAATAATCTCCTCAAAACTGCCCTTCGAATCATCTTCTGGAGCGAATGGCAAGTATTCAATAGCAGAAAGGAATATCTTATATCTGACATGAACACTGTCAACAATGGAAAAGCGACAATGGAATCAGACAGCAACTTAAGCCATTACAAATAGTTTAAACAAAAACCTCTGCAAAAGTTCCCTTGTAATGAACAAGCAGAATGAACTGTTCCTGAGTCATGAAAAAAGAACTTCTCCCACAGTATTAAGGGTTTGGAGTTTGGACAACAAAAAATCATTATGGTTTGTTTATAACTTTTTGCCCTATTATTTTTGAGCAAGTTCTTATTTATGATGTGCAACAAAAAGCCATTATTGTTTGTTACTGCCATAATGCTTGCTTTTCCAAAAAGAAAAAATTAAAGAGAAAAAAGGTCAGCATTATATAGGTAAATACCTGCTTTTTTTTTTTTTACAAAGGTAACAAATATAGGTAAATACCTGCTATTCAGCCTTAACTCCATCATATGCACAAACAGATCAATACAACGATGACGAGCTAACTGAGAAGCATAAATCCCAACCAACTCTTCATGTTGCTTTGTAAATAGAAACATAGTATACCTGCAATTGCAGTTCAGACTTCAGAAATAGATTATATAGTGCTAAAAAAATCACAAACACAGGACATAAGAAAATAACACTAAAAATAGTGCAGTACTACTTTGATTTCTTACAAAAATGGAGCAGATATACTTGACACAATGAAAAAAAAAAAAAAGATGAAGACAAGGGAGCATACCTTTGGCATACTGCTTGTATAAAGGAGCATTTTACCTTTTTCTTAATGAAATGATTCCTCACTAAATCAAAACATATGTTGGATTGTCAGTTCTCTGTGGTTCGATAATCTCACTACATAAGGAAGGGAGACCCTAAATGTACCCTTACCAGACTCGTGGCTCAAAAGTTTATTTCATTGCCAACCCCACCCGTAAAAGTGATCTGACAACTAAAGTCTATCACAAGCCACAACCAAACAACACTATGAAAAAGATTCTAGTCCTCCACCCTCTTCCGTTGTGTTAATACTCTTCTGCAACCACTTCCGTCTATATAAAGTGTGCACCTCCACTCCAAATCAACATAACTACTTCTGCAGCAAAACTTTGTCGAAAACTCTGAAGACTTCCACTACTAGCCACCCCACTTCCCCAACTCAGTAGGTGTAAACATTTTGATATTATGTCAAAAAGATTAAGAACGATGATTAAGAACATTGAAGTTGACTCTATTTTGCCTTCTCAGTATTAAAGTTGATTCTCATAGTTCTTGAAAATCCATAATCCAGATGAATCTCTAATTCTGTTTGTTCTGTGATCCATTGGAACCAGTTGAAAAATACATTCATCAAGGCACTAGGGGAACAAAGATGAAGTATAATTGAAGTGACCTTGTTATGTATGGTCTATGAATTCTAACTTGATTGAAAGTGTCAGAATGCTTCAAGGTTCATCGCATACAAATCAGTCGAACAATATTTTGCAATTAGTACTAACTTAAGTAAGGCAAACTAGGCAGCTACATAATTCAGAAAGACATCACAGAATCAATTGAACTACAGACAGACATTGTAAATAAAGCAGCATATAGCATTTATACAAACTGGTTGATAGGCGTTACCATACATTTCCAAGCATTGAGTGTTTTTTTAAACACATAATTTCATGCACCACGAATCAAATAAAATAGCTAAAGAAAACTTGAACTGATTTTCCACCAAAACTACATAAGATGCTATAGGCAGTGAATTATGGACATGCTGTCCAAACTGTCATTTTAAAGAAACACATGAGAAAAGATGAAAAGAACATGATTATTGATTCCCTATATACCTTCTACATTTATCAATACCACAAAAAAAAGAATATGCAACAGAGTACTTACATGTGAAGAATGAGGTCACCAACCGTCAGTAATTTCTCTCTAAAATCATCCTTCATTTGATCTTCGAGCAAGTATCGGAGCACAAGCACTAAGTGTGCACCAAGGCGCATCATTTGTGGGTCACCATGAGGTCTAAGCGTAAAAAAATGCAGAGTCACAATAAATCACATCCAACATAAACTTTGTTTCCAAGAATACAAGTATGCATGCATATTGTGATAGTCTATTACTAAACACATGTATAGATAAATCACCCATGTACTTCTAAGTTCTAATTATCAAGGAAACAGAATATTTTGTAAGATCCAGGAGCCAAAAACAACAAAAGTACTTCTGGAAGCCTAACCCCTTGGACAATTGACATCAGGCAATATAACATGCTAAATTCAATATAGAGGGGAGGCTCAGTATGTGAAGTGTCTGCTAAAAGATTTTATGAGGTGGTCACACAAAACTCAATAGAGTGCTAGAATAGGTAGAGGTCCTGCTTTATATCTCACTTCTACTCCCTCCATCCCATATTAGATGGGCAACTTACTAAAATATTTGTCCGATATTACTTGATCACTTACTAAATCAAGATAGAATTAATTTTAAAAAAAATCCATTTTACCCCTACAATTAATATGGCCTTTGAAAGTTTAAACAAATTTTGAAGACCCAAGAATTTCTTTTTTTCAAGAGGCTAATTTATATGATAAAAGGGCAAAGTAGTGAAGTTGTTCAATCTATTAATGATTTCTTAATCACCGTATAAAATAGGAAGTGCCCATATAGTATGGGATAGAGGGAGTACCATTTTAGAAAAGAAACTTCACGTGTTGGACAAGAAAAAGAATGAAACTGAAACGTGTAGTGTGTTAAGAAGTAATTAAACAATAACCATGTATTGTTTCTAGCAACTTCAACTTTTTGATGAGGTGGTGTTAAAATTCAATAGTGTTAAAATACTGTCAAGATTCTCAAAGATACTCTCAAGAAGCTTTACAAAGACAATAAGAATTGAAAACAACTGCAGAATAACCAAAACTTGGTGTGTATAAGCAACAACAAAACTTAGCTCATGTACAATGAAATGTGAAAGATTTACTTACTTGAAGAAGGCTTCATCATCTTCAGAAGGTGATATCCAAGACCATATGATGTCCAGCAAACTTGGTATGTCTCCTAACATAAGGTTCATCTGTTCAAAACTTTTGGTTAAAGCTGCAGAACAGATCAGCGCCACTAGAATACTTGGGAAATGAAACCGTACTTAGCTAATATACACTAACTTCTTCGTGAGGAAGATGTATTACTCCATCCATTTCAAAAAGAATAACCTACTTTCCTTTTTAGTCTATTTAAAAAAAAATGACCCCTTTCTTTTTTTGACAACATGTTGATTTCAGCTCCTTTCACGTGGCATGTTTAAGGCCACAAGATCAAAGGGCATTTTGATACATTAAAGCCTTCTTTATTTTTAAACTCCGTGTCAAGTCAAACTAGGTCATTCTTTTTTAAATGGATAGAGTAACTTAGAATGACACCAAGGCAAAAGTTAGGATACACTGTACCCAAAGTTATTACCCGCCCAAGCTGCTATATACACAGAACAGTTAGGGCAAAGAAAATGGAAGGAACTAGCCTTTTCTAAGACTGACACAAGACCAAGTGAGGAAGTCCTAAAATACTAGATTATGTGGTGCACAGAGATATGGGTTGAGCTGCCACAACAATACATTCAATGCGTATGTCGTTACCTTCTCAAAAAAAAAAAAAAAAATTCACTGCTTACGCGTGGTAAATTTGTGACAGGAATAACATCAAGAAATATGCCATCAGAAATTACTTAAATCATGAGACAAGACGGACCAACTTTCACAGGCAGTGTTCCTTTAAAATTCAACTCAGCAGACTGTATAACAGCTCAACATCACATAGTATTTACAATTTGTAGTACACTGACGATAAATCCTTTTAATGTGCTACACTGCCTTTCTCATCAAGTGAACATAGTGAAGACTTGTATTTAACATAAACTACGCTTCTGGAATTAAGTTATTTGTTGCAAATGATCGTGTGTATAGACTTGCACAAGTACATTTGCTGGTAAGATGTATCTTGTCATCAAAAAGGGGGGATACTAAATTTTCCAATTTTCAATAGATCAGAGGGACTAAATAGAGGCTAAAACATATTTCTCTTCTAAAGAAAAAGTAAAATGGTTAATAAATGAAATGAA
Organism: Solanum lycopersicoides; assembly: GCA_022817965.1. NCBI lineage: Eukaryota > Viridiplantae > Streptophyta > Magnoliopsida > Solanales > Solanaceae > Solanum > Solanum lycopersicoides. The sequence goes on along the minus strand of CM040629.1, from coordinate 91,026,899 downwards.
ACGACTCTATACCTCAATTTGTCTCTGCTGCTCCTTGCACGATCGAGCAACAACTTCATGCACCGTATCGCTAGATTACAAAGAATTTTTACAGTTTTCAGATAGTACACAGCAAAGAAAAATATGGAGCAAAATCTGGATTGCATAGTTACCTTGAATGGAGTTTCTGAAGAACAGCAGAAAGGTGCCTAGGTTGCTGATTCACAACTTGAAGTGGCCAACTATCTGGCCCAACAGCTGGCTGAGAAGAGCCATCTGCAAAATCTGGATTAATTGCTTCTTCAAAATTCTTGAAGTGGTCACTTCCACCGGGTTGCAGGCGGGCCAATTCCAGATCAACCTGAAAATCAAGCCATGATTTTGCCATGGCCCAGCAAGCAGACTGGAAGAAGAAAATATTGATTTCAGTATCAAGAGCAACGCTACAAATCAAAGAAGAGGCAGAAGGAAAAACAGAGGAGAAGTGGTAACCAAAGCTCCTTATGAAAAATGCAAGCAAATGGTTGAAAATAAGTTCATCCTCCAAACAGAAAGGATGAACCTAAATGCAGCAAGGCAATTTGTGATGAAAGAACAAAAACAGTCTATGCTGAAATAGTGCTGTCAACACAATCAAACCAGACATTTCAGTTAAGAAAATGTGCATTCAGATGCAAAAACACAGTTCAGGTTTTTAATTCAAATTCAGTGAGTAGTTCTCTAACACTAAATATCTAATTTCTTAGTTCTAAACAAATAGCATATTCAACCGTAATATTTTATCAACAAATGTTTTGTCCATTAGTTACTATTGTTGTTCCCTTAAGACAGAGATCATGAGCACTGAAACGCATGTTGTAATGCCTTGGTCTTGCACCAAAACGTTGTATAACTATGGTAAAGAACACTCTACTGCACCTAACGTGAGGGCTCAAGTACGCATCAAGAGTGTTGTTGTATAACTGCAGTGAAGTGCACTGCACCGTACCTAACTTGAGGACTCAAGTGCGCATCAAGAGTGTCTTGCCTTTAACAACAGTTGATAGAGGAGTATAATGCAAAGTTGACCAATGGACTATGGAATGGAAATGTGTATCATCTGGTTGAAGAAACTGTTTAAAGAATTGAAACTCAGAAATTTGATAAGATCAAGTAAGTTTGTGCAACCAACTAGTCAACTACCATTGCATATTGCTTCTAACTCAAACGCCTGATAGGAATTAAGCACGTTGAGGCTGATCATGATCTTTTCTTTTATCAAGTAGTAGATTTCTTGATAATAACAAGGCATAATGGCAGTATACAAGAGGTATACAAAAAAAAGGAGAGACCTACAAAATATGGTTCTCCCCAAAAGACACCCAATCCTCTATACAAACAGGAACTACACGGTTGCACCAAAAGTAAATAAAGGAATAGAGACTACTTCTCAATTGAGCAAAGCTCATCTCAACCGTTCAAAAGCTCTACTATTCTCTCTTTCCAAATGACCAACAAAAAAACAAGAGTTACATTCCAAGTCTTGTGCCTTTTTTCTCCTAGCTCCACTCTTCCGGCTGAACAACTCCTCCACGGAATTTGGCATAACCCAAGGAACACCAAACCATCTAATCATATCCCACCATGACCTCATGGCTAGTTTGCAATGCACGTCCTCGCCTATCTCCTTACATAGGAAACACCAGCTTATGCAAACAACCTTTCTTTTCCTAAGATTCTTCATCGTCACTAGCACCCCCTAGTCGCCACCACGTGAAGAAGCACACCTTACACCTTAGGTATTCAGACCGAATCATAACGGAACTATCATCTGCCCTAAACAGGAGCTTCTCACAGAAAGACTTGACAGAGAACACTCTGTTATTTCCCAACTCCCAACTCCAAACTCAGAGCATTGGGTCTGATTATGACCTTAATCATAAGAAGATACATTCTAGACGCATTTCCAATAGTAATTCATTAGCTAGCAGATACGTCAACTAAAGCTTGCAGACTGCTTCTAAATCAACTCTATTATTGATTATCACTTTTATTCATAAAAAGATACATTCTATAATCTAGACGTATCTATATTAGTTTTGTGGTTCAATTCATTAGCTAGTAGATATGTTCACAACAGCAGTCCAAGGATTAAGTACATGTGAAGCAATAATCTTTAATCTACAATTTAGAAGTGTAAGTATGTGCTCAGGTTTAAAGATAAAAATGGGCCAGGCCGAAATGATGGGACCAAGACCATACTTTTATATATTTCTTAAGGACATATGTACTCCATTTTACACTTTTGCATCTTTGTTTATCAAATAATTATTTTATAAATTCCAGAAAATAGTCTAGTGTACAAAACAATTTCTTTGTCACTTCTATTTTCAAAAAAATTACTTCAGTGAATAAAATTTCGAGGAACAAAATGAATAAGGTTATTTGAGGAATAAATTCATTTAATAAAAATTAAAAAGAAAAGTGAAGACCGTCCAGCTAGATAACCCGTGATTAGGCCCCTCCCTGGGGTTAGGGTCTAGTTTCCGGATGAAGCCTCTTCATTTTAAAGTTTTAATTGGGACCTGGACAGTGGGCCAGTTTCTTAGGGGCGTCTAGACCCATCCCCTTTTCATGTATATCTAGTCTTTTCTTTCTCCTTTTTTCTTTTTTGCTCATTTGTATATCTAGAGTCACTATATGTATTTAGGTTCATTGTATAGAACATACAAATGAACAGGCAATAATTAGGAGTCCTGATAATTAGAGAATTGCATCAAAGAAATTGAATAATCTGATAACATATTGGAGTCCCTCCTGTCCCAATCTCAATGTCCCCTTCTAGAAGGAAGTTTTCAGTTATGAAAGTTATAATCAGAATCTGTACAATATCTATAAGACTAGTGAAGTTTCTAGACGAGACCTAATAAACATTCAGCAAAATTTTCAATCCAACGGCTACCAAACACTTGTAGTATCATGGAGATTAAAACACAGAAAAACCGCATTAAGGAATGCAGGAATCTTATACCTCCCAATCCATACATGTTGGAAGAATACGTTTTAGATTACTGCACTGGGCTGCATATACTGCTGCTTCATACTTCCCACCATCTTGATCTGCAATTCTCTTCAATATAGTAGAGAAAAAAGGTTCCATCAGTTCAACTGAAACCAACCCCGGCAACACAATCATAGATGGAGAACTCTGTAGCATAATATGACCCCAGAAAGGTATAACAGAGATAGACATCCATAAACCCAACATCTCTTGCATATAATATGAATAAACAATTATTTTTGGACGACACAGAAGCTAGAAATGGTATAGGAAATCTCATCACTTGAATTCTTATTTCCTACCTCGGAAGCACAATAGCAAGCCCATTTCCAGAGACGCCATTGATGACCAATTCCACTTTCCAGCTCAATGGCCTGTAACGTTCTGTTCTTGCCGTTTCTCACTAGGGCTTCCATGGAAGGAAACTGATCAAACCCTCCGAATGGAGATAGTGTTGCAGCTCTCCATGACTGTCAAGTTAATGCTTTTATCAGATAAATATAGTGTCATACTTACCCAAAAAGATTGGCATACCTGTCCAGCTGACCGGCAGAGGCTACATGCTTCTTCCAATCTCCCTGCCCTTAACAGAGTCCAGACATCCTCCAGAAGAGATTCATCTTGTTTCTATAGGTACAAGTAACATACACCATTGGTCGATAAGATATCTACGCATCATGAAATCCAACAATATAAACTATAAACTCCCTCTAACAGTAGCTACAAAGATCATGGTTTTTCCATTTCTTTCCTACTACCCCCCCCACACACACACACACACACACAACGCGCGCGCCCCCTTCTTCACATGATTAATTTATAAAGCACGCAGGGAAACCAGAGATGCATCATAAATGATACATAAATTGAAAAGGACTACCATGAATGTAGATAGGCACAACGAGGGTGGACGAAGACATGAGATTCCCAGGAGAAAGCTGAAACGTGGTGGTTTATGCGATATCTAAGCCTACGCCTACAGTTCAAGGGATGATACAAGATCTTCTAATAATTCTACATCTAGATTCTAGAGATAGTTTTTCTGTAAAAAAGAAAAATCCAATGAATTCTAACGATCCACAAAATTCATCAATGATCCCAGAAAGAGATCAGATATGGAGACTATGCAGATAATTAAGTCAATCTATTTGCAAGAGAATACTTTGTCATCATGTAACTGCTGAGCATGTTCACGCGTAGGCGCATCAAAGTCCAAGTGATTAATTGTCTTTGGATTTGAAACACCTTTCTTCAGGAACCGTTGAGTTTGATGCCAAACTCCGGAGCTGGGGAGATAGGTGCCAACGTGAGAGCCTCGTACCTGCAAATGTGATTGAGTACAGCATAATCAGAAACAAACACCACTACAAGATTTCATGAAAAAAGAGAAAATATATCTCCTATTGCAAATAGAAACGGCACTGCAGATATGAGCATTGAGCAGTCTTTCCCCATTCATTTTTGGCATTTATGCTAGAGAAATAAAGGGGAGCGTTGGAGCAACAGTAAAGTGTCTTTGTGTGACCTATAAGCCACGGGTTCGAGCCGTGGAAGCTGCCACTAATGCTTTCATCAGGGTAGATTGTCTACATCACACCCCTTGGGCTGCGGCCCTTCCCCGACCTTGTTAACACGGGATGCTTTGTGCACTGGGTTGCCTTTTGTGTTTGATAATTAAACAAACAAATAAACCATCAAAGTCATGTCTCTCACACAGTATGATTTTTGTGCAAACAAGTGAGGGAAGAAAAGAAGAAAAAGATGACATCCGTTAGTTCCAGAAGAGTATGTAGCAAGAGAAAAAATAAGAACTTGAAACTTATGCTGCAATTAGAAAATATCCCAACAGATAAATCTAAGTAGAATATTGATGTAACATCAAAGATCTTATCCCAATTACAAAAATCTAGGAACAAAGGCCTTTTTTTATCTATCCGGCTGTCAGCTCAAACAGAATATCTGTTTAAAAAAAAAAAAAAAAAAAAAAAAGTTCATAAATAAAGGAAGATGAAACTTCTGTTAGCCTGTTTAGTCCCACAACGGTCAAGTCTATGAGCCATTATCTCCCTAAATGATCTTTGACTATATGATCTCAAATAATCCTCACCTGATGAGCTATAATTTTGGGGGTTGCAAATTTGTTTAGTTGGTCCAACTTGAATCCTCCTCTTAATGCGGAACAACCTCAGGACTTATTAACTCACTAATTCTCGCTTCGATAGTTAGTATAGTAAGCCACAGGTTTTTCGTAAACTCAAATGCCGTATCTTGTAATTCTTGCATCTTCTTGATGATGTTATTAATACCAGTTACTTTATCAAAAAACCATCCAAGGAGCAGGTATTGAGATGCACAAAAACAATGTCATAAATATTTCTAATTAACTCAGACATGTAAGACTGCAAAAGGAAATGGAAACATCCCGGTTCTTTGAAGGAATAGAAACGGACGGATAGGGAAGAACACCAAAAATGCAAGAACTGCAAAAAAAAATGTGCTAAAACCAAGTTAAAATTTGTCATTCACCAACTCATTACCTTTCTATCCAAATCAAGGGCTTTGGAAGCTAATCCTTCAAGCCACTGCACAATGCGGAGGCACAGTTGTGCAGTATGATTCTTCACCACAAACTGGCAAGCTTCTAAGTGTGAAGTAGTTGGTAACTGTATAGAACATCATATGATACAGAAATGTTAAACAGAAAGGAAACAAAACACACTAAAACAGCAATACTACTAGTTTGTTAACAACTAAAGATACATCACCATGATTAGGTCTTCCGGAAGTTCTTCATTTCCTACAAGAGGATGAAATGTCAAATTTAAATAACAAGTTGCACATAAAACAACAGAGCTAACATCAAATCGATGAATTTGAGCAGGAAACTATT
>CM040629.1:90983714-91019990 GCA_022817965.1 Solanum lycopersicoides | reverse complement strand
TGATATTATTTTAAGAAATTTTCATTGTTGGCTTTTTTAAGATTTATTCTTTAGAGAATGACTCTGAATTTCATATATCTTTCAATTCATGAACCTTTTAAATCACTACCTAATTATTTCTTTTAAGCAAATAAGAAACGTTAAAATATGATCCAAATAATTTACCCTCTTCGTTTAAAAAAGAATATTCATATTTTTTTTTTAGTCTCTTTAAAAAAGAATGACGACATGTTTAAGGCCACAAGATTAAAAGACATTTTGGTACATTTGACATAACTTTAATTTAGAACCACAAGATTAAAAAAACTTTTTTCTTATCGTAAACTTTATTCTAAGTCAAACTAGATCATTCCTTTTTTAAATGAATGGACTAATAAATTAATAAAAATATTAGACAATAATCTAGAGAATGTTGTACTATGAATGGTTGAAATGTAAGACAACCAGACCTCTTTTATTGGGACACGTGTTGGTCTGACTGTGACATAATCAATGACCTTATTTTGTATGGACACGTGGCTCCTCATTCTCTATAGTCCTTTTTTTAATTGCTTGGAGTACTAAATTGTCATTAATTATGTTAATCACTACGTAATTGTGAAGTATAAGTACATCTATTATTATTAATCTATTACTATATATACTTCATATCGCATTTACAGTATGTACTAATGATATTGGATATCTATATGCTTTTTTCATGTTTCTATCGCTCATTTCGAAAAATAACCTTTCGACGTGATGAATGAGTAGATTACATGATTTGATTAATAAGTACTTATATATTTATATAAAATGCAGTTGAAACAATTGAAATTAGGTCTACCATTCTTATTGGAAGGGTAGGAATTTTTCATTGGAAACCGGACCTAAATTTTAAAATTATAATTGGTATATATTTCCTCCGTCTGGCATTGTTTGTCATGGTTTTTATATTTAGAGTTAAACTATAAAAACTTTGATTAATATTTTAAGATATATTTTTTCATCATATTAATATGCAAAAAATTGTAATTTATAGTACTTTTCATATAGTTTTAGAATATTTAATATTTTTGTTTAAAATATTGAATTAATTTGATCTAATTTAACTTTAAAAATTAGTTAAATTAACTTTTAAAAAGCGTAACATGATAAATAATTTTGGACGGAATGAGTACTTATAAAGTGCAAATATAAGTATATGTTCTTAAAAGTGCAGATACTTATCAAATAAATGTACGGTTTACCTAGACAAAGGCACTAAATAATGCATTTCTTTAAAGCAAATCATATCAATTTTGTAGAGATAATCACGAGTACTTAATTGATAATATTTGTCCATAAAGAGAGAGATCGATTTATAGGGTGAATTAAGAATAGTTTATGTATTATATATGATATTACTTAGTATTATGTTTGATAAAAATTTTGAGTCTATGTATAATTAATTTATGTATTAGTTATACATCTTACATAATATTGTAGGATGTATAACTAATACGTTATATTTGATGGTATAAGTAATATATATAATTTAATATAATACCACGAGATTGATCTAAGTAAAGAAAAATATATTCCTCAAATTCTTTTAGTCATTTTATTTATTTTTTTGGTTTTATGTTTTATATTTATACTAGTACATTTATTTAAAGAAATTGATTTACAAATTTTATTATTTAGAGAGAGTCGTTTGTTGCTAAATAAATTCAACTTGCAAACTTTATGTGCAAACGAAGATGGTTTATTCGATTTTTCTATTGTTTATCATCTTTTTGGTTTTAAAATTGGATTGTCTATTTTTTTTAAATTGAAAATTAATGTTTTGTGAATGATCAGTTTATTTAGATGACCATTATTTATCCTCTAATAATTCAAGTGAGAAATTAAAATGGCAAACGTGACTACACAATGTTCTTCTCTAACTATGTGTTTTAAAAGGTGTGTGAAAAATGAAGAGTTGAAAATTTTTACGAAGAGTCTTGACTTTAATGAAAAGTTGTGACTTTTATGAAAAGTTATGACATTTTCGAATAGTTGCAACTCTTCAAAAGGTTGTGACCTTGCCGAAAATGCACAATAAGTATTTATTCACAGTACCCTTTGTTGTCTATAAATACAGGATTTCCTCTCATTTCAAAACAACCAATTTTCTGGGCTTCTTATTCTACTGTTAAATCTAGTATTCTAAGTGTACTTTAGTATCGTTGAGTGGTTCACTGACATCATGAATATAGTATTGATACACTGGCGAGTAAGATCGTTCTATCCTGAGAGAATATATATATTCCATTAACCTCGTGTATTTAAGGGGAATAATTTCCTCAAAGGACACTGTGCATTCAGTGGGTTCAATTTCTTCTTTGAGAAAAATATTTTGTATATTATTTCAAATTTGTTTCTGATTCTAATTTCTCTATTGATTTTAATTCTTTGAGAAAAATATTTTGTATATTATTTCAAATTTGTTTCTGATTCTAATTTCTCTATTGATTTTATTTCTCTAGTTTGAAAGATAATCTTTAAACTTTGTTATTTCGTATCAATTTCTTCAAAGTTTTTTTTCTAAGTATCTTAGAAATATAGGAAAAACAACAAACTAGTTAGAAGACCACAAAAAAGATATTCTCCAATAATTATCTATCTTGACAAAATTACATGAAATAGAACATCTTATAATAATTCAAATGTATAATTTGAAAAAAGCTTTTTATAGAATTTTAATTTAAACACAAGATTAGAAAGAAAAAAAATTACACTACTAATTTTTGCATAACTAATTCATACGCTCATATTTTTTGTACCAAACAATTTCAAAATATTTTGTGTTTATAGATGCAATGTAAACACCTGATATCGATAAAAAAAAAAAAAGTGTGATGGTAATAAGTTGGTACATGAGACATGGGGGGCCTATACATTTATTAGAGGGGCCATGTAGAAAGATCTAGCAATTTCTTTTTCCTATTTGTTTAGATAGCTCCCAAAGAGAGATGGCCAAAATTCCTATGAAAAGAATATAATGGTGGGCTTCTCATTTTTCAGTCTGTGTTTTGATAGGTAATTATGCATTAAGATTTCAAATTAGTGTTTAAATATATATTTTTTTCATATTTAATTTTTTTTGAAAAGGTGATTTGAGATTTCAAATTATGATTTTAAAAATGTATATGCTTTGTAAATAAAAGAAAAGTTTTACCATTTTAAATTTTCTAAATCACGCATATGAAAATATCGTTCGTCTCATATGAAAATATTATATTTTAAAAAAAAAACTAATTATTATCAGTGTTGATTAGTGAATATTTATAAAACTATGTGTATTTACAAATTTGTAATCACAAAGATCTATTAATGAAAAGAACATGCAATTATATATGCGCCTTGTCAACCTACTCATGGGTAGATCATTGATTCAAATTAGGGTTCATAAGTAGTGACAATTTGTGATGTCTTAAAATATTTTAATATATTATTTATGAGTTGTGCATCACTCGTTTCGTAAGATTATTTAAGATTTTATAAAAGTTGATAGCTTTGTAATATGTAAAATTTTCATGTTTTAAAAAACCTACCAACGTAAGAAATTCAATTTGCCAATTTGAATATAACTTCAACTTTATATTAATATGATTACATATCATAATTTCACATTGTATGTTTAAAAAATTATAAATATATTCTAAATGCATTTTAAAAGATTATCAAATATCCATAAAAAATACTGATACAAACTGCTCTTAGACAAATAATTAATATCCTTCACCCAATAAAACAGATGGCTTCAAAAGAAAAATCGTTTCGATCCAATACATTTTTATATTGTGTATCTTACAAACATGCTTTCTTTTTTTTTGTGGTTCTAGTCAATTATTACTATCTAGCTATTGTATATCCTCTCATTTTATATAGTATAATGTTGTTTGATGGGAACAAAAAATTTCATTTAGGTAGACACGTAGTCATAATTTTAAAATATATTTTATTTGAAATTTATAAAAGTAACGTTATTTGATTGTACTTATTGCAAGGAATATTTAATATTATGCTTGAATATATATATATTTAAATATAACTTTAAAAGTGAGTGAACAGTAACATATGTTATTAATTATTTTTCAAAATTGGAATATTTCAAGTTTGATTTGAAATTTTCTTGTCAGATACTAATTATTAAATAAAATATAACATTTTTCCAAATAAATAAATAATTTTCATATGTCAGAACGGATCTTCAAGTATTATGAGAAACTATGATCCTAATCATGTAACATAATAAAGGAGCTATACAATCATGTTATTATAGGACAAAATATAGTTTTTTTTTTTAAAAAATCAAATGCAAAACATAAGTTATTCTTCTTGAAATAAATTTAATATGGATCTTAGTGCATCTTTTTTGAATTGCAAATGTACTTCTTTTTTTTTTTTACTGAGTTCGGTTCCCCTTCATTTCGTCAAGTGCGCGTATAAATAAATGATATTTATCTTATTTAAAATTTAAAGGTCAAAACTATATTACATTAACAAATATTATAATCATAATTAAATCAATTAATTTTAGAAAATAACTCTCCAAATTTGATGAGAATTACTTACCATATATTTCATATAAAAATTGATATTTATTAATTATCATTAATTTTATCTTTTTAATATATATATTTAAAATTTTAAATCAACCAAGTGTTTTTTGTGGTTTGATTGGCCATCTCTTTTAAGTTTGAACTCTCGATTATCAACAAAATAAGAAAAATAAAATAAATAATAAAATTTGACAGAAAATTAGTAATATTAATAATATGTAATTAAGTTACTAGTTGTGTCATCAAGGTGGAGGGTTAGTAATATAATTAAGTCATGTCGTGGTGTGACAACCACCATTGGATAATAAATCTTTTCTTTGACATTGCTCATCAATATTAATATTTCTATACACTGTCACTATAAAAAAAAAATATTTCTATCTCACTATATATAACACACAATTCGATCTAAAAAATATTCGTAGTAGGTGAAATATAAACATGTAAAATTAAACACATCGTAACATGCTATTACACGTTAAAACATCTAATATAAAGAATAACCTCAAGATTAGCATATTAATCTTTAATCTAATGGAAGAAATCATAGCCACGTTTTCAAAGTAGTACAATATCCTCAAATTACTCTTCCATGTGTGTGTATTATCTTTATTCTACATAGGAAAATGTTGCATGTCTCCATTTAATTTGTCCACATTAAAAATAAAATAAAATAAATAAAAAAATAAAATCTAGTGCTTGTATGTTTTGGTATATATATAATTAGTGGAATCATCAAATATAATAAGAGAGTGAGAAACTCAAATCTTTATTTATTACTCTCAATCCAAAGCTCCTTTATTATTGGCTTCTAGGATTCCAACTTTTCACTTTGACTTAATTCTTCTACTCAAACATCATCACAAGATTCATTTTTTGAATATGAAGGTTGGTCAAATTAAAGTTTTGAATTATCGTAGACTTGTTTCATAGTATTCAACTGAACGACAGATTCATTAGAGCCATAGTTTGAAATATGAACTATAAAGCTATCATTTTTTGTCTAGGTTGTTAAATTTATTCTTTGTTTTGGTTTGTAGTTCTTTAATTGGATGCATAACAAGCTCAATGGTGGACAAGGAAGTAGGAGGTCTAATGCTATTCCAATTACTACAAGTAAGACTTCTTCCTCTTTCTCCTAAAAATCACGTTACTCGTACTTTTCAAAAATGTTACTACACTAATTACATGTCAGACTCTCGTGCATTTTTAAAGTATCCACGACATTCATTACATTTTCGTATGTGCTCATTAGCATTCACCTAGCTAAAACTCATACATTTCAAAATTGACTTCGTCATCATCGATATAATAAACTCAATATGGTCTGATCCTTTTTTGTGATTCTATGCATAGCGACAGCTCAGTGCATTCATTAACCAAAAGACAATAAATTTTGGAAATTTGAGAAAATGATGGATTGTCTCAGTATTTTAGTCTCAGAATGGTAAATTTGTTTAATTCTATCGACTAATATATTTCTAACTAATTTATTTTTCATCGTCACAGATCATAATATAAATGAAGAATTCAAAGATTGGCCAGATTCCTTGTTATCAATTGGAACTTTTGGCAATAGAAGCAGTGATCTCAAAGAACAGAGCAAATTGCACGCGAAAGACGATGAACAAACTTCTTCTTCTTCTCCAGATTTAGGAGAATTCACATCTGAAGAAGTCGAGAAGTTACAAAAGGAGTTAACAAAGTTACTATCACGAAAACCATCACCAACTACTAGTAATTCTGAGTTTGTCGAGATCAAGAACAATGCTGTCAATGCTGATGATATCCTTCCGTTGGACAAATTTCTTAACTGTCCATCGAGTTTGGAAGTTGATCGTAGGATTAATTCCAGTAGATTTAGCAGTGCTAATTACTCGTATGATTACGATGAAGAAGAAATCGACAGAACAATAAGAGTAATTATAGGTAGATGCAAGGATGTTTGTAGTAAACAGAGCAAAAAGAAATCAATTGGGATGAAATCAATTTCTTTCCTTCTCAAGAAAATGCTTGTTTGTACAAATGGTGGTTTTGCTCCTGCTCCCAATTTACGTGACACATTTCCCGAATCAAGAATGGAGAAGGTAACTATTTTTTTCGACTAATTTAAGATTTAAATTTGATAAGTTCAGGTCTAATAAGTACGGATAAAGAATTAATTCGTTCTAACTAGACTTTAAATATGTCCTTACACTCACTTTCAACTTGATGAGTTCAATATTCACTTTTTTTTATTAAAATGAATTTAATATTTACGATTGAACTCGCGATATTTAGTATTTATTGAAATTTTAATAGTTTTTTGTGTTTTGTATTAACAACTTTATATTTATTATTATAGCTTTTGAGGACAATGCTTTCCAAGAAAATACATCCCCAAAATGCCCCTAGAAGATCAACAAAGAGATATTTAGAGGAAAAACATCCACAAAGAGAAGAGAAAGAAGAGAAAATAAGAGAGGAAAAATGTTATGATGGATCTAAATGGGTGAAGACTGATTCTGATTGTAAGTAATATTTTGTTAAATATTTTTATATATATATAAAAAAGTTATTATTAGCTTGATTATCTTAATTAAAACTTTTTTTTATTTTTTTTTGCAGTTATCGTCTTGGAAATATAGATATCGCCTCTCGGCTAGTTATTTTATTTCAGAAGAAGTCAATGTATTACGATAGTATAATTTTTTTAGGGCAAAAGGGCTAAATTTACTCATGTACTATCGTCTCTGTTAGACTTTTGTTCTATTATTATCCACGTTAGAGGTCTTGTTTTTGTTGTGAAACCCTTACTATATAGGGTGAAGACAATCACCTTTTCCTAACGGAAAGATAATATTAGACCAGAAATCTTTGTTCGATTGTAACTAGTCCAAGGGCAAATTTGATCATTTTTCCAATTTTCTATTTTCTCCAATCCTGTTTGGGTTTTTCTTCAAAGAAAACCTTAATGGGCCCTCCAATATTGTACAAATATAGCTTTATCTAAGGTTTTTTGTCCCTTTTTTCATGGTTGTGTCTGTTAAAGTGTTAATAATGGATGCAACACATGTTGTGTGATGTTTTTTTTTTATATAAAAGAAAATCTTGTGATTTGTACTGATCTATTGGGAATGTTAATATTATTTTATTATATGTTGTTATTATAATATTATAGAAATGTAGTACAAGAAGTCTCTCTAATCTTCTTTTAAGTACTTAGTACTATTTGTGACCTTGAAAATGTTACATTAGTTGGCATGATATGTGTTGTTATTTAGCAAATAAGAGAAATATCCAATCAAGATAACACTAGTTTATAATTATCTTTTTTTACGTCATGATTGTGGTAAGAAAACGACTTTAAAATTTGAAGATAATGAGTGCATAGCAATATAATCATCAGTTATTACAATTTGTCAAAAATGAAAATTTATTGATGGAAAAGTAAATAATAACAGTAATTAATTGTTATTTTTGCATAATACATAATTATATTCTTTAACTTAGCCTTATTTACATTTATGTCCTCTAATTTTGAGTGTGCACAAATATGCACTTAAACTTATATAAAGTTAAACAAAAATAGACACATGAGTCTTACGTGTCACAATACACGTAGGACATAAATTTCCATGTAGAATGTGTGTAGGACATTTGTGTCTATTTATTTAATTTTATACAAATTTAACTGTCTAATTATGCACATCCAAAATTGAATAACATAAATATAAAATGAAGTCAAGTTAAAGGATATATTTATGTGTTATAACTTATGTCTATTATTTTTATATATAATCTAACAATGCAATCTCTTTAATACAAATACATTTAACGAGGGATTGAATAGATTGAATTATAGCTACCGTCATAATTGATGAACTTTTTTTTTGATAAAATATAAAAAATTGATGCAAGTTTAATAATCTTAAAAGAGTCAAAAAATTAGGGGTGGGCGTTTGATTCTTCGATTCGGTTTAATTAAATTTCAGTTCAGTTTTTGGTATTCAATTTTAGAAAAGTGTGCACCATATTTTAAACCAAAGTATAACAGTTCAGTTCGGTTCAGTTCAATTTTTCTTTTATTCGGTTCAGTTTAATTCAGTATTTTTAAATTGGTTTTTCGGTATAAATAAAAATAAATAGAGAATATGATAAAGTAACAATTGTTGTTCACTTCAAACTTCAAAGTAACAACTAACGGTCTAACAATAAAAGGTAAGAACATCAATTTGTTATTCACACTTCAAAGTAACAACATAAAATGATAAAATCATAAAGTAGAAAGTAGAAACACCAAGTTGCGGCTAAAACTTGAACTAAATTGAGTTTGTTTTTTTTAGTTTAAACTTTAGTTCTCTAGGGTTTACTATTTAATTATTTAAATTTTTTCTATTTAAGTTTAGACTCTAAATATAAAATTGAAATGAGCCAAGTTAAAAATTAAGTAATATAATAAATATTTTAAACTTTATTTAATAAAATTTCGGTTCTTCGGTGTACCGTAATTTCGGTATCCTTACACCGAACTCCGAATAAAAAAATTGAAAAAAAAGAGCCGACACCAAATCAAAACACCGAAAAACGGACATTGAAAAATCAAAATTTTCTATTCAATTCAGATTTTCAATTTTTCGATATTTATACCCACTCTTACCAAAAACTAGATTTGGCCTAAATACCATTTATTTTTCTAGATTTTGGGATCTTGATTTTTTGGCAAAACTTGATACATTTTAAGGCCAAACAAATTTTACCAATTCTTTTCTCCAAAAACAACTACCAAACATCTATAGCCAAAGTGCCAAACAAGTTTTAAAAACTCACATATAGGTTTCCTCATGTCTTTCATAGTCTTTTTGTCTCAAAATAAGTATCGCTCTAGCAAATATATATACTGTTCTAAAATTCAAGACAAACATAAAATTTAGTTATTTTAGTTATACCCTTATTTTGAAATTATATCTTGTATTCATTATTTTTATTAAAGGACATAAAATGAGTTGTAACAACCTTATTTTGAAATTTAATAATATGATCTTCTCTTTTTTATTTATTTATATTGTTTAATTCTTGACTACGATTACTTTATCCATTACAAGATAAAAATAAAATCTATCAGCTATGATGTTTATTTACTTGTTCATTGAATTTTGCATGCCCTCAAAAAATGATGATTGATTATTCTTCTATATAGATAGTAGATTATAATAGTATGAACTTGGAATGTCAAATACCATATTGAAAACCTTGTTAGAGATCACATTTTGTCGGAAGAGGCTCCTCTCCATTACTTTTTCTCTCCATTTTCTCAAGTTCCCATTTGAATGGAAGTCATGTGTCAACTACTGGAAACTCCATTCATGCCC
This sequence comes from Solanum lycopersicoides, assembly GCA_022817965.1. NCBI lineage: Eukaryota > Viridiplantae > Streptophyta > Magnoliopsida > Solanales > Solanaceae > Solanum > Solanum lycopersicoides. The sequence continues at coordinate 91,010,071 of CM040629.1, read as the reverse complement.
AACTACCGATCAAGGAAGATGCTTTCAATCCCTCAATCGAGGGACTACACGCCCTTCCAGAGGGTAGGCTTATGATAACGCTATTGTAGAACTAAGTGTTACGATCCAATTTCGAAAACTGAAAGTTTCGAAGCCGATTTCGCAACTTCGGCAAATTTTGTTAAAGATTTTGAAAACAATTATAATATGGGAAGTCGCCACTTAATCTTTTAGGAAAAATTAAGAAAACCATTTTTAAAAAATAGAAATTTTTTAAAAGAAAACGTTTAAATAAACCAGAGTTTTGGGTAAGGGTTCAAATAATTCTCTAAGGAAGGGTTTAGGCACCTTAGAAAATCCGCTAACACGCGGTTGACCGACGGATTTAAAAATTTGGCTAATTTTATCTATAAAAGAAAGTTAATTATAAAAATCTTGGTTGATACTCATATAAAAGTATTTTGATACTTCTAAAAATCTTAAGATTTATCTCAAATTCTTGTCCATAGTCATATTTTGAACCACACAAATGCCTCAACACATAAACGTGAATTTAAAGGCCTTGTTTGAAACAACTATGAAAGGATATTAACGATCCTCAAGTCATTCATACAAAGCTCTAAATTAAAATAAAAGCAACTAATTTATTTTAAGGAACTTGACAATTTTATTTTTTTTCAAAAAGTAAAACTTGAACTATATAGTTAGTTCAAATTCATAAACATGGATACAAAGCTTTCCAATAACTATGAAAGAACATAAAGGGTTCTCAAGTTATTCTCATTGGCTTAAATCATCCAACTAAAAAAAAAAGCTTCGAAAAACTTAAAGTAAACAAGTAAAGAAATGGAATAGCCGTTCGAAAAACCTACAAAGGATTCATCTAAGTTTAAAGAAAAATCAACAGCCACAAAAATAACAAAGTAGATAAACATAAACAATAAATAAGATAACTAAGAAACTTTCAGCCCATAAGTGGTCACTTCGGGGCTGAAAATAATGCCTTTTGCCGCTTTGATTTTAGGCCTTTTGGCCCAAAATACTTTCCGTTCCTGCTGTGCTATTTTCAGACTTCGTAAGTCCAAGAAATGCTACTCTTCTGGCCCTTTTAAGCTGCTACAAATCTGCTGCACTTAGTGCACATTTAAGGGTCCAAAACCATCAACTTTCGTCCTTTACAAGGCTACTGCAGCTGCTTCTAATTGCGGGTTTTAACCCCATTTTTGCTCCTCAGTTTCGGCCTTTTAAGGCTGCTGCTGCTGCTGCATTTTTTGGGTTTTTAAACCCAATAACGTAACTCCCTTTTTGCGACTCCGAAGAAAGTTGACTCAAGAAGAGGAATAATGCAAGAGAAGGGAGTCCGGATGGACTCGAATAAAATAGTTCATGTAAAATTCAAAGAAGAGAGAAGGGATTAGTAACAAATAAATTTAAAGAGCATGTATGAACAACAAGTCTTAACTACATATTTGACCTCATCAATAGAGAGAGACCAAACAAGAAAGAGATCACTTGGCCACATAAATGTTTCCATTAATCGCTACACAACTTCAACTATAAGAGATTAACAACATGGATTAACTTCAAGCCACATAAATAAATATTTGTCCATCAACCAAGATTTTTAAAGGGATACAAGTAAAGAAAATTTGAAAGAAAAATCTATCAATGCTACTATCATTATTCGACTTCCAACAATATAGACAGACCAAAAATAAGAATTAATTTTGGAAAACAGAGACTGCATTCAGCAACACCAACACGATTTATACAAAAAAAAAAAAAAAATTCCTATGTTCAAGGCTATAATCGGATATATATATATAAAGAAAAACTAACTCAATAAATCCTAATTTATTACTAACTAAACAGCCTACATTTTAGTCAAGAAACACATGAGTGAAACATGAAGAAACAAAGACATGAAATTGGGAGATTATTGGAAAAACATCTCGGAAAATAAGTAAAACAGTAGGAATAAAATAGACATTATTAACTACTAAAAAATCAAACCAAAGTCTAACACATGACTACTAAAACAAAGCTAAGCATATATAATAAACAAAAAAAAAGCATAAAAGAGCTAGGAATTAAATAAAACAAGGCTACGCAAAAAAAAAATACCTGGTTATGGGCAGCAAACCGGAACTACGAGTTTGAAGGAGACGACTCCACCTCTTCAACTCGAAAAACCAACAAAACACTTTTAAAATTTTTGAACTATGGGAACCGAGAATTCTCAAGATTTTATGAGTATTCTTTTTGTCTTCTTCTTTTTGTCTTCTCCCTAAAATATTGAATGAAGTGGGTTTATATAGAGACCTAAAAATCCTCAAAAGGGATAAAATGCCGATGTGGGACTATTGAAAATTGAAAATTGTTTGAGAAATGATGTGGGAAAGGCAGATTTTTTTTAATTTTTATTTTATAGATAAAATCCATTATTTTCATTTGTTTAAGATCTAAGAAGCTTTTAAAATTTAATCAAATCGTGGAGGGTCAAAATTGGGTGTCAACACTAAGCTCTCTTAAGATTTTGAATAAACTGTCAAATCAACCATATCTTGTCCATTTACCAGTAATACTAAATAAGTAATTGTTATTAAAACTCCTACAAATGCAAACATGCTACGCCTTGTTCTCATACACCCTACTTAACAAATAAACTTTATGATAAGTCCTTACTAAACAAGTGTTTAAAGTTATAGTCCTAGTTGAGATGTCTAAGTGAATTATATAGACAACTTTGAGGAATCAGTTAACTTAAGCCAAATAAATATAAACTAATAATGTTATTTTGATTTGACATTTCTCTTACTTGATATAATAATTTAATAAAACTTTTTTCTTTTTTTTTTTAGGAAAAATGGGTCCATATCTTATCTCAACTATCAAGCATGCACACACAAACGGATCCACTTATTTATATGAATGTGCATGTACGCATGTTAACTTTTCTTTTTGTTGTTTTATCGTGTTCAGAAATCTTTTAAAATTATTGGATAAAATAAAAGGCGATAGTTTCAAACTTACAATCTCATCAAAGTGAAGTTAAAAATCGACACTTCACAAAGCAAATTTTGTCTATTGTAGTCATTTAATTCAAATTTATACGTTATTACATTAAATTTATATTTCTATGTTTAATAAAAATAACACATAAATCAATATTATTTGGTGGTACATTTTAACTAAGGCGTAATAGTGATAAATTTAACAAAACAATTTTTTTTTAGTAAAATTGTTAAAATTTATTTGGCCATAAAATCTATCAAGTTTTGGCAAAAATTCAAGATCCCAAAATCTAGAGAGAGAAAAAGGTATTTAGGTCAAAATCTAGTTTTTGGGTTCTTTTAAGATTTTTGAACTTACCTCAATTTTTTGTATTTTATCAACCACACAAAAAAAAAAACCATCAATTATGACTGTAACTATAATCAATCTATTCAATCCCTCCTTAAATGCATTTTTATTAAAAAGATTGCATTGTTAGGTTATATATAAAAATAATAATTAGTTACTATTATTATTTACTTTTTTTCATCAATAGATTTTCATTTTAATAAATTATAATAATTGATAATTATGAGTATTTTGATAGTTTGTAAAACTAAATGTGTACAAATAATGTTTCATATTTTTACATTTTTCAAAAAGTAAAATATACTTTTTTAAAAATTATGTATAAACACATGTTATAACTTCGTTCAAAGGTATTTTTAAAAAAAATATTTGACAATCAATGATAAAAAAATAATCAAATATATATTTATTTGAAATTGTTCATAATTAAATTAAGTGTCACAATCATTGAATAATAAGTAAATAAATACAATATCGATAATTGATCTATGATCTATTTAAACACTTAATAAAATATGAATATATTTTATATAATTACTTTATATTTTATAATGAATAATGAATTATGAATATTTATGAACACACGAAGTGTTTTTCAAAATACAAGTCAAAATAAGTTTAGCCAAGAATCTATCAAAAAATCTCAATTTACTTATATAAAACTACACTATATATTTTGCTATGGTAAGTAATTTTTTTCTTACTCAATATCCGGAATACATATATAATAATGCTTGAGTAAATTCAAATATTACATTCTTGGAACAAATTCAAAAATAACGCTTTTAACAAAATTTTCTCTGGTTTATTCGATACATAATTTTAATATGAAATTACAATTTATCCCTCTTTAGCTTGTAATTACATTAATCTCTTAAAAAGTGACACAAATCAGATATATTAATATGTAGTTCAGATAAATTAAAGAGTATATCAGATACATTAAAGCATAATCCAGATATATAATATGTAGTTCGAATGCATTAAATACTAGCTCTACTGCATAATATATACGTAGCTCGCATACATTAATAATTAGCTCATATACATTATTAAATAAAACGAATACATAATATATAGCTCAAATACATTAATATGTATAGTTCAAATACATTAAAGGAATATAAATTTTATAAACTTTTAGAAATAAAAAAAAATATTAGAAATAAGAAAAACGTGTATTTAGTAATTTTTCTTAAGATTAATCTAAAAAATTCACCATACTAGAAAATTGCCCTCTTTAAACTTGTAGGTCCCACTGGCTCCACGGGTCCTCCTCCTTCTCCTCCTCCTTTTACTGTTTGCAACACCAGATCTACCATTTTTTCTACACTGAAGCTCAACTTCAAGCTCTGTTAAGGGGCAATGTCGTCCTTCGGAGCTTCAGCTTCCGCCATTGTTGTACTTTGCTTATGCTTAATTTACTTTACACAAGCTTCACTACACGATTACTCTGCCGATAAATTCGTAAGCAAAGGCAATGTATTTGTAGTTCATGGAGGTAGTGAAGGAATTTACTCTTCTAATCCTAACATCAACCAATCTTCTACCGCTTCTGCAGATGGACACTCTTTTATACGGTGAAAATCTCTCTCCTTCACTATGACTGTTTTGAATTTTGATGTTTTTTTTTTTTTGAAATTGGTAAATTGGAATTTTCATGTTAAATTTGCTTCATTTGTAGTTACTGCTATTATCTGCTAGTTTTTTCTGCTCATTTTGGGATTTATATTTATATTTCTGATCTTAATTTGGGATTATTGAAGATTTAGTTGATTGATGAATTGAGTTTTGAGAGTGGTGTACTGAATTGGTAATTTATCATTTTTCACTTTGAAAACAAAGGCTATGTTTTTTCAAATTTCACAATGAAACATGGTCAAACGCACACGAGTAGGTGTTTGGCCATGAAAACCCAAAACTATTTAGCTTTATTTGGAATTTTTGAAGTTGGAGTTAGATTAGCTGACAAAACATTTGAGGATAGGAACATGTAGATTTCTACATAGGCATGTGATGTCAGTGTTATCGCGAAAAGCGCAAAAAAGCTCTACGGTCCGTGGGGGCTTTAAGCACAAAGCGCAAATAAAGCGTGAGCTTTAATGGAAAAAAACGCAAAGGGAGAAAAAAAGTACAAATATAATAATTATAAGAATGACACATTTATGACCAAAAAAACTGAAAAGAATTTATGATAAAGTGAAATATCAATTGTTTAGTGTCACTTCTTCATAAAAGGCTCACTGGGAAGGAAAAGTTTGCCTTCGAACCTTGAACCTTGATGACGACTCTGAAGCGCACATAGCGAAGCGCTCAATATGTTTTGAGCCTCGCTTCAGGGCTTAAGCACGCTTAAAGCGCACCTTCGTTAACACTGTGTGATGTCCTTGAAGAAGATCAATTATCCGTGTCATATCAGGCCTAGATGTATGATTGTTGCGGTGTGCGAGAAAATAACACAACTCCAACTTCAAAAATTCCAAATAAAGTGAATTAGTTTTTCCTTTCCATGGCGTTTGACCATGTTACATTGTGAAATTTGAAAAAAAGTAGTTTTTGTTCAAAGTGAAAAATGAGATCTGAAATTTTTTTAGATTCTCAAAGTAGCCCCTTTCGACATGATCCATTATTTAAAGCTTAAATTCTACTAGAATTCTAACTTGTCACATGGAAACTTAAGCTAGATGTCAAATATAACAACATTCTTATGCTAAAACTACACTGAAAAAGGTATTAAGTGGAAATTGATCCCTAGGTAAATAACTCAACATCTAACCAAGTGCACCATAGCATTCTTGTAGCATATGTGTCAACAGACAATATTATACCAAATTTTAGAAAATATATACATAAAATAACTAGTTTTACGGTGAGATCACGGGTTCATGTGCCCCATTTTTAACATGTAAATTCACCCCTGAGCTCAAGCATTTTTCCTTGTTATTGTTGTTGGAATGTTGGTAATAGAAACATATATCATAGAGATAAAAGTTCAGCATTTTCTGACCTTTATCGTTTGTAAAAATCAGCTTTGAGAAGATTATATTCCGGAGACCTGAAGAATTTTCAAACTTTAGCTCAGGATCAATTCATGCAGTTGTTTTTGAGGTGGATGACCGAGAGACAATTGGCGGCTCTGCCTATGGGGGGCAAAGAGCTGTTTGTTGCACAGCAGATCTTGCAAAACTGGGAGTTTGTACACAAGGGGAAATAATTCACCGCCCATCTACTAATAATCCTGGGTGGCCTAAAGTATTTGGTGCCTCATTTGGCATTGATGAGCTTGAAGCAAAACTGCAGCCTAGAACAATACATATAACAAAAACTGGAATGTACAATGTGTACTTTATGCACTGCGACCATAATCTTAAGGAAGTTGTTGTTGAAGGGAAAACCATATGGAAAAATCCTACCGGTTACCTACCTGGTAGAATGGCACCACTTATGAATTTCTATGGGTACATGTCTCTTATGTTTGTGTTACTTGGGATCTTTTGGTTTTCTCAGTATGCGAGATTCTGGAGAGAAGTTCTTGCTTTACAAAATTGTATTACTCTCGTAATAACGTTAGGCATGTTTGAGATGGCATTATGGTACTTTGATTATGCTGAATTCAATGAAACCGGAGTCAGACCAACTGGGATCACTGTATGGGCTGTTACCTTTGGTGCAGTAAAGCGCACAGTTGCTCGTTTGATTATTTTGATGGTCTCTATGGGGTATGGTGTTGTTAGACCTACCCTTGGTGGTCTTACATCCAAGGTTCTTTTGCTTGGAGGAACTTTCTTTCTGGCATCGGAAGTGCTTGAACTGGTAGAAAATGTTGGTACTGTTAGTGATTTCTCAGGAAAAGCAAGGTTGTTTTTTGTACTTCCTGTCGCAATCTTGGATGCTTTCTTTATCCTCTGGATATTCACATCCCTTTCTGCAACTTTGAATAAACTTCAGGTATAGTGATCTTTACTTTTGCGTATAACATTGTGTCAATTTGGTGGTCTATAATAAAAAGGCTTCCTTCCCGCAATTCCTATCCTATTAATGTATTTATGAGTGACCAGAGATCTTGATGTGATACAAGTTCACCTTCATATATATATATATATATATGAAGGTTAATTATAACATGACTTCATGTTTCCAATCATTCTTACTATCAATCAATGTTAGTTCATTTGCTGCTGTTGTGGACTGACAGGCTAGAAGATTGTTGGCCAAGTTAGACATATACCGGAGGTTCACAAATGCTCTAGCTGTCGCAGTTATTGTTTCTGTTGGTTGGGTATGCTATGAGGTAATATTTGGCTATCTTCAATTTAAGGCTGATCTTTTTGTTTATTTCCATCAACATAACATAGCGATTCTTAGATTTGTCTACTCTCCCCGGAAAGAGACAAATGATGGCAACCCCAAAGAGATCTGAATTAAAGGAAAAATAACCAAACCTTAATGCTTAAGTGTCCAGTTTGTGTACATGCCACAGGGAATGAGTTTGTTGAAACAGTAACCAAAATATCCAGCACTTCTAATCCATTAACTGACCTGCAATTCTTGATAAAGAAATATGAAAACAGTGAATTAGGTGCTTATGGGTGACAGGAAGGTGGTGCTTTTATTGGAGTTACAGTTGTAATGTTATTCGTGTCCTGTTTCATCTGCTCTGAGCCATTAAATAAATAAGTAAAAGCATAATAACTCAACAAATCTTTTTTCTTATATCCAGGAATTCGTAAGTAACCTAAATGAGCAAAATTTTAGTAAAGAGTAGATTTATTACTGAGGTGTAATGAGTGCGAGGGCTAGAAGACCTACCTATTCATTAAGCATTTCCATTAGCTGAAGCACATATGTTTGATAGCGAAATTCTTACTTTCCTCAACTTAGAATCAGTTGGAACGATTGGGGCTTATGTGGATCCTTCAAAATTGGAATGTCCTCCTATCTCATACCTGAGTTCATATAACATAAGTTTCTTATCGTCCTAATTTTTCCCTTTTTTTAATATTACCAAGCTAAGCATTAAAACTTGTTTTTCCATGGCAGCTCTACTTCAAGTCCACTGATGTGTACAATGAGCGATGGCAAAAGGCCTGGATTATTCCTGCCTTCTGGCAAGTGTTGTCTTTCTCTCTCCTTTGCGTCATCTGTGCTCTTTGGGCTCCATCTCAGAACTCCATGAGGTAAGGACCGGGCTTTCATCTCTATAACGCATCTTTTAGATTTGATTAAGTTCACAGAGCTCCTAGTGTGTAATTGCTTACCATAAAACATGCTAAAAATGATCGTTTAGAAATGACGATTGTTCTTTCTTATATAAAGATGATCTGAAATGTCCTCTGAACTGGCAATCTTTATCTTAATAGAGTATATGAATACTTTTGACCATGCGAGAAAATGAGATGATTTTCTCCTTCACCCACCCCTCCCCATTTCCATCGAGAGATCATGAACGAATGAAGTTCCTTTGTCAGTTGAGAAAGAAAGAAGAAAATGATACATATTTTACCGGTGTCAAAGATTCAGCATCGTTTTCTTCAAACCATTTGGTAGAACCTATATGTTCGCGATATTTACTTTCCTTTTCTACACTTATATTCTAATTAGTTTTCTTTTCGATACAACCAGATATGCCTATTCTGATGATGGTGAAGAGTTTGATAAGGATATCACATTGACACTCATAAAACCCTCCTCTCTGCCATCAAAGGATGTAAGAATTCCATTCGAAGTGAGATCAACGCCTGGTGGAGATGGGACATCTAATGGTGGTGATGTAGAAGAAGACAAGACAGAGTAGAGAGTATATATATATATATATATTGTTCATACTACTGTAAACGAAAAACGTCACGAAAATGAGTAATTTGCTCATAGAATCTTGTATCTGGTGTTCTCTGTGCAAAAAGATTGAAGGTGGGATAAGGTAATAGTTAAATTATTAATACAATAGGGAAATTGTTGCCTTCATTCATATTTGTTTCAAGTGCTCATTAGAATACTGTATGTGTTGGCCAGTATTCATTTTATTTTACTTTATATGTAAATCTTAAATTATTCTAAAGTGTGTCAACACATAAGTGAGCATTTATCGACCAATGATTTTAGTTATCAAATGATTAAATAAACGAAAACATATTACTTATGGTAGTATTAAAAGCATCTAATGAATTATAAGTTCATCGCGCCTTAGGCTTCAATTCCTCGAGTTAAAATACAAAATAATCAAAATAAAAAAATATTATATAAATAAATAAAAATATCAATGATAAAATATATATTGCATAAAATTAGGACAAAATTATGTTTATGATAAATAGGGCAAAGTTAAAACGTTTTTTTTTATGTAAAAAGGAAATATAATTACTTTTGTGTAGTCCAAATCAATTATTACTTGTATTACTATTACGTGAGATATTAATCCTTTAACATGACAATTAAATCATAGGCGGAAAAAATATGTGAGATATCTAGAAGGGTCCCATACTAGATATTTTTACACTATAAGAGCGTCTAAATAAATTGAGTTGGTGATCTAAAGTTATATTTTGATCATAGGCATTTAAAATAATATATTTTTTAAGTGAAAATGTATATATTTTTATTTGAAGAATATTTTGTTAATTTTTTGAGATGAAATTTTTTTATATACTCATAATAAACCGATTATATCAATTATTACTTCTAAATGAAAAAAAATCATGTGCTTTGAATTGTTTGATATGATATATCTTCAGTTTAACGTGAATATGATCTTAGATATAAGAGCATGAAGGTTGAGGATTAAGGTAAAAAATTAATAGATAATTGAGTATTGATTTCTCTCCTTTTTGTTATTGTTGTTGTTGATGGTGGTGGTGGTGGTGGTGGGGATCGTAGTGGTGATGATAGTGATTTCTCTACACATTTACTTTTTCAAGATCAATTTTGAAACACTTTGTTCTCTACTCACATAATTAGTCAGTTGGGTATGTAAGGTCTGCGACTAGATCCATTTGTGGAATCGTGTTATTGTTGTTGCTTCTATGGGTGTACATGACATGATTGATTTGATTTTTTCTAATATCAAATGTAATCATTTGTGTTAAGCTTTTAAATCTGTGCATCAACCAAATTAACAAAAATCAAATTTTCTAACTTCGAGTATTTTAGGATTTTTCAACTTTCTAGGGATTATGGATTATTTTTTTTTGGAATGAAGTCTTCACACAAATACTCAACTAACGTCTGCTTTAAGCATTTCTTTAATTCTATCAAGATATAACTATCTACTATGTTTCTTAAGAAAAATAACTCAAAATTCAAAATGGTGATGACATTAAAATATTCAACAAAAAATAATAACGAAACACATAAAATAAATATTACATATTTATAAGTCATAATGAAAATAACCATTATTTAAAAGTACTAACTCATACTAAAATAAGCATTAGTTGCATGATTAAATATCAAAGAAATAATAAAATTAGTTTATATGTTTTAATTAGGTAAACCAATGTAAACCTTAAGAACTAATATTCTAACATTATTAAGTTACTAATATTTATGGGCTATATTACCTTATTGAAATCACTCAAAATTCTAAGTATCAAACTTAAAATTAATGAGTTAAAAAAGATAAAATCTATAAGAAAGTTTTTAAAATATTTGATTTGACTTTTATAGCTAAAATCAAACTTAATCAATTATGATCAGATTTTATTTTCTCTTAACATCAAATCATATTAAATTAAATCATTACTCAAAATATATTTTTGATTTGATTCGAATTATCGATTTAATAAGATTTGTCAATTTTTTTTATACACCCTTAGTTATATATAGGGCCCAAAAAAATTTGGGATCCTCTAAAGTCTTTGTTTTACTATTGTCTTATGGTTTAGCACTGTAAATATGATCAGTGAATCACCTAATTTTATGCCTTTTGAGGATTTCAAGGGGTGTATTTTCAAGCCATTTATAAGTATTTGATGTTGAAGTCATGGTAATAATGCAATATATTGTAACATTTATATTAGATATCACATTTTTCTTGTTTTTAATATTTTCTAGCATGATTTTTTTTGTTACTAGTTCTAGTAAATTGTTGAAAGAGTTGTCTAGGTTAGAAATAGTCTTATTATTACTTTATATATATATATATATATATGACTCTCGAAGTTAAAGTTTATGTCCTCCTCTATTACTTTAAATTATTACGTTTGGTGGATTTTTGCTATAAAAATAGAAGTTTAAATCGATTTTAAAGATGATTTTGTTTATCAATAACTTACAAAAGTAATTTTTGAGTATTTGAATATTTGAAATTCCTAATAATGACGATTTTAATTTTATTTTATTTTAATTCACCAGGTAACATTTAAATTTACAAGGTTGGACATGAATATCACTCTCAGTCAGTTTTTAAACATCAAAAAATAAAAATTATAATCACAAATTAAAAAAATTATTACTTTCATTCTAAAATAATAAACCTTCAATTATTAAATTTTGAATTTAACATCTTCACTATCAAAGGTCTTGTTAATTAGGGTGAAATGTCAATAGAGGTAGTTAAACCAGGTAAGGATACTAATTTTTGGCTAAATCGTGAAGGACCCTGCCCTAAATTATATGAAGTATTGTAACGATCTAAAATGAATCATGAGTGACAATCACACTTAACCTCACATATTATTTCTAAAACTTGAAAATCATCACATTAAGGACATCTAATTCCAAAATATCAAGTTTAAGAGTATGAAAGATACTTGAATAAATAAATAAAATAGTTTGTGCCCATAATACCATGATCGAGAGAATCCAACACGAGCTCACCCTGAACCTGGTGTGTCAGAGATTGCTAGAGCTGAAGACAAGTCAAAGTCGTTGGTACGTTGTTGCACTCCACAAGAGAAAACGAAGAAAATACAAGTAGGGATCAGTACGGGACAACATGTACTAAGTAGTTATCATCGGCCGACTCAAAATGAAAACCACTATGTATAAAATAATAACATGAAATTAACTATGGTACTTAGCAGGTAACAAACAACAAATAACATGAACAAGTGACAACAACACTAAAGAAAGTACGTAATCAGTCAATAATATCAAGAACACACATGAAGACTTAGGCTTCCACACCACACTCTTTTGGAAAATGAGTTCTTTGAGATTGAGCATATTAAGTTATTTTGATATATTTTTCTTTAATGTTATCGTGCTGGAACGTGACACCTGATTCATAATATCATCATGTTGAAACGTGACACATGATCCAATAATATTATGCCGGCTCGTGGCACCCAATCTAAATATATCGTGTTGGCTTGTGGCACCCGATTCAAATATATCGTGTCGGCTCGTGGCACCCAATCTAACAATATAGTTAATTCTTTATCATCTCTTTTCACTTCCTTGCCAATATTTCATTAAGTCTTCTTTATTCAAGGCATCACTTTAATAGAACAAGTTCAAGATTATAGATTTCGCAGTCTTGAAATTACGGACCAATCGCCACAATACATGAATTATCCAGCCACAACAATTAAGTACATAGAAAATTTCATAACATTACTCAATAACTATCAATCACTATTAAGAATCTCTCTATCACAAAGAATAAACCATACTCGTATTCTCTTTTTGTTCGACACCTTCTTCTTTTCTTTTCTAAATAAAATAATTATGTACAAAACATTGACAAACTCTACCAACTTATTTTGATAAATATGGGTCAAGTGGTATAAGATATTAAATAAATTATGAATTTGACCTATTAACCGTCAACTAAATTAATTACTTAATAAAGATCTGTCAATTAAATAATTATAGTTACACAAATAGTTCAAGATTCTTATTTAATATTTACCGTAAGATTCTTTAATGAGAGAAATAGAAAATCACATATTTTTATATTTAACAAATATAATTTATTACACTATCAACATTTTAACCATGTTATATTTTTAAACGTTTAAAAAAATGCTTTTATAACAATTTTTAAATTTTAACTTTTCATTGATATATTTAAGGCCATAAGATCTGTCTATCTTTAATTTAAGGTCACAAATTTTAAAAAAATTACTTTCTTAAATTTCATATCAGATTAAAATATTATAAATAAATTGAACGAAGAAAAAAGTCATTATCTCTTTTTTGTAATAGCGAAATATTTAGTAGAATTTTCAAAACTCGAATTTGAAAAATGTGTTACTCATATTTAAGGTCATAAGATCTGATTATTTTTAATTTAAGAGCACAATTTTTTTAAAGAAAAAATACTTTTATAAATCTCACATAACATTAAAATATAATGAATAAATTGAACTAACATTACAACAAAAACAACTTTTAGCGGCATTAAATATTAACACTAATAAAGATTGTTAAACCTTTTATCGGCATTAGTTAAGTGCCATTAGAACCAATGTCGCTAAAGGCTTTAGGGACATATACAAAGAGTGACAATTGCCGCTAAAAATATATATTTAGCGGCAATAAGAATTAAATGCCACTAATGGTCATTTTTGTTGTAGTGAAAAGTCATTTTCTTTTTTTTAATAGTGAAATATTTAGCAGAATTTTCAAAGCTCGAATTTGAAATATATGTTACTCATATTTTTAGTCAGAAGGTTCATCTATTTTTAATTTAAGATCACAAATTCAAAATTATTTTTTTACTTTCTTAAATTTTACATCAGCTTAAGATATAACAAACAATATTAAATAATAGAAAAAATCATTATGTCCTTTTTCTTAATAGCGAAATATTTAATAAAATTTTCAAAGCTCAAATCTAAAACACGTGTTACTCATGCATGTCTACTATTTTTGTAGCCCTAAATTGGACCACAAGTCTTTATGATATTCACATGTATATCAATAAAATAAAATAAACGTGCTAAATAATTGAAAAGTGGTCATCAATATACTTAAAGAGATAAAGACAGCTATTGATGGTATATCAAATTCACGAGCATTATAGTATCACACTTTAAGTTTTGTGATACATTTATTATTTAGATATAGCTAAAAGAATTTTTAAAAACATTTATTTATATTTGCCTTTTAATTATTGAATTTATAGTATTTATATACATATAAAAAAAATATATATATATTGAACTTTGAATTCATATGAAAATTAGATATTTTGATGCTCATATTCTGAATCGTATTACACAAGGTAGGACCGGGACGAAAGGTGTATATTTAACTTTACCATTCAACAACAACACCAACAATACGCCATTGTCAACATACTCAATGTAATTAATTCCACAGATAATATTCGAAAAGGAAGTGTACGTTTTCGAACCCTAGCATTCTAAGATATATTTATTCCCCTACCTTTGAAAAAGTAGTCATCATTTTTCTTCAAGCTAAAGAAGAGAATAGATCCAACTATGGCAAATAGGCAACTTTGTTCATTAGATAGTGAGAAATCACATTTGATGAATACTTGTCATTTGTTAACTCAATATTTCAATGGAAAAGCACACATCAATGATCTAAATCTTACAATTAGTAACAATGGAGAAGCCAAAGGTAATTTTCACTTGTCCATATTTGTATTTTTAATTTTGCTTTCTTGTTTATACTTCATTTATGCTTTTATCTTTGAGGAAAATTGATGATGTTTCTCAAGTATCATGAAGTGTGCATATTGTTGTAATTGGAGATTCATGTTTTATCGAACTGAACTATTTAAGAGCGTCTTTTTTTTTTAATCGAAATAGATAAAATTATAAATAGTCCATTAATGGATAGAGTGGTCAACTTAGAGGGTGTCCGCCTCCTCAAACATATCCTCAATAGCTTGCAGTTCTTCAATCTCCGCTTTTGGGGCAGAGTACTTGATCCTATAGGTTCCTTTTCCTCAGTTAATTCGATTTTGGTCTAACATTTTGTTATGAGTTGAATGAACAACGAGGCCTAATTTTCATCGAGCTAGTGGGATTCATGTATGAATTGAAATTTTCCTCCAAATTTTTTTTATAACCTCAATACATTTTATATTTATATACATATACTAGACTATCAAAGATTATGTCCAATTTCGAAGCGATCTCAATTATTATTGTTAGGTGTTTATCTTGATTTTCTTAGTATTTTTTCTTACTTCTTTTACGATTTTCTTTCAGAAAAATAAATATTTGTTATAACAGTTAAATGTTTGTCTTCATTTTCTTACCTTTTTTTTAAAGGATACTATCACAATTATAATAATGCTTTTCTCTGAAAAACATAAATCTTCTACATTTATCCACTATAGTGAATTTTGTGAGATTATTAATTGTCTCGATATTTTTCTACTTTTTTTTTATAACAATAAATATATGTCCATCAATTAATTTAAACTTATTATATTTATTTTTTCTTTATTGTCTTATTTATTTATTAACCTCTGTGCAAAATTTATTTATTAGCCTCAGCAACAAAGGATTTGTTAACCAACATGGAAGAATTATCAACTAAGACAACAGAGAAAGACCAGAAATCAATAGATCATGTTCCTAAAAGTGCAATAAATAAAGCCAGCAGCAGGTTTGAATTTATTACGTCCTTTTATTCAATTTATGTGATATAATTTTTTTATATCGGAATTTTAGAAAAAAATATATATTTTTAAAATTATGATCTCAATCTTGTAATAATATTTTTATGACTATGAAGATTGTAATCTAAAACTTATGTTAACATTTTTGTGATCCTATAAAATCTTTTCATTCGAAGTAAAATGAATAGTGTTGTTTACATATCTAAAAATGTATGTACCTAATTTGGTGAGGGAATAATAAAATTATTAATATCAAATTAAACTATTTGTCATGTTATATATATATAGTGACTATAATAAAGTAGTGGTCATAATTTTATTTTTTATATTTTATTTTAAAGAGAAGGCCAAAAAGGCCCATTGGTCATAATTTCTTTCAAACCCACCATCTTGTGTTTTTCCCAATCTAGCATGTGACTTCATTTCTTTTCGGCTATTATCGAAGGATATGGTGCAGTTGATAAAGTTATCATTCCTTAATTATCGATTTAGTTAAAATCCTATGTATAAAAGCAATTCTTGATAGGAAGCGTTTCGCCTTGAATAAGGTCCTACACGGTGTAAATTTAAAATAATCAAAATTTAATATGAATATCAAACACCGAATAAAAATTCCAAAAAAAATCTACTTAATCATTAAATTATCCACCAACCACAACCACAACAACCGTCATTTTATTTAGAAGAAATAATCACATAACTATAAATTTGTTCGCGTAACATAACATTGCCAATTTATTGTATTTAAGATACAATAAATTACACTTTGAGACTCTTGAAAAATACCTATATAGAGAAGCTAAAAATAAACTATTAGAGCTTATGCTACGACTTATATTATTTTCTTTTTGATTTTTGGGTCACTAAAGTTGACATACAATTGTAAAGTTCCATTTATCGACTCATGCAAAGCTTAATTTGTTCCAGAAACTTGAATATTATTAAAGAGAGTAAAATAGTCATATTTAAATTTCTTTTTTTCTTTATTATTTTTCAATTTCACCAAAAAAACAATAATATTATATAAATTGAAATAGAGAAATATTAATTTTTTTTGCAGCAAAGAAATACCAAATAAGGAGCAAAAGCTAGCCCAATTATCTATGTTCTATGGGGGTAAAGTGGTGGTTTTTGATGATTTTCCAGCAGAGAAAGCCAGAGCAGTTATGTTATTAGCTAGCAAAGGAATCTATAATAACTCTTGTGCCATTTTTCAAACCACCACCACCACTCAGACTAATGGAGCCAACAACTTTGGTAAGTATTTATTTCTAACGAGTCACCAGGATTCATCATGAATTGACAAGTTTAATGTTGATTGTTACTTTGTTGCGATTTTTATTTTTTAATCTCGATTTACAGGGGCAGAGTTAGGTAGGCTCTTTGACGAAAAATTCTACTCTCTTCGTCTCATTTTATATGAGTTAGTTTGACTTGACACAAAGTTTAAGAAAGAAATAAAACCTTTTTAAATTTGTGGTCTAAAATAAATGATAGATGTTTGTATGACTATTAATAGTTTTACAAAGGGTAAAATGGGTATTCTGAAATTAACTTGTTAGTTAAAATATAAGGAAAGATGCATAAGTACCTCCAACCTATGCCCGAAATCCTAGAGACATATTTATACTATAATAATGTCCTATTACCCCTCTGAACTTATTTTATAAATAATTTTCTACCTCTTTTCGGCCTACGTGACACTAGCTTGAAAAAAAAATGTCAATACGCGCTGGGCCCACAAGATAGTGTCACGTAGGCCAAAAAGGGGTAGAAAATTATTAATAAAATAAGTTCAGGGGGTAAAACAAAGGATCTTCATATATTATAGGTGTGTTTCTGAAATTTCGGGCATGAGTTGGGCGATACTTGTGCATTTTCCCAAAATAAAAATATATTTTTTTCTTTTGGGGATGAATTATAAAGGAAAGTGGGTCATATAAATTGGAAGGAGGGAGTATTGTATATACAAAGTTAAAATCAATTTTTTTAACATATAATATTAGATGTTGAATCTCCTTAATTTCTTCTGATGTTTACTTTTACATATTTTGAACTTCTTTAACGAAAAATTTGGCTTTGTTAACTTCTGTCAACCGGGGACTAACATTGTAAACAAACTCATAAAGGAAGAGTTTAATTACTTAAATATCCTTTATTTGTATTAAAAAAATATTGTTAATTTAATATTTTCTTAATGGATGTGAAAATACAATCACTCGTACACTACATAATCACATAAATGGAACAAGCATATAAGCAATGGGTACAAGATTTTAAAAATATGTATACATGCACTTGTTTAAATACTAAATCCGTCTCTTTTTTATTTATGCTCTTCAGATTTACCTATTGCAAGGAGATCTTCACTTTATAGGTTTCTTGAGAAGAGAAAAGACAGGTAAGAAATAATATTTATGCACTACTAATACATATGTTCAAACTTCAAACATTTTCACATCTCAGATTTTTCTCTTTTGTTTATAGGGACACGGCTAGAGCACCATACCAAATGCATAATCCATTGCAATCATCTTCAAGGACTCATGAAGATCATTTTGATCTCAATTTCTAGTTATAATCAACTCTTCGATCGAAGATATTGTTAATAACTAGGACAACTTGATATAACGAATTATTTATATATTGTTGTAAGTCAATATTTTTTTACGATATAAAAAAGGTATATGTTATTAGTATAGAAAACTTGAACAATTCTCATTATTGCAGTTTTGATACTCAATGTTGCATGCTATTGTCATTCTACATCCAATATGGACAACATATAAGAATAGATCCATTATTTATTTGGATCAATTGTGTCAAAGGTTTATTGATTATGAAATTGTAGGAAATTATGAAGTTTGATCTCATGGATTATTTCAAAAGACGTTTAATCTTATTGGAAGTGTTTGTTATAGCTTGATTGTTGCTACTAACAAGTCGAATGAATAATTTGTCTATGTTGACGAGGTCACCAACCGAGTGATTGTCAAGTAAATGTATCTGGTCGAGATCAATAACTTGACACATCAAGGAAACATGTGACCTTCTTTTGAAAAGATATATTCCAACAACATTATAAGAAGACAATGTTGAATATATAGCTCAACTAAGAGGAGGATACATAAAACGGAGAAAAATATATATTTCACCAAAATTCATTTTACTCATAATCTTCAAAATAAAGGTGAAATAATTTTTCAACAAAATCACTCTAGGGATAATTTAGCAGATATGTTTATCAAGACATTGCCAATTTCAATCTTTGAGATATTGAGATACAAAGCAGAATACATCATTTTTGAGATATTAAGTGATGTTTTCATTAGGGAAAGTAAATACATATTACACTCTTTTTTCCTTAACCAAGGTTTTATCCCTTTTTTCTGACAAAGTTTTTATTGAGGCAGCAAACAAAGCGTTTTACTACACTTTTTCTTTCACTAAAAAATTTCTTTACATGTACATCCAAGGAGAGTGTTGTAAAATTAATGTCCACATAAACATATTTTGTGTTGTACCATAATCACATAATATGTTTTGTGTTATACTATACATGTACACACAATATACATTGTGTGTAAGATAGATATACACATAACATAGATGTGTTGTAAACTAATCATCCATACAATATACTTGATACACAAATATATACATGACAAATAAATATCTATATAACATACTAGTCCCCTAGTATATACATGTATATATATCATATTCTTGTAACAAAGAGAGTAGGCAAGAGTAAGTGAAAAGTAACATAATGCACTTAATAATTTCTTATCTATCTTTCTTCTTAATTTTAGTACAATATGTTTATTTTATAACAATTACAAAAAGTGACATGGATACAATAGGTTTGATACTTTTGGGTAATCCTAGCCCATCTCATCTTGTGGCGATGGTGATTTAGAAAAGTTGATAGACTCAAAGACAACTTTTTATTCGTATGGATCAATATGATGATTTCTTTGTTGCATTATTATAACAATCCTCGATACTGTTTCGTGATACATTATTGAGAATAAAACGTATGCATATCTTATCCCTAACTCAACAATAAAAAAATTGTTTGTAATAGACCCTTGATTCAAGAAAAAAAGCAACAAATAATAATAAAAGTACAAGAAACAACATATAGTACAAAATAACAAAACATAGAAATAATACAATACTACAAGAAAATAATACGATAGTAAAAGAAAACGAAATAACAAATAGTAACAAAAATCGAAGGATAAGAAACTACAATGGTGGTATTACAACTACTAATATGGACAAACAACAAGTCTAACACTCCTATCTACTAACCTTCTATCCTTATTCAGATAAACCACAACCTCTTATCTAAGGTCTTCTATAAATTAAAACTGTGTCATGTTATGTCTTTATCACCTTTTCCAATACTTCTTCGATCTACCTCTTCCTCTCCAAAAACCATCCAAAATCAATATCTCACACCTCCCTATTAAAGTATCGTGCATCTCCTCATCACATGTCCGAACCAATTCAATCTAACTTTCCACATATTATACTCCATCGAAACCACTCCCCCCTTGTCTCAAATATCCCTTTTTCTTATCACATCTTTTCTAATATACCCACATATTAAAAAGAATATCCCAATTTTCTAATAATAAAATATTCTTAGTAATAATATTTCAAAAATGTAATTTAACTACTTATACTTTAATTAATTTGAAAAATAATTGCTTAACATTTAGAACAATTATTTAAAAATTATTTAGTCTTTATTAATTTGTTTAAAGTAGACAAATTAAAAAAGAAATATTTTGATATATTTAACAAGCTATACTTCAGTCTTCCCACAGTCCCTCACAGTTTGATAAAACCCTTCCCGCTCTTAAACCTCCGGTGCTTTACCTTTCGCCTTCCGGTGCCGTCAAATCTTTGATACTCTGAAGATGGAGATTGACGATGGCACATCTCCTAGCTATTTCGACCCAGAAAATCTAAGCACAAGAGAGCGATTTCGTCGATACGGGTATCTGTTTCAGCAATTTTTACTTTCCCCATTTCGTTTTTTCTATTGCATTTATATAGATTGTAATTGATACAAAGTAGTGGAAATTCAAGTTAAGTTGTCACACTTACACCTGCTTCCATTTTTGCTAAAGCTCAGAAATGTGAGTGAGGTTCAGCAAACCTTTAGCTTTAGAAATTCCTTAACTTATTTAGTATTGGAATGTGATGATTGGTTTACCTGACCTAAACTATTTTGGGATTGAGGTATGGTTGATTGATTGATGACTGTCAATTGATGTAGGCTTAGCTTCTGCATAGCTATTTGTGCGTTGTATGCGTGAAGTAGGAAGTTTTGAATCTAACGGAAGAGCTTGATGTGTTTGTATTATGAGGCCCGATGCTTATTCATTCATTGTGGTAGTTTGATTTTCAGCTCATAACACTGAGAGGTGCGATGGGACTGTTGAAATCTCTTCATCTTTGACTAGAGGGTCTCAAATTTGAGTCGTGAAACTGAAGAACCTTTCGATGAGGAGTGACCCCCTAGTCCTACCATACGCAAACTCAGTAGCAAAAAGAAAAAAAAAGAAAAGATCTTTTTTGGAGAACTCACCAGTCACAGTTAGTATTGTGAAAAGAGAGAGTGGGCAGGGCTAAAAAGGCACAGTTCTTGCTAGAGCCAGATTTAGAGTTTTTACTCAGTTAATATGAAGTACCATTGCACCTACTATTCTTGTGTGATATTGAGTGTGGAATTAGTAAAAATATATGTATTTTAAAGAAAACAATAAATTATATCGATGCTCCAATTGGCCACAACAAGACGATCTGTGCAGACATATATATAATGCCTTAGATCGACACTTGTTTCTGGTATGGATTTTAGGTCGTAGTTTTGTATTTGTTCACCTTTCCTAGTTAAGCCTGTCAGCTTCTCCATAACCCCGAACCAATTTTCGGACATCAAATGTCTGTCTTTTTATTAGATGAAGGGGGCACTAAATTAACTATCGGTCTTTTGGGTCTATTAACCTTACTAGACATTTACAGAAGAGGCGCTGCGCACATAAGTGAACAGAAAACTTTAGCAAAGAGACATTTGGATGCATCAACTGAGCATGCTAGTGAAGAAGAGAAAATTGGCAAAGGATTGGTAGAGGGTGTGCACCTTTAATGTTGTGAATTTGCTAAACCCTAAGAGCTACTTGACTATTGAGGATAATTTTATAATGAACGTTGAAACCCACACCCTAGGGTTTGAGCGAGTGGTCAATAAAGTGAGTTGAGAGCCATGAGGTCCTAGATTCATGTCTTAGAAAAAACAAAAATGCTAAGTGAATTCTTCTCATATGTCCGATGCTTAGGGTAACAGGGGGTAACATGTGCTGGTGGGAGATAACAAGACCTTGTGAATCAGGACAGAGGTGTGAGGAATAGGAATGAAGAAGGAATCTTAGTAGATGAAGAGCTTAGGGAGGAGGTTAGGAAGGAAGGAATAGGATGATGGCGATTAAGTTAGCCATTGGAGGGTTTACTTTAAATATTATCCGTGCTTATGCACCAAAATCGGGCTTGGATGAAGAGGATAAGAGGAACTTTCAGGAGGTTTTGGATGATGTGGTGAGAGGTATACCAAGCTTTTCGTAGTTGGAGATTTTCATGGGCATATTGGGCCATCCCTGAGAGGTTATGATGATATGCATGGAGTTGCACTTCTGGATTTCGTAAGACCCTTTGGGTTGTTGGTAGCCAATTTGAGTTTCTCGAAGGCTGATCACTTTGTTACTTTCCATTTTTCGTGGCCAAGATGTAGATAGACCTTTTTGCTCCTTACGAAGGACGATAAAGGTCTTTGTAAAAACTATAAGGTTACCGCAAGTGAGAATCTTTCGACCCTACATAAGCTCTTGGTGATGGTGATGGATTTAGAGATCAAGAAAGAGAGGAAGAAGAGGGTCGTGGATGACCATCCGAGAATCAAATGAGGCAGCTTGACTATGGCTAGTTCCCAAGGAGATAAGTTGGGGGAGTAGTGGGGATGTGGACAATGTATGGGATAAGACTGCCAGTTGCATTAGGAAGACAACTAAAAAGGTGTTGGGTGTCTCGAGAGTCCGATCCGGTAGGCATAAAAGGGATTGGTGGTGGAATGGAGAAGTACAAGGGAAGGTGGAGACGAGAAAGGTGACTCACACGAAGTTGGTGAGGAGTAAGGACAAGGAGGAGAATAGCGAGAAGTATAAGATGGTTAGGAAGAAGGTAAAGTTAGTGATTGTGGCGACAAATGTAACAACCTTTGAGTGCTTGTACGCAAAATTAAAGGATAAAAATGGGGATGAAAAGTTATATAGGCTAGTTAAATCTAGAGATAGGAAGGCCCGTGACCTTGATAAAGTGATGTGCATCAATAATGTGGTTGACATGGTACTAGTAGAGGAGGTACTCATTAGAAGGAGATGACAACTATACTGTCATTTACTCTTGAATGAAGAACGAGACAAAAACATTGTGCCGGGGGATTTGGAACACTTCTAGAGGCATTGCTATTATAGGTATTATAGGTATATAAAGGTTGATGAGGTTAAGAGTGTTATTCAAAAGCAGGAGCAGACCCACATGGTGTGTTATGGGTGCTCGAGACCCATTGATCTCTGCTCAAACTATATATATTTAAGTAGGAAAATACCAAAATTACTATATAAAGAATGGCAAACACCTATGTAGTAAAAAAGCTAGAGGCTGTGAAATTAAAGCTTTTTTAAGTCACATTGTAGGAAGGCAGGTGAGATCAATCCTCCATCAAAGCACTTTTTTTAGCTGATTATTCTCATCTTTTACTCTTTTACTTTGTTTTTCTAACATCCTATTTTTAGTTGTAAAAAAAGTATCCTTTTGGCCTTTTTTTAAACCAATCCAAAGAATATTGCATTGAATTGAAAAAAAAGTACTCTATTTTATTTTTAAAGGAAAACTAGCTTGCAATTACGCTCTTTCGTTGATACAATTTTGCATTAAAAATAGTGAGCACCCATAGCCATAAAATCCTGGATCCGCCGCAAATCAGAAGATGCATAGGGGTAGAGCAATTGGGCCAGACGAGAGATTCTGGTGCTGTCTGAGTTGTTTAATGTTGTTTTCAAGATGACGAAGATGTCTGAAGTATGGAGATGGAGTACTATGAATCCGTGGTACAAGAACAGGGGTGACATTCCAAATTGCAACAACTATAGGGGTATCAAATGGTTTGGGAGAAGGTGGTAAAGATGAATGTTAGTAGTGTCAAAAAGAAAAAGAAAAAGAAAGGTGGTAAAGATGAGAGTGAGGTGCCATGGATAGTGGGAGGAGACTCAGAGCACTTAGGACATGGCAAAGTTGTAGCTTACCGATGACATGACCTTAGATAGGAAGGTGTGGAGAACACGAATTACGGTTGAAGGTTAGTAGGTAGGAGTGCGTCCATTCTAGTAACTAGGAGTGCTTTCTTGTTAACCTTACTCTTGTAGTTTCTTGTTCTTTTTTTTTTTGTGACTATCTATTAATTCGTGTAGTTTGATTGTAGTATTATTTTATTGTAGTACTTTTCTGTTACTATATGTTGTTTTTGTTACTATTTATTGTCTATTATACTTCCATTATGTCTTTTCCTCGATTGTTTTTGCCTTGAGTCATGGGTCTTTTGGAAAAAACCTCCTTACCTTACCTCTGAGGTAGAGGTGAAGTCTGCGTACTCTCTACCCTCCCTAATCCACACTATGTGGGATTATACTGGGTATGTTGTTGTTGCTGTTATCCAGTACCTTGGGGCTGTGCTGGTGGGAGGTAACAAGTACTCAGTGAAATTAGTTGAGGTGCGCACAAGCTGGCCCGCCGCCCGTATGCCATGGTTATGTAGAAAAAACCGAACTTCCTAACAATACATTGGAGTATGATAACTGAACTGATACAATTGAATACTCCTATTAATTTATAAGAGAATGTGGATTTGTGTATAGTAGACCTGCATTGGCTATTTTGCTGAAAGTATTTAGACTATGGTAGTTAAAGGTCTCTTGCTTGTATGTTTGTAGCAACTATATGCTGGTTCATTGCATTGAATGGTTTTTATGAGCTAGACATATATTCTTAATTTTTTTTTTTACCTTTTTAAAAAGTTCATTCTGGCACTAAAGCATCGGTACCATGAGCAGGAAAAGGAGTTCAGGCTCAAGCTTATCTCCTCATCGGGAAAGATCCGCTGCTAGGATCAGCGAAAACAGATTGAATGGTGCACTTTTTATGGAGAATATCAAACAAGAAGTTGAAAGTATTGATGCTGATCTAACACCTTCTGGAATACAAACTGCTTCTAGGAGGAGACCCTCTCTTGATAGCCGTGGGATATCAGATACAGATACTGATTTGATTCGTCGAGGTGGAAGCCTTTCCCTTAGAACTTGCAAGGAGGAGCATGATGCATCACAAGACAGTGGAGACTCAACATTTACTTTATTTGCCTCCCTACTGGATTCAGCTCTTCAAGGTGCTTATTAGTAAGATTATTTTAAACTAGTTATAGACTTATTTTCGGTGGAGCGCAAGGTCACAATTCTTTAATCAACAGAAAATGCTTGGGTTGTTGCTTATTATGTAGCTTACAATTTGAAATTACCCTAGCGCCCCCACAAAAAAATCAAATATGATGTCTTGAATTATGATGTTTCGAGAGTAGAGAACCTGGAATATATTTTAAATAATCTTGCGAGGAGCTGAATCATATTTTCATATCAACTTGAATATTGTGATAAGATCTGGCAGATTCACAATTGAACTATAATATTAATAGACCTTTTCCCCATAAAAAAATAGAAAATAATGGATCCATATTGATCGAGTGTTTCTTCTTTTAATATTTGCAAAAAAGTTTCTTGTGATTTTAATTTTTTAAAATTATTAGTCTATTAGGATTGTTTGGGATTGAAGTGTAGTGGATTGATTGATTAATTGATTCTTTTAGGACTAAAAAGGAATTTCTTGTCTTGAATGTCTAAGTGCAGTTTGAGAAGTGGAGAGGCATGATATATATTTGTAAGCTCTGTATATTGATTTGTGTAATTAACTTGTGTTCATTTAGCTTCCTTTTGGGATTTTCTGCATGCTCATTATTTAGGTTCCTAGACTAAAGAACTAATTTAATGATGTGCGCGCGGAAGAGAAACAATCTATAAAAAAGTAGGAGCAGGATGCTTAAAACTCTCAACATCAGTTACAATATTCAAAATCTGAACGATGATTTTTGGAAAATTAAACAAAACGAAAAGTTCAAAACCATCAAGGCAATGTTGTATGTAATTAATCCTTGTATGTTGGTATTTGACTGTGATTTGATGCGATTTTGTTTGTATTAATAATTATTCCATAACTGTATTTGCGTTTTAAATTACTATATATTTAATCAATGCAATTATTCTTTTTTTTTCTGTGTTGTTACATTTCGTTTTTTTTA
>CM040629.1:90660127-90983014 GCA_022817965.1 Solanum lycopersicoides | reverse complement strand
AATCCAGATTGTACTGATATATTGTTAAAATAAAGAGTATTCTGATTTGAAATTATTTTTTTAACTTTTGTATAAAAAATTATATATCCAACAGAATGTGTATTTGATGCATCAATTGTTTAATATACAATTCCAAGTCTGTAGATACAAAAATACAATATACCTATGAAATATAAAAATACATACTGACTAAAACAGCATCAAAATTCAATATATACTTCCAAATTTATGAATACAAAAAACATTAAAACTATGAAATACAAAAATAAATACTAACTGTAGTACATTGATATAACTATCAAAAAAAAAACATAATACAAAATAAATTTATGGATATATACTGATAGAATACAGAATACAATATACAATTCCAAATCTATGGATACAAAAATACAATAAAACTATGAAATACAAAAATACATACTGACTAAAACATCAACAAAATTCAATATACACTTTCAAATCTATGAATACAAAAAAAATTAAAACTATAAAATACAAAAATAAATAATAACTACAACAGAATGAAAATTCCATATACACTTACCAATCTATTCGGTAATAGTAAATACACAATCAAACTTATAAAATGTGTTACATTGACATAACTTACACACAAAAAAAAATAGAACAGAAAATACAATAAATATATTAAATACAAAAATACATGCTAACTATAACAGTGAATACAAAAAACATTAAAACTATGAAAATACAAAAATAAATAATAACTATAACAGGATGAAAATTTCATATACACTTACAAATGTATTCGATAATAGTAAATACACAATCAAGCTCATTAAATGTATTACATTGACAACTAACACAAAAAAAAAACAGAACACAAAATACAATAAATATATGACATTTTAAAAAATTTCCCAATACAAAAATATATAGTAACTATAAAAGACTAAAAATTCCATATACACTTCCAAACGCATTGTAACATTTATTTTTTTTGAATATTAAAAATTACTAAACAAATTAAACTAAACATGCAATACACAGCACATGAAAAAAAAAAAAAAAATCTCTTCTCCAAAAAATTGGTCTTCTTCAACTTCATGGTTATGAATTTGTGTGGAATTTTGCACAACTACGAATTCAGGCATTTTTCCCCGTCGTATATCCTCCTTAGATTTAGAAGCGGAACCTACATTGTTGTTTATTTCTTGAGTGAAAAAAAATTGAACGATGAGAACTCGGAAGAACTTAGATTATACCTCTAGTAACTCTCTTGAAAGCGTCCATTGAAGAGATAAATTTGTATTATGAAACCCTAAAAAATATTTTAAGAACAACAATAAAAAAAAAAAAAATCAGTAAGTAAATCAATAAGGAATATGAAGAACATAATACCCAAATCAATGTGAATCTTCAAATCAAACCTTGAAACGAAATTAATTGAGAATGATAGAAAATAGGAAAATTCGAGAATCTGTGGAATTGATTTTGAAAGAATGTTAGAGAGAGAAAATAAAAAGAAGCGTAAGAAATGAGAGAATAAATCTGGGGAGTTGATTATGAATAAATATAGAGAGAGAAATTGATAAGGTTAATAAAGAGAGATGAGAGAGAAATTGATAAGGTTAATAAAAGAGAGATAAAATTTAAAATATCATTAATATCTATCCAATTACATAATAATAGGAAAATGTGTAATTTATAAGAGAGAAAAAAAAAGGTGTAAATAATGAGTGAGAAAATATTAATAATATCAGAATAATTATTTATTTTAAAATAATGACATTTTGACATGTTTACTAATATTATTAAAGTATGGATATTATCATTAAATAAGTTGATTTTTTTGACTAGTTAGCTAAATTTTCCTTTAAAATTTAGTTTAGGACAGGTTGAAAGAAATTGGGCCTGCCAGCCCATCAATTCAAATTTTGGGAGAAGGCCCAACTTTATAACCTCCTCTCACCCTTTATTTTATTTGATTATTTCTTGTCTAACTAACCTTCTTTTCGAATTGGTTTTTATTTGATTAAATTCCCAGAAGAAAGTCATTTTTTTCTTTTACATTTCAAAATTAAAATATTTATATTTTTATTTATTATTTAGTTTCATTCTATTTCATTGGTTGTCTTGCAACCTTAAGTTATCTCCCTTAGAAGATTCTTTTTTTAGTTGTTCCCTTTTAAAAATAAAATAAAATTTGAATTTATTCAATCAAATTTTGAAAAATAAATAAAAAGTCATTTCTAGTCAAATCGCCGGTCAACCGCGAGTTAGCGGGCATTTTGAGGCCTAACACCTTCTCGGAATGTACATTGAACTTCGAACCCTTTTTAATTGATTTTTATCTGTTTTAAATCTTTTGAAAAAATATTTTTAGGTTTCTTGGTTTTACTAAAAATCAAGTGGCGACTCTGTCAATTTGGAAGGTCGATTTTTCTTAAATCATAAGATTAATTGATTTTTCAAACTTAGTCATTTTTTACTTTATATATATATTTTTCGATAAAACAGAAATGGCGACTCTGCTGGGGAATTAATTAAGTTCTAACCATAAGATTTGACTGTTTGATTATTTGTTCTTGATTGTTAAAATATTATTTGTGCCGAATGTGTTTAATTTTTTTTTATAAAAAACTGGCATTGCATATATGGCATATTTCCGATATATATGTATAGTATATTAAAGGACGGTTTCGGAACCGCAGCCGGACTTTTTTATACTCACCCTTTTTTCGAAATTAGCGGCAATTTATTGGTTCGTTAGGCGTCCAATGGTTGTCGCGAGTTTCAGCCCAAATTGTCCGTTTGGGTTCCCGGTCCTTTCAAAAACCACTCCTAGTCAACTAGCGTAGAGCCGAGCTAAAATCCCAATTTTAGGAGCATTTGAACTAAGATGACCCAACGCCCAAGGCGTGTTGGGCCCATTAGAAGCCCACCTTGTGTCTATTTGGCCCAAATTGCCAAAAACAGACAATCATGCTTATGTGTCAATTGAAGGATGTATATGCATTTTAAAAACAATTTATTGTCTACGGGGCGGGGGGTTGACTAATCTCTGTTCGCTATGTTTTGAGGATGAATTCGACACACAAACCTTTGAAAACAAGAATGGTTACTATTCCCGACCCTTTCCTCAAAGTATGGTGGAGGTTCATGAACAACGATGATAAAATGATTGTTCAGAAACACATAGGTTATCTCCCGTCGCTGTTAGAGATGAATGCGTGGCCTGGCTTAATTGGAACGATGGTGAAATTCTGGATAGCGAGAACATGGTTTTTCGGTTCGGGGAAGTAGAGTTGACGCCGACTATAGAAGAAATCCTTATCAGCTATGAAAGTGTCGCCATGTGCAACAAAAGGAAACGACATCCAGATACAGATCTCCTAAATCCCATAATATGGGATTTCGCCAAAATTAAAGAGAAATTGTCATTGGTTAAAGCCGAGTGGATGGACAAGCTCCCTGGCCCAAATATACCATTCAGAAAGTTATATTATCGATTTGGGCGTGCAAGGGCTTATGAGAAACATAAAGACGAGTTCGTCTCAAAAGAAAAATGGAAAGAAACGCGTCCCCTCGCATTTGCGATATGTTTGCTCGGAACAATGGTTTTCCCTCAAGGGATAAAATACACTATTCATCCTAGTGTATTTATGGTCACTCATGCCATTTTCTATGGAGTGGATTACAAAACATCAACAAAGTACTACACTTTAGCGCCTATGATTCTGGCCGACATCTACAGGGCTTTAGACAAGTGTCAGAACGGAGAACGCTTCTTTCAAGGGTGTAATCTGATACTACAGTGGTGGATTATGCGACATTTAATCAAGACTCATAACCCAAAAGAACCAGATCCCCTAAGACGGTCCGACAAGCTACATGGTCATGATTGGTGGTTGTATCATAATCGTTGCAATAAGACTGGAGGAGAGAGTTTTTGGTATCCGAGGCTTCGAGGGCTAAGAGAAGAAGACGTACAATGGTCAATAGATAGTTTGGTGGTAACTAAGAATATGGTGGTTCGAACAGAAAAGGTCCATTATTTGGTATTTGCTGGGTTAAGAGGAACTAGACCATATGCTCCCGGTCGAGTTTTGAGACAACTAGGAGGGAAACAAGAGTTGCCCCAGATCGCAGATATGAGGAAATTCGTAACTGACCACGAGAATGGGCGAGTTGCATTTGCTGAAGACATGCGTAGGATGTGGAGATCTCGAAGAGTGTTGGGTGAGCCTGTACGAGATAGGTTTCGTCCAGAATATTCGGGGGAGTATAAAGAATGGTTAAAAAAGAGTCTCGCTGGAACTATTAAGCCTGGTCTAAACGTTCCTCATTTTATTGCCGATGTTGGAGCCAAACATCAAGTCCGACTTCACCGCCTTCAAGAGAAGTTTGATAGGAGTGAATTAGAGCATCAACGTCGTCACTCAGAAAACGCCAAAGTCATAGCTCGATTGAAACAAGAACTACGAAGATCCAGACAGTGCATGACAGAGTTAGATGATAGCATGGAACAACAGATTCAGTGATAGAGGGGTTCAGACATCAAGAAGGAGCTCGATTGGAGAGAGATCATCTCTGGACAAACAGATATGCCATGTGGGAAGAGGTCAACATCGCCAAGAGGGCTAGACTTGGCGAAGGATTAGAGGAGGCCTGAATTTTGCCATCCCCTGCGTGGGACTGTTTTATTTGTACTTTGTTTTGTAACTTATTTTCAGGACTATTCCTCTGTTTTATGTTTATCATACACTTTGGACGTTA
Organism: Solanum lycopersicoides; assembly: GCA_022817965.1. NCBI lineage: Eukaryota > Viridiplantae > Streptophyta > Magnoliopsida > Solanales > Solanaceae > Solanum > Solanum lycopersicoides. The sequence goes on along the minus strand of CM040629.1, from coordinate 90,978,271 downwards.
TTAATTAAGTATTTTAGGGATAATAAATCGGGTTTAAAAAGTATATACATCCTTCAAATCGGTAGGCCTACCCTTGGCATAAAAGGGTCACAAGCATGTTAAGACGCGATATTTGTCTGTATACTTGTCTGTTTATCTGCTCTCTGTGTGATATTATGCATCTTGTACTCTGAATCTGCACTGACAAATCTGCCTTTGAGTTGTTTCACTTCTCAGGTACCTTTTAACTGATCTGTGTCGATCAAAGCTGGCAGATCATCCTTACTTCACCAGATCGAAAGGTCCTACTGATTCCTTCCCTAGACAAAATTCAGACAAAGGAAAGATAGTTATGGGAGACAACAACGACGAAGTGAGTCTTACTGACGTTGTGGTCGCTCAGCCCACCTTAGCGGAACAAAATGAACTGATCATGCAGCTGATGCAACAGGTTGCCGAAATGAGAGTTGAAATGCAACGGAGACAAGATACGCCTCCACCTGGATTTGGTCCTAATATTGCTGATGGAAGACCTCTGATCTACTTCCCTTCATCAAACACAGATCCAACTCAGAACCAGCCTTCTACACCTGTGCATAATCCATCTGCGATAGATCCAACAACCCAAACCCTCCAATACGCTTCTGTATCTTACCAAACTCCATCGCCTCTTCCAAATAACCACCCTCAAATGCCACCCCATCCTCAGAATACTCAAATCGCCCCACCGCCACAGAATCAAAACCAAAATCAAACTGCCTTCAATCCCCAAACACCTCATCCCCATTTAAATCAGAATACCAATCCTCAGGCCTACCCACAGAATTACCAGACCGCCCAAAATATTCCAAGTCCCTCTATAGCTCCACCCCTCCCAAAAAGAGCCACCTTCCAAGTTCCCATTTCTCCCAAGCACGAGGTGCACGGTTCTGAGTTGGATCACTATGAAGAGCAGGAAAGAGAATGGAAGGCAAAGGAAGATGCGAAGATCGATATAAAAGAGGAAATCAAAAGGGCTATGAAAGAGCTACAGTGCATCCCAGACGTCGCTGGACTCAGTTACGAAGAGTTGTGCATCCACCCAGACTTGAACCTTCCCGAAGGATTCAAAATTCCGAAGTTTGACACCTTCGGAGGAGTAGGCAACCCCATGGCTCATCTGAGAGCATATTGTGACCAACTCGTGGGAGTTGGCAGGGATGAGGCCTTGTTGATGCGGCTTTTCAGCCGAAGTCTATGTGGGGAGGCCCTCGAGTGGTTTACTTCACACGAAACCAAGCAGTGGCCCAGTTGGAATGCGCTGGCCAAATACTTCATTGACCGATTTGCATACAATGTCGAGATAGTTCCCGATCGGTATTCTCTAGAGAAGATGAAGCAGAAACCAACTGAAAGCTATAGGGAGTTTGCCTATAGATGGAGGAAGGAAGCGGCGAGAGTAAGGCCGCCCATGACCGAGAAAGAGATTGTGGAAGTGTTTGTGCGGGTGCAGGAGCCAGAATACTACGACAGAATCATGTTGCTAGTCGGAGCTAAATTCGCCGAAATAGTCAAAGTTGGCGAGACTATCGAAGACGGTCTGAAGTCGGGAAAGATAGCCCGGGTATCCGCGTCACCTGGATCTTCAGGATTGATGAGGAAGAAAAGAGAGGAAGTTGCCACTGTCTCGTATGGGGGAAGCCCCAGAAACTCGTCACATTCCCAAGATCGTTCCAGGCCTTCCCCAAAGTTCGTCGTACCAGAGTCCACCCCCAAATCTCCAAAATTTTTCTCCCATATACCCAAATTACCCTCAACCTTACCAGATTCCATCCCCTCATCAGAATATTGCTCCCAACTGTGCCAATATACAGTCGAGCTACCGAGCACCTTCGCCCATTTATCAAGTCCAAGCTCCATTATATCAAAAACCTCCCGAATTACCAAGCTCCATCGCCAAATTATCAAACAAACCCTTATCCTAGAAGCCAAGCTCCTCGTCCGAATACCCGAAATTATCAGCAGGTGCCTCCCCCTCAGCAAAACGGTTACGACCCTTCCCGACCCAGATTTGAAAAAAGGCCTTCAAGGAACTTTACTGCACTTGCTGAAAGCCGGACCAAACTATTTGAGAGACTAGCCGAGGCTGGATACATCCACTCTGTGGGGCCCAAGCCCGTGGATGTCAATTCAAAGTTCTACAAGCCAGATCAAAGATGTGCTTATCATTCCAACAGTGTTGGACATGACACGGAAGATTGTATCAACCTTAAGCACAAAATCCAGGATCTGATCGATCAAGAGGTAGTTTCTCTCCAACCGGCGCCGCCAAATGTCAATATAAACCCGTTGCCGAATCATGGAGGTGGCAATGTTAATATGATTGAAACGGATGAAGACGAGTGTGGAACAAAGATGATTACTCTCATTATGCATGAGGACTTGGAAAGGGTTGTCGCTTCTTTAAGCGTCAAGGAAAAGAGAGAGTTTGTTATTCTGACACCTACAAAGGTTGTTGCCATGGTGCCTTCGGAGACTCTCGTCAAGCCTAAATTTATCATTGAAACTGCTGTGGCCCAAGGCATGACCAGGTCCGGAAGGTGCTACACTCCTGATGAGCTTGCTCTCGGAGGACAGAAGAAGGACCATGCTAAGAGGCCGATAAGCGAAGGAGAAGCAGAAGAATTCTGGAGAAGGATGCAACCAAAGGACTATTCCATCGTCAAACATTTAGAGAAGACTCCGGCTCAGATCTCCGTATGGGCCCTACTGATGAGCTCTCAGTCCCACAGGCAGGCCTTAATGAAAGCTCTCGATGATACATATGTACCCTCAGGTACAAGTAGTGATAACGTGGCTGCCATGATTCATCAGGTTATTCGAGGGCACCGGATTAGCTTTTGTGACGATGAGCTGCCAGCTGAAGGAAGATCACACAATAAAGCGCTGCACATTACTGTGATATGCCGTGAAAAGGTTGTCAACCGTGTTTTAGTAGATGACGGATCTGGTTTGAATATCTGCCCATTGTTGACGTTGAGGCAACTAAGGTTTGACCTTGGGAAACTGGAGCAAAAACAGGTCAATGTGAAAGCTTTTGATGGGGTTCAAAGAGACACGTTGGGAGCAGTGAATTTGACCCTTCAAATAGGCCCCGCGGAGTTCACCGCGCAATTCCAAGTATTGGATATAGATACCAGTTACAACCTTCTTTTGGGAAGGCCGTTCATCCATATGGCGGGAGCCGTTCCCTCTACTCTCCATCAAATGATGAAGCTTGTGTGGAAGAATGAAGAGTTGGTTATTCACGGCGAGGGAAGTCACTCGGGCAGGCAGGTATCGATCATTGATGAAATACCGCGAGGTACAGACTTTTACACGGTGGAGCTGGTGAATGCCACTGGTGAAGACTTGGCCCCACAGACCCCCATGCCAGCCGTATACAAAATGATAGCCACTGTGATGCTGCAGAATGGTTTCGAGCCAGGTTTCGGATTGGGAAGAGATTTACAAGGAATTATTGAGCCTGTTCCGGTCCTCGTTAAGGGATCCAGATATGGTTTGGGGTACACCCCCACAGATGACGACGTGAAGATGAAGAGGAAAAAAGATCAAGAGTTGGATAAGCCGATCCCGCATCTGAATCAATCCTTTCCGATCCAAGAGTCTGCCGAGCCTGAAAACTTTAGGGAAGGAATTTGTGACCTCTTCGAGGAGATCGATGCTGTTGTCGAGGAGGAGGTTGAGCTAGCTGGTATTCGTGATGCTGAACCAGGGGAGGTACTGCAGAACTGGACTTCCACGCCGATCCTGATGTCCCAAACTCTTCGGTAGAAAAGAGTTAATTTATGCACACTAAGATCGGTGGTTGTCCGGAGGAGGCCCGAGACCCACCATTTCTGCATTTTCTTAACTGTTCAATTTTCGAATTTCCGTTGTGATGTTCAAAAAGGCAACATGGCCCCCATGCCATGGCCAAAGTTTGCATTGTTTTAAATGAAAGCCTCTTTATTTTTAACTTTATTTACTTAGTTGTTTGTTATACTTTACTTTCCTAATTTTATCTGTTTATGATTTCAGTAACATAAGTTACAGACCTGCCAATGTCATGTCATGTCATGAGCTAAATAAACAAAATGAGACAAATGACGACAAGGTTGACGATTGTGAAGAAGAATGTGGGGAACCAGATTACGTCGCCGAGGAATTTCGACAGTTCGAGAATCAGCATAAACCAAATCTAGAGGAAACGGAAACAGTGAATTTGGGAGATTCAGAATGTGTTAAAGAGGTTAAGATCAGTACCCACCTAAATGAGGATCAGAAGGAGAGCCTGGTTCATTTGCTTGCCGAATATAGTGATGTGTTTGTTTGGGAAGTCGGTGATATGCAAGGGTTGAGTACTGATATCGTATCTCATAAGCTACCGATCAACCCAGGGTTCGAGCCGGTGAAGCAAAAAACTCGAAAATTCAAGCCTGAACTGAGTTTGAAGATTAAGGAAGAAATCACCAAGCAAATAGAGTCCCGATTGGTGGAAGTAACACAATATCCAACCTGGTTGGCCAACGTCGTTCCAGTCGCCAAGAAGGACGGGAAAATCAGGATTTGTGTTGACTATAGAGATCTCAACAAAGCTAGTCCAAAGGATAATTTTCCGTTGCCAAATATTCATATTTTGATTGACAACTGTGCCAAACATGAGATGCAGTCATTTGTGGACTGTTACGCAGGTTATCACCAAATTTTGATGGATAAAGAAGACGCGGAAAAAACAGCTTTCATTACACCTTGGGGTGTATATCACTACAGGGTGATGCCGTTCGGCCTCAAAAATGCCGGTGCCACCTACATGAGAGCCATGACGACTATTTTCCATGACATGATTCATAAGGAGATTGAAGTGTACGTGGACGACGTCATAATCAAATCCCGTGAGAGTTCAGATCACTTGACGCACCTACGGAAGTTCTTTGATCGTTTGCGTCGGTACAACTTGAAGTTAAATCCCGCCAAATGCGCTTTTGGAGTTCCAGCCGGGAAGTTGTTGGGATTTATAGTCAGCAGAAGAGGTATCGAGCTCGACCCTTCTAAGATTAAAGCAATTCAAGAGTTACCTCCGCCGAAAACGAGAAAAGAGGTGATGAGTTTCTTAGGGAGGTTAAACTATATCAGTCGGTTTATAGCACAATCAACAGTGGTGTGTGAGCCTATTTTCAAGCTGCTGAAGAAAGACGCCCTGACTAAGTGGACCGAGGAGTGTCAAACTGCTTTCGATGCTATCAAGAATTACTTGTCCAACCCACCGGTATTGGTTCCTCCGCGAGAAGGGAGTCCTTTGTTGCTATACTTGTCTGTTTCAGATAGCGCATTCGGATGCGTACTTGGTCAACACAACGAGACAGGAAAGAAGAAAGGGCTATCTACTATATAAGCAAGAAGTTTACTCTGTACGAGTCTCGCTATACTTTGTTGGAGAGAACGTGTTGTGCTTTGACGTGGCTTGCCCAGAAATTGAGACACTATTTGTCTTCGTATACTACATATCTCATTTCCAGAATGGATCCATTGAAGTATATTTTCCAGAAAGCGATGCCGACCGGAAAGTTGGCCAAATGGCAAATGCTGTTGAGTGAGTTTGATATCGTGTATGTGACTCAGAAGGCAATAAAGGCACAGGCTTTGGCTGATCATCTTGCAGAAAATCCCGTTGATGAGGAGTATGAACCACTCAAGACTTATTTTCACGATGAAGAAGTGTCATTTGTGGGCGAAGATATTTCTGAGGCATACCCAGGTTGGAGATTATTCTTTGACGGAGCGGCAAATTATCAAGGTAAAGGTATCGGAGCAGTCTTAGTGTCAGAATCTGGTCAACACTATCCCATGGCAGCTAAGCTCCGGTTTAATTGCACAAACAACATGGCCGAATACGAAGCTTGTGTTCTTGGTTTGAAAATGGCCATCGACATGAATGTTTACGAGTTATTGGTCATCGGAGACTCAGATCTCTTGATTCATCAAGTTCAAGGAGAATGGGCTGTGAAAAACCCAAAATTGTACCTTACGTACAGCATGTGCAGAAGTTGTGCAAAAGATTTCGTAAGATCGAGTTCAGACATACTCCCAGAATACAGAATGAATTAGCTGATGCTCTGGCCACCATCGCTTCAATGATTAAACATCCGGATACAGATTACATTGACTCCTGAATATAGAGTTGAAAGAACATCCAGTTCATTGTTCCCATGTTGAAACAGAACCAGACGGTTTGCCTTGGTATTTTGACATAAAGAGGTACTTGGAGTCTGGGACTTATCCCGAAAACGCTACATCTAATCAGAAGAAGTCGATACGCCGTATGGCACTCAATTTCTTTCTAAGTGGGGAAGTCCTTTATAGGAGGACTCCAGATTTGGGTCTTCTAAGATGTGTCGATGCTGCCGAAGCTGCAAGGCTTGTTGAACAAATACATGCTGGAGAGTGTGGTACACATATGAATGGGCTCACTTTGGCAAGAAAGATTCTACGAGCCGGGTATTTCTGGATGACTATGGAGAATGACTATTGCAAATTCGTGCAAAAATGCCACAAATGTCAAGTGCATGGCGATTTGATCAGAGTACCACCTCACGAGCTTAATGCTATAAGCTCACCTTGGCCATTTGTAGCTTGGGGAATGGATGTCATCGGTCCTATAGAGCCAGCCGCTTCTAATGGACACAGATTCATCTTGGTTGCCATTGATTATTTCACCAAGTGGGTGGAAGCATCTTCTTACAAGTCGGTAACCAAGAAAGTGGTGGCTGATTTTGTTCGCAACAATATGATATGTAGATTTGGAGTGCCAGAATCCATCATTACTGATAACGGCGCAAATCTCAACAGTCACTTGATGAAAGAGATATGTGAGCAATTTAAGTTCACTCATCATAATTCAACTAGTTATCGCCCACAAATGAATGGAGCTGTAGAGGCCGCCAATAAGAATATCAAAAAGATTTTGAGGAAAATGATTGACAAACATCGAGGTTGGCATGAAATGTTGCCATATGCTTTACTGGGTTATCGAACGACGGTCAGAACATCGACTGGTGCTACTCCGTACTTGCTGGTATATGGAACAGAGGCGGTCATACCTGCTGAAGTTGAGATACCGTCATTGAGAATCATACAAGAAGCTGAGTTAAGCAACGCTGAATGGGTTAGCAAACGGATTGACCAACTAACTTTGATTGATGAGAAAAGAATGGTTGCAGTCTGCCATGGCCAGCTGTATAGACGGAGAATGACCCGTGCCTTTCACAAGAGAGTAAGAACCAGAAATTTTGAGGTTGGTCATTTGGTTCTTAAGCGTATTTTTCCTCATCAAGACGAGTACAAAGGAAAGTTTGCACCGAACTGGCAAGGACCTTACATGGTTCGCAAAGTATTATCTGGAGGTGCTTTGGTACTGTCAGAGATGGATGGCAGTGTATGGCCCAAACCCATCAACTCAGATGCTGTCAAAAGATACTACGTGTGAAGCTTCGTTTTGCATTTCTGTTATTTACTTGTAATCATTCTGTTTGCTTGTATTTGTTTCGCTTGAATTCTTATCCCTCTTATAATGAACTACGTCTGACCTGAATTCTCAAAAATGAGATACGTAGGCGGCCTATGTCGGCCTCGGTCGATTTCTTTGTAAATTTCTTTATTAACCTTTGAGGGGAAACTACGTTTGACCTGATTCCTGCCTCAACGGGATACGTAGGCGCCACAAGGGTTCGGTCATATATCCCAAAATATTTCTATTCCTCTTATAATAGAAACTGGGACAGAATTTTTGAGAGGGACTCAAAAATTCTCGAGAATAGGATGTTTCCTCAACAAGTCAAGACTAAATATATTTCGAGACTTGCAACTGGGACAGAATTTTTGAGAGGGTCTCAAAAATTCTGTAATTTACTCAGCGATAGTCGAAGATAAGCCAAGACAATTAACTGGGACAGAAATTTTGAAGATGGCCTCAAAATTTCAAACATGGATTTATCGACAAGTCCAGAGTGACTTTGAATAATCCCCAGCGAATAATTAGATATACTTCCAGTCATCAGACTCGAATAAATTCACTAAGCCCGACGTGACATGACACTTGACAGTGACCTTTTTCAAAATTACTTTTTCGATTTTTTTTTTTTTTTTTTTTTTTGGCATAAAATATTTTGTCTTATCTATCAAGAGTTGGGAGATCAGGAAGATCAACCGGAGATAGCAGGACAAAGAGCAGACAACTGAAGAATCGACACAGATCAGTCCTTTTAAAACTAATAATTTTTCTGTGGATGCAGGTTTACAGCTTTGCTTTGATACCAACAGATTTTTCCGATGGATGAATATGGGAAAGTCAAAGGAAGAGAAATCTCTCCCAAAATCGACAGTTTTCTTAAATGCAGGAATCATGTTATATCGCTTAGAGCGGAAATTTGGGAATATGATTTATTTATTTCAGTCAATTCCCAACAACATGAAGTTTGCAAGGAATGTCCGGCTGGATTCGAAGGTGAATCAAACAAAATCTCAAGGAAGAGTTTATGATTTCCGTAAAAGACGTCACTTGCATCGTAATGTCAAACATAATGCAATACACTACCCGGAGGGGTCATTTATTTTATTGTCGATCAAGACAATACACTACCCGGATGGGTCATTTATTTTATTGTCGATCAAGACAATACACTACCCGGAGGGGTCATTTATTTTATTGTCGATCAAGACAATACACTACCCGGATGGGTCATTTATTTCATTGTCGATCAAGACAATACACTATCCGGAGGGATCATTTATTTTATTGTCGATCAAGACAATACACTATCCGGAGGGATCATTTATTTTATTGTCGATCAAGACAATACACTATCCGAGGGGATCATTTATTTTATTGTCGATCAAGACAATACACTATTCGGAGGGATCATTTATTTTATTGTCGATCAAGACAATACACTATCCGGAGGGGTCATTTATTTTATTGTCGATCAGGACAATACATTATCTGAAGAATTATTTTCAATTGAGACGATATAATTATCCAGAAGATCACTATGTTGCTCGACTTAAGCACTATTTTCATTTGGCACCAATGATGACATCAAGAGTCAATATTCATGCATCGCGGAAGATCATGCATTGCGAGTTAATATTAATACATCGCAAGAAGATTTTATACCTTGCGGAATTTATGCATTGCGGGAAGATATTCATGCCCCGCAGAAGATCATGCATCGAGAGTCAAATTCATGCATCGCGAATTAATATTCATACATCGTAAGAAGATTTTATACCTTGCGGAATTTATATATCGCGGGAAGATATTTATGCCCCGCTGAAGATCATGCATCGCGAGTCAATATTCATGCATTGCGAATGATCATGCATCGCGAGTCAATATTCATGCATCGCGGAAGATCATGCATTGCGAGTTAATATTAATACATCGCAAGAAGATTTTATACCTTGCGGAATTTATGCATTGCGGGAAGATATTCATGCCCCGCAGAAGATCATGCATCGAGAGTCAAATTCATGCATCGCGGAAGATCATGCATCGCGAGTTAATATCACAAGTTAATCGCGAGAAGATATTTATGCCTCGCAGAAAATTATACATCGCGAGAAGATTTCATACCTCGCCGAAATTTATGCATCGCAAGAAGATTTCATACCTTGCGGAATTTATATATCGCGGGAAGATATTTATGCCCCGCTGAAGATCATGCATCGCGAGTCAATATTTATGCATTGCGAATGATCATGCATCGCGAGTCAATATTCATGCATCGCGGAAGATCATGCATTGCGAGTTAATATTAATACATCGCAAGAAGATTTTATAAATTGCGGAATTTATGCATTGCGGGAAGATATTCATGCCCCGCAGAAGATCATGCATCGAGAGTCAAATTCATGCATCGCAGAAGATCATGCATCGCGAGTTAATATCACAAGTTAATCGCGAGAAGATATTCATGCCTCACAGAAAATTATACATCGCGAGAAGATTTCATACCTCGCCGAAATTTATGCATCGCAAGAAGATTTCATACCTTGCGGAATTTACGCATTGCCGGAAGATATTCATGCCCCGAAGAAGATCATGCATCGAGAGTCAATATTCATGCATCGCGGAAGATCATGCATCGCGAGTCAATATTCATGCATTGCGGAAGATCATGCATCGCGAGTTAATATTCATACATTGCGGAAAATCATGCATTGCGAGTTAATATTCATACATCGAGTGAAGATACCCATGCCCCGCAAGAAATCATGCACTGCCAAAAAGGGAATCGTGCATCTGAAGAAAATATTTACTCATTGGCATCAACTTCATCATTTTATTAAACATCAAAGACGACATCAAAATAAATATCAGCACTACATCTGTTTTTTATTTATTTCAACATCAAATGAAGAATACATTGAAGATTGCATTACATACATAAGACATAAGCTTAATTTGCTTTACGTCAAACTAATTGAGTTGACGTCAAAAATTGAGGAGAACAATTAAGTGCCGACATGGTAAAAGACACTGTCTCCCTTTTTAATTGAATTTTTACGCTGACAAGTTTTATCTCAGTCTTTGTCGAGAGCATCCGAAAGGATGAATTCTCAAAAACAAATCACAGGTGCGGACGACATCAAAAGGGATGCAGCACATCGTGGAACTTTTTCTTAACAGCGAACTGGGACATAGTCCAAAGAGGAGTGTCAAACTCTTACGACACGAGCAAAGGAGCGACTTCCACCACAATCAAACCACACCCCTATCTGAAGGCATGTGGGTTTTTTCTTTAGGTTTTGTCAGTTTCGGTCTCGCATCCGAAAATTTGGGTCTACCGGAAGTAAGTTTCAAATCGGAGTGACAATGCGCCAAGAGCTTTGGAAATTATGTCCATGTGAGTTCTTAATTATGGGTGTAAAGTGCACCACATTCATGACTAAGAGGTTACAAGCCTCCTTTTCATGCTCTTTAATTTTGTCACTTGTCCAGAACCAAAGGTTATCTAACATAATAGATTCCCTTTTCAATCGATTGAGTCGAACTACAAACAGCCTGATTCCTATGGTTTAAGGATATGTAAGCGAGCTCAATGTTGAAAACTCGACTGTATTCGAACATTCGCTCTCGAATTTTATTTTTCGAGCATTTTGATACCTTCATAATTCGGCATCAAGATGACTTTGGAATTCTTTCAAAATCGAGCGTTAAATCAAGCGTATTGAACTACAAGTGGCCTGAATTCTCATATAGCATGAGATATGTAGGAAACCCATTTTCAGGGCTCAGTCATAATTCTTAAAGTCCGTACCAAATCCCTTTTCTTAAAAGATGAATATGTGGTCGTTCAAAATTGGCCTGGTCAATTTCATTTTCCTCGAATTTCTTGCATCAATCCAAGTAAAATGAGGGACAGTTGTTGACATCCAATTTTGACCCTCCCCGGTAGGAATTAATTCATGAGCTTCTTAAACTCTCAAACAATTTAAAATAATTATTTTTATAAATTTACGAAAAAATATAAAGTTTGCGTTATTTTGAATAATTTTTGCCGTTTCTTAAAGTTTTTGGATAATATATATATATTACATAATTGTGTATATAATTAGTATATTTTATGATTATTCAAAAATTATCTCAAAAAATATTTGTTATTTAAATATTTTACTAATTAGTTTATTAAAGTTATAGTTTATATTTTTGAATTAATTAGTTTGATTAAGTCAATTATTTTATTTTGTTAAGATTAAGAAGCTCATTAATTAATAAATAACTCATCTTATTTTAATTTTAGCTGAATTTTGCAAGTTAAATTATATTTGGCTAATTTAATATTTCATTTAGCTAAGTCTTAAGACCAAATTTGGGCCTTTACCTCCAGCCCATTCATTTCCAGCATAATCCCAGCCCACCAGAAAGCACTTTCAACAACAGCCCAACAATTTCCAACCCGACCCAATCGTGCTCTTTCTCTTCCATGTGAAAGAGGCAGCAGCAGAAGGGAGGTACGACTTTTTCGTCGGCCTCCTTAACGTTCCTTTTCATTCGTACGGTCACAGCTGTACTAAAGACACGCGAGAATCGTCCTTGGGACAACGAGATCACTCCACGTCAAGGTGCAAGGACGATCGGTTGATCGAGGCCGCCCGCGTCCCTTTCTTCTTTTGATTTTGGCTGAAAATTGAGAATCTCTCGTGCAACCAACTGTCTGTTATCCTGGAGGGTTTTGAATTTGAATGAGGCTTTGGATTCTCGATTCTACCCCAAGCTTTTCCAAGATTTCCTCCGCTCTCCCCAATCCGAAAATCCTAGTCTTCCTTCTATATAATTGTTAGTTATTCACTAGCCATAGGGGGTGTCTATCAATTGAAAATAAATAGAAATAGTCTCCAAACGATAATAAACTTAGGAGTTTAGATTGGGGATCCTATTCATTCAAAGTTTGGAGATAGTTGATATAGAGTTGGGAAAATTGGGGAAGAAAGGTTGGGAAAAGATTAGAATGAAAAACTTAACATAAGAGAAAGTAAAGGCACACAAAACACATAGGTTTCTGGTAGTCACAAACTTCCGAACAAGTGTTATAGTAGTCTCCGAGTTTTTTCCGGGTCTTTCTTGCTACTTGCTGGAGTTCTTGATGTTTGTGTGTGTGGAGGTAGCTGCTACCCGTCCTGCTCGTCCCGTCTCTCAGTTTGCTGCCCCAGAGAAGGTGAACTCTCTTTTATATTAAGTTGTTCGATACAATCGTTTTGTTTGAAGAAAGCAAGAAATCTCTGCCCATTCTTATTCGTCATTCTTGTTTGGATTTTGTTCTCTGTAGTTTAATGTTGATAGTACATTGAAGGTTTCGTTTGCTATCGAATATAACTTCTCGTGATTAAATTTAATGTGTGTTGTTCATGTAAGCCTAACAGTTTTTGGATTAGAAGGTGTACTAAAAATGTCTGTGATGCCGGCTTTTCGGTTTTCTTTTTTTTTTTTCTCTCAAATGATATCATTCTCTCGTTTCTCATGTCTTTGTTCGAGACCAAGCGATTAGTCATTATGATATGTTTTCAGTCCTCAGTATGTATTTATCCTCTTTGATTCGGGTTGATAGAAATATCGAGTTGGTTTCGGGTTAGGAGTAGTTTTTGGTTTAATATGGTTTCCACCTTTGGATTATTCATCTCAAATCAGAATGCTCGTATTTGCAAGTCGTGTCAGCATGAACGTCGAGATTCTTGTTTTATGTCCCAAATCGCATTTTGTTGGAGTCTAGCGTTCAAAGTCGTTTGAAATTCTTTTCCTTTGATGTTAACCTATCATTGTATGGCTTTGCTTAATATTCAACCACCTTATGTGTTTTCTATGACTTTGATATTGCTATATGTCTGGCTACCATTGTAGAACATATAAGGTTTTGTACATTTTTTTATGGTTTTTCAGTAATGTGTAAAAATGAGACATTGTATGGCTACCCTTTCTATTTGAACTTTGGTTCTTGTCCAAGTGATTTGCTGCATAGCCGTAGGTTGTTAAGTACTTGATCTCGGTCGAAATAGCTCGTATTGGTGTGGTTTTCGTACACTTTTATTATATTTTACACATGGCGGATTATGGAGTGTTTTTTATATACCTTGTTAGTATTTTTGTCCAGTATTGTCTTGAGAATGTTTAGATATTAAGTATATTTCTAACATGATAGGCAATGGTGTTACTTTTGTTTCGCTTAAAGAAAAATGTGATTTCTTCTTGCTGAGTATGTGCTTTCCTCCTCTTTCTGAATTTTGTATTTGCTTGGAAAGCTATTAAGTTCATGGGCAGTGATTTTGTTTTCATTTTATTTCAAATTTCCTAGCTTATCTTTCCCTAAATTCAAATCATGTCTTGATTACTTTTCTTATTCCAAAAGCTAATTTTCCCTTTTCTCGTTTTTGTTGTATGAACCCCTCCCTCCGAGTCCACAATGGATTCCTTTCGTTGCATTCCCAAGCTCGAGCCAAAGAGGCTCGAGTCTCTCTCCGTCTTTGAGACAGTCAGGCTTCGGGTATATAGAACGGAGGACCATGAACAGGGGCTGGAAATTGATTTTACAGGTTTTGAGAAGGTTGTATACTAGTTGTATACACACCATATACACTGATATACAGGTCCAAAATATGCATATGAGGACGAATTTAAAAAAAACACAGGTTAGAAAGCAGCAACTTGTTTGCTGAAAGTTAATTTTCCAGCCTCGGAAAGTCAAAAGACAGGTTGATATACATGCTGTATACACTAATATACGATTGAAATATAAGAAATTCAGGTGCAAAAAAATGTGAAACACAGGCAGAAAATACAGGTCACAAGGTACAACAAAATTACAGGCTCGGAAGGCCCGAAAATTGATCGTATACGATGTATATATCAGAATATACGCAAAACGTATACACAAAATTTTGAAAGGGAAAATATGGCCAAAAGGCCCAAGGAACTTTCTTTTAGCTGGCCCAACTGGTTAAGTAATGGGCAGAACCCATTTTTATGGGCCATTCTAGATTAGGACAGGGACTTAATTTTGGGCCCAATTAATTTGAGGACTTGGGTAGATTGGCCCAAGTTCAAATTTACCCTTTCTCTTTCTCTTTATTTATTTTTTCCATATGTTGACTAACACTTGTGATTATAATTTGATTAATTCCCAACGATAGTCATTTCTCCTCTATATTCAAAATAAAAAATATTCATAGCTTTTATTTTTAATAGATCTTGTCAACACTTAAGTTGCTCCCTTTAGAATGATCCCCATTTTAGCAATTTCCTTTAAAATATTTAATTGGAAATAATAGTAATACATACATAAATAAATTTAAAAAAATTCAATTTTCCTTTACTTTTTGTAAAAATTTGAAAATTAAATAAAACTCATTTTTAGTCAAATCGTCGGCCAACCGCGAGTTACCGGACATTCCGAGGGCCTAATACCTTCTCGGAATGTACATTGAACTTCGAACCCTTTTCAATTGATTTTTATCTGTTTTAAATCTTTTGAAAAAATATTTTTTAGTTTTCTTGGTTTTACTAAAAATCAAGTGGCGACTCTGTCAATTTGGAAAGTTGATTTTTTCTTAAATCATAAGATTAATTGATTTTTCAAAACTTAGTCATTTTTTACTTTATACATATATTTTTCGATAAAACACCAGTTCATAGGGTCTTAAACTTGAAGAAGACAAAGTTGCCACACTGGTCAAAAAACACTCTCATTACACCTTTGTCACCTTATTGGGAACTCAGATTGAAGTGGGTTCCAAAATCTAACAACTAATGTTGTTGCAGGCGAGTGAAGGAAGTAGCAGCACGTGTTGGTACATGGATAGTGGTTGCTCAAAGCACATGACTGGAAATACCAAAAACTTCCTTTCACTCAAGGCACTTCAAGGAGGAGGTGTCAAATTTTTGGCAATGGCAAAAAAAGGGCGATTTGACTGCGAGAAGAAGGAAAAACATGCATGCGGCAGAACTAGAAATAACTCATGGAGATGATCTGACATGCCTAAGTGCTCAAAAGTGAGAGTGCTGACTTCCGGCACATGAGACTAGGTCATGTGAGCTCTTTTCTACTAAACAAATTGGTTCTAAGGACCTGGTCCGTGGTCTGACAAAGATGAAATTCAGTAACAGTAAAGTGTGTGATGCATGTGTCAAAGGGAAACAAACCAGATCTTTATTTAAATCAAAGAAGCAGGTCAGTTCTTCAAGGGTTCTTGAGTTAATCATATGGACTTGTGTGAACTGGTGAAGATCTAGAGTCGAAGCGAGAAAAATTACATCTTAGTGGTTGTGGATGACTACTCAAGATTCATGTGGACTATGTTTCTCAAGTCAAAGTCTAAGAGTGCTGATATGAATGATGCTGATTATTTGCTGGAGCTATTCAAATTCCAGAACCATGAAGCAAGTATGAATGAAGCTGAGGTGAATCTGGACTCTGATATTGCTGATCTTAGTCCATCTGAGGAAGTGAAAGAGGATGACCAGACTACTATGGGACCTGGTACTTCTAATGATGCAAGCCAAGAGGAAACTCATCCTCCTGCTACAAATGATGATTCTGAAGATGAAGAAGAGCAGATGGATCAATCACAGTCTCTGGGCTCTAGATCTGGATAGAAGCATAGTGCATCTCACCCCTTGAAAATCTCATCTCTCATCTGAATTATGGGATACAAACCATGTCAAAAACAAGGAATTTGGTTACATTCTCAGCATTCATCTTTACTATTGAGCCTAAAAATGTGAAAGAAGACTGATGGATGTTGATTGGGTAATCTCCATGCAAGATGATTTGCATCAATTTGAGTGAAGCAATGTGTGGTACCCGGTCCCAAGACCTGCTGAAAAAACCATTATTGGGACCAGATGGCTGTTCAGAAATAAGCAAGGATGTGTATGGGCTGAAGCTGACACCTAGAGCCTGGTATGAAAGGTTGTCAAAGTGTTTACTAAAGAATGGCTTCAAGAGAGAGAAAATTGACAATACATTGTGTTTTACAAAAAGAGATCAAGAATTGCTCATCATTCAAGTGTATTTGGATGATATCATTTTTGGAGAAACTTCTGATCATCTGTATGAAGAATTTTCTACTCTCATGGGAAACGAATTTGAGATGAGTATGATGGGAGAGCTGAACTTCTTCCTAGGTCTGCAGATTAAGCAAACCTCTAGTGGCATCTTAATCTGTCAAGCGAAGCATACAAAGGAGCTGCTAAAGAAGTTTCATATGCAATCAGGTCGGACATGGTATTCAGCGTGGGAATGTATGCACAGTTCCAAACATGTCCCAGGGAATCTCCTCTAAAGGCAGCTAAGAGAATCCTGAGTATCCAAAGAAAACAGGGGACCTGGTCCTTTTTTATCCTGCATGTAATTTTTTTTAAAGACTAGTGGGATATATAGATGCTGATTTTGTAGGATATCAAGTGGTTAGAAAAGCACTTCTGGAATGACACATTTACTTGGATCCTCACTCATCAGGGGCTCTCTCAACAGTTGAGGCTGAGTGTGTAGCTGCTGCTTCCAGATGTGCCCAACTTCTTCGGATAAAGCAATAGCTTGAGGATTTTGGAGTCCACATCAACACCATTCCTCTCATGTGTGATAATGCTAGTGCAGTCAACATGGGAAAGAATCAGTCCAGCACAAAATAACCAAGCACATTGATGTCATGCATGACTTTTTTAGAGATAATGTTGGAAGGGGAACATCATCATGAAATACTGCAGGACTGAAGATTAGATTGCAGACATCTTTACTAAAGCTCTCACCGAGGATCGATTTGAGAACAACAGGCTGAAGTTAGGGATGATGAACATGCACTAACCTAATCTCGTCAAGAAGCCTCTAATTCCTATTTTGGCTAAGATCTGAAGGGCGGGTATCCACAAAATTTGTAATGCATTGTTTAAGCAAGATCGTCTTTGTATCTGAATGCAGGTATACACCCATGGAAAGAACAGGAGCAGTGAATGGCCAGAACCATTCAGGAATTGTATTTCATCTGCAGTTGAGGACCTGGTCCTTCCCAAGGTTAGCACTCTTTACATTTGTTTTAAACTGTCAAATGAGAACCTTCAAATTATCACGTGTCAGTCATCGGTCCTTCTGACCGTTGTCCCATCGCCTCTAATCCAAGCGATGTGTATATCTAGGGACCTGACACACCTTTTCAAGTTCTTTTTATAGTGCCTTTTCTACACTCAATCTTATTACATTCCAACTTTGCTCTCTAAGTCTAACATCAAAAACCTCTCAATCTCTCTATCTCTCTTAGCATTTAAGTATTTTATTTCAGACAATCATGTCTCAAACTTCTTCTTCAAAGAAAATGCTAGATTCTCTAAATGAGATAGATCAAGTGGCTTCTTACATCTATTCTGAAGCAGCTTCTGTTGATAAAAGGGACAAGTCGTCTAAGAAAGTGAGTAAGGGTAAAAGCAAAAGAAAACTAAGACTTCTGCGGGAAAGAAGGTTGTTAAAAAAAAAGATTGTGGCTTCTGCAACTGATCTATTCATCATGTGAGTGTATTGAAAGGAAAGAAATCTACTTAGTAAAGTTTCTCAGTTGATAAAGGAGTAGGACCAATTGAAACATGAATTAGATGCGATGACTGTGCTAGTGAGCAACAAGGAGGCTGAAATTGCTCTGTTAAAAGTAGACCTGATCAAAGCGCAAACAGAGGGACCTGGTACTGAGGTTGTCCAGAAGCTAGAAAATCAGAATGATGAGCTATTGGCAAAAGTTGTTGCTCTTCAAGAGAAGATGATCAAGGATAATGATGCAGCAAACTCTAGACTCACCCTTGTTATCAACTCCCTCTCTCATCTACCTCCATACTCATAGTCTTTCATGTGTCTTTTGTTTGTGTGGACAGTATCCGGGGTTCTCAATTTTCAGTTTAACTTAAATGTATTGAATGCTGATTTGTTATGCTCATGAAATGGAATCCTATTTTGTTGTGGCTAAAGTCTGTTGCTTTTTGGCTTATTAACTATGTGGTGTTGTCCTTGATTGTGATCTTACTTATCAATCTTACTTCTTGTGTTAGTTTACTGCACTACTTTTTTATGATGACAAAAGAGGGAATAAATTGGGGGTGTTCAGATGATGCTTAGGTTGGTAAGAAGTACAAGAGGGGAAGAAAGAAAAAGCGACAGGGGGAAGGAAAACATGCAGGTACCAGTGTAACTCAGGTGCAGGTACCAGTGTAACTCAAGGAACTTGTAAAGGTACGTGGTCCATGGTGTAGGAAACTAAGGAGTCTGTCTACTCGACAGGGGAAAAAAGTGCAGGCATTGGTGTATGGTTTGTCATCATCAAAAAGGGGGGAAATGTTATTTGGAGTTTTGATGATTTGACAAACTCAGAGACCTTGTGAAGAGACCTAATTCATTGTGCAAATGTACATGCAACTGCCAGGTCTTTATCGACAGGGGGAAGGAAACATGGAAGAACATGTAGACACTGGTGTACTGTTTGTCATCATCAAAAAGGGGGAAAATGTTATTTGTACTTTTGATGATTTGACAAACTCAGGGACCTGATTCTTGGCTCAATATGCTTTTTGGCTGCCAGCTGGAGAAAGTACAAAAAGTTGGTGCACAGTCTCCAACAGTGGCAGAAGTGGCAGATGCGCCAGAAACCTCAGCCAATGGGATTGTTTTTACGTTTTGTGACCTTTCTACATAAACAAAACATCCTCATATTCACAATCAGTTTTTGCAACTTGAAAAAGATCTCAAGAACTCTTGCAAAGGCTTACAAAAGGAGTGAAGAAGCATCCTCAAGATCAACTCAAATCTGAAAGAGCTGGAAGCTTAGTTGTCTTAGGATTATTTCTTCTGCACGTAAATTGTAAAATCTGTTCCTCCATCTATAAAGGAATCAGATAGCTGTTTGGTGTAAAAATCCTAAATCAGTTGAGTCCAACTGATTTAGTGGGCAGCCTTGTGTGTTGCTTAGCAAAAATCCTAAGTCATCAGGAGCGTGGTGATTTAGTGGGCAACCTGCGTGTTACTTAGTTGAATCCTAAGTTGTCTCGTGGTGATAGCTTAGTGGCAGAGTGAAATCTGCTTAGGCTCTTCAAGCAATAGAGTTATTGCTTGGTTGTGAGATTAATAACTTTTTCTCACGTTTTTGTAATCGATTTTACTTTTGCTTGTGAAGGCTAGTGGAAACGGTTTGAAATCCTGTGAGATAGGTCGTGGTTTTACTCCCTTAAGCAAGGAGGTTTCCACCTAAACTGTTGGTGTTGATATTCTGCCTTTATTTACAGTTGTTCATATTTTGAGTGTGTCAAGGGACCTGGTCCATTGACTGATAGTGGACACACATATTCTAACAGAATTGCTATTAGGTATAGTGAATAATAACTACTTAAAATTCGCATATTTGAACCTTTTTTTTATATACTCCCTCCGTTTAAAAAATGATGACCTAGTTTGACTTGGAACGGAGTTTAAGAAAGGAAAGATGACTTTTTAATCTTGTGGTTCTAAATTAAAGTTATGTCAAATGTACCAAAATGTCCTTAATCTTGTGGTATTAAACATGCCATGTGGAAATTTGAAATTAAAATGTTGCCAAAAAAGGAAAGGGGTCATTCTTTTTTAAATAGACTAAAAAGGAAATAGGGTCATTCTTTTTTAAACGGAGGGAGTACAATCTTTTAAATCATAGTGGCCAAGGAAGCAGTTGGCCGTTGTCCTGCCAGCTTGCTCTCCCGGGCTATTTTCGTCATTAATCATGTTTGACCCGTGTGAATCTTGACGCAACTAGCTTCAGGATTCAACACGCATCAGACATGGTTAATGACGAAAATAGTCTTGAAGAGCAAGCTGACAGTCAACGGCCAACTGCTTTCCTAGACACTTCTATTTATAGAGAACAAATTAGATTTTATGAAAAAACTTGCCGTTGTTACTGCCATGGGCCAGGTGCTTACATCCAAAATATGTGAAATGTAGATAGTTTTACTAATTTTATTTGAATACAAAGTTCGTTTGTCTTGCTTTTTAATATCTCTAACAAATATGTTTAAAAAGTTTTTATTAAAATCACAAAAATAATTATTTTTATCATAATTAAAACTTATATTGAACTACGATTTTCAAAGACCTTAAAACATGTTTTGAGAAAAAGCAATTCCATGTTTAATAAAAATATTTAAGAAAGCAAATATATGAAACTATGGTTAAGACTTGCTTTAATTAATTCATAGAAGCCGTATCCATTTTTTTTTTTTTAAGATCTTTCTATCTATCACATCAATAACCCAATATATAATACCCATTTGATTTTCTTAATTTTGTCCCAATGTACAAAAAAAAAATTGTATTTTTTTCGGTATAAATAATCGTGTAAACCGGTTTTTCACTTTGAAAAGAAAAATTAAAAAAAAATAGAACTTTTTTTTTCGTTTTTCTCCCAAATCTCTGGAAAAAACTTGTAATATTAATTTTAGAAAAAAACGAAGATCATCGATCCAGCAGCAAAGTCAATAC
Organism: Solanum lycopersicoides; assembly: GCA_022817965.1. Lineage (NCBI taxonomy): Eukaryota > Viridiplantae > Streptophyta > Magnoliopsida > Solanales > Solanaceae > Solanum > Solanum lycopersicoides. Next base: position 90,957,239 of record CM040629.1, on the reverse strand, counting down.
GCTTATGATTGGTAATTTCATCAATCCCCAGATTTAACTTCTATTTCAATTTTTTATTTATTTATGTGAATCTTCATTAGAAATTGAAATTGAAATTGATGTATGTGCTTATCCAAATTTTCATCCTTTCACTTGTGTTCCAATTTTGAAAAAAAATGTTTTTTTATGTGATGGATGCACTTTGTCAATTTAGTAATATTTGAGGAATTTTGAGTTCTTCGTGTTGGGTGGAGCTTTTGAGTTTATGAGTTCTGAATTCTATTAAAGAGAAGTTTAATGGGTTTTGGCTTAATAATTTATACATACTAAGTTAATTTTCTTCATTGTTTTCTTCTGTGTTTTGCTTGGGTTTTTTATGCCTCGGGTATTAGCCACAGCTGGTATTCATTCAGTAATTCTACCCCTTCTTCATTCTTGGACCTCGTTTCTTAATATTGTTACTTTTCCATGAGTTGCCCCCTCTTTCGATCATGCCTATCCAGATTCTCTCGATCCAGCCGAACTTACTCCGATGTAAGATGGAGTTGAAGTCTTGATGCACTTGAGCTGATGATGGTCCATGAGGTAGTGGTAAGGTCTGCCGAAACAGCCTCTCTACCTCCATGAGGTAGTGGTAAGGTCTGTGTACACTCTATCCTCTTCAGGCCTTACTTAGTGGGATTTCACGGGGTATGTTGTTGTTGTTGTAACATATTAAGTGAATTTCTTAATATAAATATACGGTTTTGACCAAAGCTATTGATCGTGTAGCTTTGCAAGTTTGTTAAGGGTGTTTAAAAGCTTAGTATATATTCTTAAAAAATTATTTTGACCCTGTATATGCAGTATTATTTTCTATGTACAATGTAGTTGTTGACGGAGGGTCTTTGAGTGACCACCCTTGAGTCAATTAGCTATGCCACTGGCTAACACACCCTTGTCAGGCGTTCTTTCATGATGGTCTTTGACAAGTTTGAAATGGAAAGTGTTGTGGGGTGAATCCCTTTTAAGAATCTTTTTAAGTAGCTTAAACATGCCATGAGTCAAGGAGACCTCCTAAATTTTTCATTGCTTTCTTGAAACTTTTGAATTGAGCATACCTTGTTGTTTTCTATGGTTAAGGGACACAAAGTACGATGTAGGGGCAGGGAAAGCTATTCCATTTGGGGCAGGTGCCAAACATGTTCATAAGTTAATGGAAATTTGCAGTTAGCATGGCGTACTGCATAAGTTAGTATCACTTGTGGGAAGTAGGAATGGGGAGGACATTAGAAACTTGTTAGGCTGCATCAGTGTAAAATCCTAATGAGTTAGTGCTAGATATATCTAAGAGTCCATCATCTGAACAATATAATATTTCAATTTACTCTGCACATTTGAATCGTTACTTCAAATTTAATGTCGATCTATTTTTCTACTCCCCTTAGGAATATCATTTACTCTTTTTACAGTCTCTTCACTTCAGGCCTGTGTTTCTTGCATTGAATAGTTTCAGAAATTTTAAAAGAATGTCTTCAAAATAACACATCTTTGCAAACTTTGAATGATTTGTTTTATGTAACATAGAAGTTGTGGGTCTTCAATTTAGTACTCAGAGAAGACTTGAGCATAAATTCAGTTATTTTCTCTATTAGTCATATGTTTTGAATTGGTCAATTAGATATTTGAGAGCAGAAGTCATACGATTTCAAGACAATCTAAAAGATTAAAGTGCATTTTAGAAATGCTACTTGCTATCTCACTTTGTTGAAAAGTAAAAGAAAGCCCCGAGTTATTGGAGCCGGAAGCAGGAAAGTCCCCTAAAAAAGGCCTTTTGGAATCCACTTCCAAATAACAGAAAGTACGGACATTTGTAATATTTCCCACTTCAAATCTGCAAATTGAACTCTTACCATATTGTGTTTGTTGTAGTTGTATGCTTGTGAAAGCAAGATGGTGAAGTTGACTATGATTGCTCGTGTGACTGATGGTCTTCCTTTAGCGGAGGGGCTGGATGATGGCCGTGATATTCAAGATGCAGATTTCTACAAACAGCAAGCCAAGTCCTTGTTTAAGAACCTCTCTATGGGCCAGATTGAGGTATCAAGGATGTCTGTAGAAACTGGGCCTTATATTTTCCAGTATCCTTTTATTTTGTTTCATTTAACATCTGTTCAATGTTCTTTGGGTGATTAAATTTCTCAAATCAATGCTTACCGAAGTTTCTCAAAGTGCAGAGTTATCCTAGTGAACTTATTTTGTGAGATGGGTACAAGCTAAGTAACAAAATGGTCACTCCAAATAGCTTCTCTGTATTACTCATAGTCAAGATAATGATGTGTAGCAATTTCAATCTCAGAGAATACTGCAGAATTTTGTCACTTTGTTTATGCACTTGTTAGTGAAACTGCATTTTTAAATTTTTTGGGTGAAACCAGGTCCATTAGAGAGTCCTGAACAGGTTCCCCCCCACCCCCCACCCCACCCACATTCTAAAACTAAGTAAATAAATTATTTGCCAACTATGCCAGTGTCTTTGTTGCAGTTGTAAGGTATACGCGTGAGTGGATTGTATAACATCTGCAGTTAGTGTTGCAAAATTTAGGGACAACTAGGATATTTCATGGTATTAGCATAAGTAATGTGGGGTCCTCGGGTTGCCTTTGATAAATTTACAAACCTGTTAATGTGTTGGGATAGTTCTTCGTAGATAATTTTGCACAAGATATGGTTCTCTACAAATAATATTCAATCAATTTTACCAATAGTCGCATCATGGACGGATTAAAAATGAACAAAAAACTTTCCTTAATCCTTTTCTTCCAAAGTACCCACAAAATAGGCAAAGGGATGAAGGATGGATCCGGCTAAGTGCTTTTGATGAACCAAGAGGGATCTTTTTTGTTTTCGTATTGGCAGACTTATTTCTCTTATCACGTATCCCTCTTCTTTTTCTCTTTCAACCCAATTTCTTCCTCAATCTGAAGTAGTAATTTGAATGACATCTACTCTTGGATACACAGGAACTGATAAATTCATTTTGGAAAAGCAGAAGCTAATAAATAAGCACAATACAATTTGTTATTATTATTAGTGGTCTGTTTTCTGGCTTTTTTCATGGTATGTGTGTTACCTTTGTGAGGACTATGTATTCATTTTCTGGATTAATAGTAATATCAATCTTGTAGATGGAAGTATGATTTATTGAACAAAGTCTCATGGATGGTTTGCATTCCAAGTTACACTTTGCTTCCACTACCCTTTCCTTTCTAAAATAGATGTACTTAACTACTGCTTTTTGACACTAAAAGAAGGTGTTCTCTGGGGATTTAGTGTTCTCTTAACTGGTTCACTCAGTTATAACATTGAAGGCCGTGTTTGTTATTTGACAATGTGTGACCGCTCTTATCCCAAGAAACTTGCTTTTCAATACCTAGAAGACCTCAAGAATGAGTTTGAGCGTGTCAATGGGAGTCAAATCGAAACTGCTGCCAGGCCATATGCTTTTATTAAATTTGGTATGGTATGGTCTTTACTGTGCGCTGTTATAATTTCTAATTGATCTACTGTTGAATACTAATCTTTTTTCTTTCTGCAATTTGTATTTTTCTTGTTTCAAAAAGATACATTCATACAGAAGACAAAGAAACTGTACCAGGACACCAGGACTCAGCGCAATATTACAAAGTTGAATGATGAACTCTACGAAGTTCATCAGATAATGACTCGAAATGTACAAGAAGTTTTAGGTGTTGGTGAGAAGTTGGATCGTAAGTTTCTCATTCCAGTGTTTGCCTGACCTCCTTACCTTCTTATAGTATCTGGAAAGTTTCTTGTGCCATTGTTAGCACCACCTTATTGATCTTTTAAATATCTGTGATGTTACTAATCCTCAATGTCCTGCTCTGTCAGTTTGGCCTTGAAAAGCTACCAAATGCTGTCTGACAGCTTCTTTATTTACAAACATTTTATGCTTTTATTTTCTGTCATTTTTAAGTTTATTGTTATCCTGATATAGTTAGTGGTAGTGCTTATTTGTTATGTCCAAGGAGTCTCTTGCAAATATGAAACTTCATCGTATACTTCCTAGTTCAGTTATAAAGAAATTTTGAGCTCCATGTTTTCACTAATGGTGCACCAGAAACAAGTTGAAAGGAGTGTGGAAGACATGTCCATTATGGTTTATTCATCCTCCTTAGGCTTCATTAACTTTTTTTAACAACTGACTTTGGTGTGAGGTTCCTCTACATTGTGATATAGTGTATATTGGTGTATATGTCCTTCGTCAATAACCAAAACAAGACTGACTGTTCTGTAACTTAATTTCATGACTTGTAAATATATTCCTCTTTTTTTTCTCTTCGGTATGTGCTCCTGGAGAGGAAATTTTTGTACTCATTCATCTTTGATCATAAGGCTACCAAGTTAAAGCCTTCATGTATTTCTTTATTACATATGTTCTTTCTTCTCACGGCATGATTAGGACATACAAAGGACAACTATTATCAGATGAGCTATTATCTTAGAAATCCTTATATTCTCAAAAAGTAAGTTGTTGCTCTGCTACTCACTTGTGGTGCAAAGGGTGGAGCAAAATCAACTTGTATTAAAATAAAGTTGAGAGTTGTGTCAGCTGTGACATTTTATTGCATCATAGAATAAAAAACACACAACTAAGAACAGAAAACAACAAAAGAAAATGATTTATATGACTGATACAAACTAATTCGGGTTAAGGCTTATTAATTGTTATTACAATAGTTCATGTGTTTGTCAGGAGTTTTTAATTCTATTTAGAGACTCGTATGTCTGTTTGGGGGTAAAGTGAGATATAAAGAACCTCCAGTTTTAGAGAACTATTATTTTTTTTGAAAGACATCATTTATTTAATTTTTATGCATGATTTTAATTATTTTTTTTTGAGAAATCCGAGGGTTAGTTTGAATGAAATGCATTTGAATAAGGAGGAACTTTACAAAGATTCTTTTAGTTTACCCAACTCATTTGGAACTGATATAGTTGATTGATTGAATATAAAACCAAAAGGACATGTATGTTTTTCTGTCAGTCATAACTTATAAGACTCGTAGCTTTAATATAGATCAACAATCATACTCATCTATGATATACATTTGTTATGTAGTTGGTTCTCCCTCTTTCATCCTTCTTATGTTCATCAAAGTTCGAACATTCTCCCATTGTTTATGTTTGATATTAGAGATTTGATTGTTCAAATATGAATTTGTGCAGAGGTCAGTCAGATGTCCAGTCGCTTGACATCAGAATCCCGCATTTATGCTGATAAAGCAAGAGATTTAAACCGTCAGGTTAGTGTCATGGAAATTTTGAGATGATACGATCATATTCTTGGCCAAAAATGTACTTTTATCCTTTAAAAGTGTACTTTCTACTTTGCATTAGTTGGAATGAAAAATGGTGATGTAAGAGGATTTAAAGGAACATGAAACTTGGTATTTGTTCTTTACTTTCTGATGTGCACACAGCTGCATATGATGTAGGATGTCACTGTAGAAGATTATGGGGCTCGATATGTCCAAGTTTATTGTGGATGAAAATAGACTAATGTTCAACGGAGTTTTTGGAGGCCTGTTGATAGCATGTGCATTGATTCTTATCACATGCTATTAAGAAATAGAATAGAGAAATGTTTAACCATGATTATCACCAGCAAGGACTTGTGTTTCCTGCCATTGCTCTTTGAATCTTGCACTTAGTTTGGTCCTCATTTGTGCTTTGACTAGGACATACAACAGAAAATGGCAACGAAACCTTGACCATGTCTAGTTCTAGTTTTAGGTCCCATTTCATTTTCTTAAGATTCAATTTGAATCCTAAACAATTATGACGGTTTGTTTTCTCAACTTTTGAATATTTAAAACATGTAAAAGGTCAGCTCAGTGCACAAAGCATCCCGCGTTCAAATAGTGTCCAGGGAAGGGCTGCACCCCATGGGGTGTGATGTAGAGTGTAGACTGTCTACCCTAATGCAAACATCAGTGTCTGCTTTCATGGCTGAATATGTCTTTCTTTAATAAATTAATAATATAAAATTCAGATAAAATATTAACGAGTAATACTATAACGATAAATATTTTTAAAAAATAACATGGTGAATGGTGGTGGTGCTTGTGGGTGCCGACTGGAGTGGTAGTTGGTGGTGGTGATTCTGGGCAGTAGCTAGTGAATAGTAATAATGGTGGCTGATAGTATTGGTTAACGGTGGTGGTAGTTGTTGGTGGCATTGATAATTGAGGCGTAGAATAGTGATAGCTAATGTTAGCGGTGGCTGATAGTGGTGATTGTCGGTAGTAATTGGTGGTTGTGGTAGTTGATAATGAATAAATCGTAATGATATTAAGACTTAGTTATATATTTTACTCATTTAGATCTATTCAGACCTGTAACTAGTGAAAACAAGAATAACACATCTAAAAAATAAATGCACTTAATGACTAAATGTGCATATTAAATCCTACTATCATAGGATATGGTGAAGTGGATGGGGCTGCTCCTTCCTTCAGGTCTCGGGTCCGAGCCCTGGGTAGGGAGTGCAAAATTTTGAATTTTAAATCCTTGCACTAGCTTCGACATGGTATCACATGTGGATGGTCTTGCCTCCTGTATTAGTCAATATGCTTCTTTTGTTTACTTATTTGTAATCACTGTTAAAATATTTTGACTCATATGTTCATAACTTTAGGCTCTGATTCGGAAATGGGCACCCGTTGCTATTGTCATTGGAGTTGTTATTCTCCTCTTCTGGGTGAAAAATAAGATTTGGTGATGCGACTATACGCTATACCATATGCAGCTTAGAGAAGTGTTGTTACTCTTTGATACTTACTGATTTTGCAACATCAAACTGTGTAGCAACCGATAGACCACTTAACATTTCAAGGTGGCTACCGTGTTGTGCGCGCAATGAAGAGAGTTTTTTGGCAGATGAGACACTCAAGCTATGAGTTTGATAAATGTAAGACAGATGAGCCATGTTGGTAAAACATTGACAAAATGATATTTAATCTTAATCATCTCAGCATATTTTGTCTTGCTAAACTTTAAAATTTGAAGTGCAACCTATATTGTAGTGTTGAGTTGATCAGTTGCAACTTTTGATATATGCAGTGTTGATGTTTAGTATCTTATTTCTTCTTCTCCACTTATGCATATGCTGATGAAGTTCTGCTGTTTATACATAAGGCTTAATTGTAATCAAGTCAAAAGCAAGACATACCGAGTATTGTGCAACGATTCATACCTTCTAAATCCAAAAAACCATAAAATCGAACTGAAAAATCGAACGCTCACCCGACTACCTGTATTTTGCAGCATTCATTTTGACAAAACACCATTAGGCTGGTCAAAGTTACAAAAATAGTTCCTCATTTGTGTTGAACTCCCTTTCTAAAATACTGGTGAACTTTACTATTTTTGTAACTTTGACCAGCCTAATGGTGTTTTGTCAAAATGAAATATTAGGTAATACTTATGAGCAAGAGTTCTCATGAGAAGGAAATAAGTAGAGGACATTTTAGAAAATTTAGTACTTGCATATAAAAGAGTGAATAGAAAATGAAATATTTAGTGATTAATCCATAATATTAGAAAGAAAAAAGAATAAAAGGGAAATAAATCTCACTTAAATCAAAGCAGAGGAAGTACTGCTCATCTTAAAACAAATCTTAATATTATGAATCTAGTAACTTTTCTGACTTTCGATTCCTAAATAAAGCAAAATTTCCATCAACTCGAATTTCAATAGACTACAAATATAAATACACAAAAATTTACACAAGCCTGTCAAGTAATTAAGCCTCTTCTGGTCTTCATCTTAAACAAATCAAGAAGTTCACTCCTCTTCAAGCTCCATTTTGTGTATTGTATATTCTCTCTCAAACAACAAAAATTCCTGCATGAAATGTGAGATTCAACTTTAGTAGCAGTACCTAATTATTTGCATAGCAGGAATTAACTGAATAACAATATAACAAATATATTAAGCCACAATTTCATCATCACGGATCCAACTACCCAATCGTCTTAACAAATGGGTGTATACTCCAATCTACACTAGCAAGTAACGGTGTAAACCTTAAAACATCCTGCTCATGACAAACAGGGGGTATATGTCGGCTATAACAGTAGCTAGATATAACTGTCATTAAGCACTAAGAATGTGGCCAGATGGTAAATGAAGTCGGAGCTGTGGGGAGGATGAAGGAAATCAATCACGGCAACATAACTTGGTCAACAGCATCAAAAGGATAGGAATAATAACTACTTGGGGCTTAAATAAAGATTGGAGAAACGATAGAAAATATTAGTAGTTGTGGAAGAGTTTGTGAGTGATGCATGAGAGCTGATGCAACTTTGGCAAACATAACAGTCATCTTAGTTGAGAGGAAAGCTCTATTATCTCTTTTCCACTGCATAAAGGGTAGAAGCCCGACAGTTAGCTTACCTGCAACTGATTCTGACTGAAGAGACGAAGAAATCCAATTTCAGGATCTGTGACAAGGTTGATCAACTCATCATGGTTATTAGGTGCATTACCAGACTCCACGAGTGAGACAGAAACCTACAAAATAGCTCAACAGATCAGAACTGGGAGAACAAACAGACACGTCCTTGTAGCTTTTGCTCTATTCAAACATTCAGAATTGCCAAATGAAATTTGATTGAAAAGTTGTGGTTAGCATTTGATTTAGATAATAGCGCGCACACAATATTATCAATAGTTAGAAATTATTAGTTCCCATAGAAAGCTCACCTGCATACACCGCAGAATGACTTCAGGGATGCAACATCTACGACAAAGACCATGCACTATATAGGTTGCAGGGCCTTCAATAGAACCATTACTGTCAGAATACCAAGCATCTAATCGAGATATCTCCATTGTAACTCCAGCTTGAAAGCGAACAAGCTCCCCTTTAACAAGAAACAACATAATTTAAGAAGATGAAGGGGTAATATATAAAAGAGAAAGGGAAAGGGAAAAAAAAGCAACGAGCTTCATCAGAATTCCCGTTTACAAATCATGCCAACTAGTGTATTCTCATGCAAATGAGCCGTGGAAGAAGTTAGTACTAGCTAAGTAAAAAGAACTGCCTCCAAGTGATTCTATGGTCCAAAAGGTCAAGAACGGATTAAGATCTGCATAATGAGATTGACTTCAAATGGTAAAAGATCTGATGATGTGTTTTGGACTTATGGTGAACTTAGAACTGTAGAACAGGGATTAAAACTACAAAAGTCAAACGATCAAAGGTTTTGACAGTAGCAGATAGTCATACAACACCAACACCATGTCAATCAAGAGATTTTATATCACTTGAGTTTCAACGAACCTCATTGGATTCATTGGTACTAATATACAGGTAAAGATTCTTTCCCAAAAGTCGGGATCATTGTCTTGATCCATATATGCTATGAGGAAAAAACACTAAGAGGATACTAATTAATGATAGTAGAGTTCATAAAGCAACTATAGATAGGGAATAGAGAAGCCTGTTCAACCAAATGAAATACAGATGTTATAACTTTCTTTATGTGCAATATACGACCCACAAACTATAAACTGAAACTAAAGTAATACCTAGACATTAGCAGAATAACTATTTGAATCAATTCATTGAGCACAATCTATATACTGAAAATATAGTACCTAGACACTAGCAGAATAACTATTTGAATCAATTCATAGACTCATTCCCAAGAAGTCAACAGTACCACAAGAGAAACAATGCCACTCCGTTTTAGTTTCTATGACCTTACTGTCTTTCCACAGGGAGCAAGAGCAGCAATATTGACTGATCATACTTTAGCTTAGCAGAGTTTTGCCAACATAATAGTCAGATGGTGTGACAAGATTTGATGAGGTTGATTCGAATTCAAAACGTCACTGGGTTCATTAAAAATGTTTTTTTAGAAAATTAGATTTTCCTTAACAAAATCATTATCCAGTATTTGGTAACCATAAACCGTGGAAAATATCTCTCTGAAAATAATTTTTTACAAGGTAAATATATTTTCCACCAAGTGGTAAAATGAACGAATCACACATGCACAAAAGTCATTTTCTATACAGTATCCCAACTCTTAATCCATAACAGCAGTTCTAATCAACACGACATTGTAGTCAACTGGAATTTGCACTCTTAGTCTTCCATTTGCACCCACTCCAATGTGGTGGAATTTGTTGTTCAAGTAAATATGTCTATTTTTTGAGATATATTAAAACAGTACATAGATCAAACAAAATGTGGTCTAGGAAGCATTCAGTAAGCACCGGTGAAATGAGAGTGTTAACACAGAGATAAAAAGGATAGAAAAGAAAACACGTAACATTGGAGGATAGAAAAGAACAAAGAAGATGGAAGACCAGAAAACAAATTGAGAACTACAAATGAAGATAAGGCTAAAGCAATTTAATATCAAGGCTTAAAATAAACAACCCGAAACTAATGACACTAACTAGTGGCAAAACGGTAGAAAAAGATGAAATGCAAAAGAATGACACATAACTAGTGATATTTGAAAGCACACAACGATTTGCAGCTAAAGATGAATGTGGTCCAGAAGGAGCTCCGAGAAGACAATCTTATCAACGGGAGGCTTTGCCAAACTGGGAGAAGGCTATTCTTAAAACAAGTTCATCAACTAGAGAATTTCATACCTTTAAAACCAGCAGCAAGCACTGCAGCAAGAATACCACCATCATGGAACTTATGTGGCCCAAGCCCATCATTTCCTGTTGCTAAGCAGCGCAATACAACCTCAACACAATAGTTGTCTCTGGACGATATAGAGACATTCACCTGCACGAACATTAACACAATGCCAATCACCAATATTATTATGTTTGCGTTGAAGGTCAAAGTCTTCCTAAAGCATAACCTATTGCTTGAGTCCGGTTTAATTTGTTGTTGATTTTAATATTTTGTTTTAACAGAAAAGCCTAATAGGTTGTTTGGATTGGCTTAATTTTAAGTGATTTTGAGCCAAAATAGCTTTTAAGCACTTTTGGAGTCTCTGGGTAAATGCTTTAAGTGCTTATAAGCAATTGGTTTAAGCTAAAATGATAAAAATAAGCCAAAAGGTATAACAAGGCTAGAAACTCACTACAGAGGATATGTGCCCTAGCCTCTATAGCTGAATGAGTGTGTGTACTGTCTATTACCCTTATTTAAGTTAACCTGCCTAAATATCAGTGTATGGACTATGATGTTCTATATAAATCGTTACACCAATAGGCCATAACCCAGACAGATGTATTCATGTTTAAGTACATTTGCTAGCTAGCATGTCCATTCTGACATCTCCCAACACCCCTTTTTGGCACTGATATCTTGGGTGAGATTCCATTTTACCATTTCTAAAGCTCACTAAAACTTGTTTACTTTTGATAGGTATCTTGATTAATGGAAAATTAAACCAACATGGTCGAAGACTCCAATTATAAGTAAAAGTTAAAAAACAACAAGAAAGAAAGGAGACTCATGTATAAGACATGTCCTCACTGGAAAAATTAGCATACCATTATTTGGCGATTTAATACTTCTTCCTCACTGACAGAAGAGTAAAGCGCGCTCATTAACGTTGTGCATAAGGTGGCATCGGGAGCCATACAATCACCAGCTGATGAACAAAGCATCGCAGTCGCATGCAACTCCAGGAAAACAGGTTCATCACTTTCCAATACGCGATCTTCAGTTGGAACTAACCATGGATTTTCTTGCCCTAAGATACACATTCAGCACATTAACTTTGTGGGAGCCCAACAATTCAACTGTAAAAGGCATACACTTGAGAAGAAATTGAGAGCCAACGTGCCGGTTAAACGAAGAAAAAATGAGAGACTTTGCAAGGGGTAGGCAAATCATTATGAGAAAGCAATACATCTTTTAAGACTAGATATCTTCTGAACAATTCTTTCCATATAGGTTTCGTTCACTCACGTTGTAGAAGCGAGAGTGATGTATCAAGTGTTTCTCTAGCTGCTATAACTTCCTTCTGCTTCTCCTCATCTGAGAGTTCAACTGGTGAAATTTCTGCATTCTCTAGCTCAACCTTTAGCCAGTTGCGATAAGTTGCATCACATGAATAGAACTCACTCTGATTCGGCAAAAAGAAATATTACGAGTAAATCATACAAGATAGAAGAAATAGCAAGCAAATTAAAGGCATCTCGAGATCTTCTGTAAAATTCCCAAAAGCATACCCAGTCCTGGAACTCCTTTAGATTCTCCGAGAACTCATGACTCTCAATGGAAACAAGCTCATCTGAGAGTTGTTTCAATGGCTCAGCCAGTAAACTGAGCAAAGTATGAGCGCCGATCGGCATTGCTGGAACCCTCCACATTGAAATAAGAGCAAATTCCCTGAACAGCACATTGCTGTAGAAGTAGTTGAAAGTGAATCCCAATTATATGTTGGGGAAAAACAGTGAGCAAAAGTACTTAGGCATCAAAAAGATTAACAAACATCGGTGGAGGGGAGACGCAACAGCACACAAAAAAATTGAGTTTGGGCATGTTGGCAAAGATTGAAAACTGTAAAGAAGAGTATAATGGAGAATTTAAAATAAGAACTCCTGCTAGTTTACTGATTTTAAAAAAAGTACTCCCGCTGATACGTATCGTATACACACTCAATACAGTTAAGGATCAGAACACGTTCAACCAAACGAGTTGCTTCCTATTTGTAGATGGGAATGTACTGTCGGGGTTTCTCTCCCTTAATTCTTTTTTTCTAGGGGGGGTCTACAAAATTACCTTACCCATCAACTACATGTATGAATCAACATTCACCATTTTATCGTTCATGAGATAACCAATTACAGAGTGGAGGGCATAATCATTTGAGTCGCCTCAAGGAATAATAAATTAAGAAAAAAAATAGGAAAGACAACTGACCTGTGCATCAATGCCCGGAAAAGAAGTTTCATACTGACAGACGTAGAATTATTGATTGTTGAAGGAGGTGTAAAACAAAGCCACTGAATTACCATAGCTTTCTGAAGGCTCTGCAATCGATGCTGCTCTGCAACATCAGTTTCACTATCATATTTCCCAACTCTGATTTCACGAGACCTTGAAAGAACCCTGTTTAAAATAATTATAATTTAACGCCAAGTCCTTCTACAGAATTCTATTTTGCATGACTTGCGAAATGTGTGAAGAATATAGGGACCTTTCAATAATCTCCTCAAAACTGCCCTTCGAATCATCTTCTGGAGCGAATGGCAAGTATTCAATAGCAGAAAGGAATATCTTATATCTGACATGAACACTGTCAACAATGGAAAAGCGACAATGGAATCAGACAACAACTTAAGCCATTACAAATAGTTTAAACAAAAACCTCTGCAAAAGTTCCCTTGTAATGAACAAGCAGAATGAACTGTTCCTGAGTCATGAAAAAAGAGCTTCTCCCACAGTACAAGGGTTTGGAGTTTGGACAACAAAAAATCATTATGGTTTGTTTATAACTTTTTGCCCTATTATTTTTGGGCAAGTTCTTATTTATGATGTGCAACAAAAAGCCATTATTGTTTGTTATTGCCATAATGCTTGCTTTTCCAAAAAGAAAAAATTAAAGAGAAAAAAGGTCAGATTATATAGGTAAATACCTGCTTTTTTTTTTTTGACAAAGGTAACAAATATAGGTAAATACCTGCTATTCAGCCTTAACTCCATCATATGCACAAACAGATCAATACAACGATGACGAGCTAACTGAGAAGCATAAATCCCAACCAACTCTTCATGTTGCTTTGTAAATAGAAACATAGTATACCTGCAATTGCAGTTCAGACTTCAGAAATAGATAATATAGTGCTAAAAAAATCACAAACACAGGACATAAGAAAATAACACTAAAAATAGTGCAGTACTACTTTGATTTCTTACAAAAATGGAGCAGATATACTTGACACAATGAAGCATACTCTGCTTGTATAAAGGAGCATTTTACCTTTTTCTTAATGAAATGATTCCTCACTAAATCAAAACATATGTTGGATTGTCAGTTCTCTGTGGTTCGATAATCTCACTACATAAGGAAGGGAGACCCTAAATGTACCCTTACCAGACTCGTGGCTCAAAAGTTTATTTCATTGCCAACCCCACCCATAAAAGTGATCTGACCACTAAAGTCTATCACAAGCCACAACCAAACAACACTATGAAAAAGATTCTAGTCCTCCACCCTCTTCCGTTGTGTTAATACTTTTCTGCAACCACTTCCGTCTATATAAAGTGTGCACCTCCACTCCAAATCAACATAACTACTTCTGCAGCAAAAACTTTGTCGAAAACTCTGAAGACTTCCACTACTAGCCACGCCACTTCCCCAACTCAGTAGGTGTAAACTTTTTGATATTATGTCAAAAAGATTAAGAACGATGATTAAGAACATTGAAGTTGACTCTATTTTGCCTTCTCGGTATTAAAGTTGATTCTCACAGTTCTTGAAAATCCATAATTCAGATGAATCTCTAATTCTGTTTGTTCTGTGATCCATTGGAACCAGTTGAAAAATACATTCATCAAGGCACTAGGGGAACAAAGATGAAGTATAATTGAAGTGACCTTGTTATGTATGGTCTATGAATTCTAACTTGATTGAAAGTGTAAGAATGCTTCAAGGTTCATCGCATACAAATCGGTCGAACAATATTTTGCAATTAGTACTAACTTAAGTAAGGCAAACTAGGCAGCTACATAATTCAGAAAGACATCACAGAATCAATTGAACTACAGACAGACATTGTAAATAAAGCAGCATATAGCATTTATACAAACTGGTTGATAGGCGTTACCATACATTTCCAAGCATTGAGTTTTTCTCTTAAACTCATAATTCATGCACCACGAATCAAATAAAATAGCTAAAGAAAACTTTAACTGATTTTCCACCAAAACTACATAAGATGCTATAGGTAGTGAATTATGGACATGCTGTCCAAACTGTCATTTTAAAGAAACACATGAGAAAAGATGAAAAGAACATGATTATTGATTCCCTATATACCTTCTACATTTATCAATACCACCAAAAAAAGAATATGCAACAGAGTACTTACATGTGAAGAATGAGGTCACCAACCGTCAGTAATTTCTCTCTAAAATCATCCTTCATTTGATCTTCGAGTAAGTATCGGAGCACAAGCACTAAGTGTGCACCAAAGCGCATCATTTGTGGGTCACCATGAGGTCTAAGCGTAAAAAAATGCACAGTCAGCATAAATCACATCCAACATAAACTTTGTTTCCAAGAATACAAGTATGCATGCATATTGTGATAGTCTATTACTAAACACATGTATAGATAAATCACCCATGTACTTCTAAGTTTTAATTATCAAGGAAACAGAATATTTTGTAAGATCCAGGAGCCAAAAACAACAAAAGTACTTCTGGAAGCCTAACCCCTTGGACAATTGACATCAGGCAATATAACATGCTAAATTCAATATAGAGGGGAGGCTCAGTATGTGAAGTGTCTGCTAAAAGATTTTATGAGCTGGTCACACAAAATTCAATAGAGTGCTAGAATAGGTAGAGGTCCTGCTTTATATCTCACTACTACTCCCTCCATCCCATATTAGATGGGCAACTTACTAAAATATTTGTCCGATATTACTTGATCACTTATTAAATCAAGATAGAATTAATTAAAAAAAATCCCATTTTACCCCTACAATTAATATGGCCTTTGAAAGTTTAAACAAATTTTGAAGACCCGAGAATTTCTTTTTTTCAAGAGGCTAATTTATATGATAAAAGGGCAAAATAGTAAAGTTGATCAATCTATTAATGATTTCTTAATCACCGTATAAAATAGAAAGTGCCCATATAATATGGGATAGAGGGAGTACCATTTTAGAAAAGAAACTTCACGTGTTGGACAAGAAAAAGAATGAAACTGAAACGTGTAGAGGCGTGTTAAGAAGTAATTAAACAATAACCATGTATTGTTTCTAGCAACTTCAACTTTTTGATGAGGTGGTCTTAAAATTCAATAGTGTTAAAATACTGTCAAGATTCTCAAAGATACTCTGAAGAAGCTTTACAAAGACAATAAGAATTGAAAACAACTGCAGAATAACCAAAACTTGGTGTGTATAAGCAACAACAAAACTTAGCTCATGTACAATGAAATGTGAAAGATTTACTTACTTGAAGAAGGCTTCATCATCTTCAGAAGGTGATATCCAAGACCATATGATGTCCAGCAAACTTGGTATGTCTCCTAACATAAGGTTCATCTGTTCAAAACTTTTGGTTAAAGCTGCAGAACAGATCAGTGCCACTAGAATACTTGGGAAATGAAACCATACTTAGCTAATATACACTAACTTCTTCGTGAGGAAGATGTATTACTCCCTCCATTTAAAAAGAATAACCTACTTTCCTTTTTAGTCTATTTCAAAAAAAATGACCCCTTTCTTTTTTTGACAACATTTTGAATTCAGCTCCTTTCACGTGGCATGTTTAAGGCCACAAGATTAAAGGGCATTTTGGTACATAAAGCCTTCTTTATTTTTAAACTCCGTGTCAAGTCAAACTAGGTCATTCTTTTTTAAATGGATAGAGTAACTTAGAATGACACCAAGGCAAAAGTTAGGATACACTGTACCCAAAGTTATTACCCGCCCAAGCTGCTATATACACAGAACTGTTAGGGCAAAGAAAATGGAAGGAACTAGGCTTTTCTAAGACTGATACAAGACCAAGTGTGAAGTCCTAAAATACTAGATTATGTGGTGCACAGAGATATGGGTTGATCTGCCACAACAATACATTCAATGCGTATGCCGTTACCTTCTAAAAAAAAAAAAAAAATCAATGCGTACGCGTGGTAAATTTGTGACAGGAATAACATCAAGAAATATGCCATCAGAAATTACTTAAATCATAAGACAAGACGGACCAACTTTCACAGGCAGTGTTCCTTTAAAATTCAACTCAGCAGACTGTATAACAGCTCAACATCACATAGTATTTACAATTTGTAGCACACTGACGATAAATCCTTTTAATGTGCTACACTGCCTTTCTCATCAAGTGTACATAGTGAAGACTTGTATTTAACATAAACTACGCTTCTGGAATTAAGTTATTTGTTGCAAATGATCGTGTGTATAGACTTGCACAAGTACATTTGCTGGTAAGATGTATCTTGTCATCAAAAAGGGGGGATACTAAATTTTCCAATTTCCAATAGATCAGAGGGACTAAATAGAGGTAAAACATATTACTCTTCTAAAGAAAAAGTAAAATGGTTAATAAATGAAATGAAACGACTCTACACCTCAATTTGTCTCTGCTGCTCCTTGCACGATCGAGCAACAACTTCATGCACCGTATCGCTAGATTACAAAGAATTTTTACAGTTTTCAGATATGACACAGCAAAGAAAAATATGGAGCAAAATCTGGATTGCATAGTTACCTTGAATGGAGTTTCTGAAGAACAGCAGAAAGGTGCCGAGGTTGCTGATTCACAACTTGAAGTGGCCAACTATCTGGCCCAACAGCTGGCTGAGAAGAGCCATCTGCAAAATCTGGATTCATTGCTTCTTCAAAATTCTTGAAGTGGTCACTTCCACCGGGTTGCAGGCGGGCCAATTCCAGATCAACCTGAAAATCAAGCCATGATTTTGCCATGGCCCAGCAAGCAGACTGGAAGAAGAAAATATTGATTTCAGTATCAAGAGCAACGCTACAAATCAAAGAAGAAGCAGAAGGAAAAACAGAGGAGAAGTGGAAACCAAAGCTCCTTATGAAAAATGCAAGCAAATGGTTGAAAATAAGTTCATCCTCCACACAGAAAGGATGAACCTAAATGCAGCAAGGCAATTTGTGATGAAAGAACAAAAACAGTCTATGCTGAAATAGTGCTGTCAACACAATCAAACCAGGCATTTCAGTTAAGAAAATGTGCATTCAGATGCAAAAACACAGTTCAGCTTTTTAATTCAAATTCAGTGAGTAGTTCTCTAACACTAAATATCTAATTTCTTAGTTCTAAACAAATAGCATATTCATCCGTAATATTTTATCAACAAATGTTTTGTCCATTAGTTACTATTGTCGTTCCCTTAAGACAGAGATCATGAGCACTGAAACGCATGTTGTAATGCCTTGGTCTTGCACCAAAACGTTGTATAACTATGGTAAAGAACACTCTACTGCACCTAACGTGAGGGCTCAAGTACGCATCAAGAGAGTTGTTGTATAACTACAGTGAAGTGCACTGCACCGTACCTAACTTGAGGACTCAAGTGCGCATCAAGAGTGTCTTGCCTTTAACAACAGTTGATAGAGGAGTATAATGCAAAGTTGACCAATGGACTATGGAATGGAAATGTGTATCATGTGGTTGAAGAAACTGTTTAAAGAATTGAAACTCGGAAATTTGATAAGATCAAGTAAATTTGTGCAACCAACTAGTCAACTACCATTGCATATTGCTTCTAACTCAAACGCCTGATAGGAATTAAGCAAGTTGAGGCTGATCATGATCTTTTCTTTTATCAAGTAGAAGATTTCTTGATAATAACAAGGCATTATGGCAGTATACAAGAGGTATACCAGAAAAAGGAGAGACCTACAAAATATGGTTCTCCCCAAAAGACACCCAATCCTCTATACAAACAGGAACTACATGGTTGCACCAAAAGTAATAAGGGAATAGAGACTACTTCTCAATTGAGCAAAGCTCATCTCCACCGTTCAAAAGCTCTACTATTCTCTCTTTCCAAATGACCAACAAAAAAACAAGAGTTACATTCCAAGTCTTGTGCCTTTTTTCTCCTAGCTCCACTCTTCCGGCTGAACAACTCCTCCACGGAATTTGGCATAACCCAAGGAACACCAAACCATCTAATCATATCCCACCATGACCTCATGGCTAGTTTGCAATGCACGTCCTCGCCTATCTCCTTACATAGGAAACACCAGCTTATGCAAACAACCTTTCTTTTCCTAAGATTCTTCATCGTCACTAGCACCCCCTAGTCGCCAACCACCTGAAGAAGCACACCTTACACCTTAGGTATTCAGACCGAATCATAACGGAACTATCATCTGCCCTAAACAGGAGCTTCTCATAGAAAGACTTGACAGAGAACACTCTGTTATTTCCCAACTCCCAACTCCAAACTCAGAGCATCGGGTCTGATTATGACCTTAATCATAAGAAGATACATTCTAGACGCATTTCCAATAGTAATTCATTAGCTAGCAGATACGTCAACTAAAGCTTGCAGACTGCTTCTAAATCAACTCTATAATTGATTATCACTTTTATTCATAAAAAGATATACATTCTAGAATCTAGACGTATCTATATTAGTTTTGTGGTTCAATTCATTAGCTAGTAGATATGTTCACAACAGCAGTCCAAGGATTAAGTACACGTGAAGCAATAATCTTTAATCTACAATTTAGAAGTGTAAGTATGTGCTCAGGTTTAAAGATAAAAATGGGCCAGGCCGAAATGATGGGGACCAAGACCATACTTTTATATATTTCTTAAGGACATATGTACTCCATTTTACACTTTTGCATCTTTGTTTATCAAATAATTATTTTATAAATTCCAGAAAATAGTCTAGTGTACAAAACAATTTCTTTGTCACTTCTATTTTCAAAAAAATTTACTTCAGTGAATAAAATTTCGAGGAACAAAATGAATAAGGTTATTTGAGGAATAAATTCATTTAATAAAAATTAAAAAGAAAAGTGAGGACCGTCCATCTAGATAACCCGTGATTAGGCCCCTCCCTGGGGTTAGGGTCTAGTTTCCGGATGAAGCCTCTTCATTTTAAAGTTTTAATTGGAACCTGGACAGTGGGCCAGTTTCTTAGGGGCGTCTAGACCCATACCCTTTTCATGTATATCTAGTCTTTTCTTTCTCTTTTTTTCTTTTTTGCTCATTTGTATATCTAGAGTCACTATATGTATTTAGGTTCATTGTATAGAACATACAAATGAACAGGCAATAATTAGGAGTCCTGATAATTAGAGAATTGCATCAAAGAAATTGAATAATCTGATAACATATTGGAGTCCCTCCTGTCCCAATCTCAGTGTCCCCTTCTAGAAGGAAGTTTTCAGTTATGACAGTTATAATCAGAATCTGTACAATATCTATAAGACTGGTGAAGTTTCTAGACGAGACCTAATAAACATTCAGCAAAATTTTCAATCCAACGGCTACCAAACACTTGTAGTATCATGGAGATTAAAACACAGAAAACCGCATTAAGGAATGCAGGAATCTTATACCTCCCAATCCATACATGTTGGAAGAATACGTTTTAGATTACTGCACTGGGCTGCATATACTGCTGCTTCATACTTCCCACCATCTTGATCTGCAATTCTCTTCAATATAGTAGAGAAAAAAGGTTCCATCAGTTCAACTGAAACCAACCCCGGCAACACAATCATAGATGGAGAACTCTGTAGCATAATATGACCCCAGAAAGGTATAACAGAGACAGACATCCATAAACCCAACATCTCTTGCATATAATATGAATAAACAATTATTTTTGGACGAAACAGAAGCTAGAAATGGTATAGGAAATCTCATCACTTGAATTCTTATTTCCTACCTCGGAAGCACAATAGCAAGCCCATTTCCAGAGACGCCATTGATGACCAATTCCACTTTCCAGCTCAATGGCCTGTAACGTTCTGTTCTTGCCGTTTCTCACTAGGGCTTCCATGGAAGGAAACTGATCAAACCCTCCGAATGGAGATAGTGTTGCAGCTCTCCATGACTGTCAAGTTAATGCTTTTATCAGATAAATATAGTGTCATACTTACCCAAAAAGATTGGCATACCTGTCCAGCTGACCGGCAGAGGCTACATGCTTCTTCCAATCTCCCTGCCCTTAACAGAGTCCAGACATCCTCCAGAAGAGATTCATCTTGTTTCTATAGGTACAAGTAACATACACCATCGGTCGATAAGATATCTAGGCATCATGAAATCCAACAATATAAACTATAAACTCCCTCTAACAGTAGCTACAAAGATCATGGTTTTTCCATTTCTTTCCTACTACCCCCACACACACACACACACACACACACACAACGCGCGCGCCCCCTTCTTCACATGATTAATTTATAAAGCACGCAGGGAAACCAGAGATGCATCATAAATGATACATAAATTGAAAAGGACCACCATGAATGTAGATAGGCACAACGAGGGTGGACGAAGACATGAGATTCCCAGGAGAAAGCTGAAGCGTGGTGGTTTATGCGATATCTAAGCCTACGCCTACAGTTCAAGGGATGATACAAGATCTTCTAATAATTCTACATCTAGATTCTAGAGATAGTTTTTCTGTCAAAAAGAAAAATCCAATAAATTCTAACGATCCACAAAATTCATCAATGATCCCAGAAAGAGATCAGATATGGAGACATATGCAGATAATTAAGTCAATCTATTTGCAAGAGAATACTTTGTCATCATGTAACTGCTGAGCATGTTCACGCGTAGGCGCATCAAAGTCCAAGTGATTTATTGTCTTTGGATTTGAAACACCTTTCTTCAGGAACCGTTGAGTGTGATGCCAAACTCCGGAGCTGGGGAGATAGGTGCCAACGTGAGAGCCTCGTACCTGCAAATGTGATTGAGTACAGCATAATCAGAAACAAACACCACTACAAGATTTCATGAAAAAAGAGAAAATATATCTCCTATAGCAAATAGAAACGGCAGTGCAGATATGAGCATTGAGCAGTCTTTCCCCATTCATTTTTGGTATTTATGCTAGAGAAATAAAGGGAAGCGTTGGAGCAACAGTAAAGTGTCTTTGTGTGACCTATAAGCCACGGGTTCGAGCCGTGGAAGCTGCCACTAATGCTTTCATCAGGGTAGATTGTCTACATCACCCCCCTTGGGGTGCGGCCCTTCCCCGACCTTGTTAACACGGGATGCTTCGTGCACTGGGTTGCCTTTTGTGTTTGATAATTAAACAAACAAATAAACCATCAAAGTCATGTCTCTCACACAGTATGATTTTTGTGCAAACAAGTGAGGGAAGAAAAGGAGAAAAAGATGACATCCGTTAGTTCCAGAAGAGAATGTAGCAAGAGAAAAAATAAGAACTTGAAACTTATGCTGCAATTAGAAAATATCCCAACAGATAAATCTAAGTAGAAAATTGATGTAACATCAAAGCTCTTATCCCAATTACAAAAATCTAGGAACAAAGGCCTTTTTTTATCTATCCGGCTGTCAGTTTTTTTTCTTTTCTTTTTTTTTGACTTCTTTATTTCATGGATCCCTCATACCGTCTTACCATACCTTTCTGAAAAGCTTTCATGCTCCATTCATCAAAAAAAAAAAAGATTTCATAACCCAATAATCAAATCCAAAAACTATTTTGGTTTTGGATATGCCATAAGAACAAAAGTATAATCAGTGTGTACAAACAGTGCAAAATAATGAGTATCAGAAAGAGAACAAACAGAGCATATACCAATGCAGCCACAAAAGTATAATCAGGGTGTACAAACAGATCAAAATAACGAAAATAATGAGTATCAGAAAGAGAGAAAATGCCAATGCAGCTGCAGAACAGTAATCATTGAAGATAGTACCAATCATCTTCCTTAGACAAAGTAACTTAGTATATTTTTGTTTACTCTTCACATTCCTTCATCACAGTGACAAACCTTACACTTGAGCTTTTTTAATGGTTTCCTCTGTGAAGTTCACTACGAAGAAAATCCCCATTTCTCACCATAATTCAAAAATAATGCAGGTTAACAACCAAGCCACCTTGGATTGACTCAATTAACGCTTTACTTAAAAAGAATTTCACCAGATCAGGGACAAAGTTGAGAAAAGTACAAGACCTAACAAGCCAAGGACCAAGACAAAGAAGCATAATTCTGTTGATTTTATTAGGCTTTCTGCGAATTTAGTGCAGGTCTTTACTACTAAACTATTGTCAAATAAATTTGAGCTGAAACAATCACTGTAGAAACTCTCTCCTCCCTCAAGAACAGTTTTCAAAACTTCAATACATCCTAGACATTCTATCAATTTGGAATTAAGAAGTAGATGATTGATATATCTATTGCATCCCAGACAAAGCTCAAACAGAATATCTGTTAAAAAAAAAAAAAAAAAAAAAAAAGTTCATAAATAAAGGAAGATGAAACTTCTATTAGCCTGTTTAGTCCCACAACGGTCAAGTCTATGAGCCGTTATCTCCCTAAATGATCTTTGACTATATGATCTCAAATAATCCTCACCTGATGAGCTATAATTTTTGGGGTTGCAAATATGTTTAGTTGGTCCAACTTGTATCCTCCTCTTAATGCGGAACAACCTCAGGACTTATTAACTCACTAATTCTCGCTTAGATAGTTAGTATAGTAAGCCACAGATTTTTCGTAAACTCAAATGCCATATCTTGTAATTCTTGCATCTTCTTGATGATGTTATTAATACCACTTACTTTATCAAAAAACCATCCAAGGAGCAGGTATTGAGATGCACAAAAACAGATGTCATAAATATTTCTCATTAACTCAGACATGTAAGACTGCAAAAGGAAATGGAAACATCCCGGTTCTTTGAAGGAATAGAAACGGACGGATAGGGAAGACCACCAAAACTGCAAGAACTGCAAAAAAAAAAGTGCTAAAACCAAGTTAAAATTTGTCATTCACCAACTCATTACCTTTCTATCCAAATCAAGGGCTTTGGAAGCTAATCCTTCAAGCCACTGCACAATGCGGAGGCACAGTTGTGCAGTATGATTCTTCACCACAAACTGGCAAGCTTCTAAGTGTGAAGTAGTTGGTAACTGTATAGAACATCATATGATACAGAAATGTTAAACAGAAAGGAAACAAAACACACTAAAACAGCAATACTCTAGTTTGTTAACAACTAAAGATACATCACCATGATTAGGTCTTCGGGAAGTTCTTCATTTCCTACAAGAGGATGAAATGTTAAATTTAAATAACAAGTTGCCACATAAAACAAGAGAGCTAATATCAAACCGATGAATTTGAGCAGGAAACTATTTTCTGCTATGTAAACTTCTGCAGTAAAATGACTGAAACACAACAAAAACATATCCAAGTGCTAATGACATTAGTGGATTGTTTCTCACAAGAAGATCGACGATTTACTATACATTTAAAGTGACTCATGTCCACGTATCCTTTTTCAAATGCCAAATGCAGACTACATATTTGGCAATCACTTGGGAGAAGAACATGATATGTTTTTTGCCAACATACAAGGGAAATGACAAGATCTACATTTTTTGACCTTTTCTGCATCTAATATGAATTATAATATTACATGAATTGGTTATCACCAAGTGTCAACTGCGCACACATATTTTCATATTTTTAGTTAGATGGAAGAAAAATATTCAACCTATGAGAAATGACTTTTTGTCGTCAAAATTATCAAGTTTCAAGTTGACCATGATGTCCACTAATTCAAATTTGCAAATTCAATCATGGACACTTTAAAACTACATTGAGAATACCATTAATGATGAGATTTTCACGATATTTATTAGTATGGCGATTTTAAAAAGAAAATAATCAAACTGAGTAGTTAAACACAAAAGTTCATTTGAGTCATATGAATTAAGACGAATGGAGTAACAACTACGCCTTTCCCAAAGACATACACACAAAAAAAATTAGAATGGTAACATGCACAATTCTCTCACTACCAAAAGTAAGATGTGGCAAAACTTGTCTAGTGATAACTAAAGAACATAGGTATTAAAAGGTTGACGACTTATTACCTTTTCCATAAAGATGCCACAAGAGAGACCAGGAAGCTGCCTCGTCAAGCAAAATCCGAGCCTTCTGTCTCATCAATTTGTCCTCCATAACTCTGTGCATTTCATTAGAACCATACCTGCAGGAAGAAGTTATAAAATACTGCAGTCTCACATGAAAATACAACAGATATATCCTCTATTTGGGACTAGATTACAATGATCACAGTAACAATGGAGAATGTACCATCAATTTCACAAATTTGGCATGTTAGTTTCTTTTTTTTTACTAATTAGTCACTTCAACCATTATCCTTATCGTTTTTATAAATATAACTTTCTCTAGAGATCAGAGAGAATGAACCATTATTTGAAAGGGACTTACTGTTAATTGAGGTATTTGTAAGATATTTACTACGGAGAGAAGTTTCTCTGCTTCTAGTCAGAGCACATATTTCTATTACCCTTGCTTGCCAGTAAAGACAGATTGATACACTGAGATGCGGAGGATTTACTGGAACCAAATAAAAGGAAGGAAGACTAATTGCTAATTAAGAAATAGTTTGGGGACCTCCAACTCAATTGGCTGGAGACACATTCAGGAATAAGCAAATCAGGAGTATCTACAGTCTGGGTTTTAACGAAATGTCCTTTTTTTCTCCTTTTTCTTGAACTACAGGAGAAGTGTAAGAGTTGAAAATTGTCTTGAAAGAGTAACAATGAGACTCCAAAACACAGCAGATTTAAATGATTGCAAAAAGGATGAACCAGGAGAAGAAATACAAGAAGGTTGACAAAGAGCCTTTTGGACCAAAATGGAAAAACTAGTCAAAGATTTTGGGGACTCTCTTAGGCCTCATTTGTTTTCATTAATATTAAGACGTCTGGATTTGAATGCATATCTAAATGATTAAGATAGTCTAGATTTAAACACGGAATGATTAAAATTGTATGTTTCCAACATCGAAATGTGCATAATTTATTTATGTGTAAACATAATAAATATATACAATTCAAATTTTAAAAAATTTGAAATTATAAAAACATAAATTTAATAAAATAAATTATTCTTTGACTGAAAAAATAAAACATTCATGTTCGCCAATGATGGGGATAGTTTGTAGTGGTGGTAATGGTTGATATTAATGGCTAGTAGTTGTGATTAGGAGCGGCAAACGAGCGAGTCGGGCCGAACGTGAGTCGATCGAAAATAATTTTAACAAAAATGGATAGAGTAACCGACTCGACTCATATTTTAAATGGGTAAAAACAAGTAACCCAATGGATAATATGGGTAAATATGGGTACCCATATTATAGCAGAGATCTTATTAAAAACTTTAAAAACAAAATCTTTTTAAAGTTTTTTATCACTCCACCCCTACAAGCCACCCACCCACCCCCATCCCCATCCCAAAAAAAAATTAGTTTGTTTTTTATGAAAAAAAATTAATTCTTTGTACAGTTATTTTATCAGCCTACCCCTCTACGTTGAAGTTTCTTTTACCACCCCACCCCTCTACATTAGACCTTTTTAAAAAAAAAAAAAAAAAAAAAGGTTGAAGTTTCTTTTACCACCACCACCACCACCACTTTTCTTTTATTTTATGAATGAACATCTTTACCCCAATGAACTAACCACTTTTAAATGGGTAATATGAGTATTATTCGTCTTTTACCCATATAAATTACCCATCCTGCCACCCCATATAAACTACCATCCTGCCACCCCTAGTTGTGATGGTGGAGACGGCTGGTGTTGTACTGAGATTGTGTGATGGTGGCAGTTGATAGTAGTGATGATGGTTGTGATGATGAAGTTATGTTAGTAGCTGGCAATATTGATGATGATGGCTGAAGAATGTGTTGTGGTTGACGATTCATTCACGGCAGTGCATCAACGGCAGTGGTAATTGTGATGATGAGGTGGTTAGTAGTAGAGATTGGTTGCAGTGACGGTAGTGGTTGATAGTGGCGGTAGCAGTGACAATAAAAATAATTAAAATGATGGAATAGGGGTGTACATAGGTCGGTTTGGTTTAGTTATTCCAAATTAACAAACTAAGATGTTGAAGATGCAAGACCAGACTTATAGAATTCCACAAGTAGGGGGTGTACATAGGTCAGTTTGGTTTAGTCTTTCATTTACTAAACTAAACCAACTATGTTGTTAATCTGAAATAACTTGAGAGAAGTTCATCTTAGTTTGTTAATCTGGAATACTTGAAAGAAGTTCATCCAGTTTTCACCAAAGTTAGAGAGGATTCAAAATATTTCTGGGGCAGGAATTTGAGATTGTCAATCACTTCAAAAAGCCCAAGCATGTAGTCGATGATACTTGAGTATTTTTGGATCAAAAAGGTGCACTGGAAGTAACTACAAAACTAACAAACAAAGCCATAATCAAAACCATATTCTAGCATACGTTTCAGATGAATTGAATGCCACCTGTCCTTATAGCTTTATTTCAACAAAAATCCAGAGCAGCACTTTTCCATCTCTCAACAATTCATCTCTTTCTTTTTCTTTCGTTTTTTATTCTTTTTTCATTCATTAAACTCGTCTATTTCTTTTTCCTATAGAATCAAAGGTAACTTCTGGAAACTTGTATTTGAACCAGTCAACAATATACAAAACACATTGTCAGCTCTCACTAAAAGATATAAACAGTCAAATATAGATATTCAATTTGGGATAGAATCCACTAAATCAGAGCAACATACGTACCTAATTGACTCTGAGACTTCACGGCAACAATTCTCAAAATGTAATATCAAATCAGGGATAGAAATCAACCCTACAGCAAATAGAAACAGAAACAGTTACATCAAATTCTAAAACATAGTTGTTCATTCATGGCATACTAAGAAAACTTTCTCCTTAAGACTGATAAATTAATCTACGGTGCATTGTCCATATATCTACAGTTCAAGTCTTTCCAAATCCTGTTGGGAGCGCCACCCCCAAATGGGCCCTGCAGAGCGATCCGGATTTAGTCGGAGCTCCAATGTGGGATCCGGACACCGGATGGGAAACCAAAAAAAAAAAAGGTCTTTCCAAAGCCCAATTCAGGCCGTGACACTGATCTTTCTTTATTCCACATGCATGATCCATGCCAAATAAAGAAGAGTATGTCTCTACAGAAATAATTCCAGGAATTTTTTTGCCTGGCTCTCTCAGTTTCCTATTGAATCCATCAACATGAAGATTAAAGAGCTGGAAATGTCAACTTTAACATCAGATCAGTGTAAGTTACAAGATAACATGTAGATGTCTTGGATACGAGATTTCATCAGAAAAGTAACCACAAGCGCACATCATTAAATTAGTTCTTTAGTCTAGGAACCTAAATAATGAGCATGCAGAAAATCCCAAAAGGAAGCTAAATGAACACGAGTTAATTACACAAATCAATATACAGAGCTTACAAATATATAGCATGCCTCTCCACTTCTCAAACTGCACTTAGACATTCAAGACAAGAAATTCCTTTTTAGTCCTAAAAGAATCAATTAATCAATCAATCCACTACACTTCAATCCCAAACAATCCTAATAGACTAATAGTTTTAAAAAATTAAAATCACAAGAAACTTTTTTGCAAATATTAAAAGAAGAAACACTCGATCAATATGGAAAGTCCATTATTTTCTATTTTTTTATGGGTAAAAGGTCTATTATTATTATAGTTCAATTGTGAATCTGCCAGATCTTATCACAATATTCAAGTTGATATGACAATATGATTCAGCTCTTCGCAAGATTATTTAAAATATATTCCAGGTTCTCTACTCTCGAAACATCATAATTCAAGAAATCATATTTGATTTTTTTGTGGGGGCGCTAGGGTAATTTCAAATTGTAAGCTATATAATAAGCAAGCATTTTCTGTTGATTAAAGAATTGTGACCTTGCGCTCCACCGAAAATAAGTCTATAACTAGTTTAAAACAATCTTACTAATAAGCACCTTGAAGAGCTGAATCCAGTAGGGAGGCAAATAAAGTAAATGTTGAGTCTCCGCTGTCTTGTGATGCATCATGCTCCTCCTTGCAAGTTCTAAGGGAAAGGCTTCCACCTCGACGAATCAAATCAGTATCTGTATCTGATATCCCACGGCTATCAAGAGAGGGTCTCCTCCTAGAAGCAGTTTGTATTCCAGAAGGTGTTAGATCAGCATCAATACTTTCAACTTCTTGTTTGATATTCTCCATAAAAAGTGCACCATTCAATCTGTTTTCGCTGATCCTAGCAGCGGATCTTTCCCGATGAGGAGATAAGCTTGAGCCTGAACTCCTTTTCCTGCTCATGGTACCGATGCTTTAGTGCCAGAATGAACTTTTTAAAAAGGTAAAAAAAAAAATTAAGAATATATGTCTAGCTCATAAAAACCATTCAATGCAATGAACCAGCATATAGTTGCTACAAACATACAAGCAAGAGACCTTTAACTACCATAGTCTAAATACTTTCAGCAAAATAGCCAATGCAGGTCTACTATACACAAATCCACATTCTCTTATAAATTAATAGGAGTATTCAATTGTATCAGTTCAGTTATCATACTCCAATGTATTGTTAGGAAGTTCGGTTTTTTCTACATAACCATGGCATACGGGCGGCGGGCCAGCTTGTGCGCACCTCAACTAATTTCACTGAGTACTTGTTACCTCCCACCAGCACAGCCCCAAGGTACTGGATAACAGCAACAACAACATACCCAGTATAATCCCACATAGTGTGGATTAGGGAGGGTAGAGAGTACGCAGACTTCACCTCTACCTCAGAGGTAAGGTAAGGAGGTTTTTTCCAAAAGACCCATGACTCAAGGCAAAAACAATCGAGGAAAAGACATAATGGAAGTATAATAGACAATAAATAGTAACAAAAACAACATATAGTAACAGAAAAGTACTACAATAAAATAATACTACAATCAAACTACACGAATTAATAGATAGTCACAAAAAAAAAAAGAACAAGAAACTACAAGAGTAAGGTTAACAAGAAAGCACTCCTAGTTACTAGAATGGACGCACTCCTACCTACTAACCTTCAACCGTAATTCGTGTTCTCCACACCTTCCTATCTAAGGTCATGTCATCGGTAAGCTACAACTTTGCCATGTCCTAAGTGCTCTGAGTCTCCTCCCACTATCCATGGCACCTTACTCTCATCTTTACCACCTTTCTTTTTCTTTTTCTTTTCGACACTAGTAACACTCATCTTTACCACCTTCTCCCGAACCATTTGATACCCCTATAGTTGTTGTAATTTGGAATGTCACCCCTGTTCTTGTACCACGGATTCATAGTACTCCATCTCCATACTTCAGGCATCTTCGTCATCTTGAAAACAACATTAAACAACTCAGACAGCACCAGAATCTCTCGTCTGGCCCAATTGCTCTACCCCTATGCATCTTCTGATTTGCGGCGGATCCAGGATTTTATGGCTATGGGTGCTCACTATTTTTAATGCAAAATTGTATCAACCAAAGAGCGTAATTGCAAGCTAGTTTTCCTTTAAAAATGAAATAGAGTGCTACTTTTTTTCCAATTCAATGCAATATTCTTTGGATTGGTTTAAAAAAAAGGCCAAAAGGATACTTCTGTAACAACTAAAAATAGGATGTTAGAAAAACAAAGTAAAAGAGTAAAAGATGAGAAATAATCAGCTAAAAAAAGTGCTTTGATGGAGGATTGATCTCACCTGCCTTCCTATAATGTGACTTAAAAAAGCTTTAATTTCACAGCCTCTAGCTTTTTTACTACATAGGTGTTTGCCATTCTTTATATAGTAAATTTGGTATTTTCCTACTTAAATATATATAGTTTGAGCAGAGATCAATGGGTCTCGAGCACCCATAACACACCATGTGGGTTTGCTCCTGCTTTTGAATAACACTCTTAACCTCATCAACCTTTATATACCTATAATACCTATAATAGCAACGCCTCTAGAAGTGTTCCAAATCCCCCGGCACAATGTTTTTGTCTCGTTCTTCATTCAAGAGTAAATGACAGTATAGTTGTCATCTCCTTCTAATGAGTACCTCCTCTACTAGTACTCTGTCAACCACATTATTGATGCACATCACTTTATCAAGGTCATGGGCCTTCCTATCTCTAGATTTAACTAGCCTATATAACTTTTCATCCCCATTTTTATCCTTTAATTTTGCGTACAAGCACTCAAAGGTTGTTACATTTGTCGCCACAATCACTAACTTTACCTTCTTCCTAACCATCTTATACTTCTCGCTATTCTCCTCCTTGTCCTTACTCCTCACCAACTTCGTGTGAGTCACCTTTCTCGTCTCCACCTTCCCTTGTACTTCTCCATTCCACCACCAATCCCTTTTATGCCTACCAGATCGGACTCTCGAGACACCCAACACCTTTTTAGTTGTCTTCCTAATGCAACTGGCAGTCTTATCCCATACATTGTCCACATCCCCACTACTCCCCCAACTTATCTCCTTGGGAACTAGCCATAGTCAAGCTGCCTCATTTGATTCTCGGATGGTCATCCACGACCCTCTTCTTCCTCTCTTTCTTGATCTCTAAATCCATCACCATCACCAAGAGCTTATGTAGGGTCGAAAGATTCTCACTTGCGGTAACCTTATAGTTTTTACAAAGACCTTTATCGTCCTTCGTAAGGAGCAAAAAGGTCTATCTACATCTTGGCCACGAAAAATGGAAAGTAACAAAGTGATCAGCCTTCGAGAAACTCAAATTGGCTACCAACAACCCAAAGGGTCTTACGAAATCCAGAAGTGCAACTCCATGCATATCATCATAACCTCTCAGGGATGGCCCAATATGCCCATGAAAATCTCCAACTACGAAAAGCTTGGTATACCTCTCACCACATCATCCAAAACCTCCTGAAAGTTCCTCTTATCCTCTTCATCCAAGCCCGATTTTGGTGCATAAGCACGGATAATATTTAAAGTAAACCCTCCAATGGCTAACTTAATCGCCATCATCCTATTCCTTCCTTCCTAACCTCCTCCCTAAGCTCTTCATCTACTAAGATTCCTTCTTCATTCCTATTCCTCACACCTCTGTCCTGATTCACAAGGTCTTGTTATCTCCCACCAGCACATGTTACCCCCTGTTACCCTAAGCATCGGACATATGAGAAGAATTCACTTAGCATTTTTGTTTTTTCTAAGACATGAATCTAGGACCTCATGGCTCTCAACTCACTTTATTGACCACTCGCTCAAACCCTAGGGTGTGGGTTTCAACGTTCATTATAAAATTATCCTCAATAGTCAAGTAGCTCTTAGGGTTTAGCAAATTCACAACATTAAAGGTGCACACCCTCTACCAATCCTTTGCCAATTTTCTCTTCTTCACTAGCATGCTCACTTGGGGCATCCAAATGTCTCTTTGCTAAAGTTTTCTGTTCACTTATGTGCGCAGCGCCTCTTCTGTAAAGGTCTAGTAAGGTTAATAGACCCAAAAGACCGATAGTTATTTAGTGACCCCTTCATCTAATAAAAAGACAGCCATTTGATGTCCGAAAATTGGTTCGGGGTTATGGAGAAGCAGACAGGCTTGACTAGGAAAGGTGAACAAATACAAAACTACGACCTAAAATCCATACCAGAAACAAGTGTCGATCTAAGGCATTATATATATGTCTGCACAGATCGTCTTGTTGTGGCCAATTGGAGCATCGATATAATTTTTTGTTTTCTTTAAAATACATATATTTTTACTAATTCCACAATCAATATCACACAAGAATAGTAGGTGCAATGGTACTTCATATTAACTGAGTAAAAATTCTAAATCTGGCTCTAGCAAGAACTGTGCCTTTTTAGCCCTGCCCACTCTCTCTTTTCACAACACTAACTGTGACTGGTGAGTTCTCCAAAAAAGATCCTTCCTTTTTTTTTCTTTTTGCTACTGAGTTTGCGTATGGTAGGACTAGGAGGTCACACCTCATTGAAAGGTTCTTCAGTTTTACGACTCAAATTTGAGACCCTCTAATCAAAGATGAAGATATTTCAACAGTCCCATCGCACCTCTCAGTGTTATGAGCTGAAAATCAAACTACCACAATGAATGAATAAGCATCGGGCCTCATACTACAAACACATCAAGCTCCCCCGTTAGATTCAGAACTTCCTACTTCACGCATACAACGCACAAATAGCTATGCAGAAGCTAAGCCTACATCAATTGACAGTCATCAATCAATCAACCATACCTCAATCCCAAAATAGTTTAGGTCAGGTAAACCAATCATCACATTCCAATACTAAATAAGTTAAGGAATTTCTAAAGCTAAAGGTTTGCTGAACCTCACTCACATTTCTGAGCTTTAGCAAAAATGGAAGCAGGTGTAAGTGTGACAACTTAACTTGAATTTCCACTACTTTGTATCAATTACAATCTATATAAATGCAATAGAAAAAACGAAATGGGGAAAGTAAAAATTGCTGAAACAGATACCCATATCGACGAAATCGCTCTCTTGTGCTTAGATTTTCTGGGTCGAAATAGCTAGGAGATGTGCCATCGTCAATCTCCATCTTCAGAGTATCAAAGATTTGACGGCACCGGAAGGCGAAAGGTAAAGCACCGGAGGTTTAAGAGCGGGAAGGGTTTTATCAAACTGTGAGGGACTGTGGGAAGACTGAAGTATAGGTTGTTCAATATATCAAAATATGTCTTTTTTAATTTGTTTACTTTAAACAAATTAATAAAGACTAAATAATTTTTAAATAATTGTTCTAAATGTTAAGCAATTATTTGTCAAATTAATTAAAGTATAAGTAGTTAAATTACATTTTTGAAATATTATTACTAAGAATATTTTATTACTGGGAAATTGGGATATTCTTTTTAATATGTAGGTATATTAGAAAAGATGTGATAAGAAAAAGGGATATTTGAGACAAGGGGGGAGTGCTTTCGATGGAGTATAATATGTGGAAAGTTAGATTGAATTGGTTCGGACATGTGATGAGGAGATGCACGATACTTTAATAGGGAGGTGTGAGATATTGATTTTGGATGGTTTTTGGAGAGGAAGAGGTAGATCGAAGAAGTATTGGAAAAGGTGATAAAGACATAACATGACACAGTTTTAATTTATAGAAGACCTTAGATAAGAGGTTGTGGTTTATCTGAATAAGGATAGAAGGTTAGTAGATAGGAGTGTTAGACTTGTTGTTTGTCCATATTAGTAGTTGTAATACCACCATTGTAGTTTCTTATCCTTCGATTTTTGTTACTATTTGTTATTTCGTTTCTTTTACTATCGTATTATTTTCTTGTAGTATTGTATTATTTCTATGTTTTGTTATTTTGTACTATATGTTGTTTCTTGTACTTTTATTATTATTTGTTTTTTTTTCTTGAATCAAGGGTCTATTACAAACAATTTTTTATTGTTGAGTTAGGGATAAGATATGCATACGTTTTATTCTCAATAATGTATCACGAAACAGTATCGAGGATTGTTATAATAATGCAACAAAGAAATCATCATATTGATCCATACGAATAAAAAGTTGTCTTTGAGTCTATCAACTTTTCTAAATCACCATCGCCACAAGATGAGATGGGCTAGGATTACCCAAAAGTATCAAACCTATTGTATCCATGTCACTTTTTGTAATTGTTATAAAATAAACATATTGTACTAAAATTAAGAAGAAAGATTAGATGAGAAATTATTAAGTGCATTATGTTACTTTTCACTTACTCTTGCCTACTCTCTTTATTACAAGAATATAATATATATACATGTATATACTAGGGGACTAGTATGTTATATAGATATTTATTTGTCATGTATATATTTGTGTATCAAGTATATTGTATGGATGATTAGTTTACAACACATCTATGTTATGTGTATATCTATCTTACACACAATGTATATTGTGTGTACATGTATAGTATAACACAAAACATATTATGTGATTATGGTACAACACAAAATATGTTTATGTGGACATTCATTTTACAACACTCTCCTTGGATGTACATGTAAAGAAATTTTTTAGTGAAAGAAAAT
This sequence comes from Solanum lycopersicoides, assembly GCA_022817965.1. Taxonomy (NCBI): domain Eukaryota; kingdom Viridiplantae; phylum Streptophyta; class Magnoliopsida; order Solanales; family Solanaceae; genus Solanum; species Solanum lycopersicoides. The sequence continues at coordinate 90,922,415 of CM040629.1, read as the reverse complement.
GTGTAGTAAAACGCTTTGTTTGCTGCCTCAATAAAAACTTTGTCAGAAAAAAGGGATAAAACCTTGGTTAAGGAAAAAAGAGTGTAATACGTATTTACTTTCCCTAATGAAAACATCACTTAATATCTCAAAAATGATGTATTCTGCTTTGTATCTCAATATCTCAAAGATTGAAATTGGCAATGTCTTGATAAACATATCTGCTAAATTATCCCTAGAGTGATTTTGTTGAAAAATTATTTCACCTTTATTTTGAAGATTATGAGTAAAATGAATTTTGGCGAAATATATATTTTTCTCCGTTTTATGTATCCTCCTCTTAATTGAGCTATATATTCAACATTGTCTTCTTATAATGTTGTTGGAATATATCTTTTCAAAAAAAGGTCACATGTTTCCTTGATGTGTCAAGTTATTGATCTCGACCAGATACATTTACTTGACAATCACTCGGTTGGTGACCTCGTCAACATAGACAAATTGTTCATTCGACTTGTTAGTAGCAACAATCAAGCTCTAACAAACACTTCCAATAAGATTAAATGTCTTTTGAAATAATCCATGATAAACTTCATAATTTCCTACAATTTCATAATCAATAAACCTTGACACAATTGATCAGAATAAATAATGGATCTATTCTTATATGTTGTCCATATTGGATGTAGAATGACAATAGCATGCAACATTGAGTATCAAAACTGCAATAATGAGAATTGTTCAAGTTTTCTATACTAATAACTTATACCTTTTTTTTATCATAAAAGATATTGACTTACAACAATATATAAATAATTCGTTATATAAAGTTGTCCTAGTTACTAACAATATCTTCGATCGAAGAGTTGATTATCACTAGAAATTGAGATCAAAATGATCTTCACGAGTCCTTGAAGATGATTGCAATGGATTATGCATTTGGTATGGCGCTCTAGCCGTGTCCCTATAAACAAAAGAGAAAAATTTGAAATGTGAAAATGTTTGAAGTTTGAACATATATATTAGTAGTGCATAAATATTATTTCTTACCTGTCTTTTCTCTTCTCAAGAAACCTATAAAGTGAAGATCTCCTTGCAATAGGTAAATCTGAAGAGCACAAATAAAAAAGAGACGAATTTAGTATTTAAACTAGTGCATGTATGCATATTTTTAAAATCTTGTACCCATTGTGTATATGCTTGTTCCATTTATGTGACCATGTAGTGTACGAGTGATTGTATTTTCACATCCATTAAGAAAACATTAAATTAACAATATTTTTTTAATACAAATAAAGGATATTTAAGTAATTAAAGTCTTCCTTTATGAGTTTGTTTACAATGTTAGTCCCGGTTGACAGAAGTTAACAAAGCCAAATTTTTCGTTAAAGAAGTTCAAATATGTAAAAGTAAACATCAGAAGAAATTAAGGAGATTCAACATCTAATATTATATGTTAAAAAAATTGATTTTAACTTTGTATATACAATACTCCCTCCTTCCAATTTATATGACCCACTTTCCTTTATAATTCATCCCCAAAAGAAAAAAATATTTTTATTTTGGGAAAATGCACAAGTATCGCCAATCATGCCCAAATTTCAGAAACACACCTATAATATATGAAGATCCTTTGTTTTACCCCCTGAACTTATTTTATTAATAATTTTCTACCCCTTTTTGGCCTACGTGACACTATCTTGTGGGCCCAGCGCGTATTGACATTTTTTTTTCAAGCTAGTACGTAGGCCGAAAAGAGGTAGAAAATTATTTATAAAATAAGTTCAGAGGGGTAATAGGACATTATTATAGTATAAATGTGTCTCTGTGATTTCGGGCATAGGTTGTAGGTACTTATGCATTTTTCCATATACTTTAACTAACAATTTAATTTTAGAATACCCATTTTACCCTTTGTAAAACTATTTATAGTCATACAAACATCTATCATTTATTTTAGACCACAAATTTAAAAAGTTTTTATTTCTTTCTTAAACTCCGTGTCAAGTCAAACTAACTCATATAAAATGAGACGAACTATCTACTCCTGTAAATCGAGATAAAAAAATAAAAATAGCAAAAGACTAACAAATCAACATTAAACTTGTCAATTTATGATGAATTCTCGTGAATCGTTAGTAATAAATACTTACCAAAGTTGTTGGCTCCATTAGTCTGATTGGTGGTGGTGGTTTGAAAAATGGCATAAGAGTTATTATAGATTCCTTTGCTAGCTAATAACATAACTGCTCTGGCTTTCTCTGCTGGAAAATCATCAAAAACCACCACTTTACCCCCATAGAACATAGATAATTGGGCTAGCTTTTGCTCCTTATTTGGTATTTCTTTGCTGCACAAAAAAAAATAATCTTTATTTCAATTTATATAATATTATTGTTTTTTGGTGAAATTGAAAAATAATAAAGAAAAAAGAATTTTAAATATGACTATTTTACTCTCTTTAAGAATATTCAAGTTTCTGGAACAAATTAAGCTTTGCATGAGTTAATAAATGGAACTTTACAATTGTATGTCAACTTTAGTGACCCAAAAATCAAAAAGAAAATAATGTAAGTCTTAGCATAAGCTCTAATAGTTTAATTTTAGCTTCTCTATATAGGTATTTTTCAAGAGTCTCAAAGTGTAATTTATTGTATCTTAAATACAATAAATTGGCAATGTTATGTTACGCGAACAAATTTATAGTTATGTGATTATTTCTTCTAAATAAAATGACGGTTGTTGTGGTTGTGGTTGGTGGATAATTTAATGACTAAGTAGATTTTTTTTGGATTTTTTATTCGATATTTGATATTCATATTAAATTTTGATTATTTTGAATTTACACCGTGTAGAACCTTACTCAAGGCGAAACGCTTCCTGTCAAGAATTGCTTTTATACATAAGATTCTAACTAAATCTGTAATTAAGAAATAATAACTTTATCAACTGCATCATATCATTCGATAATATACTAAAGAAATGAAGTCACATGCTAGATTGGGAAGAACACAAGATGGTGGGTTTGAAAGAAATTATGATCAATGGGCCTTTTTGGCCTTCTCTTTAAAATAAAATAAAATAAATAAAATTATGACCACTACTTTATTATAGTCACTATATATAACATGACAAATAGTTTAATTTGATATTAATAATTTTATTATTCCCTCCCCAAAAAATTAGGTACATACATTTTTAGATATGTAAACAACACTATTCATTTTACTTTGAATGAAAAGATTTTATAGGATCACACAAATGTTAACATAAGTTTTAGATTACAAGTCTTCATAATCATAAAAATATTATTACAAGATTGAGATCATAATTTTAAAAATATATTTTTTTTCTAAAATTCCATATAAAAAAATTATCACATAAATCGAATAAAATGACATAATAAATTCAAACCTGCTGCTGGCTTTATTTATTGCACTTTTAGGAACATGATCTATTAATTTCTGGTCTTTCTCTGTTGTCTTAGTTGATAATTCTTCCATGTTGGTTAACAAATCCTTTGTTGCTGAGGCTAATAAATAAATTTTGCACAGAGGTTAATAAATAAATAAGACAATAAAGAAAAAATAAATATAATAAGTTTAAATTAATTGATGGACATATATTTATTGTTATAAAAAAAAGTAGAAAAATATCGAGACAATTAATAATCTCACAAAATTCACTATAGTGGATAAATGTAGAAGATTTATGTTTTCCAGAGAAAAGCATTATTATAATTGTGATAGTATCCTTTAAAAAAGGTAAGAAAATCAAGACAAACATTTAATCGTTATAAAAAATATTTATTTTTCTGAAAGAAAATCGTAAAAGAAGTAAGAAAAAATATTAAGAAAATAAAGATAAACACCTAACAATAATTGAGATCGCTTAAAAGTTGGACATTGATAGTCTAGTATATGCATATAATATAAAATGTATTGAGGTTATAAAAAAGAAATTTTCGAGAAAAATTTCAATTCATACATGAATCCCACTAGCTCGATGAAAACTAGGCCTTTTTGTCTATTCAACTCATAACAAAATGTTAGAACATATCGAATTGACTGAGGAAAAGGAACCTCCAGGACCAAGTACTATGTCCCAAAAGCGGAGATTGAAGAACTACCAGGCTATTGAGGATACGTTTGAGCTCTAAGTTGACCACCCTACCCATTAATGGACTATTTATAGTTTTATCTATTCGATTAAAAAAAAAGACGCTCTTAATTAGTTCAGTTCGATAAAACATGAATCTCCAATTACAACAATATGCACACTTCATGATACTTGAGAAACATCATCAATTTTCCTTAAAGATAAAAGCATAAATGAAGTAGAAACAAAGAAAGCAAAATTAAAAATACAAATATGGAAAAGTGAAAATTACCTTTGGCTTCTCCATTGTTACTAATTGTAAGATTTAGATCATTGATGTGTGCTTTTCCATTGAAATATTGAGTTAACAAATTACAAGTATTCATCAAATGTGATTTCTCACTATCTAATGAACAAAGTTGCCTATTTGACATAGTTGGATCTATTCTCTTCTTTAGCTTGAAGAAAAATGATGATTACTTTTTCATAGGTAGGGGAATAAATATATCTTAGAATGCTAGGGTTCGAAAACGTACACTTCCTCCTTTTTGAATATTATTGGTGGGATTAATTACATTGAGTATGTTGATAGTGGCGTATTGTTGGTGGTGTTGTTGAATGGTAAAGTTAGGTATATACCTTTAGTCCTGATCCTACCTTGTGTAACACGATTCAGAATATGAGCATCAAAATATCTAATTTTCATATGAATTCAAAGTTCAATATATATTTTTAAATTTTTTATATAACTATAAATTTTAATAATTAAAAGAAAAAATTAAAATAATTTTTTTTAAAAATTCTTTTTGCTATATTTAAATAATAAATGTATCACAAAAATTGAAGTGTGATACTATAATGCTCGTGATTTGATGTACCGTCAATAGCTGTGTTTTATCTCTTTATGTATATTGATGACCACTTTTCAATTATTTAGCACGTTTATTTTATTTTCTTGATATACATGTGAATATCATAAAGACTTGTGGTCCAATTTAGGGCTACAAAAATAGTAGAGATGCATGAGTAACACGTGTTTCAGATTTGAGCTTTGAATTTTTTTATTAAATATTACGCTATAAAGAAAAAAGAGATAATGATTTTTTTATTAGTTAATATTATTTGTTATATCTTAATCTGACGTAAAATTTAAGAAAGTAAAAAAGATAATTTTGAATTTGTGATCTTAAATTAAAAATAGATGGACATTCTAACCTTAAATATGAGTAACATATATTTCAAATTCGAGCTTTGAAAATTTTGCTAACTATTTCACTATTAAAAAAAAGAAAATAACTTTTTACTACAATAAAAATGACTATTAGTGGCATTTAATTCTTATTGCCGCTAAATATATATTTTTAGCGGCAATTGTCACTCTTGTATATGTCTCTAAAGCCTTTAGCGACATTGGTTCTAATGACACTTAACTAATGCCGGTAAAGGCTTTAGCAATCTTTATTAGTGTCAATATTTAATGCCGCTAAAAGTTGTTTTTGTTGTAGTGTTAGTTCAATTTATTCATTATATTTTAATGTTCTGTGAGATTTATAAAAGTATTTTTTCTTTAAAAAAATTGTGATCTTAAATTAAAAATAATCAGATCTTATGACCTTAAATATGAGTAACACATGTTTCAGATTTGAGTTTTGAAAATTCTACTAAATATTTCGCTATTACAAAAAAGAGATAATGACTTTTTTCTTAGTTCAATTTATTTATAATATTTTAATCTGATATGAAATTTAAGAAAGTATTTTTAAAAAAACTTGTGACCTTAAATTAAAGATAGACAGATCTTATGGCCTTAAATATATCAATGAAAAGTTAAAATTTAAAAATTGTTAGAAAAACATTTTTTTAAACGTTTAAAAATATAACATGGTTAAAATGTTGATGGTGTAATAAATTATATTTGTTAAATATAAAAATATGTGATTTTCTATTTCTCTCATTAAAGAATCTTACGGTAAATATTAAATGAGAATCTTGAACTATTTGTATAACTATAATTATTTAATTAACAGATCTTTATTAAGTAATTAATTTAGTTGACGATTAATAGGTCAAGTTCATAATTTATTTAATATCTTGTACCACTTGACCCTTATTTATCAAAATAAGTTGGTAGAGTTTGTCAACTTTTTGTACATAATTATTTTATTTAGAAAAGAAAAGAAGAAGGTGTCGAACAAAAAGAGAATACGAGTATGGTTTATTCTTTGTGATAGAGAGATTCTTAATAGTGATTGATAGTCATTCATGACTAATGTTATGAAATTTTCTATGTACTTAATTGTTGTGGCTGGATAATTCATGTATTGTGGCGATTGGTCCGTAATTTCAAGACTGCGAAATCTATAATCTTGAACTTGTTCTATTAAAGTGATGCCTTGAATAAAGAAGACTTAATGAAATATTGGCAAGGAAGTGGAAAGAGATGATAAAGAATTAACTATATTGTTAGATCGGGTGCCACGAGCCGACACGATATATTTGAATCGGGTGCCACAAGCCAACACGATATATTTAGATTGGGTGCCACGAGCCGGCATAATATTATTGGATCATGTGTCACGTTTCAACATGATGATATTATGAATCAGGTGTCACGTTCCAGCACGATAACATTAAAGAAAAACATATCAAAATAACTTAATATGTTCAATCTCAAAGAACTCATTTTCCAAAAGTGTGGTGTGGAAGCCTAAGTCTTCATGTGTGTTCTTGATATTATTGACTGATTACGTACTTGCTTTAGTGTTGTTGTCACTTGTTCATGTTATTTGTTGTTTGTCACATGCTAAGTACCATAGTTAATTTCATGTTATTATTTTATACATAGTGGTTTTCATTTTGAGTCGGCCGATGATAACTACTTAGTACATGTTGCCCCGTACTGACCCCTACTTGTATTTTCTTCGTTTTCTCTTGTGGAGTGCAGCAACGTACCAACGACTTTGACTTGTCTTTAGCTCTGGCAGTCTCTGACACACCAGATTTCAGGGTGAGCTCGTGTTGGATTCTCTCGATCATGGCATGATGTCCTTTGTTTATGGGCACAAACTATTTTATTTATTTATTCAAGTATCTTTCATACTCTTAAACTTGATATTTTGGAATTAGATGTCCTTCATGTGATGATTTTCAAGTTTTGAAAATAATATGTGAGGTTAAGTGTGATTGTCACTCATGATTCATTTTAGATCGTTACAATACTTCATATAATTTAGGGCAGGGACATTCACGATTTAGCCAAAAATTAGTATCCTTACCTGGTTTAACTACCTCTATTGACATTTCACCATAATTAACAAGACCTTTGATAGTGAAGATGTTACATTCAAAATTTAATAATTGAAGGTTTATTATTTTAGAATGAAAGTAATAATTTTTTTAATTTGTGATTATAATTTTTATTTTTTGATGTTTAAAAACTGATTGAGAGTGATATTCATGTCCAACCTTGTAAATTTAAATGTTACTTGGTGAATTAAAATCTTCATCATTAAGAATTTCAAATATTAAAATACTCAAAAATTACTTTTGTAAGTTATTGATAAACAATATCATCTTTGAAATCGATTTAAACTTCTATTTTTATAGCAAAAATCCACCAAACGTAATAATTTAAATTAATAGAAGAGGACATAAACTTTAACTTCGAGAGTCATATATATATATATATATAAGTAACAATAAGACTATTTCTAACCTAGACAACTCTTTCAACAATTTACTATAACTAGTAACAAAAAAATTCATGCTTGAAAATATTAAAAACAAGAAAAATGTGATATCTAATATAAATGTTACAATATATTGCATTATTACCATGACTTCAACATCAAATACTTATAAATGGCTTGAAAATACACCCCTTGAAATCCTCAAAAGGCTTAAAATTAGGTGATTCATTAATCATATTTACAGTGCTAAACCATAAGACAATAGTAAAACAAAGACTTTAGAGGATCCCAATATTTATTGAGCCCTATATATAACTAAGGGTGTATAAAAAGATTGACAAAATCGTATTAAATCGATAATTCGAATCGAATCAAAAATATACTTTAAGTAATGATTTAATTTGACATGATTTGATATTAAGAGAAAATAAAATCTGATCATAATTGATTAAGTTTGATTTTAACTATAAAAGTCAAATCAAATATTTTAAAAACTTACTCATAGATTTTATCTTTCTAGCTCTATTAATTTTAAGTTTGATACTTAGAATTTTGAGTGATTTCAATAAGGTAATATAACCCATAGATATTAGTAACTTAATAATGTTGAATATTAGTTCTTAAGTTTTACATTGATTTACCTAATTAAAATGGGCAACTTTCACATATAGCAAATAAAAATTTTATATTTGTATGCTATAGCAAAATTCGCATAATTGCGCTCCATAGCAAACATAGAAACTGTATAATTCGCTATACATATACAGTTGAAGCAAATTGTATAAAACGAAGTGTATAAAAGGAGAAAGAGAAAGACACTTGGGCAGAGAACTGTATAAAAACAAAGTGTATAAAACGAATTGTATGATTATAAGTGTATAGAACGATTATATACAATTTGAATTTGTATAAAATGAGAAAGAGAGAAAGACAAAGATACTTGGCAGGGAATAGACAATTGAATCGAATTGTATAAAACTAGAAAGAGAGAAATTAGATACAATTTGAAAATTGTATAAAACGAGAAAGAGAGAAAGACAAAAGAAACTGGGCAGGGGAGTATTTTTATTGTATAATTATAAGTGTATAAGACGAAAATATATGTACTTGCATGTGTATATACAATTTTCTCACGCTTTATACAAACAAAAACGCAACTTATACAATTCGCTTCTGTTTGTATAAGTGAGAAAGGCGAGGGTGACGAGCGAGATTTGGGAGAGTGGCGAGCGAGATCTGGAAGAAGGGAGAGAGGGGAACAAAAATATATGTATTTATACAATTTCCTCTGCTTTATACAATTTGAAACAATTTTTATACACTTGTGTTTGTATAAAAAGTGAGGAAGCGAGGGAGAGATTGGAGGAGAGTGGCGAGCGAGATATTGGGAGAGAGGCGCCTGGCAATTTTTTGCAAACGTTTGCTATGGAGCACAATTAAATCAAAACCTAGCTACTCTATTTATTTTAGGTTATTAGTTTGCTATTAATAGCAAACTAATAATCTAAAATAAATGGAGTAGCTACGTTTTGATTTAATTGTGCTCCATAGCAAACGTTTGCAAAAAATTGCCAGGCGCCTCTCTCCCAATATCTCGCTCGCCACTCTCCTCCAATCTCTCCCTCGCTTCCTCACTTTTTATACAAACACAAGTGTATAAAAATTGTTTCGAATTGTATAAAGCAGAGGAATTGTATAAATAGATATATTTTTGTTCCCCTCTCTCCCCTCTTCCAGATCTCGCTCGCCACTCTCCCAAATCTCGCTCGCCACCCTCGCCTTTCTCACTTATACAAACAGAAACGAAATGTATAAATTGCGTTTCTGTTTGTATAAAGCATGAGAAAATTGTATATACACATGCAAGTACATATATTTTCGTCTGGTACACTTATAATTATACAATAAAAATACTCCCCTGCCCGATTTCTTTTGCCTTTCTCTCTTTCTCGTTTTATATAAATTTCAAATTATATCTAATTTCTCTCTTTCTCGTTTTATACAATTTGATTCAATTGTATATTCCCTGCCAAGTCTCTTTTGTCTTTGTCTCTTTCTCATTTTATACAAATTCAAATTGTATATAATCGTTCTATACACTTATAATCATACAATTCGTTTTATACACTTCGTTTTTATACAAGTCTCTGCCCAAGTGTCTGTCTCTTTCTCGTTTTATACACTTCGTTTTATACAATTCGCTTCAACTGTATATGTATAGCGAATTATACAGTTTCTATGTTTGCTATGGAGCGCAATTATGCAAACTTTGTTATAGCATATAAATATGAATTTTTTATTTGCTATATGTGAAAGTTGCCCAATAAAATATATAAACTAATTTTATCATTTCTTTGATATTTTAATCATGCAAGTATTACTTATTTTAGCATTGCTTAGTACTTTTAAATAATTGTTATTTTCGTTATGACTTATAAATCTGTAATATTTATTTTATGTGTTTTATTATTATTTTTTATTGAATATTTTAATGTCATCACCATTTTAAATTTTGAGTTATTTTTATTAAGAAACATAGTAGATAGTTATATCTTGATAGAATTAAAGAAATGCTTAAAGCAAACGTTAGTTAAGTATTTGTGTGAAGACTTCATTCGGAAAAAATAAATCCGTAATCCCTAGAAATTTGAAAAATCCTAAAATTCTTGAAGTTAGAAAATTCGATTTTTATTAGTTTGGTTGATGCACAGATTAAAAATCTTAATATAAATAATTACATTTGATATTAGAAAAAATCAAATCAATCATGTCATGTACACCCATAGAAGCAACAACAATAACACGATTCCACAAATGGATCTAGTCGCAGACCTTACATACCCAACTGACTAATTGTGTGAGTAGAGAACAAAGTGTTTCAAAATTGATCTTGAAAAAGTAAATGTGTAGAGAAATCACTATCATCACCACTACGATCCCACCACCACCATCACCATCAACAACAACAATAACAAAAAGGAGAGAAATCAATACTCAATTATTTATTAATTTTTTACCTTAATCCTCAACCTTCATGATCTTATATCTAAGATCATATTCACATTAAACTGAAGATATAACATATCAAACAATTCAAAGCACATGATTTTTTTTTCATTTAGAAGTAATAATTCATATAATCAGTTTATTATGAGTATATAACAATTTTTCATCTCAAAAAATTAACAAAATTATATACAATTTCACTTAAAAAAATATTATTTTAAATGCCTCTTATCAAAATAACTTTAGATCACCAACTCAATTTATTTAGACGCTCTTATAGTGTAAAAATATCTAGCAAGGGACCCTCCTAGATATTCACATATTTTTTTCGCCTATGATTTAATTGTCATGATAAAGGATTAATATCTCACGTAATAGTAATACAAGTAATAATTGATTTAGACTTCACAAAATTAATTATATTTTCTTTTTACATAAAAAAAACGTTTTAACTTCGCCCTATTTATCATAAACATAATTTTGTCCTTATTTTATGTAATATATATTTTATCATTGATATTTTTTTTTATTTATATAATATTTTTTTTTTTGATTATTTTGTATTTTAACTCAAGGGATTGAAGCGATCATATATGAATGAATACTGGCCAACACATACAGTATTCTAATAAGCACTTGAAACAAATATGAATGAAGGCAACAATTTCCCTATTGTATTAATAATTTCACTATTACCTTATCCCACCTTCAATCTTTTTGCACAGAGAACACCAGATACAAGATTCTATGAGCAAATTACTCATTTTCGTGACGTTTTTCGTTTACAGTAGTATGAACAATATATATATATATACATATATATATATATATATATACTCTCTACTCTGTCTTGTCTTCTTCTACATCACCACCATTAGATGTCCCATCTCCACCAGGCGTTGATCTCACTTCGAATGGAATTCTTACATCCTTTGATGGCAGAGAGGAGGGTTTTATGAGTGTCAATGTGATATCCTTATCAAACTCTTCACCATCATCAGAATAGGCATATCTGGTTGTATCGAAAAGAAAACTAATTAGAATATAAGTGTAGAAAAGAAAGTAAATATCGACGAACATATAGGTTCTACCAAATGGTTTGAAGAAAACGATGCTGAATCTTTGACACCGGTAAAATATGTATCATTTTCTTCTTTCTTTCTCAACTGACAAAGGAACTTCATTCGTTCATGATCTCTCGATGGAAATGGGGAGGGGTGGGTGAAGGAGAAAATCATCTCATTTTCTCGCATGGTCAAAAGTATTCATATACTCTATTAAGATAAAGATTGCCAGTTCAGAGGACATTTCAGATCATCTTTATATAAGAAAGAACAATCGTCATTACTAAACGGATCATTTTTTAGCATGTTTTATGGTAAGCAATTACACACTAGGAGCTCTGTGAACTTAATCAAATCTAAAAGATGCGTTATAGAGATGAAAGCCCGGTCTTACCTCATGGAGTTTTGAGATGGAGCCCAAAGAGCACAGATGACGCAAAGGAGAGAGAAAGACAACACTTGCCAGAAGGCAGGAATAATCCAGGCCTTTTGCCATCGCTCATTGTACACATCAGTGGACTTGAAGTAGAGCTGCCATGGAAAAATAAGTTTTAATGCTTAGCTTGGTAATATAAAAAACGGAAAAATTAGGACGATAAGAAACTTATGTTATATGAACTCAGGTATTAGATAGGACATTCCAATTTTGAAGGATCCACATAAGCCCCCAATCATTCCAACTGATCCTAAGTTGAGGAAAGTAAGAATCTCGCTATCAAACATATGTGCTTCAGCTAATGGAAATGCTTAATAAATAGGTAGGTCTTCTAGCCCTCGCACTCAGTAATAGATTTACTCTTTCCTAAAATTTTGTTCATTTAGGTTTCTTACGAATTCCCGGATAGAAGAAAAAAGATAAGTTGAGTTATGATGCTTTTACTTATTTATTTAATGGCTTAGAGCAGATGAAACAGAACACGAATAACATTACAACCGTAACTCCATTTAAAGCACCACCTTCCTGTCACCCGTAAGCACCTAATTTCACTGTTTTCATATTTGTTTATCAAGAATTGCAGGTCAGTTAATGGATTAGATGAGTGCTAGATATTTTGGTTACTGTTTCAACAAACTCATTCCCTGTGGCCTGTACACATAAACTGGACACTCGAGCATTAAGGTTTGACTATTTTTCCTTTAATTCAGATCGCTTTGAAAAGATCACTTTGGGGTTGCCATCATTTGGCTCTTTCCGGGGAGAGTAGACAAAATCTAAGAATCGCTATGTTAGGTTGATGGAAATAAACAAAAAGATCAGCCTTAAATTGAAGATAGCCAAATATTACCTCATAGCATACCCAACCAACAGAAACAATAACTGCGACAGCTAGAGCATTTGTGAACCTCCGGTATATGTCTAACTTGGCCAACAATCTTCTAGCCTGTCAGTCCACAACAGCAGCAAATGAACTACCATTGATTGATAGTAAGAATGATTGGAAACATGAAGTCATGTTATAATTAACCTTCATATATATATATATATATATGAAGTTGAACTTGTATCACATCAAGATCTCTAGTCACTCACAAATACATTAATAGGATAGGAATTGCGGGAAGGAAGCCCTTTAATTACAGACCACCAAATTGACACAAAGTTATACGCAAAAGTAAAGATCACTATACCTGAAGTTTATTCAAAGTTGCAGAAAGGGAAGTGAATATCCAGAGGATAAAGAAAGCATCCAAGATTGCCACAGGAAGTACAAAAAACAACCTTGCTTTTCCTGAGAAATCACTAACAGTACCAACATTTTCTACCAGTTCAAGCACTTCCGATGCCAGAAAGAAAGTTCCTCCAAGCAAAAGAACCTTGGATGTAAGACCACCAAGGGTAGGTCTAACAACACCATACCCCATAGAGACCATCAAAATAATCAAACGAGCAACTGTGCGCTTTACTGCACCAAAGGTAACAGCCCATACAGTGATCCCAGTTGGTCTGACTCCAGTTTCATTGAATTCAGCATAGTCAAAGTACCATAATGCCATCTCAAACATGCCTAACGTTATTACGAGAGTAATACAATTTTGTAAAGCAAGAACTTCTCTCCAGAATCTCGCATACTGAGAAAACCAAAAGATCCCAAGTAACACAAACATAAGAGACATGTACCCATAGAAATTCATAAGTGGTGCCATTCTACCAGGTAGGTAACCGGTAGGATTTTTCCATATGGTTTTCCCTTCAACAACAACTTCCTTAAGATTATGGTCGCAGTGCATAAAGTACACATTGTACATTCCAGTTTTTGTTATATGTATTGTTCTCGGCTGCAGTTTTGCTTCAAGCTCATCAATGCCAAATGAGGCACCAAATACTTTAGGCCAACCAGGATTATTAGTAGATGGGCGGTGAATTATTTCCCCTTGTGTACAAACTCCCAGTTTTGCAAGATCTGCTGTGCAACAAACAGCTCTTTGCCCCCCATAGGCAGAGCCGCCAATTGTCTCTCGGTCATCCACCTCAAAAACAACTGCATGAATTGATCCTGAGCTAAAGTTTGAAAATTCTTCAGGTCTCCGGAATATAATCTTCTCAAAGCTGATTTTTACAAACGATAAAGGTCAGAAAATGCTGAACTTTTATCTCTATGATATATGTTTCTATTACCAACATTCCAACAACAATAACAAGGAAAAATGCTTGAGCTCAGGGGCGAATTTACATGTTAAAAATGGGCACATGAACCCGTGATCTCACCGTAAACTAGTTATTTTATGTATATATTTTCTAAAATTTGGTACAATATTGTCTGTTGACACCTATGCTACAAGAATGCTAAATGGTGCACTTGGTTAGATGTTGAGTTATTTACCTAGGGATCAATTTCCACTTAATACCTTTTCAGTGTAGTTTTAGCATAAGAATGTTGTTATATTTGACATCTAGCATAAGTTTCCATGTGACAAGTTAGAATTCTAGTAGAATTTAAGCTTGAAATAATAGATCATGTCGAAAGGGGATACTTTTAGAATCTAAAAAATTTCAGATATCATTTCACTTTGAACAAAAACTATTTTTTTCAAATTTCACAATGTAACATGGTCAAACGCCATGGAAAGGAAAAACTAATTCACTTTATTTGGAATTTTTGAAGTTAGAGTTGTGTTATTTTCTTGCACACAGCAACAATCATACATCTAGGCCTGATACGACACGGATAATTGACCTTCTTCAAGGACATCACACAATGTTAACGAAGGTGCACTTTAAGTCCTAAAGCGAGGCTCAAAACATGTTGAGTGCTTCGCTATGTGCGCTTCAGAGTCGTCATCAAGGTTCGAAGGCAAACTTTTCCTTGCCAGTGAGCCTTTTATGAAGAAGTGACACTAAACAATTGAGATATTTCACTTTATCATAAATTTTTTCAATTTCTTTGGTCATAAATGTGTCATTCTTATAATTATTATATTTGTACTTTTTTTCTCCCTTTGCACCGTTTTTTATTAAAATCCATGCTTTATTTGCGCTTAAAGCCCCCACGGACCGTAGAACTTTTTTACACTTTTTTGCGATAACACTGACATCACATGCCTATGAAGAAATCTACATGTTCCTATCCTGAAATGTTTTGTCAGCTAATCTAACTCCAACTTCAAAAATTCCAAATAAAGCTAAATAGTTTTGGGTTTTCATGGCCAAACACCTACTAGTGTGCGTTTGACCATGTTTCATTGTGAAATTTGAAAAAACATAGGCTTTGTTTTCAAAGTGAAAAATGATAAATTACCAAGTCAGTACTCCACTCTTAAATCTCAATTCATCAATCAACTAAATCTTCAATAATACCAAATTAAGATCAGAGATATAAATATAAATCCCAAAATGAGCAGAAAAAACAACCAGATAATAACAGTAACTACTAACTACAAATGGAGCAAATTTAACATCAAAATTCAAAACAGTCATAGTGAAGGAGAGAGATTTTCACCGTATAAAAGAGTGTCCATCTGCAGAGGCGGTAGAAGATTGGTTGATGTTAGGGTTAGAAGAGTAAATTCCTTCACTACCTCCATGAACTACAAATACATTGCCTTTGCTTACGAATTTATCGGCGGAGTAATCGTGTAGTGAAGCTTGTGTAAAGTAAATTAAGCATAAGCAAAGTACAACAATGGCTGAAGCTGAAGCTCCGAAGGACGACATTGCCCCTTAACAGAGCTTGAAGTTGAGCTTCAGTGTAGAAAAAATGGTAGATCTGGTGTTGCAAACAGTAAAAGGAGGAGGAGAAGGAGGAGGACCCGTGGAGCCAGTGGGACCTACAAGTTTAAAGAGGGCAATTTTCTAGTATGGTGAATTTTTTAGATTCAGCTTAAGAAAAATTATTCAAATAGACGTTTTTTTTCCCCTAATATTTCTTTCTATTTTTAAAAGTTTCTAAAATTTATATTCCTTTAATATATCTGAGCTATATATATTAATGTATTTGAGCTATATATTATATATTCATTTTATTTAATAATGTATACGAGCTAATTATTAATGTATGCGAGCTACGCACATATTATGCATTCGAACTAATATTTAATGCATTCGAACTACATATTATGTATTCGGATTATGCTTTAATGTATATGATATACTCTTTAATTTATCTGAACTACATATTAATGTATCTGATTTGTGTCACTTTTTAATAGATTGATGTAATTACAAGCTAAAGAGGGATAAACTATAATTTCTTATTAAAATTATGTATCGGATAAACCAGAGAAATTTTTATTAAAAGCGTTATTTTCGAATTCGTTCCAAGAATGTAATATTTGAATTTACTCAAGCATTATTATATATGTATTCCGGATATTGAGTAAGAAAAAAATTATTTACCATAGCAAAATATATAGTGTAGTTTTATATAAGTAAATTGAGATTTTTTTGATAGATTCTTGGCTAAACTTATTTTGACTTATATTTTGAAAAACACTTCGTGTGTTCATAAATATTCATAATTCATTATTCATTATACAATATAAAGTAATTATATAAAATATATTCATATTTTATTAGTGTTTAAATAGATCATAGATCAATTATCGATATTGTATTTATTTATTTATCAATCAATGATTGTGACACTTAATTTAATTATTAACAATTTCAAATAAATATATATTTGATTATTGTTTGATCGTTGATTTTCAAATATTTTTAAAAGAATACCTTTGAATGAAGTTATAACATGTGTTTACATAATTTTTAAAAAAGTATATTTTACTTTTTGAAAAAAGTAAAAATATGAAACATTATTTGTACACATTTAGTTTTACAAACTATCAAAATACTCATAATTATCAATTATTATAATTTATTAAAATGAAAATCTATTGATGAAAAAAAGTAAATAATAATAGTAACTAATTATTATTTTTATATATAACCTAACAATGCAATCTTTTTAATAAAAATGCATTTAAGGAGGGATTGAATAGATTGATTATAGTTACAGTCATAATTGATGGTTTTTTTTTGTGTGTGGTTGATAAAATACAAAAAATTGAGGTAAGTTCAAAAATCTTAAAAGAACCCAAAAACTAGATTTTGACCTAAATACCTTTTTCTCTCTCTAGATTTTGGGATCTTGAATTTTTGCCAAAACTTGATAAATTTTATGGCCAAATAAATTTTAACAATTTTACTAAAAAAATTGGTTTTGTTAAATTTATCACTATTACGCCTTAGTTAAAATGTACCACCAAATAATATTGATTTATGTGTTATTTTTATTAAACATAGAAATATAAATTTAATGTAATAACGTATAAATTTGAATTGAATGATTACAATAGACAAAATTTGCTTTGTGAAGTGTCGATTTTTAACTTCACTTTGATGAGGTTGTAAGTTTGAAACTATCGCCTTTTATTTTATCCAATAATTTTAAAAGATTTCTAAACACGATAAAACAACAAAAAGAAAAGTTAACATGCGTACATGCACATTCATATAAATAAGTGGATCCGTTTGTGTGTGCATGCTTGATAGTTGAGATAAGATATGGACCCATTTTTCCTAAAAAAAAAAAAAAAAGTTTTATTAAATTATTATATCAAGTAAGAGAAATGTCAAATCAAAATAACATTATTAGTTTATATTTATTTGCCTTAAGTTAACTGATCGCTCAAAGTTGTCTATATAATTCACTTAGACATCTCAACTAGGACTATAACTTTAAACACTTGTTTAGTAGGGACTTATCATAAAGTTTATTTGTTAAGTAGGGTGCATGAGAACAAGACGTAGCATGTTTGCATTTGTAGGAGTTTTAATAACAATTACTTATTTAGTATTACTGGTAAATGGACAAGATATGGTTGATTTGACAGTTTATTCAAAATCTTAAGAGAGCTTAGTTCTACAAGAGCGTTATCATAAGCCTACGCTCTGGAAGGGCGTGTAGTTCCTCGATTGAGGGATTGAAAGCATCTTCCTTGATCGGTAGGTGGGCATGAATGGAGTTTCCAGTAGTTGACACATGACTTCCATTCAAATGGGAACTTGAGAAAATGAAGAGAAAAAGTAATGGAGAGGAGCCTCTTCCGACAAAATGTGATCTCTAACAAGGTTTTCAATATGGTATTTGACATTCCAAGTTCATACTATTATAATCTACTATCTATATAGACGAATAATCAATCAACATTTTTTGAGGGCATGCAAAATTCAATGAACAAGTAAATAAACATCATAGCTGATAGATTTTATTTTTATCTTGTAATGGATAAAGTAATCGTAGTCAAGAATTAAACAATATAAATAAATAAAAAAGAGAAGATCATATTATTAAATTTCAAAATAAGGTTGTTACAACTCATTTTATGTCCTTTAATAAAAATAATGAATACAAGATATAATTTCAAAATAAGGGTATAACTAAAATAATTAAATTTTATGTTTGTCTTGAATTTTAGAACAGTATATATATTTGCTAGAGCGATACTTATTTTGAGACAAAAAGACTATGAAAGACATGAGGAAACCTATATGTGAGTTTTTAAAACTTGTTTGGCACTTTGGCTATAGATGTTTGGTAGTTGTTTTTGGAGAAAAGAATTGGTAAAATTTGTTTGGCCTTAAAATGTATCAAGTTTTGCCAAAAAATCAAGATCCCAAAATCTAGAAAAATAAATGGTATTTAGGCCAAATCTAGTTTTTGGTAAGAGTGGGTATAAATATCGAAAAATTGAAAATCTGAATTGAATAGAAAATTTTGATTTTTCAATGTCCGTTTTTCGGTGTTTTGATTTGGTGTCGGCTCTTTTTTTTCAATTTTTTTATTCGGAGTTCGGTGTAAGGATACCGAAATTACGGTACACCGAAGAACCGAAATTTTATTAAATAAAGTTTAAAATATTTATTATATTACTTAATTTTTAACTTGGCTCATTTCAATTTTATATTTAGAGTCTAAACTTAAATAGAAAAAATTTAAATAATTAAATAGTAAACCCTAGAGAACTAAAGTTTAAACTAAAAAAAACAAACTCAATTTAGTTCAAGTTTTAGCCGCAACTTGGTGTTTCTACTTTCTACTTTATGATTTTATCATTTTATGTTGTTACTTTGAAGTGTGAATAACAAATTGATGTTCTTACCTTTTATTGTTAGACCGTTAGTTGTTACTTTGAAGTTTGAAGTGAACAACAATTGTTACTTTATCATATTCTCTATTTATTTTTATTTATACCGAAAAACCAATTTAAAAATACTGAATTAAACTGAACCGAATAAAAGAAAAATTGAACTGAACCGAACTGTTCTACTTTGGTTTAAAATATGGTGCACAC
The DNA here is from genome assembly GCA_022817965.1 of Solanum lycopersicoides. Classification (NCBI taxonomy): domain Eukaryota; kingdom Viridiplantae; phylum Streptophyta; class Magnoliopsida; order Solanales; family Solanaceae; genus Solanum; species Solanum lycopersicoides. Next base: position 90,902,788 of record CM040629.1, on the reverse strand, counting down.
TTTTCTAAAATTGAATACCAAAAACTGAACTGAAATTTAATTAAACCGAATCGAAGAATCAAACGCCCACCCCTAATTTTTTGACTCTTTTAAGATTATTAAACTTGCATCAATTTTTTATATTTTATCAAAAAAAAAGTTCATCAATTATGACGGTAGCTATAATTCAATCTATTCAATCCCTCGTTAAATGTATTTGTATTAAAGAGATTGCATTGTTAGATTATATATAAAAATAATAGACATAAGTTATAACACATAAATATATCCTTTAACTTGACTTCATTTTATATTTATGTTATTCAATTTTGGATGTGCATAATTAGACAGTTAAATTTGTATAAAATTAAATAAATAAACACAAATGTCCTACACACATTCTACATGGAAATTTATGTCCTACGTGTATTGTGACACGTAAGACTCATGTGTCTATTTTTGTTTAACTTTATATAAGTTTAAGTGCCTATTTGTGCACACTCAAAATTAGAGGACATAAATGTAAATAAGGCTAAGTTAAAGAATATATTTATGTATTATGCAAAAATAACAATTAATTACTGTTATTATTTACTTTTCCATCAATAAATTTTCATTTTTGACAAATTGTAATAACTGATGATTATATTGCTATGCACTCATTATCTTCAAATTTTAAAGTCGTTTTCTTACCACAATCATGACGTAAAAAAAGATAATTATAAACTAGTGTTATCTTGATTGGATATTTCTCTTATTTGCTAAATAACAACACATATCATGCCAACTAATGTAACATTTTCAAGGTCACAAATAGTACTAAGTACTTAAAAGAAGATTAGAGAGACTTCTTGTACTACATTTCTATAATATTATAATAACAACATATAATAAAATAATATTAACATTCCCAATAGATCAGTACAAATCACAAGATTTTCTTTTATATAAAAAAAAAAACATCACACAACATGTGTTGCATCCATTATTAACAGACACAACCATGAAAAAAGGGACAAAAAACCTTAGATAAAGCTATATTTGTACAATATTGGAGGGCCCATTAAGGTTTTCTTTGAAGAAAAACCCAAACAGGATTGGAGAAAATAGAAAATTGGAAAAATGGTCAAATTTGCCCTTGGACTAGTTACAATCGAACAAAGATTTCTGGTCTAATATTATCCTTCCGTTAGGAAAAGGTGATTGTCTTCACCCTATATAGTAAGGGTTTCACAACAAAAACAAGACCTCTAACGTGGATAATAATAGAACAAAAGTCTAACAGAGACGATAGTACATGAGTAAATTTAACCCTTTTGCCCTAAAAAAATTATACTATCGTAATACATTGACTTCTTCTGAAATAAAATAACTAGCCGAGAGGCGATATCTATATTTCCAAGACGATAACTGCAAAAAAAAATAAAAAAAAGTTTTAATTAAGATAATCAAGCTAATAATAACTTTTTATATATATATAAAAATATTTAACAAAATATTACTTACAATCAGAATCAGTCTTCACCCATTTAGATCCATCATAACATTTTTCCTCTCTTATTTTCTCTTCTTTCTCTTCTCTTTGTGGATGTTTTTCCTCTAAATATCTCTTTGTTGATCTTCTAGGGGCATTTTGGGGATGTATTTTCTTGGAAAGCATTGTCCTCAAAAGCTATAATAATAAATATAAAGTTGTTAATACAAAACACAAAAAACTATTAAAATTTCAATAAATACTAAATATCGCGAGTTCAATAGTAAATATTAAATTCATTTTAATAAAAAAAAATGAATATTGAACTCATCAAGTTGAAAGTGAGTTTAAGGACATATTTAAAGTCTAGTTAGAACGAATTAATTCTTTATCCGTACTTATTAGATCTGAACTTATCAAATTTAAATCTTAAATTAGTCGAAAAAAATAGTTACCTTCTCCATTCTTGATTCGGGAAATGTGTCACGTAAATTGGGAGCAGGAGCAAAACCACCATTTGTACAAACAAGCATTTTCTTGAGAAGGAAAGAAATTGATTTCATCCCAATTGATTTCTTTTTGCTCTGTTTACTACAAACATCCTTGCATCTACCTATAATTACTCTTATTGTTCTGTCGATTTCTTCCTCATCGTAATCATACGAGTAATTAGCACTGCTAAATCTACTGGAATTAATCCTACGATCAACTTCCAAACTCGATGGACAGTTAAGAAATCTGTCCAACGGAAGGATATCATCAGCATTGACAGCATTGTTCTTGATCTTGACAAACTCAGAATTACTAGTAGTTGGTGATGGTTTTCGTGATAGTAACTTTGTTAACTCCTTTTGTAACTTCTCGACTTCTTCAGATGTGAATTCTCCTAAATCTGGAGAAGAAGAAGAAGTTTGTTCATCGTCTTTCGCGTGTAATTTGCTCTGTTCTTTGAGATCACTGCTTCTATTGCCAAAAGTTCCAATTGATAACAAGGAATCTGGCCAATCTTTGAATTCTTCATTTATATTATTATGATCTGTGATGATGAAAAATAAATTAGTTAGAAATATATCAGTTGATGAATTAAAACAAATTTACCATACTGAGACAACCCATCATTTTTCTCAAATTTCCAAAATTTATCGTGTTTTAGTTAATGAATGCACTGAACTGTCGCTATGCATAGAATCACAAAAAAGGATCTGATCATATTGAGTTTATTATATCGATGATGACGTAGTCAATTTTGAAATGTATGAGTTTTAACTAGGTGAATGCTAATGAGCACATACGAAAATGTAATGGATGTCGTGCCTTTAAAAATGCACGAGAGTTGCAGTAACATTTTTAAAAAGTGCGAACAACCTGATTTTTAGGAGAAAGAGGAAGAAGTCTTACTTGTAGTAATTGGAATAGCATTAGACCTCCTACTTCCTTGTCCACCATTGAGCTTGTTATGCATCCAATTAAAGAACTACAAGCCAAAACAAAGAGTAATTTAATTACCAACCTAGACATAAATAGATAGCTTTATAGTTAATATTTCAACCTATAATACTAACGAATCTGTCATTTAATTGAAAATTATGAAACAAGTCTACGATAATTCAAAACTTTAATTTGACCAACCTTCATATTCAAAAAATGAATCTTGTGATGATGTTTGAGTAGAAGAATTAAGTCAAAGTGAAAAGTTGGAATCCTGGAAGCCAATAATAAAGGAGCTTTGGATTGAGAGTAATAAATAAAGATTTGAGTTTCTCACTCTCTTATTATATTTGATGATTCCACTAATTATATATATACCAAAACATACAAGCACTAGATTTTATTTTTTTATTTATTTTATTTTATTTTTAATGTGTGGACAAATTAAATGGAGACATGCAACATTTTCCTATGTAGAATAAAGATAATACACACACATGGAAGAGTAATTTGAGGATATTGTACTACTTTGAAAACGTGGCTATGATTTCTTCCATTAGATTAAAGATTAATATGCTAATCTTGAGGTTATTCTTTATATTAGATGTTTTAACGTGTAATAGCATGTTACGATGTGTTTAATTTTACAGGTTTATATTTCACCTATTCTGAATATTTTTTAGATTGAATTGTGTGTTATATATAGTGAGATAGAAATATTTTTTTTTATACTGACAGTGTATAGAAATATTAATATTGATGAGCAATGTCAAAGAAAAGATTATTATCCAATGGTTGTTGTCACACCACGACATGACTTAATTATATTACTAACCCTCCACCTTGATGACACAACTAGTAACTTAATTACATATTATTAATATTACTAATTTTCTGTCAAATTTTATTATTTATTTTATTTTTCTTATTTTGTTGTAATCGAGGGTTCAAACTTAAAAGAGATGGCCCATCAAACCACAAAAAACACTTGGTTGATTTAAATTTTTAAATATATATATATTAAAAAGATAAAATTAATGATAATTAATAAATATCAAATTTTATATGAAATATATGGTAAGTAATTCTCATCACATTTGGAGAGTTATTTTCTAAAATTAATTGATTTAATTATGATTATAATATTTGTTAATGTAATATAATTCTGACCTTTAAACTTTAAATAAGATAAATGTTCCTCATCTATATGCGCACTTGACGAAATGGAGGGGAGTCGAACTCAGAGTAAAAAAAAAAAGAGGAAGTACATTTGCAATTCAAAAAAGATGGACTAAGATCCATATTAAATTTCGAGTAATATAACAAAATAACTTGCATCAATTTACTTTCAACACTTTTTCTATGTTTTGCTTAAAATTATTTATTTACATTACTTTAAGTATATATATGTACTTTATTTTATTGGACATCTCAAGAAAAAGAATATATTGTATTTTTAAAGTAAAATGAAGGACAAATGAACTTATAATGTATACTCCCTCTTTTTCATTTTAAATTTATTTCAAGAAGAATAACTTATGTTTGCATTTGATTTTTTAAAAAAATATATATATTTTGTCCTATAATAACATGATTGTATAGCTCCTTTATTATGTTACATGATTAGGATCATAGTTTCTCATAATACTTGAAGATCCGTTCTGACATATGAAAATTATTTATTTATTTGGAAAAATGTTATATTTTATTTAATAATTAGTATCTGACAAGAAAATTTCAAATCAAACTTGAAATATTCCAATTTTGAAAAATAATTAATAACATATGTTACTGTTCACTCACTTTTAAAGTTATATTTAAATATATATATTCAAGCATAATATTAAATATTCCTTGCAATAAGTACAATCAAATAACGTTACTTTTATAAATTTCAAATAAAATATATTTTAAAATTATGACTACGTGTCTACCTAAATGAAATTTTTTGTTCCCATCAAACAACATTATACTATATAAAATGAGAGGATATACAATAGCTAGATAGTAATAATTGACTAGAACCACAAAAAAAAGAAAGCATGTTTGTAAGATACACAATATAAGAATGTATTGGATCGAAACGATTTTTCTTTTGAAGCCATCTGTTTTATTGGGTGAAGGATATTAATTATTTGTCTAAGAGCAGTTTGTATCAGAATTTTTTATGGATATTTGATAATCTTTTAAAATGCATTTAGAATATATTTATAATTTTTTAAACATACAATGTGAAATTATGATATGTAATCATATTAATATAAAGTTGAAGTTATATTTAAATTGGCAAATTGAATTTCTTACGTTGGTAGGTTTTTTAAAACATGAAAATTTTACAGATTACAAAGCTATCAACTTTTATAAAATCTTAAATAATCTTACGAAACGAGTGATGCACAACTCATAAATAATATATTAAAATATTTTAAGACATCACAAATTGTCACTACTTATGAACCCTAATTTGAATCAATGATCTACCCATGAGTAGGTTGACAAGGCGCATATATAATTGCATGTTCTTTTCATTAATAGATCTTTGTGATTACAAACTTGTAAATACATATAGTTTTATAAATATTCACTAATCAACATTGATAATAATTAGTTTTTTTTTTAAAATATAATATTTTCATATGAGACGAACGATATCTTCATATGCGTGAATCTCTTTTTAGAAAATTTAAAATGGTAAAACTTTTCTTTTATAGCATATACATTTTTAAAATCATAATTTGAAATCTCAAATCACCTTTTCAAAAAAAATTAAATATGAAAAAAATATATATTTAAACACTAATTTGAAATCTTAATGCATAATTACCTATCAAAACACAGACTGAAAAATGAGAAGCCCACCATTATATTCTTTTCAAAGGAATTTTGGCCATCTCTCTTTGGGAGCTATCTAAACAAATAGGAAAAAGAAATTGCTAGATCTTTCTACATGGCCCCTCTAATAAATGTATAGGCCCCCCATGTCTCATGTACCAATTTATTACTATGAATTTTTTTTTTATCGATATTAGGTATTTATATTAAATCTATAAATATAAAATATTTTGAGATTGTTTAGTACAAAATATAATAGCGTACGAATTAGTTATGTAAAAATTAATAGTGTAAAATTTATTTTTTTAATCAAGTGTTTGATATATTGCTTCTCATTTAATCTTGTGTTTAAATTAAAACTCTATAAAAAGCTTCTTTCAAATTATACATTTGAATTATTATGAGATGTTCTATTCTTGTAATTTTGTCAAGATAGATAATTGTTGAAGAATTTGGTACGAAACAACAAAGTTTAAAGATTATCTTTCAAACTAGAGAATTAAAATCAATAGAGAAATTAGAATCAGAAACACATTTGAAATAATATACGAAATATTTTTCTCAAGGAAGAATTGAACCCACTGAATGCACAGTGTATCCTTAGAGGAAATTATTCCCCTTAAGTACATGAGGTTAATGAAACATATTCTATCATGATAGAACGATCTTACTTGCAAGTGTATCGATACTTATATTCATGATGTCAGTGAACCACTCAACAACACTAAAGTACACTTAAAATACTAAATTTAGTAGTAGAATAAGAAGTCCAGAAAATTCATTGTTTTGAAATGACAGAAAATTCCAGTATTTATAGACAATAAAGGATAGTGTGAACAAATACTTATTGTGCATTTTCGACAAGGTCTTAACCTTTTGAAAAGTTACAACTATTCGAAAATGTCATAACTTTTCATAAAAGTTAGAACTTTTCATTAAAGTCAAAACTCTTCGTAAAAATCTCAACTCTTCACACCTTTTAAAACACATAGTTAGAGAAGAACATTGTGTAGTCACGTTTGCCATTTTAATTTCTTCACTTGAATTATTAGAGGATAAATAATGGTCATCTAAATAAACTGATCATTCACAAAACATTAATTTTCAATTAAAAAAAATAGACAATCAAGTTTTAAAACCAAAAAGATGATAAACAATAGAAAAATCGAATAAACCATCTTCGTTTGCACATAAAGTTTGCAAGTTGAATTTATTTAGCAACAAACGACTCTCTCTAAATAATAAAATTTGTAAATCATTTCTTTAAATAAATGTACTAGTTATAATATAAAACATAAAACCAAAAAATAAATAAAATGACAAAAGAATTTGAGGAATATATTTTTCTTTACTTAGATCAATCTCGTGGTATTATATTAAATATATTATTACTTATACCATCAAATATAACGTATTAGTTATACATCCTACAATATTATGTAAGATGTATAACTAATACATAAATTAATTATACATAGACTCAAAAATTTTTATCAAAATAATACTAAAATATCATATAAATACATAAACTATTCTTAATTCCACCCTATAAATCGATCTCTCTCTTTATGGACAAATATTATCAATTAAGTACTCGTGATTATCTCTACAAATTGATATGATTTGCTTTAAAGAAATGCATTATTTAGTGCCTTTGTCTAGGTAACCGTACATTTATTTGATAAGTATCTGCACTTTTAAGAACATAACTTATATTTGCACTTTATAAGTACTCATTCCGTCCAAAATTATTTATCATGTTACGCTTTTTAAAAGTTAATTTAACTAATTTTTAAAGTTAAATTAGATCAAATTAATTCAATATTTTAAACAAAAATATTAAATATTCTAAAACTATATGAAAAGTACTATAAATTACAATTTTTTGCATATTAATATGATGAAAAAATATATCTTAAAATATTAATCAAAGTTTTTATAGTTTAACTCTAAATATAAAAACCATGACAAACAATCCGACGGAGGAAAATATACCAATTATAATTTTAAAATTTAGGTCCGGTTTCCAATGAAAAATTCCTACCCTTCCAATAAGAATGGTAGACCTAATTTCAATTGTTTCAACTGCATTTTATATAAATATATAAGTACTTATTAATCAAATCATGTAATCTACTCATTCATCACGTCGAAAGGTTATTTTTCGAAATGAGCGATAGAAACATGAAAAAAGCATATAGATATCCAATATCATTAGTACATACTGTAAATGCGATATGAAGTATATATAGTAATAGATTAATAATAATAGATGTACTTATACTTCACAATTACGTAGTGATTAACATAATTAATGACAATTTAGTACTCCAAGCAATTAAAAAAAGGACTATAGAGAATGAGGAGCCACGTGTCCATACAAAATAAGGTCATTGATTATGTCACAGTCAGACCAACACGTGTCCCAATAAAAGAGGTCTGGTTGTCTTACATTTCAACCATTCATAGTACAACATTCTCTAGATTATTGTCTAATATTTTTATTAATTTATTAGTCCATTCATTTAAAAAAGGAATGATCTAGTTTGACTTAGAATAAAGTTTACGATAAGAAAAAAGTTTTTTTAATCTTGTGGTTCTAAATTAAAGTTATGTCAAATGTACCAAAATGTCTTTTAATCTTGTGGCCTTAAACATGTCGTCATTCTTTTTAAAGAGACTAAAAAAAAATATGAATATTTTTTAAACGAAGAGGGTAAATTATTTGGATCATATTTTAACGTTTCTTATTTGCTTAAAAGAAATAATTAGGTAGTGATTTAAAAGGTTCATGAATTGAAAGATATATGAAATCAGAGTCATTCTCTAAAGAATAAATCTTAAAAAAGCCAACCAATGAAAATTTCTTAAAATAATATCATATTTTTATAATTAAAATAATTTAATTATTATTAAAAATACGAAAAGGAACAAAAATATTCTTAAATTATTCGAAATAGCTCATATTCTTAAATTATATTTCGGCTCAAGACTACCCTTCCCGTCGACTATTGGTTAAAAATACCCTTCTTATTAACAGAAGTTGTTAAATGTCATGTGAATGCCACATTGCATGCCAATACTAATTACTCTTTTTTTCCCACTATCACATAGACTGAATCCCAAAATTCTAGTTACTCTTTTTTCTCCTCATTTCATTATTTTATAGAAACGATTTCACTCCTTCTCCCTCATTAAAGTTGTGTCAAATGTACGTACCAATGAGGGAGAAGAGGTGAAATCATTCCTGAAAAATAATGAAATGACGGGGTGGCGGGGTGGGGTGGGGGTGGGGGGGAGTAACTAGGATTTAGTGATTTAGCCTATGTGACAGTGAAAAAAAAGAGTAATTAGTCTTGGCATGCAATGTCACATTCACATGACATTTAACAACTTCTGTTAATAAGAAGGTACTTTTGACCTAATGTCTGACAAAATGGATATTTTGTGCATATATATAGTTTAAGGATAAATATGATCTATTTCGGATAATTTAAGGGTATATATTTTTCCGTTAAAAATATATTATTTTAAGTCATATATAATAACTTCAAAAAATAAATAAAATCTACTTATGCTCTATCTAATTAATCAATACTAACATATGGAGTATATTTTAAAGGTTATATTATTTGAGCAAAAACTAATGAAGCAGAGCCACTTAATTTCAATTAGAACGACAAGAATATATTTTGGTTATTAGAATCCTCTATTTTCAATAAGGACATATGACAATTATCCAAAATTGAGTTGCTTATTATTTGAGCTAAGAACTAATCGTTTCCAATTAAGAAAAGAAGAGTATCTTCTAGTTATAAGAGTCTATTTTCGATAAAGACATATGACAATCATTCTAAATCGAATTACTGAACAAAAACTAATAAGCAGGGCCACTTACAATTAGGAAGAGATGTGTATGATCTTTTGGTTAACATACATTTTCGATAAAGACATATGATAATGATTTAAAATTAAATTATTTATTATTTGAGTAAAAATTAGTAAAGCGCAACGACTAATCTAGAAAAAGAATTGTTTTTTTTTTCCTTCTCCTTACGAGTGTGGGGGCCTATAACTTTTTGAAGTGATTGGATTGCACCATTTGCACATAAGTTACTTTAAAGAATTGGTGGTGATGGATGATTAAGCCTCTCTTTTTTATGTTCATCCAAAAACCATATGTTTAGTTAGTTAGTGAGGAGACAATTAACATGTGGTGATCATATGTTATTTCCCCCCATATTATTAGGTTTGGTTCAATATGTTTGCTTTAACCCTAGTGAAGTACATCATATGCACACTATCTTCACTCCGTCGTTAGAAAGTTTTCAGTATTTTACCATGTGTTTTTTCTGTAAGTTGATTCGGTTGAAAATTAATAAAAAAATCATGTTTTTATAATAGAAATTTTCTATTATTTCGAAGTGTAAAAAAAATCCTTTATTTCTAATATTGTCTAATTCATTTTGATACATCTTCGATATTGATACTACATTTTTAAGACTTTATGTAAGAGTTGCATTAATGTCTCATTGTTATATATGTAAAAAAAAATTACTACAAGAGTTTGTATTTATGCATGCAATGCTCAAGAAAGATTTGATTTACGTGGCAGAAATTGCAACCATGCAAAGGTTGCACTCCTATAACTCATTATATTTACCAAAAGAAAAAATGTTGTTCTATCTTAAAATGAATAATGAGTTTTTTTTACCGTGTTCAGAATCCGTATTAAAGTTTCGACTAAATTCGGATCATACATTGCAGGACTCATCATCTAGGGTGACGCTTCAAACATAATTTTCTTCATACTCAAAATTCATAACATAAAACCTCTGGCTAAGGGTGAAGCAGTCCACCATTGCTTCGATTTGGATGGAGGGAGTAATATTTAACCAATTTGTTGTATACTTTACATTCAATTTGGTTTGATTCAATTTTATTTTTAGTAATTTCTTGTTATTATATTATAATATTAAATGAAAACAATCTCTTTACCTACATTATACGAGCAGTGGTGGATTTAGAATTTTTATTAAGGGGATACGGGAAAAAAAGGCAGTGCTTAAGATTTGAGGTTTGACCCCCTCAATCATAAGTCAACCTCTAATCTTATATTCGGAGGTTCAAAATCAATAAATAAACATAAAAATTATTTAAAATACCTTAAATAAACAACAAAATTTTTTGCCAAGGGAGTTCGCGTGAACCCTCTCGGCAGATTCTAGGTCCGCCCCTGCCTACATTGGGTTAAAGTCTGCGTATATTTTATCTTCTCCAGATCCCGCTTTGTTGTTGTTATTGTCATTAATGCGTTATAACTAATAATATTAAAAAATCACCACTTTAATTATTTGCATCAAATAATGTTTCGATTCGATTTGACTTTTTAAAAACCAATTCCACCCATACAACCGACATACGTACTACCAAGTTAGGAATAATGCTTACACAAATGATTAATCAATGGGAAAAGTATTTATTATACAAATATAAATTGAAATTCTTTGGCGTCACCAAGTTCGTCACTTAAGATATTTAAGCCACAAAATGGTTTATAAAAAAATGTAATTAATTAGTGGAAAAATCACAGTAATCAAGAAAAGTTAATAAAAAGTAAAGCAGTAATTAAGGGCATGTGAATAGAGTAATGCAAAATGATAATCTGCTTATATCGAGAGAATTGCCAGATGTGGAATGTTCTTGATTTAATTAAATTAAATTAATTAAGTCTCTAATTGCATGATGTGGAGTTATCTCCTCCATAATAAATTAAAGTTATGTGCACTTTATGTTCACTTTGACTAGCTATCATATATCTACTTTTTCTATAGATTTACTAAATTTAATTTTGAGGATAGTTGACTTTCCCTAATCACAAATAATTTATAACACAAGGAACTACATCTATAATATAAGGGTGTGAAGCGAGTATTTTTAACTGATTCATCTGTTTTTTTAATTATGTTTGTTGTGTTTACATGGAGAAAATGAAAGAAAAATGAGATGAGTGTACTATTTTTAAATTGATTGATAGATGGTTCTGATCTGCTATGATAGATTGAAAGAGATAGAGAGGAAATTGATCTCTCATTTCTATCTATTGGTGAAATAGCTACTTATTGTTGATCCATCCAAAAGAAATTCATATTTATGGGATGTAGTCGATCTACATCGTACATAGAGTGCCCAAGCTCTTTTTAGGCCATATCAGTTCTCTTTATCCATCAGTCTAATGCATGAGGTCTTAGCTTGACATCTAGACACATTCCCCTCTTTTCCCTGGTATAGTCCCACATAGAAAGAAAGAGCGTAGAGCCCCGATCCGACCTGTGAATATACTAACAGATAGCAAGAAGTTGAGTTTAAACTGGCAAACCAAAGTTACTTTCGAAACAATACTTCGTACATGTGCTTGGAGAATGTATGCACGCATCAATATTTTTGTGCATTACTAATTATACCTTGTTAGGTATACTTTTTCAAACTACTTATAATCAATGATGCATTCTATTTGATATTATGTTATGTATAGTTATATACTAACTAATATTAACTACAAAACCTGATATTAGTAATGAGGGATAAAATTGTCCAAAATCATATAAAATATTTTGATTCAATTTCAAGTAGCACATGTGATCAAGCTATTGTAGTAGTTCATATTGTTCCTTGTTCAGTCAGTGTAACAAATGATTTGAAATGTGTAATTTGACACATATCTATATTACATGTCGAAAATACTGAATTCATTGTAGTTTTGAAAATAGTACATATATCTTTGTTAGATTTCGAAAATACTCACAACTAATTAAACTCATATAATATAAGCTCCATCTGACTTTCATTAGCTGCAGGATACAATATCTCAGAGGACAACTCTAGTTAAGTTAGCTGCAACAATCTGTTGTTCATAGAGGAATCTGAATGAATGGCACGATTCGATTGTTCTTCAATGACTTATAATTCATCATGCTTTGATGCGTGTCCTGCAGTAGTAACGGATTTGTGAAGAACGTAAATCAGACAGAGAATCTTAATGGCAACAAGTATACAAGTGTTCTTGAAATTCTTTTTTCTCCATCTGTTCACAACAAACAACAGAGATACAGTGGTGTTCACCAGAAATGTAGCACACGAGGGGGACCGAACCTTACCTCCAAAAATACATCACGAGATTGATTGCAGTCAATCTCTCCAAAAAAAATGCTAAAATAGGGATTACATTTCAATTCTAGATAGTATGCTTGGTACATCAACCAAGCAAAAGACAGGTACTATTATTTACTCAAGGGAAAAGGGGCAAATACACGTATCAATTTAGCGATTTAGAGCAGATATAACCCTCCTTAAAAAGATGTGCATAGACCCCTCCGTCGTCTAACAAATAGTGCATATTTACCCCTTTTAAACCAGTTTAAGGATTTACTTTAATTCAGTTGGTTAAAAAAGGGGAGTAAATAAGAAATATACACCATTTGTTATATTACAAGGGTATCTATGCACCACTTTTTTAGCAAGAGGTATGTACTCTCTAAATCTCACAGTTGAGGGATATATTTGCCCCTTATTATACATACTTTGTATTGTATTGTCTTTTCTTTTGTCTGGGTCGGGAATTGGGTGAGGAGGGCATTTGTACTCGAGAGGAAGGACATTTTACCTCTCATATAATCTCATCTCGAACCCTGGAGGTTTCGAGGAACCATTTAAAAGGTTTAGAAGCAAGATAGAAGAGGCAGTGGATTGGAAGTGTTGGAATCCTTGTAACTATTAATCCCACGATCCCAGAGGCAGAAGGACTAAATTCGTTTGTCTCAATCTAAAAAATGTTAATGAAGGTATGCATGAGCCTATAATTATTCAAGCATTTCACGCAGGATCTAAAAAGTAATGGTTGTTGATGCCTAATCAACATGTCATAGCCAACAAAAAACGTCTTTTCTTTTCATTGTCAAGAATAAAATGCATGCACATAATTAGAAACATAAAATGGGCTTAGTGATTTGACCTGATGATGTCGTTTTAAAGAAGAAAGATATTTCCCGGCTAGCAGACTGAGGTGAGTCAGAACCATGAACACAATTGTTCTGTAAATTCAGCCCACATATGGCTCTGACACTGTATGTATAAAAGCACAGGTTAAAAAAGTGTCTTATTCAGAATTAACAAAAGCCTAAATATAATTGTCAATGTAAAAGGACTACATAGGCTGACAACTTTCTAACTATGTGCTATGTATGGAGTCAACGAAGTCAAAGGCACTACCAACAACTTTAACATCGTCAATCATAGAGGTAGGAGAGAACAGAACTTGCAAAAGAGAGAAGATGCTAGCATTTTTAGTTATAATGTTAAATCATTTGTGGAAGGAGAGGGAGTCACAGTATTTAGAAGAATACTAGTGAAGGCAATAATTGTAATGCCATGAAGGAGACAACTTCTTCGGGGAAAGCAAGTGAAATGAAGAGTTACATATATTGTACAATGTTTCAATTTTCAAAAGCAAATCTTGGCGAGAAGCATTTCAAAATGTTTCAATTTTCAAGGGCCAGCTTGCGTGCACCTCGACTAATTCCACGAGATGTCTGCCACCCCCAACCAGCAATAGGTGCCGTAACTCTGTCCGCCAAGGCTAGGACAGAGGAAGTAAATCACCTAGTGCTTTTGTCTCTATCGGGATTTGAATCTAAGACTTCATGGTTTTCAACCACTTCATTCCCACTAGGTCACACCCTTGGATGCTTGAGATAAGAATTTTTTGATGAGTTAAATTGAGGTAGTACCCCTTTTTTTCTGTTAAGGAAGGCAAACTCATGCTATGCTATCTATTTAGCTTTCTGATCTTCTAATTATTTTGCTCATGCAATAGTAATAATAGACGTAAAAGAAAAAAGAGAAAAGAGAAAAAAGGAAGAGAGGAGGTCTAAACCTGTGAGGATGAGTAACCTTCGCCTTGAGTGGGTCTGTTGGACCAATTAATGCACGCCAATCAGCTACAGCATTCCCTTTCTCTAGAACCATTATCAACACTGGACCACTGCCGATAAATGGTTAGTAAAGGTAAAAAAAAAAGAGTAGTAAATGGATGAGAACGGAGGAGGAGCAGCTGAAAAAATTCTCATGAGAAATTTTTCCATGAAACTATTCCAAATTCAACATAATAGCATATATCCGATAGACAGATCTTCCACTAATTTTTCTACTTCTGTCACTGCAATTAAATGACTATCAAGTGGATACATGGACAACAGACCTTTTTTTTTCCTCAATAAATCAAGTACTTCATTTGAAATGGATAAAAAGGCACCAATCAGTTATATAGAACTAAATCTTTAAACCACTGAAAAGATTTGTACAACTTCCTACCGTATTTACTTCTTTGATAAAGAGTTTTCTATATCATTTTATACAAATTTATATCTCTAAAGCACTCAAAAGATTCCAAAGGTATCTATATCATTTCAAAAACTTGTTTTTTCTTTTGATTGAAGAAAACACATCTTTTACAAACCTTTGTTCCACTCAATTGTGTCTCAACTCTATGAATACATAACCAAAATACTTGGACTTCCATTTTGACTGAAGGCACTTTCAACAATGACATGCATTCCAAATTACTTCTTTCCAAAACCATCCCGCTTCAAACAGCAAATTAAACATGCTCAACCTTATGAAAAAGGAGGTGATTCACGTACTTCTTCATACTTCTCACACAAAACACCTATCATACAGAGTTCTCCCCACCTTTGAAAATATTGAGGTAGCGTTTCAAGTTATTTATCATTTTCCAACCAAATTAACAGGCTTTTAGGTGCGTTTGTCTTGCAAATGCCTAACATGGAATTACCATCCTTCATCTCCACTAGCTAAACAAGGAGGAGTAGATAACACTAAGGCTGTCTCACATTTTCAAAACCATACAACATAGAGAAAAGCTGGTTTACTTATGCCACCTACCAATCGTTCTGATCGCTAAAGAACCTCAAGTCTCACTTGTTTGGAATACTAATATGTGGGTTCTTTCGTATTTGTTCGGAATTAACTGATTATATTCTTTATATGATTCTTTCTTGTGTTTTATCGCTCTCTTAGGGAAATGATCATTAATGGTAACAAGGATTCATTTGAAGTTAACTACTTGAGTTTGTGTTGTTCTAATCCGTAACATTCAACCTATCCTTCACTCTTTCTGAGTGTTTTTTCTCATATTTGTTGCGTTCCCTGAGTTGTGTGCTATCAAGTGGTATCAGAGAGTTATCACTGATACCACTTCATATTATCCTTTTAGAAGCAAATATAATCGTTCCAATCTAGAGGCAGATGCAACAATCATTTTAGGCTGAAATGCCTTTAGGGGTTATGTAGCAACCATCATTCCGTTTTCAAAAGGAAATTTTTGTTTTTTTTTTTTTTTTGCAAATTAGTTTAACGGTATAAATGTTCTCAACAATCACTTGATACCAAATAAAACCATCCTTCAGCCTATATTATAAACATGCAGTTTATAGTTCCTGAAAGAACCAGTAAGTTGTTTGAAGCAATACATGAAAAAAGAAAAAATAACACAGGAGAAATACCAATTTAACAGGTGCTACAAAACAGACTGAGGCTTACTAGCCAATTCAGAATCAAATACCATCTCTAGACGAGGAAAGTTTACCTGGTCATGTATTCAACAAGGCTTGGAAAGAAGCTCCTTGAAGAGTGTTCAGCATAAAAGCTTTTCACACGATCCTCATCAAGCTGAATGAACGATTCCTCTGTGATTTTGAATCCATGATTGAGAATTGTCTCCTTAACGGAATTTGTATGGTTTCCAGAAACACCATCTGGCTTTATTATAGCCAATGTCCTTTCTGTTTCTGTACAAGAGTCTGCTGAACATCTGCAGCATTAAGTATTATAGCTGACCCCAATTGAATAAAGCCGAATAGCTATAGAGAACTAAAGTTCGACCGATTCACGAGAAATGAGTTAGATATCTTAGACACTCAAGTAATAGTTATTATCTCATAAAGTCTCCAATTTTCTTTACAAAGAAAGTGACTTTCTGAATAGTAACTATTAGCTGAGTGACCATATAAGAAATCAATCTCACGAGAAATCTAAGTCCAGAATGAGAGCAACAAAAAATAGTCACAAACATGTAGACATCAAAATTTTGTGGACAAGCCCAACCATTTTAGAGTTATTGGAGGTTATTCTACCTCAAACTCTAGCTCACGCTTATATAAACGGCAAGGCCTCTCGAATATCCCATAACCTCTTGGTTATTCACATAGAGAACAAAATCTAAACAATTCCATAAACTCATATCCAAAAGTGATTAAAATGTAATCAAACTCGTCCTGACAATCAAAATAATTTAAAAACCTCCACAAAATCCAAAGAGGTCCACAATATCGTAATGGAGAAACACTTCACTTTGGCATCAAATCACAGAGATAATCCAGAAAAAAGAATCAGGGAAACAAACAAAATTGTATCTACATTGTTCATCCATAAAATTATGTTTCTTCATATTTATTTTGTGACTGCAGTTAACTTGAGAAAATTTATTGCAAACAACACAATAATAGGGAGAAAGAACAATAAACAAGAAGACAAATAATGGCAAAATAACCAAAATCTTTGAAGAGTTACTTATATGAATCTTCTATATCTATTCATTTCAGTACCAAAATGGTTTGTGCAAATTATGAAGAATTGTGAAACTAATTAACAGTGTGCTCACCTGTCAGGAAAAAAGAAAATGGACAGCAGGAAGAAGGGAAACAACATTTTTATGAAGAATTGATAAAGATTACAAAACATTGCAACAATTTTACCAAATTGGTACAGTTGAAGATAAATTTCAGAAGCAATTAATGGAATCTGATATT
This sequence comes from Solanum lycopersicoides, assembly GCA_022817965.1. NCBI lineage: Eukaryota > Viridiplantae > Streptophyta > Magnoliopsida > Solanales > Solanaceae > Solanum > Solanum lycopersicoides. Next base: position 90,885,190 of record CM040629.1, on the reverse strand, counting down.
TGGGGAAGAAGATGTTCATGCGGACTATCCACTTTGACTAAAGGGGCGAAAATCCTTGGACCCATAGTTGCCACTTGAAAAAAAAAGGTAACACTCGTTTCGTTTTTGAAGTTTATTGATTTGACTTATTCATTATTAGTTTGCAAATAAGATAAATCGTTACAAATTCCTTTGCGATATTGACTTATTGATCGTTGTTGGTTCGATACTGATTTAACCGTTTAGATTTAAGCAAATAAATTCATTGGAAATCACTTAGAAACAATGTGAGAATCAAATGAACTACGCATGTGAGTTAACATATTGTATCTTGCTCATAAGTAAACACTGACACATTATAGAATAATCGAGACTAAACTCTAAGTTAATAGTTTTATATATAGAATAGTATAAATATAATTTAACTTACTATCGAATCAACAATTAAGCTGTTAAGAAAAAATTTTAAACTGTGAAAAAGCAATAACCAGATAATAAAATAAAATAAAATTGCTACCCACAAAATATTCCTAAGAGATAGATTTAAGTATCTCAGGTCTATAATTTAGGAGAGTGGGGATATTGACGATGATATATCACACATTGTATTGCTGCAGCGTGGATGAAGTGGAGACAAAAAAGTATAACTAAACTCAAAGGTAAGTTCTATAGAGGGGTGGTTTAATCAATATTGTTGTATGAGATGCGAGTGTTGACCAGTCAAGAACCCTCAGATCCAAAAAATACATATGAAGGAGATGCGAATTTTAAGGTGGATATGAAGTCATACTAGGAGCGATAAAATAAGAAATGAAGATATCTAAAATAATATGGAAGCGGCTATCTTGGTGGACAAGTTAAGGAAAACGAGATTGAGATGGTTTGGACATGTGAAGAGCAGATGCATAGTCGCACCAGTAAGGAGATGCGAAAAGGTTGGTTATAGAGGGTATGAATAGAGCAGATATAGATCCAAGAAGTATTGGGAGAGGTGATAAGACATGATATAATGCAACTTCAGGTCACCGAGGATATGACTCTAGCTAGATAAAAGGGTGTGGAGGACATGTATTAGGATAGAAAATTAAAAGGTAGTGTGGTATTATCTTACTTAGCGTGACTGATAATTGCGATGGTAAATTGTATTATTGTGGTTTTTTCATTGTTTACTATAGTTTCTTATGATCTATCCTTATATGATGTTTCAATTATAATATAATTTTGTTGTTGTTTTGGCTTTTCTTTAGTAGACTTTTGCACTTTTTCTTTGTTATTTGCTATATTTTTCTCCATTGACTCCTTTATTTTTTAATGAGATTTGTTACACTTGAGTCGAGGATTTTTCACACACAGTCTCTCTACTTCTATGAGGTGGTAAGGTATGTGTACATTCTACCCTTCTCAGACTTCACTTGTGAGATTTCACTAGATATGTTATTGTATCGAAATCACTAAACCAATAATCTATTATATTAATTTATGTTGAACTTTTTTATTATAAAATACTACAGACTTATGAGTATTTTTAATAATTTTTAAAATATGTATAATTTTTCTAAAAGTCAAATATTTCTCCCTAATCTATGGCAAAACACATGAAAAATTATATGTTAAAAATATTTAAAAATTTATGATCAAATGTCAGCTAAATATCTTTTGAATGAGTGTGAAAAAAATTATTAACACCAACTTTATACACAATTGAAATTAAATTGATCCTTAATTATTGCAGAAGCAAAGCGAAAAAATGGTCATGTCTTCTACACGCCATCTTTTGTTGCCTTAACTAGCCATTTCAATAGTTGTATTTTCTGCTTCTCTTAGTCCCCACTCCCACCTATATCGCTTTATAGTATTTGTCTAAATTATATTTAAATAAAATTTACTTTTATTGGTTGATCACTTTAATATAGGTGTGTCAAATAGATGAATTGAGTTGTAATTAGAGATATTAAATCACATACATTTAAGGAAAAATTTCAATCTATCCCTTAATGTTCATAATTATAGAAATCCCTTAAATGGATATAATAATATAAGCGTTTATATATTAAAAGAGGGTCGGATACATTAATGACCAAAAAATCAAAGCGCTGATACATTAAAAAGAGGGTCGGATACATGTGATGATACATTAAAAAGAGGGTCAGACACATTAATGGTCAAAAGATCAAAATGTTGATACATTAAAAGAGGGTCCGATACATGCGTTGATACATTAAAAAGAGGGTCGGATACATTAATGGAGGGTCGAATACATTAATGATATTTTTTACTTAAGAGAAAAATGATGCTTTTGGAGATTTGTAAAACTTATAGAGATAATGGTAATGAAAGTAAACTAGAACGTGAGATTTCTATAATTATTCCAATAAAAATAGGGTTGGGTCCTGACTCCCCCATATCTACTTTGGGCTCAAATTGACTAAAAAACGAATTGGATCTTGACTCGCCTAATTTAACTCGCTTAATCTCAATAATTTTAACATATTGACATTTAACTTTAATAACCACAATTTGAATTTTGATTCAAGAATTATTATTATTTTTTTAAAAAAAAAGAAAGTTACAAATGGATAGATATATCCTAAAAGATAGTATAAAATAAATAGTTATTCAGTATAGAAACAAGCATTATATCAGTGCAATAAAGAGTATTAAAAGTTAAAATTGGAGATTGAATTGGACTCGAAATAAACGCTTAAATGAATTAATATTAAACTCAATTCAAATCATCTTAACCGCAATCCAAATAAATCAAACCAAAACATTACGTCCCCAAATCTTTCCTTATATTTTGTTTCTTAAACTAGCAATTTCCACACTACCTTTTGCTTCTATATATCTATTTACAATCCCTTTTTTTTCTTTCTTCATAAGTAATCACAATGTGTTCTCCAATATTACCAAACACATTTAACAAAAGTACTCATCATCATCCCACCATCACCACCACCATATTCCGGTGGCGGAGTCGGAAAATATCACTTTGGAGGAAGAAGAGAACGGTGTGGCTCGGCGGAGAGAAGAAACCCCGCCGAGGATTGATATTAGTTAACCTTTATCGACGAGTCAAATTGAAATGCATGCTTAAGAGAGTGAAACATTACTATAAGTCATTGGTTAAGGAAATGATGGAAGGTGGATCGACGATAGGGTCAATTCAACAACGATTTATTTTGGAGACATCTTATGCTGTACCTATCTTGGGATTTATCTAATACTGTCGAAAAGATAGGAATTAACGATGGACAAATTCTGTAAATAGATAATAAAATTTGTCGTCAATTTTGCTTAATGATGAATTATACAAAATTTGATTAGCTATGAGCAAATTAGCAACGAAGTTTGTTGTTAATTTATGTTTTTTTTTTTCCTTTTAGTGGAATATGGTTCTTCTTACACAAAATGTAATTTAATTAACATATTTATGGATTGGATTGTTAATTACACTATTGCAAAAATAAAAATTATATGTTTGTATAATTAGAGGTGAATACAAAATTTAAATATCGTGAATTTAGCCACAAGGTTTTTATTACAAGCTTGATCAAATTTTAGATCTAGAATAAAATTAAATTTATCTATATTAAATAAACTTATGAAGGAAAGAAAATCTTTTAATCCAACGGACAATTAACAACTTTTTTTGTTTAAATCCCATAACTAACTAAAAATTTGCGAAACATCGAATACAATTTGTTTAATATTTTCTTTTTAGCGTAAGACAAAAACAATCTAACATTCAAAATCATCATATATGTTTCTTATAGAAAAGTATTAAAAAATCTATAAGAAAACAAAAGGAAACATAAGAAACAAGATATCTTTCCACCCTGGGCCGTTATCGCGACACTGCTATAGTGGATTCAGAGGCGGATCCAGGATTTGAACTTCGTGGGTGCCAAGAGATACATTGCTTAGATCACTAATTAACCTTAGGTTTTGATTCCACACAAAATCCATAAAGCGTAATTTTTTTAAAATAATTGTACTAATATTATAAATATATATTATTCATTTATAATATTTCTCAACGAGTTTACATATTTTAAATTACTTATATTTATAAATATGTCCCTTGCTAACAAACTAAATAAATCATTTTAATATTAAGCATCACTCTTATTTCATATTTCATTTTTTATCTACTTCATAGAAGAAGTGATATTTTAAATATTTACTTAATCAATTCTAAAAAGATTAAGAAATAGATTTTTTTTTATTTTATTAGGAAAAAAGGATTTTATTTTATCTAAATAAAAATTAAAGAAGAAGTTACTATGATATTATTTACAAAGTACATAACATTATTCTATGTAAATTACAAAATGAGATTAAGTAATTACTAATTAAAACTAAGTCAACTAGAATTTAAAAGAAAAAAGGAAATATAATCTTCAAAATATGAATTGTTGAAGCTGAATTCCTCATCCTGCGAAGTTTTTTTTTTAAAAAAAAAGATGTTGCTATCCGAATTCGATCCGGGGTCTGAGAGGCGGGGAGTACCACCTTCTACCAATGGCACCACAGCGCCTTTTGGTTTTGTGGGTGCCATTCGTTTATTTATACAAATAATATATGTATACACCTATACATACATCGCGTTTCTACCGAAGCTCGTGGGTGGCGTGGCACCCGCACGAGCTTAAGTAGATCCGCCCCTGAGTGGGTCAGATCGCTATTGTGGAGTTAGTCGGATTTTTGTGCAGAAAAGTTTTCAAAATATCTTATTTTGGGAAATTTCGTTCTTAGGAAAAGGAAGAGCGATTTACGACAATTTTCTTCTGTTTTTGCACCTAGTTTTTCGGTAAAGTTAAGTTAACTACTTCTCCAACTTATATTTTGAGTCTTAAGCCTTGGGAAAGAGTTTTAACTTGAATTAATGGTGAAACAAATCCTTGTTGGGTTGGATGATCATGTGAATGGCATGTGGTTTAGGATTTGGTTATAATTCAGATATTGTTAGGCCATTATTAATCGATTGTTGTGTTTATATTGTTTTAGACCAAGAACAAGTTGAAATTCATTACAAGGGGAAAGCTAAAAAATTTATAGAGTTTTCAAGACTTGATTTGAGGTAGGTTATGATTATTATTTTTTTCGTTTATGCTATATGTGCTTATTAACTACGTTTTTAGTAATGCATGCATGATATATGATTTGAGAAATTGGAGATATAACGTGAAATGAATGATGTCATCAATCATATGCAATAAATATGTTACATGAATGTACAATATGTGTGATTGTGATTCATTGTGTGTTGATGATTGAGATCAGGTGTCACGCAGGCACATACTATTGTTGGAACGGGTACCACACCGATACACTAACATCTAGAATAAATACCATGTATGTAAAATGGGAACGACTACCATGAAAGTACAACGTAAAAAGAATGAGTACCATGCCGATACACTAACAATTTATACATGTATGTGGATTCTATGATGGAACCCGACTGGCTTGTTATGATGTGATGGTTTATGTTTATTGTGTATATCAATTTAGGGTATATGACTGTGAGTCCGAGCTATCTGGTACTTATGTTTGTGATGGTATATTATATTACTACATTGTGGTTGCATGTTCACATTTTATATATTGGAGCTAGTCGATGATCTTACCAGTACACAATGATTGTGTATTGATACTGATTTTTTTCGTACAAGACAAATTCAAGCGACTACTTTGAGACCTCGGTTGTGAGACGTGCGACACTTGAATACAAGGGTGAGCTGTCATGGATTTTTCCCTATCTCGTTGTCCATCATTTCGGACACAAACATAATAGAGTTTAGATGTATGTTTTCTGATTGGGGTTGCATATCCTTATCCTAGACTTGTTAGATATCTTGGTACTATGACTTCTAGGTTTTAGGGAGTTCATTCCGTAATTCTTTTGTTGACTATGGATGGCAATGAGGCGGGTTGGGAAAGTTAGAATATAAAAATTAGTTATAAAAGGGGAAAAACTACCTTATTAGCTTGACATACATTCAGACCATATATACACTAATTCTACATTTACTTTCAAATAATTAAGTATTTTACCACTAATTGAGAATTTCTTGTCGTATATTGAGGAAGATACATCTAAATACATGTATTTTTGCTACCAGATACACTAAAATTGGGAGCGAGACGAGCGAGATGGAGAATGAGGCATCAGACATGCGAGAAAATCATGTATCTATGATACATGTGAATCACACTAGATACATAGTAGATACATGTATGTGTAAATATGAGCCTCTTGCCTACACTTTAATTTATTTATTTTCTTAAAAAAAGAAAGTTATATGTATATGTATGTTTATGGTATAATTCACATGTATTTAGGATGACAAATATATAGGACAGTGGGAAGCGGTATTTGTTATGTATCCGTACAGATACATGCCAATTCAATTGGATAAAATATATCTAAAATAAATTACACCTAATTTTGACACCATATATTCTGAATACATGTATCTAAACGTATCTAAATAGCTCCTAACTAATGAAATTTATGCAAGTTTTCCGGACAAAAGAAAAAGAAAAACAACAACAAACACATTAAAATGAAGGAAATAATTATTGTTTGCAGAGGTCCTTGCTTCTCAAAAACAACATCAATAAATTGGAAAAGGGCATGAAATTAAATATCCTTAAACTATTGAAATATACAAAAATACTTTTTGTTGACCTTTTGGCTCCATAATATTTTTGACGTCAATTTTTACAGTTACTCCGTTAGCAAATATAATTAGAATTTTTATTTAATACGTGACACCCTATGATTCGTTCAAAACATAATTAACCTAAACAAATTAAATGTTAACCCAAATCCGGATCCACTTATTAATCCCTACCCGGCCCAACTAGAAAACCCATATCTAAAGAGGCAAAACTCAAATACCAGGTTCAGTTTCACTTACAAACTTATACTACTTAGCCAAACTTTTAAAATCCATTTATTTTTGAAAATTGATATTTTTGTGAAAAACAATTTGTGTTTGATTAATAAATTTAAAAATACTTTTGAGCCGTAAGAACTAAGGAGCATCTAAGCAATCTTTTTAAAAATGTTTTTAAATGTATTTTAAGTGCTTTGAGGAAAAACTGATTTTAAATTTTATATTTTTTAATCAAAAAAGGGATTATGTTATTCATCTAAAATAATTATTTTCTCCAAATAAACTTGGTCAAATACCTAATTATTTAAAAGTACTATTTATAAGAAATAATTTACGCTTGACTAATAAATTTAGAATGTGAGTTAGACCCAAAATTTTATTTTACAAAACTTGACTCTATACACCAAATCATCTATTATACAAGTTGAAAACATATATATATGAGAAAATGATCTATTTAATATAAAAATTTATAAAATTAAATAAATAATTATTCCATAAAAATACTATTAACTAACAACATGTTGATAATATATTCCAACAAATAATACGTGCCAACAGTAATATAAGATATGTTAGATACTAAATAATTATATAATGTGGCAGCCCAACTAACTAACAAATCAGGAGATTTGATTTTATAGTAGTTGTAAAATAAATTTATTTTAAACATAAGAGATTTTAAAAAATAATTTTCTTTCTCAATTGGAAAGTGACTACCAGAGATTAATTTCACACAAAAAAAATTATAATAATCAAGTAGCTGATTAATCAGACTCATATAAATTAATTTTAAAATAATATAATTAACATCAAATTTCATAGAAAAAAAGTATACAAAAAATTTTAGACGCATTTTTTAAAATAAAAAAAATACTCAAGGGGTAGCGAAAGACGTTATAAAATGAGAAATTGAATTCTGACCAACAAATAAATGTTCAAATAACCAATCAATTACTAAAAAATTCTAATACAATTAATTAATGTTCTAAAATGATTTTGTTAAGCACGTTTACAGCTTTTGCAATTATAAAATGTGACATGAGATTATCTATTGTAGTTTTCAAAATGGAGTGGTCAAATTGAGCTTTTAATAAAATCTTAGACATGTAAGTATTTAGGGAGATAGAGTTGTTGAGATATGTTAATTCCTTCAAAAAGCATATGGGAATCACGTTCAAGATCCATATTTACATTTCCATCTAATATGTAAGAGCGATTCAACGAGTCAGGATTTTAACTTTATAAATTTTGAATCGTAAAATAATGACTTCGATCAAGTGATAATCATTCAGTTCTAAAATTTAATATTTACATATAGTTATTTTTTTTTCATAACATAAGTATATTACTTGAGCTAAAATTATTAAATTCGATCAAACTCGTATGCAAATTCCTAGTTCCACGCTCATCTATTTCCTCTTCACTATCTCACCTGTCGAACGGTTGTTACCTGTTGTATTATATTGTGTTGTGTTGTGTTATCAAAATATGACGGTTATTCTGATTGTTATTTAAATTTTATTTGATTGACTCGTTTTAATCCATATAGTTATGTAACAAGAAAAAGTCTCATTTTGTGTAATGAACGATTTAGTGTAACCACATCGTTACCTTAATATTTTCTTCTTATTTTATCTTTACTCATTATTTTTATAATTAATAATCACATTTAAACCTTTACCCTACTTTTTCATAATAGCTTTACTCCATACCCTACTTTTCTGATAGGTTTATCACTCAAATTATTAACATGCAACATTATGTAACAACACAAAAATAATACAACCTATCCAAACGCTATGAGTGTGTTTGGTATGAAGGAAAACATTTTCTGGAAAATGTTTTCCAATTTTCCCATGTTTGGTTGGGACAAAAGTTTTGGAAAATGTTTTCCAAATCAACTCATTTTCCTCAAAATTAAGGAAAATGACTTCCCTTCAAAAATTAAGGAAAACATTTTCCAAAACTCTCCTCCAATTTCAAATTACATTTTTTTAAGGAAAAATATCAATTTTAAAAAAATATTTTCAATTTCAAAATTTTATTTTTCACCCGATCCCTAACCTCCCCCCACCCACCCACCCCGGCTAGCCCCCCAACCCCAACCCCTCTTCAAAAATTAATTTTGCTTTTAAAAATATTTTCACTTCAAAATTTTATTTTTAAACTCCTACCCCGCTCCCCCCAGCCAGCCCCCCCCCCCCCCAACTCCCCAAAAAAATTAATTTTGTTTTTTAAAATACTATCAACTTCAAAAAATTATTTTTTCACTCCTACCCCTCCCCCCACCCACTACCCCCACCCCCATTCCAAAAAATAATAATTTTATTTTTAAAAAATATTTTCAATTTCATAAATTATTTTTTACTCTACTAAAAATAAAAGATGTCTCTCAAAAATATTTTTCATTCATAAATCAAACATTAAAAATCATTTTCGGAAAAATATTTTCTACTCACCAACCAAACATGAGAAAATAAGTCCAAAATCTACTTGTTTTCCAAGAAAACATTTTCTAGGAAAACATTTTCCATGGAAAACATTTTACTTCATACCAAACACACCCTATATCATTAAAATAATACAACACAATATAAAACATGTTTTTATTTTTAAGGCCATTATTTTAATGTTATGTTTGTTTTCAAGAAACACGTCTCCCACTCATAATTCCATCTCTATGTTTCTTTATATAACTAGCCATTCCAACAACACATTGTTTCTTCTATCTTTCATTTAACAATAACAATCATGGAGTCTCCAATATTGAACACCTTCACTAAAAGTAGCCATAATCATCCCTCCAAGAAGAAGACGTTGCCATCGGCGCGACTCGGTGGGGGTAAAGGAGAGAAGAAAATACATCAAGTATTCATGGCAGCTAAGTTTATAGGAAGAGTGAAAGTGAAGTGTATGGTTGAGAAGGTTAAAAAATATTCAGAGTCATTAGTGAAAGAAATAAAAGAAGGTGGTAAAACCCTAGAGTCAATTCAACAAAATTTTATTATGCAAACATCTTTGTCTGTTCCTCTTATGACACCTTCCTTTAAGTCCAATCACAAGGAAAATTTGAGCAAAAAATGATCTTTATATGGTAAATATTATCTTCTTTCAAATATGTTCTTTTACATTAATAATACTTTCTTAGTTACTCAATCTGTCTCAATTTACGTAACACACTTTCCTTTTTAGTATGTCTGAATGACAGATTTCTATATTTAATATTCTTTCTGTCCATTTTTATTTGTCATGTTGCGCTTTTTGAAAGTCAATTGAACTAATTTTCAAAATTAAATTAAATTACATTAATTTGATATTTTAAATAAAAAAAAAGATATTCAAAAACTATACAAAAATTACTATACATTGCAATTTTTTACATATCAATATGATAAAAAAATACATCGTAAATTATTAGTCAGTTTTTATAGTTTGACTCTAAAAATGAAAAGTATGACAATTAATAGTGGACGGAGGGAGTAATAATTTGACTTTAAAATGCTTAATTCTTCCTTGACGAGATAAATTTATACCTACATAAACATATATGACATTCTTCAAATCACGTATTTTATGAGCTTTTTTTCCCCTTAAATTTCATTTCAAGTCAATCAACATTACACGAACTGGGACGGAAGGAGTAGCTATTTGGTTAGTGAGAAGATATTTTCTTTGATCATAAGTTATTACAAATACTTTTTAAATAATTTGAATTGTTAATTATTGTGATTTATAATACTTTCTGTTACTTGTAAATACAAAATTTTTATTTCAAAAAATACTGAAGATTTTGTGTACTTAATTGACACCCAACATTAATTAGTTTAGCTCTAGTATTCGAATCAAGATTTTTTTTTGGCACGGATGACAGATAAATTTATATAGAAAAAAATTATAATCTTGAAAGTTAATTAAGCACTATTAAAACTCAATTCCTTTTATGTGGTAGAAATTAATATATAATATTATGTTGTTTTACAAAGCTAATAAATTTGTGCTTCTTTGCAGGGGAGAATTTTATTACAAATTTCAATTAATAAAATATCAATTCTTTTTGGAAGAGAGGCAGTAGATTTACTTAAAATGTGTGATTAATATGGAGGCTAATTTAAGTGTGAATTTCTTTTTAATTTCCTTTCTTTGAGATCTTGTATGGAAAATTAGTAGTAATTATGTTATTAAATGTGTGTGATTAATATGGAGCTAATTAACGTGTGAATTTATTTATTTTCTTTGAGATATTGTATAGGAAATTATTTCTGCAAGAATTATATTATTTATTTACTAGAATTTGAATTAAGGTGTGTATGATTTCTATGGAGTGCTAATTAAAATCACGTACACAACAAATTAAGGTCAGATATTTACCTGAAATAGCGGTAGATTAATTTTTTTTTTAACATTATATAACAATAGTTTGAGGTTTTATAACAGATAAATAATATTTAATAAAAAAGTAAAATAATAATTCATCTCTTGATTTTTTAATAAATAATAAGTAGAAGATCTAGTTCATACATCTATTTATAATAGACAAACAAAAAGGGACGTGTGGAAATATTATATATCTACCATAATATAACAAGATGTGTTGGTTATTCTTTGGTACAAACAAGACCATAATATAATAAAATTGACAAATTTTAGACGTGCTTACTTAATGATGAATATTTTGGTCCATCAAAATGATTTTGACAAGGACATTTGTCCTGTTAAGTTATTATTATTTTGGAAAAGGGGTCAAAAATACCCCTTAACTTTAATTTATTATTTAAATTCGTCGTTAAAATAAAATTAATTTTATCACTCGTCGTTAAGATAAAATTAATTTTATCCCTCCTGTTACTAATTTCACCAAATTTACCTCTCATTAGACGGATTGCCCCAAATTGACCCGAATTTACCTCTTTAACATATTTAATGGAGATTTGGGAGAATGGGTAAATGGGTATAGGAGATTTGGAAGAATGGGGTCGGGTTATTTTAAATGATCGGGTTAATGGATTAAAATAAGGAATAGTGTTTTTTTAAAAAAAAATCGGGTCAATTTGGGTCAATTCATCTAATGAGGGGTAAATTTGGTGAAATTAGTAACAGGAGGGGTAAAATTAACTTTATTTTAACGGCGATGGGTAAAATTAACTTTATTTTAACGGCGAGGATAAATTTAAACAATAAATCAAAATTAGAGGATATTTTTGACCCTTTCCCTATTATTTTTAATCAAATTATCCTCTTGAAAAATAAGTAATAAATCACAGATGTATATATTTTTTATATAACATTGAATATGTATCACACACGCTCTAAAAAAATATATAATTGTTGACTACTCTTCCATCAGAAAAATGTGACAGGAGAAATATATATCTATATAGTTTTATTTACTTGAAAAGTGAAGTTGTGAAAATATCTCTAAATTCGATTTAAATTATTAATTTTATTTGTAAGTTATTGATAGTTTTTAAAAATATTTTTTTATTTGACTAATTGAATTTGAATACACTCTAATATAACAATATGAGATAAACACGTCTCTAAATTCTTATCAAGTTTAAAGATGTTATCAATATTTTTTTTTATTTTTTTTATTAAGAACCTCATATTTATATAAGAGTTTGAAACCACTTGTTATGTCATGTCAGTAATCGAAGTGATTAAAGTGATATATTATTCCTTGGCCAAAAAAAATATATAACATTATTCCTTGGTCAGCTGGTTTTTAATTTTGATCAATTTTTAAGCCTTTGTGTTTTTTAATCTAAAGATATGTAACTAACTGAAAAATTAGTCGAACTTCAATATAAAATATCATTTTTTTTCATTTTTTTTTTTGGCTGTAGGTGAATTTCTGAATAATAATGAGGAGAACAACATACACAAAAATTTCACTAAATTATTTAGGAATAAGTAAAAATGAAAATCACTGAGACGAATTATATAGTTTTGATGATAATTCAAAATTCATAAACTTTAATTTTTGACTTTGCCTAACTTGTCCATGTATCAAAAGAATGAAAGATCATCATTTATTATTCATTATTTAAGTTGAATTAATCCATCTATATATAATAGGAGAGAAAAAAATACCATAAAAATTATATTTTTAAATAATTAAAATAAAATAAAATGATTAAATATATATTATTTTAAAACAATTTTAAAATTTAGTTCCACGTATCTAAAAACTGTTTTTATTCTTTATTTACAAAAAATATATTCAAAAGTTAAATAAACAACAACAAAAAAAAAAGGGTCGACTGTGTTAGGGAATTGAGGTAGCCTTTTTTTTTCATTTCTTAAATTCACTCAATTCTATCCAGATAACATGCCCAATTTAATAAAATAAAGAAAATACTTTCAATCCAAAAGAAATAATATATAAAATAATCAAATAAAAATAAAATTTTAGAAACTAATTGGCAACGAAAACAAAAAAATAAAATTGTGGATTTTCGTAGGGGAAATGTGTAGTATTTTTTTCCCTTTTTATATTAAATCTATCCTGATTACATGCCTATAATTGAAAGAGGAAACTTTCGATTCAAAATAAAATAAAATAAAAACCCAATTAAATTACTAAAAAAAATAAAATTAGAAACTTATTGTCAAAAATTAAAAAAATTAAAAACTGTGGATTTTCATAGGGGAAATGGGGTAGTTTTTTCCATTTCTTTTTAAAAAATTATTAAATTATTTCAAGATAAATAAAAGAAATTCTTTCTGTGTCAAAATTAAGTATTTTTGGGGCCGCATGATACACTTTTTTAAAAAATTTAATAAAAAATAATTGATAAAAAAATAATATGTTAATATTACGTTATTTATTTATTTCCCAAACTTTTCTTTAATACTCCTAGAAATGTAAAATACTTTTTTCTTTACAAAAACACATTATAAAAGAGTAATTTTAAAAATTAATGATTGATGTATATATTTAGACATCAAAATTATTTATTTATTTTAAAACATTAAAAGTGCGATACAAATTCATTTTTATTGGAACGAAAGGACTAATCAATAGGGCAATTTTATTTTTGAGATACTACAGAATTCCAACATTTTTATGTATGTATAAATGGAGAGTTTATCTCATCTTTGCATTAGTGTTTGGGCTTGGGTCTTTAGCTAGAACACGTGACGACTCATACCTTTAAACTATGCTTTTTTAGAAAATAAATTCTTTGGGAATGAATATATTAAGTTATTTTAATATGTTATATCGTGTCGATCCAATAATATCATGTGGGCTCATGACACCTGATACACTTGATCCAACAATATAGTTTATTCATTATTCTTTATCATCACTTTTCACTTCATTAACAATATTTCATTAAGTCTTATTTATTCAAAGCATCACTTTAATAGAAAAGTTCAATAACCCAATATTTTTCTTTTCCTTAATGCCTAAGAACTTTCCAACTTATCAAGTATGCATAAGTTATAACTAAACGCATTCAATTCTATAATCAAGTTTCAACTGTGATTTCAATTAATAGGTCAAATCGTATATACTCCCTCCGTTTAAAAAAGATTGGCCTAGTTTGACTTAGAACGGAGTTTAAGAAAAGAAAGAAGACTTTTTAATCTTGTGGTTCTAATTTAAAGTTATGTCAAATGTACCAAAATACCCTTTAATCTTGTGGTCTTAAACATGCCACGTGAAAAGTTAAAGGTAAAGTGTTGCCAAAAAAGAAAAGGGGTCAATTTTTTTAAAACAGACTAAAAAAGAAATATGATCATTCTTTTTTAAACAGAGAGAGTAGTATTTTTTAAATGCAAGCCTAGGGGTAAGTATCGATTCCTCAATTGTCGTAACTTTAATGGTATTATGAGGAAAAGACATATTAGCCACATATAGCTCAACATTAATAAACATTAAATAGACAAATAAATATTAGCACAAATTGTCTCAAAATTAATTTGGGGTTTTTCACTCCATTATGAAACCAACAATTGATGAATAGCATAAACTAAGGAGACGTGAGTTTTTTTTTTTTTTTTTATAGATATATTTAACTCTTGTATTGATAAAGATGGTCATTCAGTTTTCATGAAATTCACTAACACAATATCAACTAGTGTATCAAAAAAAAAAATCAACGCAGTTCAATAACCAATAAAGAAAAATAGATGACATCTTCGATAATTTTGATTCATTATAATGAAGAATGCGATAATAAAAATTGTATGTGAATTATTCAATGGGATAAGTGGTTACTATAACAAATATTGATTTCAATTGATTCAAATTTTTTGTGCAACTAATTGTCAAGCATAAGCTTTGCTTCTTCTAGGAAACCTCTAGGAATTAAAGTCATGTGGACCCTAATTTATCACTAATTACTAATCTAATGCTACTTAGCATAATTACCATCTACCCTAAGAAAAGCAAATTTAATATTATTAACATGTAATTGATGCAAATTTCTTATTTAATTTTATGATTTGCATTAAATAAACGTGATAATATTTTTAATTTTGCCATCCTTAATTAAACGCTCACACTACATGTTTGGTGTAAATCTTATGACTTTTCAAGTCCTAGATAGACCCTAATGTAATAATGTTCTTGTCTTTGTTGTATAGCACTATCTTTATTCCAACTTGTACAATTTTATTTTCATTTTAGGTTATTATTCCAAATATGTGACATCATTTATATATCACTATTGTAACAACTTTCCCTATGTTCAATAATTATAATTTCATTATGCTATTTAAATGTTAAAACTTTTATGTGATGTTTTCTTCTTTTCATATCGAATTGACTTTCAATTATATGCTTTAGGAAAGATTCTTAAATTTGGAAATAAACTTTATTTACGCATTCGACTTAATATTTATTACGGTTGAATATCTGAACCTTATTTGATAAAGTGTATCTATTAGATAATTTTGACTCACAATTTTGAACTTATGAACATTTTTTTAAGTGCGTTCATTACGTTTATAAGTTAGTTACTTAAAATATATCATCTCCTTTAATTAATTATATGTGTTATCCTCGTTAAGCTGTAAAATCTAAGGTGTGTTTAGTTTCGATTGATTTTGCTATTCATAATAAAAGGAGGAAAAATATTTTATGAAATTAACTTATTTATGTATAAATATTTGAGAACACATGCAAAAATTTGTTTAAAATATGAGCCAAAATTAACTAATAAGAACATTTGAGAACACAAGGCTTATTTAAGAAAAATATAACATTTGATTCCACTTGTACTTTTAATATTAGAGAATAAATTTTGTAATTGATTATGATGTTAGTGCTGCAGTCAATTCTTATATACAAAATTGAAGAAAAGTAATGCTAGGACTTCCAACAAGTTGTCTCCTTGCCACATTTAATCCTGTTTAATCTTGACCTTGGAAAATCTTAATTAATTAGAAACAAAAGTAAAGAATTGTCTTTTCTCTTTTTCAAGTTGAAATGTTTTTAACTTTTAACAATATAATCATTTTGACTTTTTTTTTTTTGGTGAAAATTTGTTTTTAAAAAGATAAATAGAAAATCTAGCTAAAATTTATTCAAATTTCTTCTATAAATTAAGTACATCAAAAACATACACATAGTTGATTATACATTGTGATTTATTTTGAAATATCTAATGTTTATAATTTACTAACTCAACTAATTCGAGTTTCTGCAATAGAAAGCTCGTAGCGGGAGTTCTAACACTCCCTACAATACAAAATTTTATTCTCAAGATTAAGCCTGAGATCTCTGCTTAAAAATAAAATAACCAATACTTTCTCTTTTTAATTTTATATTTCTAGTGGATTATCTAAATTCTTGCCTCAAAAGTCCTATACAAATGAGTATCTAAGTATATTAAATATTTGTAGCAGACTTTTGTTGATTCTTTTCCCTTGCATTTTCTTTGTCATGATCTTTATCACTTATTATATGCATCTTATTTTCTTCATTCCCTTTTGTCTTCAAACCACTTTTAGAGTCAAATGAGGGAACCACATAAACAAATGAGCCAATTGGTATATCTTTCAAGTCCAAAATAGGTTCCAATGTCTTGACCACATTGCTCATCGTAGGTCTAGACTTGGTTGATGGCTCAAGCATTGATAAGCCAATGTAGCCACCTTTTTGGCCCCTTGGGTCGAGTACTCGCCTTCAAGTCGCGGGTCCATTATTCTTTCGAGCTTGTGTGAATCTCGGAGGAATGGCTTAGCCCATTCCACCAAGTTTTGCTCCCTACTAGCACGTTTCTTGTCAATCGCCCATCGTCCAGTTAGTAATTCTAACAAGACAACTCCATAACTATATACATCGCTCCTAGTTGTCAAATAACCTGTTAAGATAAAGGTCATAATACTTTTAGTCCCAATATTTATCATTTTGACAAATACAATATATTTGATCAATAAATACATTTAAAAGAGAGATAAAATAACCTTTTATACAAATATTCTCAAGATTATAATGGGGTCATGTTACTAAAACTTTAAAATAATGGTGGACCTATATAAACACTATTGTTTTTGTTTTTTTTCCATCCAAGCACTATATGTAGAAGACTAATTTTAAAAATCCAAGGTTTGCCACTATCTTTAAAAATATTTCTTATTTAAATCAGAGTTTAAATACAGAATATATTTACCAGTCATCATATACTCGGGAGCAGCATAGCCATAAGTTCCCATAACACGAGTCGTGACATGCGTGTCACTACCCTCCGGACCATCCTTAGCTAGCCCAAAGTCGGAAAGTTTAGCTGTATAATCCTGAAATTTCGAATTTAAATTTTCTTATAAGCTATAGTATGGTCTAAATTAATTTAAAAGGATGTTAAAATTAAAGAGTAAATTTTCAAAGTAGAAAATTAAAATTAATTATAGATTGTTACCGAGTCTAAGAGGATATTAGAAGCCTTAAAATCTCTATATATTACTGGTTTTTTATCTCCATGAAGAAATGCTAGCCCCTTTGCAGCATCAAGTGCAATCTTCATTCTAGTTAGCCACGGCAAGCTACTCGAACATCCTGTTTTAATCGTGAAAATAAAAAATAAAAAACGTTCAGCTTAAAAGCGGTTAAAAAAATTTGTGATCATAAAGTATATTGATGTCAAATGAACGAGTTGAATCAAATTTGAGTGAGTCAGAATGAAATATGATCCAACTCTTTGAGTCAAAATGAAATTGGCCAAATTGGACAATTTACTAATAATAGGTTAATTTTTGCTTCATCTTAATTATCAAAAATATTAAAATAAGCTTTTAATGGAAAATAAAACCACAAGAATGTTAATTAATTATGAGAAACATACTTCTAAATAATTGGTTCTCTAAATTGCCTCTTGCCATGTACTCATAAACAAGAAGCCTTTGCTTATCCTCCCAGCAATATCCAATCAACTTTACTAGATTTGGATGTCTCAATTGTCCAAGTAATACTACTTCTGTCTGAAAAAAAAAATAAAAAAATATTAAACTATTTGTAATAATTGGAATTAAAAAGAGAATATATATAGTAGTTCTTTTATTTCATTTTATGTGTCTATTTTTTATTTTTTAAGTTTGTTTAGTAAAGAATGTCATATTTTATGTTTAGCAATTCATTACTTTCGACATTTCATGTTGCATATTTAATATCATAAAATTTAAACACATTCTGATACCTTACACATATTTTTAGTTTAAAACATCAGTTTCTAGGAAATCAAAAAAATGGATTCATATTCAAGATCAATTGAATTTTATTGGAACCGTTTATATTCGATTCATCTTTAGAACCATATACATATATCTTAGATATGATGAAATAGGATGAATTATTTCAAACAATCTTTTATAAATACGTAATTATCTTGAATATATTGATCATTTACAGAAATATAAAATTCAGAAGTCTTCTTATACTTTTTTTTAAACTACGTGTCCAGACAAATTAAGACAGATTAAAAAATAGTATTACTTACCAACCATTCTATGTGTCCTTGATCACCTTCCAAATCCAACAACTTAACAGCAACAAGTTGAGCATCTAAACCATTCTTAATTTTATCATCAATAAACCCCTTATAGACAGGTCCAAATCCACCTTCTCCAAGAAAATTATGAGAAGAAAAATTACTTGTAATAACTTTTAGTTGAGCATATGTAAAAACATTAAGATTTGTTCCAATTATAGCATTTGATGAAATTTCACTCATACAATTTGATGGTGATTCTGGATCTTTAATATCATCCACACCTAATCTTGAATTTCCATTAATCTTATCATGATGTGGATGAATAATTGCATCATTAATCTTAACATTGAAGCAATTAGGTACTAAACTTTTCAACAAAATTTTGATAGCCATAGCATAAGATGTAACACTAGAGCTTATGATAATTAATTAATTTGTATAGTTTGGGAAGTGAAATAAATAAGAATGATAATAAGATCAAGGGGGGTAAGGGAGACTATATATAAACATATGAAGATATTAAATGAAGTGTGAAGAAAGAAATAGAAAGTCTATTATAAGGTCAAATGATAAATTAATAAAAATAAAAATAATAAAAGTATATAGTTGTGTTAGTTAATTACTATTATTTCTATTATTTGCCGCGTATACAAACAAGGGGAGGAGTTTCCTTATAATAGGTGTAAAAACATGACGGCACTATTTTGTTTGCTTGGTCGGAACCAAAGCCTCGTTTAGATCGAATACTAAAAACACCTCTAAATTTAACGTAAAATATTAAAAATAAATTTTTTATTTAATTAATTGAATTTAAATATATCTCCGATCTTATAATATGAGTGAAATACATCTTTAAATATTTGTTGAGTTAATGAGTGTTTTTCAATATTTCTCTCAATTTTTTTATTAAAATCACTATGCTCTTACAAGAGTTTGAGACTACTGCTATCGATATATTTTAGGGACAAATTTAATAATTTATATTAAATTCAAAAGTATTTTTAATACTTTTCTCCTTATAAATAAGATATCAAAATATTTTATCGTCATATTAATAATTCAAAAGTATTTTTAATACTTCTCTCCTTATAAATAAGATATTAAAATATTCTATGTCGTTATATTAATAAATCACGTGTCTCCATAGATTGGTACATTATTACAAGTTTTCAAGTGCATATATTTTTACAAAATATTCACTGCTTTGAAAAATTGATAGTAATACTTAGTAATTTTTTATTTTTTTTATGTAATCCTTTCACATAATTTGAGTTACTATTCATGTCGAGGATGTATCTTTTTTTGGTAAAGATTAAAATGATGAGTATTTTTTGTAAAATTTAAACATAAAATTCAAGTTTTATATTTAAAAAAAAAACAATCAAAATTCTGCTATTTAAAGAATTTGAACTTTCAAATTATGATATGAAATTTAAGTTGAAATTTTGTTCACATTTTATAAACAATTTTTTTTAAATTTTATAAATAAACGGGAGTTAATAATGATTTAAAAACAAAGATAAATAATCTTTTATAATTAATTAAATTTGCGCTCATAAAATAAAAACTATTATCTCTATGACTCTATACATTCTCTTATTATAAAGAGACATGCTGAAGTAGGCACGTCGATGCAGACATGCCTGTTTCAGCGTGTTTTGAAAATTTATTTTTTAAAATTATTTTTTTTGTTTGCTTTAATTTAATTAGTGTATAATTTTCTCAAAATTATGAAATCTGTTTTAGTTATGACTTTTAGTTTTAGATTCATATTCTTTAGTTATTGCTTTATTATTTTAAATGTCGAAAATATTTATTTATATCTTATAATTACTTTGAGTAAAAAATTAACGATCTATAACAAAAATACATTAATTATGGACATCTTAATAGACCTCTTCACAATAAATATGCGCAAATAAAAAATAATTAACATCTTAAATATTTAAAAATCATATTAAAGTTTAATCAACTTTCTAAATTCTACTTGTATCACTTAAATTTAAATAAAAAATTACTAAGATATTAATGCACGGGCCACCTATGTCTAGTAATTGTTGGAAAAACGCGGACAAGCACAACAATATATATGGTAAAAGTAATAGAAATAAAATGGGAAAATAACGACACCAAGAATTTTACGTGGAAACCCTTCTAAATAAGGGAAAAAACCACGGCCAAGAGGAGCAACTGATATTACTATAGTAAGGAATTTTACACTGTGTAGTCACGAATACAATACTCAAAGTGACTACTACACACTCAAAAGAAACAACACTCTTTTGGTTTCCGTCTTACTAAAATATCGCTCACACTCTATTTTTCTTCACAGACTATTTTCTTGTATAGTCTATGAAATACCTCACTTTGCTCTCAAAATGGTTTTTCTCTCTAACTTGGTGTGTTCTACAAATGAGCAAGAATGCTCTATTTATAGAAGGATAAAACCATGCCTATGTCACTAATGACATAGGTAAATATAGCAAAGTCAAAAATGAGTTGCAAATCTTACCAATTTGCCAACTACCAAGTCTTAATTTTCAACTCTTGTCACTATTCCTTTTTAACAATTATTGTACCAATTGAATAGCTAAAGTTGACCAAAAATGGGATGGATTCAACAAATCTCCCCCTCCAGTCCCATTTACTGGAAGAAGGTATCTTCATCTTCTTTAGAGAGAGCTCATACCCACAAGTTCTTTGCATAAATCGAACTTGTCTTTCGGTATCGTCTTGGTCAGCATATCTGCAGGATTTTCACTTGTGTGGATCTTTTTGACGTGAAATGATTCACTCTCCACTTCCTCACGAATCCAATGATATCTGACGTCGATGTGTTTTGTTCTTGCATGGTACATGGAGTTCTTGCTCAAGTCTATTGCACTTTGACTGTCACAATAGACAATATACTCCATCTGATTCAAACCAAGCTCTTGAAGAAATCGCTTTAGCCATATCATCTCCTTGCCGGCTTCAGTAGCCGCAATATACTCAGCTTCAGTTGTAGATAGTGCAACACACTTCTGCAACTTTGACTGCCATGATATAGCTCCCCCTGAAAAAGTAAACAAATATCCAGTAGTGGATTTTCTGTTATCAAGGTCACCTGCCATATCAGAATCTGTATAGCCTTTCAAGATTGGATTTGATGCTCCAAAACACAAGCATTCATCTGAGCTTCCTCTAAGATACCTGAGTATCCACTTCACAGCTTCCCAATGCTCTTTTCCTGGATTTTCGAGAAATCTGCTGACAACACCAACTGCGTGAGCAATATCAGGTCTAGTGCACACCATTGCATACATTAGACTTCCGACGACGGAGGAATATGGAACTTTGGCCATGTTCTCTTTTTCCTCCCTAGCTGTAGGACACATCTTCTTGCTCAACTTCATATGACCAGCAAGAGGTGTACTAACAGGCTTAGCATTCTTCATATTGAAGCGCTCCAGTACACGTTCAATGTACTTCTTCTGGGACAAATAAATCTTTCTTTTATCTCTAAGACGAGTAATTCTCATGCCCAAAATTTGCTTGGCATGACCCAAGTCTTTCATAGAAAAAGACTTACACAACTCTTTCTTCAGCTCGTCAATCTTGGAAGTATTCTTGCCCACAATCAACATATCATCCACATACAACAGGAGGATGATAAAATCATTGTCAGAAAATTTTTGTACAAATACGCAATGATCTGAAGAAGTCTTCTTATAGCCTTGCTCCCCCATAACAGATTCAAACTTCTTGTACCACTGTCTAGGAGCTTGTTTTAGGCCATAAAGACTCTTTTTGAGTTTGCACACAAAATTTTCTTTACCTTCTACTTTGAAGCCCTCAGGTTGTTCCATATAAATCTCTTCTTCTAGGTCACCGTGAAGGAAAGCCGTCTTCACATCCATTTGCTCAATCTCTAAATTAAGACTAGCAGCCAAACCTAGAACTGTGCGAATCGAGGACATTTTCACAACAGGAGAAAATATTTCGTCAAAGTCAATACCCTTCCTTTGACCGAATCCCTTAACAACCAATCTAGCTTTGTACCTGGGCTTCAAGTTGTGTTCTTCAACTTTAACTTTGAACACCCACTTGTTCTTCAAAGCTCTCATGCCCTTGGGCAATTTTACCAACTCATAAGTGTGGTTCTCATGCAAAGACTTCATCTCATCTTGCATGGCTTCAATCCATTGATCCTTGTGCTTATCTTCCATGGCCTCCTCATAACATTCAGGTTCTCCCCCGTCAGTGAGTAACACATACTCATTGGGTGAATAACGGGAGGAAGGAAACCGCTGTCTTGTGGACCTCCGAAGCGGAATATTTGATTCGTCCACAACTTCATGAGCAACAGGATCATCAATAACAATATCATTGTTATTATCAACATCAACATGTTGATTCGATACATGATTCTGGGCGTCACCATGATTATCAAGCCCAACAACATCATGCACACTTGTGTGAGGAACGTCATCATGATGAATTATACCATCAAAACTTGAAGATTCTACCTTTCCGCTTTGTCAATATCTTCAATTGTTTGATTCTCCATGAAAATAATATCACGGCTTCTCACAAGTTTCTTTTCAATTGGATCATATAGCCTGTAACCAAATTCATCTAGGCCATATCCAATGAAGATGCATTGCCTTGTCTTGGCATCTAACTTTGACCTCTCATCTTTCGGCACATGTACAAAAGCTTTGCAACCAAATACTCTCAAATGGTCATAGGAAACATCCTTTCCATACCAAACACTATTTGGTACATCACTTTGCAAAGCAACAGCAGGAGATAGATTAATAACATGTGCAGCGGTCAATAAAGCCTCACCCCAAAATGAGTTCGGCAACTTTGCTTCAGAAAGCAAACATCTAACTCTTTCCATCAAGGTCCTGTTCATCCTCTCAGCCAAACCATTAAGCTGAGGAGTCTTGGGAGGAGTCTTCTGGTGTCTAATACCTTGATGCTTGCAGTATTCGTCAAATGGTCCACAATATTCACCACCATTATCAGTACGAATGCATTTCAGTTTCTTTCCAGTTTCTCTTTCAACTGAAGCCTGAAACTGCTTAAAGACACCTAACACTTGGTCTTTAGTCTTCAAGACATAGACCCAAAGTTTTCTCGAGCAATCATCAATGAAAGTGACAAAGTAAGTGCACCACCTAATGTCTTTGTCTTCATTGGACCACATAAATCAGAGTGCACCAACTCAAGCAACTCTGTCTTTCTCGAAGGAGGGTAGGACTTAAAGGAAACTCTATTTTGTTTACCAGCCAAGCAGTGCTCACACTTTTCTAATTTAGCACTTTTGAAATTTGACAAAATTTCTTCTTGGCTAGAACATTAAGTCCTTTCTCGCTGATGTGGCTAAGCCTCTTGTGCCATAATGTTGAAGAGCTATCGCTCTCAACCGCATTCACCATATCAACACAAGCAGAGGCCGTAGTCCAATATAGACCACGACGTTTGTTACCACGAGCCACAACCAAGGAACCCTTGATGAGCTTCCATTTTCCATCACCGTTGGTACTAACATATCCTTCATCATCTAAAACACCAACAGAAATTAGGTGCAGACGAACATCAGGAGCATGTTTCACATTGTTCAAAACTAGTTTAGTTCCAACACTAGTTTTCAAACAAATTGTACCAATACCAACCACCCTAGAAACAGTCTCATTACCCATACTCAAAGTTCCAAAATCACCAGGAGTATAGGAAGAGAAAAAATCCTTCCTTGATGTCACATGAGATGCGGCACCAGTATCCACAACCCAGCTTGACTCATCACAAGCAATATTTATCATATCGCATCAAGGACAGTAACAAGATCTTCGGTGGTAACGGTGGCTAGGCAATTTTCATTGCCATCTTCTTTAGTTTCCTCTTTGTTTTTGTTCTCCCTCTTCAACTTCCTGCAGAACTTCTTTGTGTGCCCTTTCATACCACAATGATAGCACTCAATATCCTTAAGTCTGCCTCTGGATTTGCTCTTATTTTGTTCTCTATTCTGAGAACCACGAGTTTTGTTTCTCCCCCTGGGGCCAGTTATCAGGACATCCGACGAAGAGGAACCTTGAGTTTTTCTTCTCATCTCTTCATTCAAGACACTACTCTTGGCGGAATCCATAGAGATCACACCATCCGGAGCAGAATTTGACAATGACGTTCTAAATGTTTCCCAAGAGTCTGGTAGGGAACCAAGTAGAAGCAAGCCTTGAATTTCTTCATCAAATTTGATGCCCATAGCAGATAATTGGTTCATGATCCCCTGAAAATTATTCAGATGGTCTGTCATCGGAGAACCATCATGATACTTCAAACTCAACATCTGCTTTATTAAGAACATTTTGTTGTTGCCAGTCTTCCGAGCATACAAACTTTCAAGATGCTCCCATAGGGTTCGAGCATGTGTTTCCCCAGAAATATGGTTCAACACATTATCGTCGACCCATTGCCTAATGAATCCACAAACCTGTCTGTGCAACAGATTCCACTCTTCATCTGTTTTATTATCAGGCTTTACAGTGGTAAATACTGGTTTGTAAAAATTCTTAACATAAAGCAGATCTTCCATTTTCCCTTCCAAATGGCATAATTAACACCATTCAAAGTAACCATTCTACTTGTGTTGGCTTCCATTGTTTTCCCCAAAAAATATAGTTATCGCAAATCAAAGTAAATCTTTTCTGATGTGGAAGTTCAGACTGTGCTGCAACCACAGAGCATACTCAGATAAAACCTTGGCTCTGATACCAGTTTGTTGGGAAAACGCGGACAAGCACAACAATATATATGGTAAAAGTAATGGAAATAAAATGGGAAAATAACGACACCAAAATTTTTACGTGGAAACCCTTCTAAATAAGGGAAAAAACCACGGCCAAGAGGAGCAACTGATATTACTATAGTAAGGAATTTTACACTGTGTAGTCACGAATACAATACTCAAAGTGACTACTACACACTCAAAAGAAACAACACTCTTTTGGTTTCCGTCTTATTAAAATATCGCTCACACTCTATTTTTCTTCACAGACTATTTTCTTGTATAGTCTATGAAATACCTCACTTTGCTCTCAAAATGGTTTTTCTCTCTAACTTGGTGTGTTCTACAAATGAGCAAGAATGCTCTATTTATAGAAGGATAAAACCATGCCTATGTCACTAATGACATAGGTAAATATAGCAAAGTCAAAAATGAGTTGCAAATCTTACCAATTTGCCAACTACCAAGTCTTAATTTTCAACTCTTGTCACTATTCCTTTTTAACAATTAATTGTACCAATTGAATAGCTAAAGTTGACCAAAAATGGGATGGATTCAACAGTAATAATATAAATCCAACACGCTAAAAAAATTAATTAATCTTCTCTATAATTTTATAATTTAATTAATATATTTGCTATAGAAAGATGTGTGGTAAACATGAGAAAAGTTATCTCTTTAAAAATGAAAAGGGAAGAAAAGGGTTAAAGGGTCGATGAAGATAAAAAAGGAAAAAGTAGAGGTAGTGGGAATAGTGGTGTTGATGTTGATTGAGTGCTTATTATTTTACTAATGACTATTCTGTTTGTTTTAATTTATTTGATTTATTTTAATTTAATAATGTATTTAAGAAAATTAAATTTTACAATTTTAAATTAATGATATGTTAAAACTCAAATATATCAAATTATCTTTTAATTTTATGATTTTAAATTTGTATGTCAAAAAATGAAATAAAAAAAAGTTGTTAAAAAATAGAGGAGGAGGAAATCATCATCATTTTTTTTAGAAAAAAAATTGGAATAAAGAAAAAATTAAAACAGAATATGTATAATTCGGGAAATTTTGGCAAATAGTCATTATAATAAATTTAATTATGTTTCATCACTATAGTTGACATATTTACGAGTTGTAGCTATAGTTTAAGCTGTCTCATTTGTATAATTCATGGGTGAGTTTGTATAATTTTCGGATACGTTTGTATAATTGAGCTATTTTTATATAAACTCGAAATAACGAATTTACAAACACAAACATCTGAACTTTAAACAACCATACAAATTACATCATACAAAAGTTCTATAAATTATATATTATACAAATTTCGAATTACAAACATGCAAATTATACAAACTCAAAACTCAAGTCTACATAATTATCACTGAATATTGGTAGCAAATAATAACTAACTAAAACTAAAGCTATGATAACTAATTTACTTAACCATATAATTTTGCCTAATTCATATGCCTAATTTACACAATCATATCACTTAAAAAATAATTATAAATAATTTAATTAATAAAATAGTATTGAGTGACAACTTATAGTGTTTAAAGTTATAAATATTTTAATAAAAAAATTAAATTACATTGCCAAAGATTTATTAGTATTCCACTTAATGAATTTACTAAAAGGTTTTAATTATAATAATATATAATTTCTCTTTTGGAACTAAACATTCCACGAGGTAGAATTATGTTAATTTCCAAGAAAGATATTTGCAATCATTCTCAGTGTGACAATGTGTCACTTTGTGGGACGATTAGCACATATATGGTCAATCATATATTTCGTTCGTTTTATTTTAATTATCGTGCTTATAAAATAATTGGTGAAAAATTTAAAATATCTCTTAAGTATTTAAATTAATACAAAGTTATTCTCCATTCATCCTTCTTTCGATCTTAAAATATTCTGAAGTCCACTTTTTGGCTCAAGAGATGTAAATCCTTTGGCTCATATACATCTGTATTTTCAATAGCTTCCTTAAAGTAAAATTATTAAATATTTATTTATTATATTGCTTAATGTGTTTGGTACAAATTTAAACCCATTTCAAATAAATAATAATAATAATATTTTTAAAATTTTATTTTTTTATAAAATCACATATGATTCTTATTTTGACCCGATACACTTGAAAATAATATTAATAATTAATTTCATGATATCTTCCTATTAATCTAGTTTAAATCAAGCTCCGATTTATTATAACGTAATTCAACTCATAAATGGAGATTCAACTAAAATTCATACTCACGCCGATTCATTGTCCATCTAAAAAAATATTATTTTTATTAAATAAATTTTCTATAAATTATCCAAATGTCTTGTTCATTTTCTCTTTTATTCTTTTTAATGTCTTATTCTTAATTAGGATATCCGAGACTCAAACTTGAACGAACTCACATGTTTATGGTCTTTTAATTTGTATTATTGTTATGGTAGATGAGGGCGATGATAAGAAAAATGATTATTTTTATTCTTTTATTTTGATTTTGGATACACGCAAAAGAAAAATGTGTAGTCGTACATATTTGCTTAATTAACTCATTTTTTTTTAAATTGAACTAATTATTTATATATGAATGCATTGTTATTTTCCTTCTTTTTCACTCTCTTGTCTGTCATAAATTGAAAAACAATAAAATTTAAAATGACGGATAAAATCCAAATAGAAAAAAGAAATGGAAGAGATAGGAAGTGAAGGGCGGGGTGGAGGTGTAGAGAGTAGATGCTAACCTTTTTTAATTTTTAATTTACTACGAAATTCAAAATCAAGTCAATCGAGCTTATCAAGTAATTTTAAATTATTTTAACAAAAATGTCCTTAAATTATATGATTTGGTACAATAATGCCCTCCATCCACCTAATGAGTATGCTCTGTTAGACATAAGTATATTTTTGAGCAAAAAAAAATGAACATCAAGGATACTTGGGGGCTCATAGATGAATGAAGGGTAATTTAAAATAATTATTATTTTAAAAAATAAAAGATAATTAATTATTTATTGTCCTATTATTAATCTTTTGCTAAATAAACTAAATGAAAAAGTACCATGGTAAAAAAGAGAGTAGTACTAAATTCAAATAAAATTCCGATTGACTTAAATTACTAAAACAAAAAAGTAAATTTAATTATCTACTTAGATATATGGATCAAGTAAAATAAAATCAAAGGAGTATATTCATATTTACTAAAATAACTGATTCAAAATAGTTATTATATTGGAAAAATAAGACTATGTTAATTAATTCTACTTTTTTAGTTAATAATTTTAAAAATAACATCTAAAAAATATGACAAGTAAAATGAATAAGTCTCTTAATGTATATATTATTGAAAATCAAAAGCTAAAAGAATGACTAACAATCTTTGACTATTTAACATTTGTTTGAATTTATAAAGCATAGTAACGTTAATAAAAGGTAATAGTGCCACCTTGAAATAGACATTTTGTTGGTCATGGTCTCCCAACTACAATTCCTTCACTTTAAATCTAACAACTTTAGGGGACCATTATTACATATATACACATTGCGTATGAGCAAATTAATAGTTTGTAATAATATCATATAAAGATGGACTGTTAAGTTTTTAGACTGATAAATTTTTAAGGGAAAAGGGTTAAAAATACCCCTTAACTTTGATTTATTGTTTAAATTTATCCTCACCGTTAAAATAAAGTTAATTTTACCCTTCGCCGTTAAAATAAAGTTAATTTTACCCCTTCTGTTACTAATTTCACCAAATTTACCCCTTATTAGACGGATTGAGCCAAATTGATTCGAATTTACCTCTTTGACATATTTAATGGAGATTTGGGAGAATGGATAAATGGGTATAGGAGATTTGGAAGAATGGGGTTGATTTATTTTAAATGATCGGATTAATGGATTAAAATAAGGAATAGGTTTTTTAAAAAAAAATCGGGCCAATTTGGGTCAATCCATCTAATGAGGGGTAAATTTGGTGAAATTAGTAACAGGAGGGTAAAATTAACTTTATTTTAACGACGAGGGATAAAATTAACTTTATTTTGACGGCGAAGGATAAAATTAACTTAATTTTAACGGCAAAATTTAAATAATAAATCAAAGTTGAAGGATATTTTTGACCCTTTTCCCAATTTTTAAAGAATAGGTGTATATAATATTTTAAGTGAATTTTACTTTAAAATGAAATGAAAAGTGAAAATCTATAAGACATAATATAAGTTTATAGTATGTCATGAGTGTTTTTAGATTCGATAATAGACATATTTCCGAGAACATATTCATGAAGCATATGTGTTAAAAGTGAAAAATATGTATTATGAGTTTCAATAGTGACAAATATGATGTTAAGAGTCAAACTTTCTCTTAGTATGGTGGTTAGCGGCAACCTTAACAATTATGTTGAAGTACTCTTATTAACTTGTACTTCAAATATTTCTTTAGTTCTATCAAAATGTAATTATTTAAGTCATTTCTCAAAAAAAAAAATAACAAAAAATATGATATGATTAATGACACTAAAATATCCAATAAAAAATATTAATAAAATAACTTAAAATAAATATTATAAATTAATAAGTCATAATGAAATTGATCATAATTTAAAGTACTAAGTCATGCTAAAATAATTTAGTAAGTATTAGTTACATGACTAAATATTAAAAGAAAGTAAAATTAGATCATGTATTTTAATTATCTAAATCTATGTAAAACTAAAAAAAAATATTCATTATTATTGTCATTTTTAGTGTTGAATTTTTTTTTTTTTTGCATTAGTATTAATTTGATTTTTATTTAAACTTTATTATAATTACCAACATGTATGGATTATAATCGTTTAGATCATTAAGATTCTAACTTCCAAACATAAAATAAATATATTAAAAGATAAAAACTATGAAAAAGTGTAAGAAAATTTAAAAATTATATCAACGTAAGTATTTTTACGTATAAAATAAAATTTTAAAATTATATATACAATGTCGGGTTGTTTGGTCTCGGTTTTTTTTTTTAGTTGAAATCAACCAACCCAAATATAGTAATTTTTTTATCCAACACCAAACCAAGTCAAACCAAACCACTAATCGGATTTTTTTCTGGTTTAACTCAATTTGCAGTTTGATTCGGTTTCGATTCGATTTTGTACACCATATCTTCAACTAATCTCAAGCATAATTAGAAAAGTTAAAATACAATATTCAAATACTAAATTAATTAGTCTTGTTTATTTATATTTGGTACAATTAATACTTGTTTGTTGAAGTTTATCCAGTTATGATCTCACATTTATCACAATTAAAGCTCATGATAATAATTTAATTTGATATAAATATAAGCTAATAAAATGGTATATATATCTATATTTATGTCAATTTGTACATTTACTTATTCAAAAAGGAATACCTAAGGACCATAGTTGAAATTTTCTTAAAAGAAAATAACATGGCACCTGCCAATTGAAAGTAACTTTAGAAGATTTTCCAAGAAATTTGTGCCTTTTCTTTTGTCCAACTTGAAATTTGTTTTTGTTTTTCTCCAATTCCACTCAATCTGTTTTCCGTATTATAGTCTCAATAATCTGAATTCACGCTATATGGGATCTCATATTAGAAAAATCACTCTCTACCAAAAATTCTTTTATATCTAGAAATCAAACTTAAAACTAGATTAACGAAAAAGTAATTAGCTTATCTACTGAACATATCCCTGATTTTGCAGTTTTTTTCAACATAGAACTATAAGGGTTCAAATTTGTTAGATAATGTTGGTTAAAATGTGGGCTACTTTTCTGAATAAATGTGTCTTGTTTCAAATCCTAAACTCATTATTACACCAAAAAGCCAAAAATTTCCAACTTCAGACTTAGGAAAATTTTAGCTAAGACCAAAGCACTAAATATTAAGAATGCTATGTATATGCATGACCAAAATAATATTCAGATTTTTCAATATTAATGGATCTGTCAACTTATAAAATCTTTTTTTTTTCCTCTCACATAATTATTAAGTTCTACAAGTTGAGTATAAATTACAAGACCTTAATTGAACTATTCCAAGTCGGCAACATTATTTAAAACCGAAAATGTTGAAAAATATTGAGAATTTTATCTACTAAATATATATACATATATGAGTTCAAACATATATATATATTAATTTGAATTGCCATAAAATATAAATTTTAAATCGAAAACAAAGATTGACTTAGAAATCGACGTACAGTATCAAGAACTTTAATTCAATTTTGTATTTGTCTTATTATAAATATGTATAAAATTATATTAAAAACTCAATTACTAATACATGATATCATTATCCTAGAATTTCAAATCAATAAAAATCATAATTTCACGGCCTCTAATTCTGTATATACTTTTATGAACATACTAATATCATTTCATTTTTCAACGTGGACAAATATCTATTGAGGAAACACAAGTCAAAAGTCATGATTGTCTTGAGATATATATTAGTAGAAATTTTATAAACTAAATCTACTTAATTTCAACCTAGATCTATTCAAATATTTTAATGATGTTGTTTGGAAACATGTCGTATTTCTGTAAAAAAAATATAAATTTTCAATTAATGTTTTTTTTCGTAGATTGATGCGGTGTGTGATCATTTCATCTATAATGTTTTTCTAGAGCATATGTGCAAATTCTTTTCCATATTGATGACGGTGAGATTCGATCTCAAGACCTATTCTGATATCATGTTATAGTGTGTGATCATCTCATCTAAAAACTTAACCTATTAGAGATATAACACACTGTTACTATTTAATAATACTTTTCAACACAGATTACCTCTATTTTTGGTTTATTTAAAGGTTAAATTTTAAAAGATGAATGTAATGTGAAATGGAGGAAAAAATATGTTAGAGAAAAAATTTCCTCATTTCGGTCGACTGATTGATAAGTTTTTGGATAAAAAAAAATTATTTTTTTGTATTTCGTTTGTTGAATTCGTTAAAATTTTGTATTTTGTTAGTACTGTATGATAATGTTTTTACTCTATCCTTGACGAATTAATTCAAACCTTGGCAAATATGTGAGGGGATTAAATTCTTTAAGGAGACATAATTTTTTGTGGGCTTGGAGCGATTTCCCTTTCATTATTTTTGTTTTTGTTTATATTTTCATACAAGTTATGTCTTTTATGACATAATTTGTGGGTTTTGAAATGAACTATGCTTCCATCGGCATCAATTTTTGTAGGTATTAAGTTCAAAACTTATTATGTCTCATATATTATGATAAGAAAATCCAAATTTATGTCGAACGAAAAGTACAATTTGTTTTTTTATTTGATTTCCTATGTATTTTTGGCCACTTATTTTTTTTTTACTTAAATGCTCAAAGGCAAATTTAAAAAATATTGATTTAATAACAAGAATTAAAAATCACTATAAAATAAGGGATTTTATGGGAATGATCCATTTTCAATATGATTGATGAGTTGTTTAGGATTCGAAACAAAAACAAAAAAAATCGAAACTATTATATATATTGCATGTTCCTCGATTTAAGGATCAATTAGGATTTTTAAATTATTTTATACAATATTTGATTGGGGGAACCCTTTTAACTAAATTTGCTTATGAATATGATCAAGGTTTAACTTTCTAAATATTTTTAAAAAATTCTTTGGTATGAAAACATAACAGGTTCAAAAGATTTTTATTAAGTTTGAAAAGTTTTTTATATTTCATGGATCGTTAAATAAAAAGAGTAACGCCACTATGACTAAATAATTTGTCCATTCAATCAATATAAAATACAGATAAAAGACCGGATATAGACCTGGGGTTTTAAAAGAGAAAAAGAACAAATATACCTCCGAATAATTGTAAATGGTATGCAGATATCTTTGGTCATATTTTTGAAATATTGGTGCCCCCGCTGTCTAAAAGCTAGAGCATATATGTTCTTCTCTCTAACGTAAGATTAAATAGGGACACGTGACGCAATTTATGTGTTGATAAATGTCGAATCGATGGATAAGATTGTGACACGTGTATGTCTGTTAGTATAAAAGGTATATATGCTCTAATTTTTGAATGACAGAAGCAACAATGTCCCAAAAATATGACGGAGGGTATTTACATACCATTTACGATAATTCAAGAATATATTTGTCTTTTTTCGCTTTTTAGAAAATTGAATAACAAAGTATTATATTCAACAACAAAAATATGGATGGTAATCGATGCACACTTTCAAATGGCCTATACAATGTATACCATCAACTATATTATTTTTGTTATATTTTTGAAAAGTTGACTATATCCCTTACTTCTCTATAAAGTTGTTGATAAGACAAATAGTAGTTAGTATGTCCACTTGAAGATGGTCGAAAATAATAGGGTATCATTTGAATGTTATCAAAACAATTTTTTGGAAGACTATAAATCAGAAATCAAAAGAATCAAAAAAGAACATTGTAATGTGATTTTGATCAATTGATCTACTTATAAGAAAATTAATATTAAAATATATTAAATTATTGAAAGAATAATTTTTGTTAAGACAAACTTTTTAATTAATGACAGTAAAATAATAAAGTTGATTTTGTGAAACTCTAAAATAAATGCCAAATTTTTAGAAAAACTTCTAGAATGACTTAATGTAGTTTCAGATCTTATTTGATAGTTAGGAGATAATTAAAAATATCTAGATTATTCTTGTAGAATTTTAGAGAATTAGATATTTGTCATTAATCATAGAATAGTCTAGATTGTGTAGTATATCCATAGCTAAGCGTAAATAGAGGATGATCTTATACATTTGTCTGCAAACAAAATAAAAGTTTTTTTTCTATAACAAATTTCTCTTATAAAAAATACACTGTCACGAATCAAAAATGGACGTGATGGCACTCGTCTTATCCCACCAAGACAAGTCCACCAAAAAATCAACAATTACAATAAAATACGGAAAATTTACTATCAACTTAAATTATACCCAAAACCTGGTTGTCATGTGTACAAGCCTCTAAAGTATACAATTGAATCAAAAGAAAATATAAGTCTAATATGACATTGTTTCTAGAGTAGAACAAAATCATAAACAGGAGTAAGAAGGTCTGCTGAGATGACAAACAGCTACCTCACAAATCTCCAAGAAGCCTCGGAAAAGAAGAGAATATATCAGTAAGTTCCGGGCTAGTAACCTACAAAAAAAATTGTAGAAGCAAGGGGTGAGTACCAAACCACACGGTACTCAACAAGTAAACCTCTAAACACAAGCTAAGGGGATGAAATACGGGTACTCCTACCACCCCCAACCGAACCTCCACAACTACAATCTGCATAAAAATCAGTCCAACCTAACAACTCACGGTTTACAGCGCACATAGTTCAACAAGAACACTTAAACAAATTACATATCCTCAACAACAACACTTAAACAAATTACATATCCTCAACAACAACACTTTAACAAATTACATGTTCTCAACAACAGCACTTTAACAAATTACATGTCCTCAACAACAATACTTTAACAAATTACATATCCTCAACAAAGATACTTTAACAAATTACATATCCTCAACAATAAGCTCAGTATTCATCAATCACCAATTCCACAGAAAGGCATTCACAAAATCAGTAAAACACAATATAAAGTTCACTAATGATAAGTATGTGCAATGCAATGGAATGCAATGTCAAGTATAATGATGCATGCCTGACCTAGTGATACACACCCGCTGTCTCTCAGTCCGGGACCCATGGGGGACATATCTGTCGATGCATCTGTCGCGGCGCACGACACGACCCTCGATAATAGTAACCATCGCGGCGCACGATACGTCCCTCGAAATATAATATCCATCGCGGCGTGCGATACGGCCCTCGAAATGGTACATCCTCTTTAATTTCTCATTCTTTCTCAATGCAAATAACACTTGTCACCGCCATGTCTCAGAACAATGCAGAACAATGCAAATGACATGTTCACAACAATAACGAGGAGACGATCATTTTCATAACATTGCACAATTCACAACAACATCAACAATGATTCAACAAGCCTTTCAAACAATTCTCCATTATCAACACATCACACACAAGCAATTGTTCACATTGTCTTTTATGACCCTTTTTTTCATCATTAGAATTAATCAAGGTGGACAAGTCAACCCATCACCAAATCCCGTTACTCACAAACATATACCACAAGGAAATACAAGCATTCCATACACTTAACAAGAGTTTAGAAATCCACTTGCCTCAATCAATCAAGAATTCACTCCGGAACTTGAGTCTTCCCCTTTCGTTGAACTTTCAACTCAAAGCAATCTATTCACAAAATTAATCATAAGATTTCTAGTTTAACAACACCCATATTAATATAATCCAATTTCTAATTCTTGATGTCAATCAATACATTACATATCCTCCTCCTAAATTTTTAAGTCTAAGATTAAGTCTTATTACCTCCAAATATCATAAATTTGATAATATTCATATCAATAAATATATCTAATATTTAATATCATGTGTCAATATAAAAAATTTGTTTGATGATATGATAAAAATAATATTAAAAAAAATGAGGAAGACAACGATTTGTCTCCCCCACCCCAAAATCAACCAGCAAGCATGCATACGTGCACCTTTGTTCCATTTTTCTTTCTTTCTCAATTCTAACTATATATAATAATATATTATAATATTTTCATCCATTATCCATTTTATTCATTGGCCAAAAATTATGTCCTCACTTAGTTATCCACAAACTCCACTAACCAATCAACAAGAATTTACACCTATACCACTATCCTTGAACTATCTAATTTCATTATTATTATTGTTTTCATTATAAAACTTATGATATCAATTCATATATATAATATATACTGATTCTAATAGGACAATTATAATCAAAGTTACCCGTACTAATAAGAGATTATCTACTTCAGTTCACCCTCATTCTAATAACACAATTATAATATTGGGAATATATATATATGATCGAAGTAGTTACCTGAAGCTACGACAATCTCCTTCGGAATGCGGCAGAATGTGACAATAATACAACAACTTTCGTGCGTCGCTTGAAATTATTTTGAGTTTATGACTCAAATCCACCCTCATTTAGCATTAATTTATTTTGATATATGGGCCAAGTAATATAAGGTATTATATAAATTTTAATCTTGGCCCATTAATTACTTAATAAAATTATTATTTAATATTTATTCGTTAATTAAATAATCGTAGTTAAACGAGTAATTCAAATTCTCATTTAAATTTACAGAAAGGGTCTTTGTGAAGAAAAAAAAATGGCTAGTTCTCAAGATGGTCTAACGGGTCATTACATACACATTCTTGCTTTCTAGTTTCCTTTTTTTTAGTTGAATCTTTCGATCTTAGTTAAGGATTTTGGGCTAGCAGAAGATTTTTTGATTCTACTTTTCTTCTGTTATTCTCTACATGATATCAGAGTCATAGCTATATGTTGGCTTTTGAATTTTATTTTTCAAGAATATGTTGGTGTGTTGATAGATTTAAGTTATCATGTTGACTGTGATGAAATTATTGAATCAGTCCACTTATAAGTATGAAAGGCATGTATAGAATTGTACCTTGTGAGAGAGGATTTATGAGATGTTGTTAATGAGATTAACGCAAGTCCTACTGTCAACCAATCGGATCGGTGAATAATATCATATATAAGAAGTGGAAGCAAGTTAATGTTAAGGTGAAGTTCGTCTCAAAGAGGTCAACATCCTCCAGCTTATTTGATCATATTATAAGGTGTAAGTCAACTCATGAATTATGAAGGACAATTCGGTCGTTTGTTCAAGAAGAATGATGAAACTTGGGAGCAGATATTAGAGAATGAATTGACTAACGCCACTCAAGGCAATCTTTCTATCGCGCCGAGTATTTTTGAAAGTTTATATCTGAGATATTTTTATCGAATTCGGATGAGACTATTTCTGAAGCACGAATGAAAAGAATTGTCATTTGTGGTTTGGAGCCTGATATATATCATTTGCTTAAGAATTTTTCGTCGTCATGTGAGTTCTAGCTAAACAATTGTTGGTGTATCCGTCGGAGATAGAGCAGAAAATGTTCCAGAAACATCAAAAAATAATAACAGATATATGACACACTTGGTCCTCAGGTGATTCAAGATCACCTAGAAAAAAGGGAGAGTCTACTAATAAGTATAAGTCTCTCAAATGTAATTGGTGTGATAAAATAGTACATATATAGAATGATATTGTCGAGCCAAGAGAGCAATATGAATCAAAAGGTTGTTGAAGAAGAAGGTTTGGGAAAATGTTTAGTAGCTCAAGCTCGAGCAATAGAAGTGATTTTCATCAATCTTAAAAGAGATGAATCGAGGATCACGTCGAGAAGCAAAACAACAATGTCAGCAATTTGAAGCAAGAAACTTTTGAAGATGTTTATATTGATGATATTGTAGCTATTATCAAAGAAATCAAAGAAGTTGATCCTGACAAGATAATGTCTAAAATTATATTTACCAATAACGATTTTTTTAAGAATGCTTTAAGGGAGATATAGCAAAATTTCAAGTCTCTGATCTATCATCAGACATATCGGGGTCAATCACTGCTCGACTCATATGTGAAGGCCAATATTAATGAATTCTCTCAGTATTGTGTAGTTGCATTGGAAGAAGCATGTTTTAAAATCTTGAGCAATAAAGTTTTAAACTTTCTCATCGCAGATGTTTCTCCATATAATGCAATTGTCAAGAAATTAAGAAAAAGCAGGAGATTAAGAACTCAACACTATGAAACTCAACAAGGAGGAGATAATTTACATTATTCGAAAAGATCATATAAAAATATTATTAAGCTAGTTTGCTATGGAGAGAGAGATTTTATCAATACGTAATCTTATTTCCTTGCAGAACAAAACAATTACAGAAATACCTTCATCATTAGAATAACTAAACAATTACAGAAAAACCTTCATCATTGGATGAACTAAGAGGTCCGAGAAAACTGTTGAGATCTTCACCAAGGAATACTCAAAACTCCGATTGATCTATTCCACAACAAGCTCGGGATAGTTTTCAAAAAATCACTTTGAGAGAAACCACCTTGAGTCCAAAAGGGCTTACGGCCTGAACGGGCGATCATATTTATTTGTTTAAATTTGAAGGATGTATACATCATATGAAGAAATCATTGTCCTCGGGATTGGGAGTACATTGTAGCTTATTCTAGTCAAAGAAAGAGCTCACAAGTTACTAGTCTAAGACGTGGGAACCCGCAGAGGAGAAGAAATGAAGAGGGAAGGACCTTCTATGGAAGCATAGTTCAGAATTGTTACCCTGCGTGGGACTGATTATTTTGTATCCCGTTTTCC
Organism: Solanum lycopersicoides; assembly: GCA_022817965.1. Classification (NCBI taxonomy): domain Eukaryota; kingdom Viridiplantae; phylum Streptophyta; class Magnoliopsida; order Solanales; family Solanaceae; genus Solanum; species Solanum lycopersicoides. The sequence continues at coordinate 90,846,235 of CM040629.1, read as the reverse complement.
CCAATTATGTATCCCCATTTAAGTTTTATTCATAAATTTGTATAAATTTGGGTTTTGGGACAATGGGATGTTTCAAATGACATATACATCCTTCAAATCGTTAGGCCTACCCTTGGCATAAAAGGGTCACATATTTGTTTAGAACGCGCAATAACTGTTTATGTGTTATAATTATTTGTATGATTATGTTGCTTCATTTGGAAATATTCTAGCCTACTCATTCTCGAAAAATATTTTCTAGAACTCCTTAAGCATAAATATCAAATCACTATCGAAAGTACGTCCAAATACTCTTCGAGTCTTTAGTTTCCCCAAAAAAAAAATCGAACTTCAATTTTTTAAAATATTACTCTCTTATTAGAATTCATTATTTCAAATCAAAAGAAATTCAAGTGGGTCGAACTACGTAGGACCTGAATTCTCTTTTGCGAGATACGTAGGCAGCCTTTCAAGGTTCGGTCCCCTATTTTGAGAATTTTTATCTTTTCCAAATCTTACAAAAAAATTAGAGTTACATCTCAATCAAAAATCAAAAGTGCGACAATGAAAGATACAATCGACTTTGTCCCGACTCAAGTCGACAATTCTGAGTCATTAATTCTAAAATTAATAGACAAATTTCTGTCTATTAAGTCATCTTTCTATATGCGTGGGCTAATTTATCTTTAAATGAAGCAACTCGTATATGTTTACAATAATGTGTATGATATTTTGTATTAACTATCATCGACACAGACTAACACATTTGTCTTTGAGTTGTTTTTCTTTGTCAGGTACTCAAAACTGATCTGTGTTGAGAAAATGGCTGAACATCCATACTTTACCAGGTCCAAAGACCCCAAAGATTCCTTCTCCAGCCAATATTTGTCAAAAAGCAAAGAGAAAATGGTGGAAACTGTTGAAAATACGGATTTGAATGAAATTATTGTGAATGAGCCTACCATTGCTGAACAGAACAAGTTGATTGCACAGTTACTCCAAGAGATTGCTGAAATGAGGGCTGAATTGGACAAGACCCAAGATTTGACAGATTTGGCTATCATTGCTAACACTCATACTCTAGACAACGAGAGGCCTCCACTTCATTTTCCTACTTCAGATCCAACGTTCGAACATTTTCCAAACAATTCAACCACCTCTACAATTCCAAAACCTTTCATTATTGGCTTAACCACCCCTAACCCATATCATGCTAGCTCCTCACACCAAAAGTCACCTACTTCTCAAAATCCAGATACCAAAATTCTCCAAAATTTCTTGTCAGTCATCAAATTCCTACTCAAATTGTCCAAAACCCACCTACCACTCAACCCAAACCTCTAAAAACCGCATTTCGTCTTCCAATATCACCTGAATTGTGACCTCGTCTTATCACACATCTTGAACCCGAACATTCTGAGAAGAAGGAAAATGAGTGGATGGTCAGGAATGGAAAAGTTGAGCAAAACGTCAGAGAGGAAGTCATGAATGCAATGAAAGACTTTCAACACACTCCAGACATTGTAGGGTTCAATTATGAAGATTTGTGTCGGCATCCACATTTGGAACTTCGAAAGGTTTTAAAGCACCAAATTTTGACACATTTAGTGGAGCTGATAATCCTTTGACTCATTTGAAGGTTTATTGTGATCAACTTATTGGAGTAGGGAAAAATGAGGCTTTGTTGATGCGATTCTTTAGTCGAAGTCTGAAAGGAGAAGCTTTGAAATGGTTTCTTTCTAAAGAAATCGAGCAGAGGCCGAGTTGGAACGCTTTGGCTAGAGATTTCATTGAAAGGTTCAGTTATAATGTAGAATTCATTCCCGATCGATACTCTTTGAAGAGAATAAAACAGAATTCTACTGAAAGCTATCGCGAGTATGCCTACCGTTGGAGAAGAGAGGCCGCAATGGTTAGACCTCCCATGACCGAGAAAGAAATTATTGAAGTTTTCGTGCACATTCAAGAGCCTGAGTATTACAACAGGATGTTACTCATTTTAGGAGGGAAGTTTAGTGAGATAGTCAGAATTGGTGAAGCTATTGAAGATGGTCTTAGGACCGGAAAAATCATTAAAATGACTCCCCGAGATGAATCTCCAGGACTATTAAGGAGGAAACGGTAAGATGTTTCTTCTGTCTCATTTGAATCAAGCCGCAAATCAAAGAGACATGCTGGTCTTAATGTTCGAAAGTCTTTACCATCCAAAACCTACCCTTTAGCTCCACAAAATCCTTAATGAAGTTGATTTTTTGGAACTACAAAAAATTCTAGATTTTTAGGAAACCTTCTAAAATGACCTATTGTAGTATGTTGGATTTTTCTCTAAGATATGTCTAGAGTTCTAGATTCTTATTTGATAGTTATATAAGAGATAAAAGTATCTAGATTGTTGTAGATTTTTAGAGAATTAAAAATTATTGTAAATTTGTGACTTCTGGAAATGTTTAGAAAATATAATTAAAAAAAATTAAAATAAGTTAGGAAGTTTTTTAGCATTGTCAAAAATGACTTAAAATAAATTAAAAGAATAAGTATAAAAAACGCACCCATATTATCTTCTTTGTTGAGTTTCATACTTAAACTATCACTTATTAGTATGGGTGGCAGCGGAACCGGAACTGTCCGGAATTCGGTCCATTTCGTACCGGTTCCGTTCCGGTTAGTCCTGGTATGGACCTGTAGGGATGGGGTACGGGACAGATAACGGGATAGAAATCGGACTTTACCGGTTAGTCCCGATCCGGTAAATCCCGATTCCGGTCTCGATTCGATGAATCCCGATTCCGGTCCAGGTCCGATCCGTTTTTTTTTTTATAAATATTTTGAAATATTACCGTTTGAGAGCCGTTGGGTAACGGCTAGTGGGGCCCACCAACGACTCTTTGCCCCTTTTTACTCCACATTGCATCCCCTACCCCCTATCTTTTTTTAATACCTCAAAATTTTAAAAATACATTTTAACCCTTTTTTTACCTATAAATACCCCTAAACTTTCATTCTTTTCACTCACAAATTCACAAAATCATCTTCTATTCTTTCAACTCTCTAATCTCTACTTCTCTACTCTAATTTCTTAAAATTGTTGAAATTCCGGTTTCGGTCTTTGTAAATTGGATTTGAAGCTTCAAAATTCAACTTTTGACTTTTGACTTTCGGCGGTCATACACATCTACTTTTTTAAGTAGACGTTCGGTACATTCGTTCAACTTATATTTACATCTTATTTTTTTGCAATAATTATTTATTTATTTTGTGATTAATTATTTGTTTGCATTACATTTTCGTATTATATATAATCTACTCACATTTAATATTTGAATATGAATTTCGGTAAATATGTTGTTCAAAAAGATAAAAAAAATGCACTTGAGCGTGTTCAAAATATGTTGAACTTTACATCCCGATAATAAAAAACCGATAGTTCTTCTAGATCTAAAACTAAATAATCTACTATAGTAAGAATGAATACGGAGGATTATGCACATGTTAATGATACTGTTTTTTAATATTGATAGTAATTCTAGATTAGATCCTTATCATGAACATTTACAAAGCCGGTTTGGTAATTTTAATGAGGATTTGCCTCAAGATGATGAACATGATAATGATATTGATGATTATATTAATACGCCTAATTTTGATGACGATGATGATGAAACTGAGCCACCTACAACCACTAGTACTCCTAGTCCCGCTCCTACTCTCGCTCCTTTCGTTGTCCTGCTCCTGTTCTCACCGTATATCTTAGGTCTAAGGTAGAACGTGCTAAAAAATCAGTTGTGTGATAATTTATGACATAAAATGAAGATAAAACACAAGCTATTTGTAATAAATGTAACATAGATTGAATCATAAAACTGTTGGAAAACAAGGTGGGACGGGACATTTGAAACTATAGGAGTAGGCGACTCTAACATGGTCCAAACACAATTAAATCCTTCTAATGCTTCTGGCTCTAGTTTACCACGGTCATATAGTTGAGAAAAATATATTGAAGAATTAGCTAAAATGATTGTTGTTATGGGCTTGCCATTTAGTTTTGCTGCAAAATCTCGGATTTATACATTATATTCAAATTGTGTATAATTCACATTTTAAAGGTTTTGCTAGAAATATAATTAAAAAGGTTGTATTTGATTATCAAGCACAATATATTTAATATCTTCGTAGTTTATTTTATTATAATAATTATAAAATGGCTATTACTTCTGATATGGGTCGTAGTATAAACGGTAATGATTATTTGACTGTTATTGCACATTGGATTGATGAAAATTGGAGTATGCAAAAAAGAATTTTAGGTTATAAATGTTGTCAGATGTAAAAAAAACGATTGTTATATAGCTCAAACATTTTTAGATATTTTAGAAAGCTATGGAATATGTGATAAAATAAGTAGTATCACCTTAGATAATGCTGCAAATAATACAGTTGTTGTTCAATTGCTAAAACCTTCTCTTTGCCCAATTTATGGTGATGATTATCATATTAGGTGTGCTGCACACATGTATAGTTTGATTGTTAGAGATGGTATACAAATGTATGATAACAGTTGCACGAAAGTTGAAAATGCATGTCATTTTATATTTAAATGTCAAGTTAAGTCTAGGCGTAGAGATTTCCAAAATCGTTATTTTGAATATAATCTTCCACCTAAAATAATTCCAAAAACAGTGTCTACTAGATGGAATACTTTATATGAAATGCTTGTAGTTACTTATGAATATAGAAAATCCTTACAAATGGTTTGGAATGCTCATAATTTAGATATGTCATATAGACTCGATGATAGTGATTGTCATAACATATATGAACTCATAGATTTCCTAAAAGTTTTTTACTTAACTACCAAAAGAATATCTGCACTTTATTATCCATCAATTTGCACTGTTTAACCTGATATTTGTAGGATTTCTTCTAAATTTTATAAATTTAAAAATAAATCAAGATTGAAGAAACTATTAACAAAATGATTGAAAATTTTCAAAAATATTTTATTCCTATTCCTCAAATTTATTTAACCGCTTGTTTGTTAAACCGTCATTACAAAGATGTAGGTGCATCTAAGATGGTTGATAAAATATATTTTAACTTGGATATTGATAGTAAAAAAGATGAAATTCCTAGTTGTCAAGAAGTTAAAGATAGCATAAAAATTAAAACTAGAAAATTGTATGACTTATATAATTCTAATATAAATGTATCAAGTGATCAAGAACCTGAAAGTTTTAGGAGTAGACTTAATGAATATAATATTGATGATTATTTAGATTTTTATCTTGAACTTTCTCACAATAATAGAAATGATTTTATGCATATGTTTATCAAAATACAGAACCTACTGACGATGTTCTAGCATGGTGGAGAAATCGCGGCAAAAAATTTCCAAAACTTCAACCGATGGCTCGAGATGTATTAGCTATTCAAGCATCTTCAGTAGCTTCGGAAGGCGTTTTTAGTGTAGCAAGGTTTCAAATTAGAGAGCATAGGCATTCACTAGCAGCATATAGCTTGGAGATATCGATATTATTTAGAGATTGAATTAATGCCGAGAGAAGAAATTTGGATCGTGAACCACTACCGACCAAATTTCAAAGTGACGTTGATGAAATAATGCAAGATTATAGTGACGGTGGCATTAAAGCAATGGAAGAGTTATCTATTCAACCAATTCACAATCATTTTACTGTAGAATTGTTAAATGATTTAAGAAAAGATCTCTATCGTAGCTCCGACTATTAAATTTAAATGTTTAATTGTCTATTAGTATGAGTATGATAATTTGAGATCTAATTCAAACAGAACCCTTCCTAAAAGGTGGCTGTGTAGATTAGATCTTTTAATACTCTACTAATATTTTTGTAGATCAAATTGTACTATCAAATTAATATTAATAAAAGTCTAGGCTATTCGCCTTAATTTTTTTATTATTGTCTTATATTTAATTTTTATTATTGTGAAATTTAAACTTTCATAGTTTTTAAAGTTTGAAATTTAAACTGTTATAACCTCAAAGTTTGAATTTTAAATTTTCAAACTTTTAAAGTTTGAAATTTAAATTTTCAAACTTTTAAAGTTAAAATTTTAAACTAAAAATATAAAATTTTAACTTTATATAATATAAATTATATTCAAAGTTTCAAACTAATATTTAAATTATGTATTTGTAATTTGAAAGTTTAAATTTTATAAACTTTCAAACTTTTAACTTCAAAGTTTTACAAACTTTTAAACTTTGAAGTTTATAAAGTATAAATAATTAACTTTAAAAGTGTGAAAAGTATAATTTTTTTAACTTTAAAACAATAATTTTTAATTGTTTAATTTTTAATCGATTTTAATAAAAAAAAATTTTAAAAAATAAATCCCGCCCAGTTCTGATTTCGTACCTGTTCACTGGCGGACCGGGACAGGTACATGTATAAAATATCGGAACTATCGATACCTGTACGGTTTCGGGTGGTGGTTCCTGGTTTCGGTGCGATTCGGGTGGTGGTTCCCGATTTCATACCAGTTCTTGTTAATACCGGTCCAGCAGTCCCGGTTTCGGACCCGCTGCCACCCTTACTTATTAATTTGAGAAACATACATCTCTCTTTTATACCAATATCATCATAGTGTCACAACACACTGCACATGGATAACACATTTCACCTTCACAAAAATTAAACAAATTATTAATAGTGTAAATTAGATATATAACATTTTTTATAGTAATATTCTTAAGTTGTAGCATTAAAGTTTGACTTTCAATATATAACATTTAATATATCAAGTTATAACATATTATTATAAAATAAATGTTAATTTTAAATAATTAAAAAGCATATTTAAAAAAAAAATCATTTCTGTTTTTTAATTGGAAAGTAGCAAGATTCTTGTTATTTAAAATAAAATTAATTAATAATAGATAATAACTAATTAGCACATATTAAGGAATTTAAAAAAAATCAGATTATTCAATTTTCTTAAAATGCTCAAATAAGTTGAAATCAAATTAAAATTTGATTTTATTCCTTAAAACGCTCAAATAAATTAAAATCAAATTAAAATTTAATTTTTTTAATATCGCGTTTCTCTCTCTTGTTTACAGATTGCAATTTTTTTTTGAGTGATTGAAGTTATTTTTCTGTGAAAAATATCGTGATTTGTTTGAAGGACAACAATATATCCATATTAATTAAACATGGTGGAAGATGAGATCCGTCAGGTTAGTATTTATTATATTTTACTGATTTTTTTTTTTTATAATATTGTTCATATTACATTTTTTGTTGTTTTTCTGTCATACTTTCAACAAATATGGTGCATTATACACGTTTTAGTTTTACAATGTGTTAAATAACGTGCAAAAAAATATTAATACATATTTTATGAAATTCGGTAAACTTGATGATTGTTGCAATAAATTTTATTAATAGGGTATGAAATATGAAGTGTTATTTGGTGTGATAAAATCGAATGAAGGTGGTAATCTTAATCATTGTTGTATTAATCGTGTATAAATAAGGTATGAAATATGAAATGTTTTTGTTGTTGTGTAATTTGAAAAACAGTGTTTGTAATGTATTTGAAATTTGTTGTATAAAATGTATATTAATTGGGTATGAAATGTGTAATAAATGGGTACGAACTTTATATTAATTGGGTTTGAAAAGCACTGTTTGTAACGTATTTGAATTTTGCTTGTATGAATTCTTAATTGTTAATGTTAAATTTGTTGTATGAAATTTGTATTAATTGAGTATAAAATCTGTAATAAATGGGTATGAACTGTGTAATAATTGGAATGAAATGTGTAATAAATGGGTATGAACTGTGTATTAATTGGGTTTGAAAAACACTATTTGTAATGGATTTGAAATTTTGAATGAATTCTGAATTATTTGTATTAATTTATATGATGAAAATTTGATATTATTTAAGTTATAAGATGTTATACTAATTGTTATTTTACTGTAATTAAACAGGTAAAGATACATATGTCGTCCCTGTTGAACCTATACCCTGCGAGAGTACATGAATATACCAAGTTATATTTCAGATCCTAAATTGATGACACTTAGTCCAAAGAGATCAGTTGAAAGACCGTAACTTGAACGCTGGAAGAGTTTTGCTGAAGTGAAATTCAAAAAGTCAAAGATTAAATTAGTAGATGCGTCAGGTTGGACACAACCGAAGACATGTTCAAATTATCATGTGCAAAAAAATAATGATTTCTTAGTTTTTTACTTTGTGTCAAACAATTTTTATGTTGTTTTGTCTGTTAGACACATGTTTTGTTTTATGGAGTTCATTTGGTATCAGTAAATCTTTAAGTAATTGTGATTTCTGAATATTGCCCACATATAAATAACATTGAAACACACTTTATGCCAATTTTTAAGTTTTATTCCTATACTAATATATAGTTATACAAGAATCATACATAGTTCATACGGAGTTCATACAAAAATCATATATATCAAATAACTTTTTAAACATACAATGGTACAATGAATCTCTTGTTAAAATAGTTCATACATAGATCATACGCTGTTCGTACAAAGTTCATACATATGTATCAAAAAATATATGATATTTGTCATACTAAAACGATAATAAATCAAAAATGTAATGTAATGTTCATACTAGTAGTAATCAGACTTCACACATATTTCATCCAGATGGTAATCAAATTTCATACATAATCAATAATTGAAGAAAGATTCATACAAAATAGCCAACAAATTAACAATGCATATTGACAAAGCATCTAGTAGCCTTTGATTATCATCCTTATATACCTTAAATATAAATAACAGTCTTAATTGTTGCCTATGTTTGTCGTTTGATAAAAAATTACGGCCAAAAAACTCTTATAAGTTATATATGACATAATTTCACAAAGACGAGAAAACTTTTGCTTTATCTTATTCAAGTTGTGTAGAATCTAATTTGCAAGATATAATTTAGATGATAAAAACTATGTAGGAATAAACTATTGCTCGATCCTATGTTACATCATATATTGACATAATTTATATTATAGCTATAAACCTTTTAAGGTATAACATTCCATTATAATAAGTTTTATAGATATGACATAAGTTACAGAGTATGAACTTCTTAGGATAAAGCATAACGTTCTAAAACTAGACTTATGATGATTGACAGACTTCTTAGGATATAAGCATAACATTCTAGACTTATGCCTCTATCGTCATAAGATAAAAATTTCTTCCTTTTAAAATAGTTTTACCAACTTTTTGTTGTTGTTGTTGTTTAGCTTATTATATATAATTAACCAACTATCTTCCGCTTCTTTTTTTGCAGAATAAATCTCTTCCATTTATAGAGCCTTCATATTTTCCTCTTATTCTTCCCCCGTCCCATCAATCCTTGAGGCTTGAGCAACTTGCAAATTTAATTTTAGTTTTTTTTAATGATAGAGTTATTTTAGTCATTTTTTATTATTTAAATAATAAAAATAAAAATAAAATATCATTATAAAAATAGAGGCTTTTCGCAAATGACCCGATCAAATTTTCTCCTTTAAATCAATATAATTTCAAATAATTTATTTGAAATGAGTCCTTAAAATACATCTAATAGTATCGTGGATATGCATGATTAATGTTTTTCCTTTTCGAAAGACTTTTGTTTCTAAAAGGTAACAATATAATATTAAATTTAATTAATTATAATTTATTATTTATTTTAAAAACTGTAAAAGATAACTGTGTAATTAATCTGTAAAAAATTTAAAGAGTTTGGTTTAAAAAAGGTAACTGAAAAAATAAAAAATAAATATTTAAACATATTAATTATTATTTAAATAATTACTTATAATTTATTTTTAATTAATATATTTTTAATTGATATGCTATAACTCGATAATAATCTGCTATAAGTAATTTATTTTTAAAGAGTATGTTTATAACTTGATATATATCGTCTTAAATGTGTATGGAGTGTTATTTTTATTTATTAATATTAGTTAAAATTAGAGATTAAAAAATCATTATCCAAATAATACTTTTTTTATAAAATAAAATATAAAATATAAAATTAGTCATATTTGCCCTTGTACTCTAAGAAAAGGGTCATATTTGCCCTTCATCATACTTTTTTGATATATTTGTCCTTACCATCCAACTTTGGGTACATATTTATCCTTATACAGTTAACTTTATCATGTCAGCATTTTTTTAATCCACATGGTGCCTACATGGATCCATGTATATATACTACTATTATAATTATAATTAAATTAGAAAATTACTTTTTATTTAGTATTATATCCGACCCATTTAGTTTAATCCGACCCAACTAATGTGAAAATCCATCAACCCTAATTTCTTTACCCATTAACTCTTATTTTCTACCCATCATCTTGTAGATGAACGATTAAACATTGAGAAGAGGCATTCATATCTTGATTGAGATAGAAGATCCAACAATAGGTAAGATTTCTATCCTTAAATCATCTCTTTACCTTTTTTGTATGGTATTTGTTTCTTGATTTTTTCCAAAATCTGCACAAAATTTCAAAATTGGTATATATTTTCTTTTATTGCAATTAGGGTTCGTCAATTTGTCATTTATACACTTGATAACCGTAATTAAGATTTGAAAAAAATCAGCAGTGTATATAGCATAAGTGAGAAGTTTCATCGGTGTATGTAAGATTCAATCACTATATTTGTTCATTTGGCTACTGAAGAATGATTTTTAAATTGTAATTGTCTTCTTGTAGTATTGTAGATGGCTACTGAATAATTTGAAAGGAAGGCTGCAGCAAAAAACATTTATAATGAAGTAAACATAAGCATAATTGTGCATTGTTTTATCTTCTTTTCATCCTTTCTCCCCATCTTAATTACTAGCAGAAATGGAGGTTTGCCATTTCCAAAATTTCCCCGGGCCCTTTTTTTTTCTTCACAAGTATAGTGATGATCAACAAATGAGATCATTCATTAGTTGGGAAGTACTTACTGTGAACTAGCTAACACACATTTCAATAAAAGAAAATATATATCAATTTTGAAATTTTGTGCAGATTTTGAAAAAAATCAAGAAACAAATACCATACAAAAAGGGTAAAGAGATGATTTAAGGATATAAATCTTACCTATTGTTGGATCTTCTATCTCAATCAAGACATGAATGCCTCTTCTCAATGTTTAATCGTTCATCTGCAAGATGATGGGTAGAAAATAAGGGTTAATGGGTAAAGAAATTAGGGCTGATGGATTTTCACATTAGTTGGGTCGGATTAAACTAAATGGGTCGGATATAATACTAAATAAAAAGTAATTTTCTAATTTATTTATAATTATAATAGTAGTATATATACATGGAGCCATGTAGGCACCATGTGGATTACAAAAAATGCTGACATGATAAAGTTAATTGTATAAGGGTAAATATGTACCCAAAGTTGGATGATAAGGACAAATATATCAAAAAAGTATGATGAAGGATAAATATGACCCTTTTCTAAGAGTACAAGGCCAAATATGACCCTTTTCCGTTAAAAGTATTTAATTTTTTTACTTCATCCCTACGCCCCCCCCTTTTTCAAAATACTAATTTAGATATTATTTTTTTTAAAAATAAAACAAATTAAACTCTATTCACTCCACCTACTTCACCACTTCTAAAAAGAATTTCTCGTTGTGTGTTAGATATAAGCATATCAAAAATAATTTTTACTTTTGCCGCCATAAGACTTTTACAAAACAAAATGAAAATTATTACTTTATATTCAGTACACAAGTAAAGAAATAATTCCTAGAAATTATATGTACATATCTAACACAAAAAAAATAAAAAAAGAAATAATAAATCAGGAATGGAGGGTTAAATAGGATGGGTGGAATTTAGTTTTTTTTTTTTATAATAGAAAAATATCAGTTTTTTAATAATAAAAAAATATCAATCTTTTTTAAAAGATATTTTATAAAATAAATTTTTTAAAAGAATAAAAGGACGGGAAATTGTCTGGCGGGGTGGGGGTGGGTGGGTGTTACGGGGAGATGGTGGAGTGGGTTAAGAAAAATTATTAAAATTTTTTTTAAAAAAAATATTTATTTGGTAATAATTCAGTTTTTTATTTTTTATTAATATTAATAGTTTGTTATTTAATTTTCATCGAGGTGGAATATTTTATCATGTGGAATGTCTTGTGTCAATGTTTTTTCAAATAAAAGAGAGAGTGTGCATTACACACACCATTGAGGTGTGTTTCTCAAACTAATAAGTGATAGTTTATGTATGTAACTCACACTTTCAATACTTTGATATGAAACTCAACAAAATAATAGTTTAAGTGTGTTTTTGACATTTATCTCTAAGTAAAAAAATTAAAAGTATCTCTCCCCCTACTTTTTATTTTTTGGCTTAAAAGTCATTTCCATTTGACTTTTTCTTTTTTGACTTAAAAATTATTTTTAAAGTCAATCCAAACGGGATCTATGTATTGATGGACATCCCAAAATAGTATAGTAAACAATTATTGTTGGACGAAGGAAGTACTCCCTCCGTCCCATTTTATATGTCATCCTTTTTTATAAGAAAAAATCTTTTTGGCCAGAAAATTTGGCCAAAATTATAATTTTTTTTCTATGTTATTTTACATTTTTACACATTTTTATCCTTTTAACTTTAATTTTTTTAAACTAAAAATGGAAAAAAGATCTGTTTATTTTAAAATAAAAAAATATTATAGTTTTTAATTTTTTTTTGGCATTTAGCACTTTGCTTTATATAAATGGGGGAAAAGGAACGGATTTACCCCCGAACTTTAATAAATGATACGCGTATGCCTTCCGTTATAATTTGCGTCCATATAAGCCCCTGCCGTCCAATTATAGGTATATATATACCCCTCTCACTAACGGACTCCTAATTTTTTACACGTGTCTTAATCCTATTGAACTACCCGTTTGACCTCTTTTTTTAATCCATAATTCCACTATCCGCCCCATAACCCAATACCCAAAAAATTCTGAAGGATGAAAATTTGGAGAAGAACAGTGGTTTATAATTAAGGTAGTGTTTTCATGTAAATATCCAAACATGCCCTTCTTGTTCAACGTCACAACAAAACAAAGGTGAAAAATTGGAACAAATCCTATTCTTTAATTTACCAACTATACTCAGAGCCTTGTATCAATTAAGGGTTCAGGCGTGTCCACAATCAACTGAAAAGGAAGAGGAAGGCTTCAAATACAGTAAGAGAAAGATTGAGAGGAAATTGGGTGGGTTATGTGTTATGGGGTCGATAGTTGAGTTATGGGTTAAAAAAGGGATCAAACGGATAGTTTAATAGGATTATGATACGTGTAAAAAAATAGAGAGCCGTTAGTGAGAGGTTATATTTGTACCTATAATCGAACGCTAGGGGTATATGTGTACGGAAAGTATAACGGAGTGCATACACGTATGACGTACCATTTATTAAAGTTCGGGGGTAAATCTGTCCTTTTTCCCTATAAATAGTTACATGATACTTGTAATTTCATAAAATCAATGCATAAATTAGCATATTGTTCCTTTTTTTACCTTTGTGAGTTATTCGCATTGAAAACATACATTTGACCAACTTAGAAAAGTTAAGTAAATGATTTATGTTTATTAATTAAATTAATTAATCAAAATAAATTATTCGAAAGAAATAACAATTAGCAATAATGCAAACAAAATATGAATAAGTTAAATTTTATGTCATTATAGTACCTAACAAGTAGGAACACACAAGTCCCCATTATAATAAATTCAATAAAGTTCAAGATGTGCCCATAAGTTGATGGAAACATTAATTAGATCTCTGATGGGAAGAGAAAAGTTAATTATTTACTCCCTCTGTCCCATATTATATCTAGTCTATTCCATATTACATCGAGATGAATGATTAGAAATTTTATTAAAATTATTTATCTCATATTAAATATATGATTACCAATTAAATTTTTTATATTTTATCTTTATAATATATTTGGCATTTGAAAATTTAAACAAGTTTTGATCTAATATATTTTTTAGAGGCTAACTAACATAAACAAAGGGCAAAATAGTAAGATGATCAATCTAATAATAATTTCTTAATTATCATATAAAATAGAAAGTGTTTATCTAATATGAGACGGAGATAGTAGTAATATTTTAACCACTTCTTACAAATTATAAAATATTCCTATTAATTCTTCATTACAACAATTCAAAATTCCATATAAAGTGATTGAGTGAACTATAAATTGATGTAAATTAGGAAAAAATTGAATCGAATGATGTCACCATTAAATAGGAGAATCTTAACAATAAAATCGGTTATAACATGCAAAAGATAAATGTTAGCGGAAACGTGAAACTAAAGAACAAGGAAGAACAACAATATTTAACGTGGTTCGGATCAAAATGATCCTATGTCCACCAAAGAACAACTGCACTGATATTTATTTCACTCTACAAAGAATACAAGTGAAATACTACAAGAGAGAGAACACAAATGCCTTAGAAGGTGAGAAGGCAAGTGAGAGGATGATTTGAAAATGAATTAAGAGCTACCTATTTATAGGAATAAATTCATCCTATTGATGTCATCCATGACATCACTATGTGTCAAAATTGTCAAGGTTAAGATAGCAAACCATTTTATGGTTTGCCTAACTTTCACCTACCAAGATACAATCTTTGACTTGTATTTTGTACTAATTATCTTCCTATCAAATATTCATATTAATTCATCTTCCATTTAGTTTGATTCCACAAGAACCAAAACCAACTCTTTCAATCTCCACCTTGGTTTGTGTTCCAAGCATGCGTATAAACAACTCCGGCCAAAACTTCTAAGCTTACTGGGCAATCCCATTGTAAGAAACAAGAAGAATCAAACCTTTGTTGAACATACCAGCTCCACCTAGCAGTTGTTCTCTTAGAGTTGCATCAATTGATGCATACTCCCGCCAAGTCCTTGCAGTGTGCAAACTTGGCAAGCGGGACTATTTTGGTCAACATGTCTGCAGCGTTATCGTCTGTGATAACCTTCTCAACCTTGATAGCTCCCTTTTCTACGACATCTCGAATAAAATGAAATCTGACATCAATGTGTTTGGTGCGCTCATGAAATCTTTGATTTTTAATCAAATGAATAGCACTTTGACTATCACATTTTAGAATTGATTTAAGCTGAACTGAACTCAATTCTGCCACCAAACCTTTCAACCAGATAGATTCTTTCACTGCCTCCGTTGCTGCCATATATTCTGCCTCTGTTGTAGACAAAGCGACAATCGACTGTAAAGTCGATTTCCAACTAACGGCACTGCCAACGAGAGTAAAGATGTATCCAGTTGTGGACCTCCTTCGATCAAGATCCCCTGCATAGTCAGAATCAACATAACCGAGAATTGAAATACCTTCACTTTTCCGGAAGGTTAGGCCAACATCAGGAGCTCCTTTGAGATATCTCAATATCCATTTGACAGCTTCCAGTGCCTTTTTCCTGGATTTGCCATGTACTTGCTTACCACACTTACATATTGGGCAATATCTGGACGTGTGCATACCATAGCATACATAATGCTACCAACTGCACTCGCATAAGGAACCTTTGACATATGCTCCACCTCATCCATAGATTGAGGCATTTGTAACTCTGAAAGCTTGAAATGAGAAGCTAAAGGTGTACTTACAGGCTTGCTCATATGCATATTGAATCTTTCAAGAACTTTTCGATGTACCTCTTCTGAGAAAGATGTACAACACCATTTTCTCTTGAAATTTCCATTCCAAGGATTTTCTTTGCAACTCCTAGATCCTTCATGTCAAATTCCTTGCTCAACAGTTTCTTCAAAATATTTATCTCTGTGATGTTGTTAGCAGCAATAAGCATATCATCAACATACAACAATAGATAAATCATAGAGTTACCAGACATCTTCTTGTGATACACACAACTATCAAATGCACTCCTCGAAAATCCATGTGTAGTCATGAATGCATCAAACCTCTTGTACCACTGTCTAGGGGATTGCTTCAAACCATACAAAGACTTCTTCAGTTGGCATACATGGTCTTCTTTTCCTTCAGCTAGGAAACCTTCAGGCTGATCCATATAGATTGTTCTTCTAGATCACCATGTAAGAAAGCAGTTTTGACATCAAGCTGTTGAAGCTCTAAATCAAATTGTGCAACCAATGCTAGTAGCACGCGAATTGAGCTATGTTTCACGACTGGAGAAAAGATCTCATTGTAGTCAATTCCCTCCTTCTGACTGAAACCCTTTGCAACCAATCTCGCCTTGAACCTAGCATCTTCCACTTCTGGAATACCTTCTTTCTTTCTGTAGACCCATTTGCATCCAACTGTCCTCATCCCCTTTGGCCTTTTAACTAAGACCCATGTCTCATTTTTGTGAAGAGACTCCATCTCTTCCATCATGGCTAACTGCCATTGTGCAGCATCTTTGCAAGAAGTTGCTTCAACATACGAAGAGGGCTCGAGATCCTTAATCTCTTCTTCTGCAGCTACGAACGCATGTGCAATCAGATTTTCTTGCTCTATAAGACGTTCCGGTTTCCGTATCTGCCTTTTGTCCCTTCCCTTCGCAATTGTGTATGGTTCATTGGAAGCAAGTTCTTTAAGATCTGCATCTTTTGACTCATCAATTTGAGTCTCTTGATCCCGTTCCTTGGTAAGCTCCACCGGTAGCTCCACCTGCTCGTTGTTCTCGTTTCTAGATAACTCCACAGAAACTTTACGAGGATCAAGTATAGAGGATTCATCAAAGGTAACATCTCTACTAACTACAAATTTGAGTAAAGACAAACACCATAGTTTGTACCCTTTTACTCCATCTACATACCCTACGAATATGGCCTTTTTAGCCCTTGGTTCAAGCTTACCTTCATTAACATGATAATAAGCTGGACACCCAAATATTCGCAAGTATGAATAGTTAGAGGGTTCACCTGACCAGACCTCATTCGGAGTCTTAAAGTCAATCGCTGATGCTGGAGACCGATTGACAATATGAGAAGCAGTATGAACTGCTTCAGCCCAAAATACTTTGGACATCTTAGCTTGTAAGAGCATACAACGAGCCTTCTCAAGAAGAGTTCTGTTCATTCTCTCGGCAACTCCATTCTGCTGTGGTGTGTGCCTGACCGTCTTATGCCTTGCGATCCCATGAACCTTGCAGAAATCATTGAACTCTTCACTGCAAAACTCCAAGCCATTGTCCGTGCGAAGATACTTGATTTTCCTCTCCATTTGATTTTCAACCAAAATCTTCCACTCTTTAAATGCTTCAAAAGCATCACCTTTTGTCTTCAGGAAACGCACCCAAACCTTTCGTGAAAAATCATCAATGAATGTGAGAAGATACCTCTTTCCTCCCTTCGATGGAAGCTTAGAGGGACCCCATAAATCTGAATGGATGTAGTCTAGCACCCCTCCCGTCTTGTGCTTGCCAGTGCTGAAGCTGACCTTTTTCTGCTTCCCTAAGACGCAGTGCTCACAAAATTCAAGTGTGCTGATCTTCTCACCATTAAAAGGTTGCGGTTGCTCAACATCTCCAATCCTCGTGCGCTCATATGGCCTAGTCTCATGTGCCATAATTTTGCCTTGTCATCATTAGATAACTGCACTGTAGATGCATTTACAGAGCCAATAATGGTGCTTCCCGCAAGTGTGTAGAGGCCATCCTCCAGCTTGGCCTTCAACATGACTAAAGACCCTTTAGTCACTTTCATAGTTCCTCCTTCACTCATGTACTTATAGCCTTGTTTATCTAAAGTACCCAGGGAGATCAAATTCTTCTTTAGATCAGGAACATGACGGACTTCTGTAATAGTCCTCACGATTCCATCATGCAGCGAACATGAACTGAACCAATGCCAACTATTTTACAAGTTGCATTATTGCCCATTAATACAGTTCCTCTGCTTGTTTCATAGCTGCTGAACCAATCTTTTCGGAATGTCATATGCAGAGTACAACCAGAGTCTAAGACCCATTTGTTGTCATAGACTCCACTATTGCATGATGTTGTTAGTACATAATCATATCATTATCATGTACTTGCTCAACAATGGATGCGCTCGCCTTTTCTTTGGACTTCGACATAGGCAATCTCGTTCAAAGTGCCCCTTCTTGTGACAGCCCCAACATTCCGCATTCTTTTTGTTCACACGAGACTTTGATCTGTACTTGATTTGCTCCTTCCCTGTTGGCTAGTACGACCTCTTACAAAGAGTCCACTAGCTTCGTCACTTTTGTCTCCTTCAAAATGCATCCGCACATCACAAGAGTTTAGTGCTTGCCGCACTTGCTCAAGTTTAATAGGTTGTTTGCTATACATCATTGAATTCTCAATATCACGATATTTTGAAGTCAATGAAAATAGTAAAGAACATGCAAGTGTCTCCTCGTCCTTTTTAATTCCAGCAGTTTGTAAGTCCATCACAAGTTTATTGAACGCATCTAGATGGTCTTGCAACAAAGTACCTGAATCCATCTTAAATGTATGAAGACGCCGTTGTAACAACATCCTTGTTGTCACTGACTGGTCCTGGTAAAGCCCTTCCAGCTTTTCCATAACTCTTTGGCCGTCTCTTCGGTACTTGTACTCACTTCACAAAGTACGTTAGGTGCAAGGGACAGTTGGATTGCACTCAATGCATCTCCTTCAATCTTTTCCTTGTCGGAATCCGATATCTTATCGGGGTACTTTCCGTCAATAGCATGGATTGAACCTTCCCTCCGCAGTAACGCTATCATCTGATTTTCCAGATATTGAAGTTGTTGCGCCCACTAAATCTATCAATTTCAAACTTCATGGAACTCATTCTTTTACTTGTTCTTCCTTTTCTACTATAATGTATTTGGAACTACAGAAAACCAAAGTAATCCTTTTCTGATGTGGAAGTTCAGACTGTGCTGCAACCACAGAGCATACTCAGACAGAACCTTGGCTCTGATACCAATTGTTAGCGGAAACGTGAAACTAAAGAACAAGGAAGAACAACAATATTTAACGTGGTTCGGATCAAAATGATCCTATGTCCACCAAAGAACAACTGCACTGATATTTATTTCACTCTACAAAGAATACAAGTGAAATACTACAAGAGAGAGAACACAAATGCCTTAGAAGGTGAGAAGGCAAGTGAGAGGATGATTTGAAAATGAATTAAGAGCTACCTATTTATAGGAATAAATTCATCCTATTGATGTCATCCATGACATCACTATGTGTCAAAATTGTCAAGGTTAAGATAGCAAACCATTTTATGGTTTGCCTAACTTTCACCTACCAAGATACAATCTTTGACTTGTATTTTGTACTAATTATCTTCCTATCAAATATTCATATTAATTCATCTTTCATTTAGTTTGATTCCACAAGAACCAAAACCAACTCTTTTAATAAATTAATCATAACATAAGTAACACCCTAATTAAAATGAAAACACCTTTAATGGCTTTAAAAACTCCAAGGTTGGCTGGGGAAGCCGGCCTCTTGCTATGTTACTTGGCATAATCGTCTGGTTACATTAATTCCTTGAAAAAGATGATGGTAATCTTCGATAGCTTCTACTTTTTTTTCCTTATGGAGAGTTGTGTCTCATTTTTATGTATAAAATTATATTCTCTTGGTCGCTCGTGTACTTGTTTAGACTAATTTGTTGGGGTTATTTTTCAGTCCTTTACTAAAGTTTGTTCTTCTTAAGGTTGAAGAACTTTTAAATAATTATTTTTCGCATGTTTTAACTCTGTTTGACTGGTAAAAATTCTCTTATCTAGGTGTTAGCATTTTATTTTTAATGTAATTAAAGAGGGTTAAATATGTGAATTAAGGTGAATTCATGAAAGTTTTAAGTCGTTCCAATAATTGAGTGAAATTTTTTGATGGCAATAGCAAAAGCCACAAATATGCTTGTTCCTAAGGTAGTTTTAATGGCAATAGTAAAGACGCTAAAAGTAATTACTTTTAGCGGCAATAACAAGGGCCTTTCCCGGCACTCGACATAAATGTCACTAAAGGCTTTAGCAACATTGGATCCAATGACATTTAATCAAGTACCGATAAATGTATTTGTGACAATAAATATTGCCGCTAAAAGGAAAATTTATTGCCTCTAAAGGTCTCTTTTGGTGCACATGACTTGGGTCCCGAGATTGTGACAATGCCTTTACGACAAATACTTTTAATAATGACATAATAGGTCGTTATAGCTTAACTATCACTACAATAGAGTACTTTCTTATTTCAAAGTGATTCAACTTCCCCTCTTAAAGCAAAAACTAGTATTATCTTATTTATGTAGTACAATTTTCCGACAAAGTTAATTTTATAAGATAACGTTTTAACCTCGTTTACAAATATCATACTAGAGAATATTCACTTATTTCAAAATGATTTAATCACTTATATATAATAACAAAATATCAATTTATTTTTTTTATTTCGAAACTAATAATAAATGGTGATGCAATTATTGAATTATTGTTTATGAATGACATAAACATTAACTAGGAATGGTTGTACTAGGAACAAACAACGTGGGAGATGGAGCCCCTTAAACTCACCACACGAAGGTGATCAACCCACGACTTACTCTACTACGTGGTCTCATCCATCTCCATACATACAAAAATGCTATATCTTTTGCGGTTTTGATATATCGTTTAATTTGATATAAAAAAGATTATTTTTAAAAAAGTTATGGTTTAAAATTGTAATATTTCATAATTGAAAATATTTAAAATATGTACACATATTTATTATTTAATATAAATTTATTTAAATCTCAAAATCTGAAAAATATCGTTAAAATAGATGGAACAAATGAAATATTAAAGTAGAAAGTTTACCTGTTTCACTTCAAGACAAAAGGAATTATGACTACAATTAATGACTCAACTTGTGATTATTTATGGAAAAGAGAAGTTGTAGGAGTGATTCAACATCGGCCGCGTCGATAGGTAAAAAGATTAATAATGTATGAATTAACCGTGTAGAGATTAGTAATATATGATTTATTTTTATTTTTAAGTAGTATTATTAAATAATTCACATTTCAAGTATTATATTAATTTGTATTGAATTTATTTAGCAACAAATAATAGTACTCTTTAAATAATTTGTAAGGTGATTTATTTGATAAAACATAAAACTAAGAAAATAATAAAAAAAATACTCCCATGAGGTAATTAAAATGATTCGATGGATATTTTTGTCTTTATATAAACTTATTCCATGATATTAAATTTTTATGTATTACTAATATCTTCAAATAAAATGTATTAGTAATACATTCATGTCATGAATTAATTATACCTCAATTTGTACTAAAAATAGTGTTAAATAATCCATACACAAATCATAATATATAAACTATTTCTTCTGATATATCCTACCGAACGACTCCTAATTTGTTACATATAAAACAAAATAAAATTAAACTCGTTTATACTATGAATTATCATGTTAGGAGTTTTTGGAGTATTCTGGTGGTTCTGAACTTCTAAATTAGTAATTAATAGATATGTATAAATCTAAGATACATTAAAGATCTAAAATAAAATTACTAAATTTTATCGAAATCGTATCTACTGTCAACAGTGTGTTCGATCATATTAATTAAAAGTAGAAATGTCACTAAATATATATTCTCTAGTTAAGAGAGTTGAGGATTACCCAAGTCCGGGAGACAATCGGTCTATTTTCCAAAAAATGTGAGATTTTTTACCCACTATAACACTCAATCACTCTCAGATTCGATTAGAGCGTGAATCGAGAGTCCAAACAGGAATATATCTGACTTCAATACCATATAAGATATAACACTTGGACTTAATTCTATCTCAAAAATAAGTTTAAGAGAGAAGGATTGTTTAGGTCCATATAAGGAGACTGCGGATCCATTCTAACCTACATTCTATTCAATTGCTTGCATATTATTTAGTGTTAAGCCACAACTTTAAAAAACCAAGTAATGTTGCTTAATTCTTCTTCATTCTCTTGAAAGTAAGGCCAATGTGTCTTCAAATTTAGTTTTTTTAGTTCAATATATGTGTGTGGGTGAAGTTTAGTTTTTCAATTTAAATTTTAGGTCTTTTTCTTTTAGGATTTTTATAAAGTTTTTCGCGGTATTTATATATATAGAATGCAATTAGTTACAAATATTCATATTTATTATTATTGTTAAATAAAATATATATAGCGTCAATTATACTATTACTATTTTATCTGTTGTAGTTGTACATAAGCACATATGTCCAAATTAGCAACAACGTCCAACATATTCATAACTATAGTCTCACAAATAAGGTTCGAAGAAGATAGAATATACACGAATTTTATATATCTTTATTTTTGTAAGATAAAAAAGAACTTTTCAGACTGTCCTCTCAAAATAGAAGTATACGTCCAAATTACCTACACCATAACATTAAACAAGAGATTGAGAGGTAGGTGGTGGGAGTGAATACTACTTGTGTGGTCTATCTATTTATTGACATTCATGTTTAAGGTTCATTTGCACTTTAATTTCTCTATTTTTCATTTGGAAATATCCCAAAAAGTGTAGTGCATAGTTCATAAATCATATATATACAAGAAAAGAGAAATGGTAAGAACACCTTGTTGTGAGAAAGTAGGTCTCAAGAGAGGGAGATGGACAGTAGAAGAAGATGAAAGACTCACCAAATATATTCAAGCAAATGGTGAAGGCTCTTGGAGGACATTACCTAAAAATGCTGGTAACAAAATATTGTTATATACATATTGTTAACGCATGATCATCTCATCTGAAAGTTTTAAAAATTATTAGAATAAGAGAGTACATTTTTATTTACTAGTTACTTTCTCTTTCCAATAATAGTTGTTCACTATTGACTTGACATACTTCTTAAGAAACTATAAATAGAAGTATAATTTTACTATATCACCATTTGACTATAATAAATACAATGTCTTGAAAAACGTAATAGAAAATGACTTTAATTAATGACAAGGGTACATTAGGAACTAAGTGTAAAAATTTTACATGAATTTTATAAAATGAACATGTATTGTTAGACATCCACTTTTAGTGTAGTGAATAAATATTGTTGGACGGTGGGAACAATACTTTTTATTATATCTTTAAAGCATGTCTGGAAAGTCGTTTGATAATTAAATTGGCGTAATTACTAGAATAGAAATTATCACCCCTAGTAATTACACTAATAAGTTTGTTTGTCACAATGTTATTACATTGTAATTACACATGTTTTGTTTGGTTGAACAAATGTAATCATAAGGTTATATTGAATTTTAAAAATAAAAGTTAATTATTTAATATTACAAATTTATACTAGACAAATAATAACCTTTAAAAATGATATTAAATTGAATATATATATAGATATATATAGATATAGAGAGAGAGAGAAAGAGGGGGAGAGAGACTCTTGAAAATAAATTAATTAATAAACATATGTTCTTAACTAATATTATAATAAATGGTTATGTTTTTCAATTTAGTTTATTTTAATTAAGGTCAAATTCATCGATGATTTTCTAAAGTTAGCACCAAATTTCACTTAGACATCTCAACTAAGCTTCGTTTATTTTAGACACCTCAAGTCATGTTTTGCTGTGTCATTTTGACACTTTTTGCCAACATGCCATAGTGAGTGTAATGCACTCCTCACCAGCGCGCGAAGAACTATTTTAATAAAAAAATTCTATCTTTATTTTTTCTTCCCCATTTTTAATGTCACCATTCCCAAAACTTGTTGAGAGGAATCGATTTGATAATGCCGCACTAAAAAAATGAATTTCAACATCAAGAACTAACCCTTCCATGGTGAATAAAGAAAAAGTAACTAACATTTCATTTCCTAGCGCTTTTTCCTCTTCGATAACAAATCTTTGAGAAGACAATGGGTGGGGTGGGGGAGGGGTGGAGAGGACGATGTGGGTGGGGAAGGGGCTGGGGTTAAGGTGGGTTTGGGTGCAGAAGACGCTGGGTGGGGTGGGGAGGGTTGGGGGTGGGTGGGGGCGAGAAGATGATCTGGGTGGGGTTGTTGAAATTTCAATTTTTAAATTTTTTGGGCCAAAATTTCATGTGTCATTTAGTCATCGGTTACTTTTTTCTACAATCATTGTTTGAGAATTATTTTTGGTATATATATGACACAATTTAATTCATAACTTTAATATGTCACTAGCGAGTTTATTACATACACCTCACATATTTGATTGATTGTTAAAAAAAAATATCAAAATGACATAACGAGGCATGACACGAAGTGCCTAAAATGAACAAAGTATATTTAAGGTGTCTAAGTGAAAAGCGGTGTCAACTTTAACTGATACAGAATTTCTAAAAACATCATAAAATGCATGTTTCACAAAAAAAAAATTATAAATATAATATCATAAAATTATAAAATATTTTACAAAAAGATAATTTATCAAGTCGAACTTTTAAAAAAAAAATTAATTATTAGGATGACTTTCTAAATATCCCTTGTTGGATTCGAATTGTTGGGTTGTCAAGAGAGTATAACTAACATTTGAACTTTATGGATTTTAAATTTTGGAATGCTCATATTAATCGTTAATATGTTAGAGTTTGAATTTAATTTTTAAATATTCTTAGTAAGTTTCTTAATATAGATATAAGGTTTAAATTTTAATTCAGCTAAAATCACACGTCCTTTCTAAGTTTGAATTGTTGAAATTTAAAAATATATTTTTATTTACTGAATTATGACTTATGTGTTCATCCGTTTGATACAAAGGAGAAAATAAATAGTTAATGTTTTTTCTTAATTATTTTATAGGGTTATTAAGATGTGGAAAGAGTTGCAGATTAAGATGGATTAATTATTTGAAGAGTGATTTGAAGAGAGGTAACATAACTTCTGAGGAAGAAGCTATAATCATTAAGTTGCGTGCAACTTTGGGTAACAGGTATATATATTTATCTGTAAATATCATAAATTTTTTATATCATTAAAATGTATATTATAAATAAATATTTTTGAGATAATATTTTTTATTTACCTATCAAATATCATAAAGTAAGTATGACAAAATCACTTATTTTATTTCAGAAAAACATATTTGTTTCCTTTTTGCCATACATACCCTTTTCAAACGCTAAAAGCGTAAAAATTCTTTACATTATCATTGGAATTTTTAATGTAAATATTTTCATTTAGTATGAACGATTCTCAGTAATTATGTGTAACTAATTTTAGAGGACAAAAAATGTTTTATACTATAAGTGTATAGAAGTTAAATTCGCTATTTTATATTTTTAAAAATTTAGATTATATATCTTGATAATATAATTGTTTTTTACACTATCAAAATGTAATTTTATATATAATAATAGACTATAGTTACCACGTTAATCATGTTAATTCTTAATGCTTATCTTGATTATTTAACTGTAATTACCTATAAATGACTAATCGTATAAATATTTTAGCGGTAATTACCTATAAATGACTTAATTGTATGCATTTATTCTACATTCTCAGTCCATGAACTACAAAACTTATATTTTTTCATGGAAAAAAGGTAAATATACCTCTAAACTATCGTAAACGGTATGCAGATATTCTTCTTCATACTTTTGGGACGTTGATGCCTCTGCCGTCCAAAAATTAGAGCATATATACTCTTTATACTAACGGACATACACGTGTTGTAATCTTATTCACCGTCCCAACATCGGATCGATGGATAAGATTGCGTCACGTGTCCCTATATGACATTGGACTACAAGGGCCGGGCACCAATGTCCTAAAAGTATGACAGAGGGTATATGCATACCATATATACGATATTTCGAAGGTATATTTGTCTTTCCCCTTTTTTTATTGTATTGTAGTGGTAAAAAATTAATAAGAAATATTTAATTTGCAGGTGGTCTCTAATAGCAGAACATTTACCACATAGAACCGATAACGAGATAAAAAACTATTGGAATTCTCCTTTGAGCCGAAAAGTAGAAAGCTTAAGGATTCCAAGTGACGAAAAGTTGCCACAAGCTGTTGTGGAATTAGCCAAAAAAGGAAAACAACAACAAATTATCAAACAAAGACGCAAAGGGGAAACAAAAACTAGCGGTTCAAATTTTAAAAGTGAAACTATAGTTCACACTACGTCATCGACGCCAAATATAGAAAAAGAAACCATAAATGCTATTCCGAATGGCGATAATAATGCCATGGAGTTCGATCATAACGATGATCAAATGTTGTGGCATGACGATATTATGCTAATGGACGATAAAGATGCAAAGTTGGACCAAGATTTCATTTTCAATTGTTTATGGAGTGACGAAGGAGAAAATTTTGAAATAATCGAAAATAATAATAACAATAACAATAATAATGAAATATTAAATGTGGATACTCATGGTACCCTTGATGGTTGGGATTGGGAATATTTAGATGAAATGTTGAATAATGAAATAGAGAATAACCATGTGTCAAATATTGATCACATGGATAGTGATTTGGTAGCTTGGCTTTTGTCTTAATATAGTAGTAATTATTTTCACTCCAATTATGTATATATATGGATGAAAATAAAACTTGTATCTATATTTTTTAATTTGTTTTTTAAATAAAGGTTGTGTCGGCGTGTTTTCTTTTTATTTTTTAAAAAGGTAAAAAAAATAATGTGTTTGCTTTTTTAAAAAATAATAATGATCGTATCTAAATAAGCTTGCACACATCTAAATAATTTTACAAAATTTTTATTACATTTTACTATATATAGAGAATATATATTTCCGTCTAATTTAAATAAAGGATAAATATAATATTGTTATTTTTTCATTCACTGTGAGCCACTTATTATTTCTCTACTCTAAATATAATATTAATCATTTTTTGCGTATAAATTAAAGATATGAAGCGTATAATTTCGTCTACTTCATGAACATTAAATTGCACCTTTAAGTGAATAGTCCAAACAATGTGTATGTTATTTAAGATGTCAGCTCCTCTACGTAAATTTAGGGGCGTGTAAAAGTCAAATCGATAGATAAATCGAATTAACAATTATTACTAGTCTAATGTTATTGCGTTATTGAGTTAACATGGTATTTAATATTATCAATTTGGTATTAATTTTTAATATTGGGTAAATCGATAACCCATTAAGACTAATAATTTACTACTTCTACTTATTGATAAATATTATATATGTTGCATATATCAAGAGTTAATGAAAAAGGGAGGGAAGATGAAAAGAGAAATTGAAAAAGATTTTCTTATGCTTTACGAAAAGACATTTTTACCTCATTGATGGTGGTGAAAAGAAAAATTGAAGTGTTTAAATAGAGAAACATTTTTACTAGTTGTTAAAAAGGTTGAAAAAAGAGACCCCCTCATTAAAAAAATTTAATTAGTTTAAATTAATCTATTTGTGTCACTTAAAATAGGACAAAAAAAGTAACATGTATTTTTAATTTCAAAACTACTTAAAAAGTATTGTAAATCTCAATAATAAGAACATTTGATGACTCTTGAAATTTTTTTGTGATCTATTGGGATTTGGGACAAGAGAAGTTACATATATATTATTTAAATATGTAAAAAGTATTATAATTAACAACTTAAAGTATTTAAAAATTATATTAAAATTTAATGGACTTTCTAAATTTTATCTATATTACATAAAGTGAAAAAAAATATATATTAAAGGTGTAACAATCCAAAAAAAAAAATGAATAGGATCAAGACTTAGGGTGTCAAGATTTAAGGTTGATAAATTAATTTAATTAATTGATAATTATTAATTTGATTAATAAAAAGGAAAATCAGATTTTTCTTTATTTATTTTTAGTTAATTAAAATCCTAACTTTTGACTAAGTCTTAAATTTAGTCTCATAATCCTAAGACAACTCTCTCCCTCACGTTTCTCAACTCTCTCACGTTCTCAATCTCTTTCACGTTGGTTCTTCCAAAATAACAACAAAAATCAGAAATACATCAAGAGTTCTTCACACTTGAAGAACTCACAAGAATTTTTTTAGTAAAAGATAAAGTAATCAAAACGTCAAGGCTAGGAGAAGTTCATCGAGTAGGGGTAATTTGAAGTGAATTGATCGTGGTTTGGAGGAGTTTTCGGGCAGCAACTTCAAGCTTGAACAACGTAAAAAGGTATGGGTTTCTCTCATGGAATTCTTTCTCCAAGAGTACTTTCTTTCGAATGTTCTTAAACTCTTGAAACTAAGGTTGTTCCCCTTCGTATGTCCTTGTCCTTAGCTCCCAAACGAATTCGTAGGATGGGTATGTTGTGCTGTTAGAATTAGGCATGATTTACATGTTTATGTTAAATGCGAACGTGTTTATGTGAAGAGGTTACGAAAACTATATTCAAAATACGATTAATAGTTGATGTTGTATGTGCATTGTGGGCAGTGGTTGTAGCCACTGTTTTGGCCTCGAAAATTTGTGGTTTTTGGTGTATTTTATGCGTATAATGTGATGTTTATTATAATGAAATATGTATGGTTGAATAACACCCTTTTAGCTAGGTAAACGTACGAAAGATGTGGAAAAAAAAATGGGTGAAAGACAATAATTTTTTTTAAAATTTTCACTTTTTAAAGAAGTGAGGCCACCAGGTTTCGAACCTGTGACCTCCTTCTCTAGTGCTGCACTTCGCGAGAAAAAGAAAAAAAAATGGGGGCTGGGGGAATCGAACTCGCGACCCAGCCCCTGTCGTCGCAAGAAGAGAAGCGGAAAAAATATGGGGGGAGCGGGGGATCGAACTCGTGACTGCTTGGTCACTGGAGTTCGCAAAAAAAAATAAAAAAAATAAGGGGGGAGCGGGGGATCGAACTCGTGACCGCTTGGTCACTGGAGTTCGCGAAAAAAATGAAAGAAAATAAGGGGGGAGCGGGGGATCGAACTCGTGACCCTTGGGTCCCTGAGTTTCGCGAAAAGGAAGAGAAAATAAAAGGGGAGGCGTGGGATTCGAACCCACGACCTCCCAGTGCGCGCAAGAGAGAAGGAGAAAACAGAAAAAAAATAAAAAATAAAAGGGGGGCTGTGGGGGTTCGAACCCACCACCTCACAGTCCCCCCTTCAGCGAATTTAACAAAAAATAAGGGGGTTGTGGGGGTTCGAACCCACAACCTCCCCATTGTAGAGAATTTTTTTAAAAATTTAAAGAGGTTGTGGGGGCTTGAACCCTCAACACTTTGATTAATCAAGAGGGAAACTAGAATAGAAAATTTATCCTTCAATATAAATGTTGAGATTTAATTTAAAGTCTAATGTTATGAATATTAGAAAATAAAATTTATGAAAAATATAAATGATATTCAAGTGATTCAAGATTTGGGTTTCCTTGCCCAAAATTCCGTATTGATGCATAAGTCGTACGTGAGTAAATTATTCAAAAATAGTGCCATCTACTTAGACAAAATAATTAAGATCTTGGCATATATATACAAGATACATAAGTTTTGTACTACTAAGTTTTAGGAAAGTAAGAATCACTTAACGAATTATGAATGAACCCATGGCTTGTATGTATAGACACATAAGTCTAATATACGTTCAAAAGTAAGTGAACCTATGATGAGATGAACAAGGAAATGATGAAATGAACATTCACGTAATAAGAGGTGAATAACTATGAAAAACAAAGGTGCTAATGATGATGAATGTGGTGACAACATGATATGAGGCTAATGTAAATGATGAGAGCAATCTCAAATGAGCCTAAGTAAATGTTACCAATACGTACTCACCTAAGAGAGGGTAAGATAATGAAGAGACCAGTCTCTATGAACACTCTGATGAGAGTATTGAGCTTAACACACTCAATAAGAATGATGAGACGAGAAATCATCTAATGAGCTATGATGTCCTCATACTAGAAGCCATCTTCCATGACGTATGAGATGAATGTAATGAACTTTATACTGAGCACCGATAGGTTAGCTATGAGCGGTGATGCCTTCTTTCGGGAAGGACGGAGGTTCACGTAACTCTCATGAGATAAGACTGTCCGGCCTGCCGGGTATGGGTCTCCTTATATCTCCTAGTCTTCGAACCTATACAGCCAATATAGGGATCTGGAGGGATTAAATTCCCATGTACGCTAGCATGTTATTGGGTCACTTTGGCCGGTGATTCCACCTCTTTTCGGTGTGGGGGAGACACTGGATTTCATGATGCTCACATGATCTATGTCGGTTAAAGTTAAAGTTCCCAATGAATGAATGAGGCCAACCTCAAATGAAGCACATAAAGAATTGAATGATACCGAAGGTGTTAGGGTAGGATAATCAAGAGGTGAGCTAGACTCAGGGAATAACAATAGGTTATTCCTGATCATTGCACAGCAAACCCGATGAAAGTCTTAAACTACACCCTAGGTATGGCTGGTGTTCACACTGGCCTATGAATGAAATGCAATGAAGTACGTATGAATGAATAAAGCAAACTCAGTGTTTGCTAATGAAGACTCCCTAGTTGAGGTCCCATATGTTGAGCCCTCATTTTGGAAAGTCTTAATGTTAAGTCCATGATTCCAAGGTATCATGGTATATGAGCGAGTGATACGAACGAAGCTATGTGTTATGTGTTATGTGCTATGATATGTGTTGTGTGCACTACGATATTTAATATGATGCATGTTATCCTCATGGCATGACCTTCCAAATCTCAAATTGGCAAGTCCACTGACTTGACTTCCAAAAATCATGTTGTTAGGAAAGAGCTATTCTTTCTCATGCATGTCCGTGGTGTGTGCTTGCATATACCCGTACTTAGTACAAGTGTGTACTAACCCTATACATCTATACTATTTTAGGTGCAGGTACAGGTGGTCGATAGAGTTGCAGGATCGTCGTTGTAGCTATCCGGACGTTAGCATTCATCCGGAGTTTGGTAGGTCCTCATGCTTCGAGGATACTACTGTTTTATATTCTAGCGTAGTTTTAGAGTTGAGCTAGTGGAACATGTTCCACTAGCGTTTCTTTCCTGCTTTTTATTCAGACTTTGTATTTGGGCCATTTTGGCAATTATACAATTAAAACTTATGAACTATTTCTTTCAGTTGTTTATCTCTTTAATGTTAGATGGTTGATGATGAACGATTATAAAATTTTAAGAATGTTTGGCAAGCATGTTTAAAGAATGAAAAGTTTCAAATTTTTCGCTAAAATTAACCTATGTAAAGTAAGTATGATGTAAGTAGGCTTGTTTGCGATCTCTGAGAGGTCAACGACGCCGGTCTCGTCTGGGGTCTAGATTCCAATCGTGACAAAAGGGAACAAATATGCCATCGAACTTTCAGAAAAGACTCATCAATGTCATCAGTTAAAAGTTTGGCTCATTTATGCCATTACCGTTACGGAAAAGGCTCATTCATGCCATTATTCTTTAACGGTGATTTTGCAAAATCATTTTTGACACGTGGTCAATTATAATTCGGCCACGTCATCAATTTATTTAATAAAAAAATCAAAAAAAAATAATTCAAATATTTTTCAGAATTATGATTTTAATAAAAAAATTGATGATGTGACCGAATTATAATTGACCACGTGTCAAAAATGTTTTGCAAAACCACCGTTAAAAAATAATGACATGAATGAGTCTTTTCTTTAACGGTAATGACATAAATGAGCCAAACTTTTAACTGATGACATTGATGAGCCTTTTCTAAATGTTCGATGGCATATTTATATTTTTTTCCAATATTAAATTCATGCTAGCACGTCTAGTCTAATATATAATTGGTAAGGATAATAATTAAGTTGTCCAATTGGCAATCAGTGAGATGATACACAGAATAAGAGGGGGATCTGCATAATTAAATATCACGATAAGCATCATTATTAATTTATCATCATTCTTTTAGAATAGTAATGTTCGGATCAATTTGAGAATATCTCAATTAATTTTATAGTGTTTTTAATATCTTTCGTCAAGATATATATTTTTTATCTTCTAATTTATATTATTTACTTTTCTTTTTAAGCATTTAAAAAAAGGATATATTTCTACTGAGTAACAATTTAATTTAAAAATATTTATTTATCTTTAATGAAATTATTTACGGTCACACAAAAATCTATCACCTATTTCAAAACACAAATTTCAAAACTCTATACTGAATCGAACTAACTCATAGAAAATATAACAAAAAAGTACTAAATAACTTTATCCACCAACTATTTTTTTAAAAAGATAATTATCATATAGACTAGAATAGGATTTAGCCTTTTTTGGTCCAACTTGTGTGATTACTTTTTCCTTACTTTAGAAATAAAAAAGAAGTGATAAAGAAGTTATTATATATATGTCCACTATATAATAGAGAAAATCAATAAATGTCCCAACTTTTCCAACCACTAGTCTAACAAGGATTTTGTAGCTACACTAACAAAAAAAAATATTTTCTCCGTTTAAAAAAGAATGACTTTTTTCTTTTTTTGGTAACAATTTTTTACGTGGCATGTTTAAGGCCACAAGA
This sequence comes from Solanum lycopersicoides, assembly GCA_022817965.1. NCBI lineage: Eukaryota > Viridiplantae > Streptophyta > Magnoliopsida > Solanales > Solanaceae > Solanum > Solanum lycopersicoides. The sequence continues at coordinate 90,813,749 of CM040629.1, read as the reverse complement.
TCAAAGGGCAATTTTGTACATTTGACATAACTTTAATTTAAGACCACAAGATTCAAAAGTCTTCTTTATACTCTTAAACTCCGTGTCAAGTCAAATTAGGTAATTCTTTGTGAAACGGAGGAAGTACTATATTTTGTTTGAAAAATATTTAGTGACTATTTTTATATATATATATATATATATATATATATTTTACTTGAATCGTTGAAAAAAAAAAGTAATATTTTCATATAATTTTTTTTTAAAAAAAATTCACTATTTTAATAAAAAATTATATTCTACCAAGTATTCTTTCAAAATGAGTTGATTTGATAGTGAAATGAATCGAAAAACTATATTCTACAAGACAATTAATTACTGATTCACAAAGAAAACTTTTATTTCTAGCGGTATTATTTTCAATATGAATAAGAAGACCCATAAAAAAAAGAACTTTAGAAAAAGATGATAGAGAATTTCCCTTTTAGAGTTTTTCAATTTTCACATGTTTGGTTGAGATAAAAGTTTAGGAAAACGTTTTCCAAATGAATTCATTTTTCTCAAAATTAAGAAAAATGACTTCCCTTAAAAAATTAAGGAAAACATTTTTCAAAACTCTCCTCCAATTTCAAATTACATTTTTTTTTGGGAAAAACATCAATTTTAAAAAAATATTTTCAATTTTAAAATTTTATTTTTTCACCCGATCCCTGATCCCCCTCCACCACCCACCACTGGCCAACCCCCCCCCCTCCAACAACACCCCCTCCCCAAAAAATTAATTTTACTTTTTAAAAATTTTTTCAACTTCAAATTTTTATTTTTAAACTCCTACCCTTTATTTTGGGAAAAACATCAATTTAAAAAAAAATATTTTCAATTTTAAAATTTTATTTTTCACCCGATCCCTGATCCCCTCCACCACCCACCACTGGCCAGCCCCCCCCCCTTCCAACAACACCCCCTCCCCAAAAAATTAATTTTGCTTTTTAAAAATATTTTCAACTTCAAATTTTTATTTTTAAACTCCTACCCCCCCCCCCCCGGCCAGGTCCCCAACCCCTAAAAAATTAATTTTGTTTTTTAAAAATAATATCAACTTCAAATTTTTATTTTTTCACTCATACCCCCTACCCCCACCACTACCCACCCCACCCCACCACCACCACCACCCCAAAAAAATAATAATTTATTTTTAAAAAATATTTTCAATTTCATAAATTATTTTTTACTCTAGTAAAAATAAAAGATGTCTCTCAAAAATATTTTTCATTCATAAATCAAACACTAAAAATCATTTTCGAAAATTTTCTTCTCACCAACCAAACATGAGAAAATAAGTCCAAAATCTACTTGTTTTCCATGAAAACATTTTCTAGAAAAACATTTTCTGTGGAAAATATTTCCCTCCATACCAAACACACCCTTAATGTGTGAAACATAAGAGGTGGTTAAATATTTGTCGTGGTTACTTAGGAAAAACCTTTTTTTTTCCCCTATTAATAACCAAATATTGCTTTCACTTGTAAACTTTCATGGAACGTGTTATTGTCGTTGTCAAAATTCTAAAATGTACATTTCATACTGAAATTAAATCACTCAACTAAAAATAAATATTTCACATTACATTTTATATAATATCATTTTAATTTAACACAAAAAATAAGATGTTATTTGTGGTAAACATTTATCTGCACTGATGTTATCGTGGTTAAGGTGATTAAGTACTCTAATAAAGTTAAAAATATAAATTAACTAATATGATTATCAAGTGGTAAAAGTTTATATACAAACATATCTCATTTATTTAATTGATTTAGTATAAATTTTTGATGAAGATAAATTTTACCTAAATATTTATCTGTATTGAGTGTTTATATTAAATCAATTTAATTTAACTTATGATAGAAGTTTATATACAAAACATATATCATGTTATAATTAATTTGATATAAATTTTGACGCAAATAAATTTTTTATCACACATTTTTCATCGACTTTTTTAGGATCTCTAAAGAGATTGTTAATTATCTTGAACTACTTTACTCATTATTTTTCTATGATATCAAAGCTAAACTTTGTGAAAATTATTTTCACAACTATTTATCTTTTATGTTCTAGGTTTTCACTCCAAACTCATGTCATTAATCGATTAATTTTGCTTCAGACTCACCTCTTAACATGTTAATTAAATTCACTTTTCTCTATATTCAATATCTTTGCTCTTCATCTCACTAGTTGAGCCTACACATTCTCTTTCATGGTTTTGGATTTATTTTATAACGTGTTTAATTTATTTTATTTTTTGCATCTAATGTTTGGTATTCACATTAGAGCCTGATTAATTCAGATTTGCATCACGTAGGATCCATTCGAGGAAAAACGCAGCCTACCTTCATATTTAGGGCTCAAACTTAAGACCTCTAATTAAAGAACGAATAACCTCATTCACTGCACCACATTCGTTGATAGTATGTTCAAACTTATTTTGTCTCTATTATAATAAAAAGTCAATGATTCAATTTTCTTAACATTTGAAGGAAAAAAATACACAAATAGGAAGGAAAAGAAGGACTTCAATCCACGTGAAAAATATGGAATCAAATGTTTAAGGTTTCTAAAGTGAGTTTAATAATCATAGGCTAAAATTACTCATTGAATTATTGGTTTTGGTTAAATGTTCATGTATTAGCCTCCGTGTTGCACTCAGTTGAGTTCTCTTTTTTATATACACTCCCTTTGACATACATTTGTTTCCACAATGATTCCCCCCCCCCCCCCCTTTTTAATACTTTTTTCGACCATCTTTAATTGTCCATTTTATTTAAAATAATTGTCTAATAATAATTGTTCAGTTTGAAAATCAAGAGATAATTTATCTTTTTATGTTTATTTTATCCTTTGTATCATCTACTATTCAATATATTTGATACATTTTTAAAGTATTAAATTTAATATATTTAGTGGGTAATATAGTAATACTATCTCTATTATTTATTGTTTATTAAGTGTGTGTCAAGTAAATAGCATAATACATAAACGTGTTATTTAATTTGACTTCAACTGGCATATGTGTCCTCAATTTTGAACGTGTGTAAGATATTAATTGAATAAATAGACACATGTATCATATGTAGCATCCTACATGAAAATTTATGTCTTATGTGAAATCCTAAATGTATTATGCCACATAGGAGACGTGTATCTACTTGTGCAATTATATGCAAGTTTAAGTATTTATTTGTGCACATCCAAAGTTGAAAGACATAAATGTCAACTGAAGACAAGTTAAAAGACATATTTCTATTATTTCCAAGACAATATTGGACAACTATTGTTGGACAGAAAGAGTATCTCTTTAGTTTCAACTTTCTGCATGTCATGTTTAAAATTATAAGATTAAAAGATATTTTAATACATTTGACATATCATTAATTTATGACGGTAAAGATGTGACATATGTATAAAATAATTTTTTAATGATTGTGAAAACATAAACAATCTAACATTTAGAAATCCTATCAATTATTCAGGATCGTAGAACTATATGATTTTCACATATATTTAATACTATGATATTTCAGAGAAGAATACATATCCGAATATGCCATTATAATTCTTGACTTGATTGAGCGTAAGTCTTTTCTTTTGGTAATTTAGAAGTTGTTTCTCTCTCTTGCCTTATACTATATGTATAACTTTGATGGATAAGACTATATCTATATGGCAGAGAGAGGACCTTTTAAATAGAGTGTGTTTTAACATCATTCCCACCTTTTCATCATGGTGAGTAGTGGAGATAATGGATAGTTGGAAGAGGTAATGGGCAAAGTGGAAGACTTAATGGGTAGTTGAAGTAACTTCTCCACTTCTCCACTTATCCAATTAGAATTAGAATTTAGTTAGTAATTAAATATTAAACCAAAATAATATTAATATGAGTGAGTCATAAAACTAACACTCTCCCACTTGACACACGTAACATCATTACTTAATGATTTAATAAACATTTCAATTACAATGTGCACATATACTAAATTCAATATTATTTGTTGTTATTAAGTAAATCAACACCACTCTATTTGGCATAGTCCCTTCCATGCACTACAATATTAGTCTATTGCCTAACACAACATTTCAAATACATAATAGATTCACCATAATGCTTAGAATATCTTTATCTAAAATAAAACTAGTCATCATCATTTTCAACATAACGTATACAAGAGAAAACAGGTAATAACAGAAACATATATAGAGTTGAGCTCAAAGTGTCAATTGCATAAACATAATATAATCTTTACATAAAGTCATTCATTGCTATTAATAAGACCCATTCTTTACACATGTTCAACAAATGTTTTGGACGGTAATCCTTTCGTCAAAGGATCAACAATCATAAGTTTGGTGCTAATATGTTCAATTGTCACTTTATGTTTCTGGACTTCTTCCTTAACTGAACAGTATTTCAATTCCATATGTTTGGCACCCTTAGAATACTTATCATTTTTAGAGAAGAAGACTGCTGCAGTATTATCAAAATAAATTTTCAGCGGCTTGGAAATATTGTCGACTAGTCAAAGTCTTGAAATAAAGTTCCGTAGCCAATTAGCCTGAACTGTGGCCTCAAAGCATGCCACAAATTTTGCTTCTATAGTGGATGCAGCTATAACAGACTGTTTCACACTCTTCCATGATATTGCTTCTCCAGCTAATAGGAACAAATACCCAAATGTGAATTTTCGTGTATCTACACAACCAGCATAATCTGAATCAGAATATCCAATCACATCAAGATGATCAGATCTTCTATAAGTGAGCATATGATCTTTAGTTCCTTTCAAGTATCACAACACTTTCTTCGCAGCTTTTCAGTGATCCATTCCTGGATTACTTTGATAACGGTTCAACATTCCAACAGCGAAATTGATGTCTGGTCTAGTACATGTTTGGGCATACATTAGACTCCCAACTATTGATGCATAAGGAATATCATTCATTTGCTTACATTCCAATTCATTCTTTGGACATTGATTGAGACTAAATTTATCTCCTTTCTGAATTGAAACGGGACTTGATGAGCATTTTTCCATTCTAAATCTCTCTAACACTTTATTAATATAGTCTTTCTGAGACAAACCTAATAATTCTTGTGATCTATTTCGAAATATTTTTATTCCAATCACATAGGATGCCTCTCTCATATCTTTCATTTCAAAATTGTTAGATAAATATCTCTTGGTATCATTCAACAAAACAAGATCATTAGTAGCAAGCAAGATGTCATCAACATACAGGACTAACATAATAAACTTACTCCCACTAACCTTCAGATATATACATCGATCAACAATATTTTCCTTAAATCTAAAAGTGACAATAATTTCATTAAACTTAAGATACCATTGTCAAGAAGTTTGTTTAAGTCCGTGTAATGACTTCTTAAGTTTACACACCATGTGTTCCTTTCCTTTACAAGAGAACCCTTCAGGTTGATTCATATAAACTTCTTCCTCCAAATTTTCATTTAGAAAGGCTGTTTTCACATCCATTTGATGTAGCTCTAAGTCATAATGAGCTACTAAAGCCATTATAATTCTGAGTGAATCTTTTCTAGAGACAGGTGAAAATGTTTCTTTATAGTCGATGTCATCTTTTTGAGTGAAATCTTTCGCAAGAAGTCTGGCCTTGTGACGTTCGATGTTGCCAGTTGAGTCACGTTTGTTCTTAAAGACCCATTTACACCCAACTGTTTTGCAACCTTCTGGTAATTCAACAAGGTCACATACTTCATTTTGTTCAATAGATTTCAACTCATCTTTCATAGCATTTATCCATCTATTAGAAATATTACTTTCAATAGCTTGTGAAAATGAAACTGGGTCATTATCAATTCTTAAGTCAATTTCTGACTCGTGTAAATATACCAAATAGTCATCAGAAATAGCAGGTCTCTTTTATCTCTGATATTTCCTTAATGCTACTTCTTCTGGTACATCTACTGAAGGTTCATTAATTATTGCTTCATTGAGATTAACAGGAACATCAATTTGTTGTTCTTGTTGATTGTTAGGTTGTGCAACAACTTTAGAAACAACATTTTAAAAAGAAGTAAAAGGTAGAGAAATCCTCACCCTAGCTTCTTTAATTTCCATTTTACGTGGTTCTTCACTCCCACTAACTTCACCATTCTCAATGAACCTAGCATTTCCAGTTTCAACTATTCTTGTACTGTGATTAGGACAGTAAAATCTATACCATTTTGATTTTTCTGAATAACCAATGAAGAAACCACTGATTGTTATTGAATCCAGTTTCATTTATTGTGGGTTATAAACTCTAACTTCTGCCGGGCAACCCCAAACATGCATGTGCCTTAAACTAGGTTTCCTACCAGTCCATAGTTCAAAAGGAGTCTTTGGGACTGCTTTACTAGGAACCCTATTAAGTAAGTAAACGACAGTTCTTAAAGCATACATCCACAATGAAAGAGGAATAGATGAATTACTTAACATACTCCTAACCATGTTCATTAATGTACGATTACGCCTTTCTGCTACACTATTTTGTTGTAGTGTTCCAGGCATTGTGTATTGAGCACATATGCCATGATTTTCGAAGAATTTAGCAAATGAACCTAGGTGTTGTCCATTTTCATCATATCTTCCATAATATTCACCATCTCTATCTGACCTGATTATTTTCACCTTACTATCTAGTTGTCTTTCAACCTCAATAATAAAGACCTCTAAGACATTTATCGCTTGAGATTTTTCATGCTACAAATAGACATACCCATAACGTAAAAAATCGTCAATAAAAGTGATAAAATATTTTCTTTATTAAAAGATGTAATATCAAAAGGACCACATATATCAGTGTGTATAATTTCAAGAAGTTGTGTGCTTCTTGTGGCTCCTTTCTTTGTGTGTCTTGTTTGTTTTCCTTTAATAAAATCCACACATATGTTAAGGTCTGTAAAATCTAAATTTGAAATAATTTCATTCTTGATTAATCTTTCCAATCTTTCTTTAGATATGTGACCTAAACGTTTGTGCCATAAGAAAGTAGACTGTTCATTCACCAAACTTCATTTGGTTCCAATATTATGATGCAGAGTTAAGAGTGTTTCGGTAAATAGATTATCAAGATTCAGTTTGTATAAGTTATCACAAAGAGTACCAGTACCAATGATATAATTATGTTTAAACAAACTAAAATATCTATTACCGAAGTTAAAAAGTATCAGTCTTTCCAACTTAGACAAAGAAACTAAATTTCTCGAAAGAGAAGGTACATAACAAGTTTCAAGTAAATCTAAGTGGCGCCCAGTATCAAGGATCAAACGGTAAGTTTCTATAGCTTTAACTGGAGCCTTCACTCTATTCTCCATATACACATATCTTTCATTCTGGTTTATGGTTTGTGTTGTAAAGAATCCCTGCATCATATTAGAAACATGAACAGTACAACTAAAGTCAATCCACCAAGTACTATAAGGAACTTCAGTTAAATTTGATTTGAGACATATAAAAGCACCAGACTTACCTTTCTTCTCGAGCCATGTCTTAAATTTCAGGCAATCTTTCTGAAAGTGTCCAGATTTTCCACAAAAACGACACTTATCATTCTTATGTTCCTTCTTATGTACTTGAGAGGAGGACTCATTAACATTATGGTGCCTCTGTTTTCCTTAGCATGTTTCTTTCCTTTCTTTCCAACTCCTTGATGACTTACAAGGTTAATGGAGTGGGTTCCTTGATTCTTGAGCCTTACTTCCTCCTGAACCAACATTCCGTGCAATTCATGCACGTTTCATTTGTCTTTCATGGTGTTGTAGTTCATTTGGAAAGGGCCATACTCAAACGGTAATGAGTTGATAATATATTGTACAAGGAAATTTTGTTCCATTTCCATTCTCAAAGACTTAAGTCTTGCTGCTACGTTTGTCATTTCGATGACATGCTCATGCATGGTACGTGAACCATCAAACTTCATGGTGGTCAAAGTACCCAGTAGTATCCCAGCAAGAGACTTATCAGCAGTTTGAGAGGATTCTTCCACGAATTTTAGAAAATCTTTTGCATTTTCAGTTTTGGGAAGAGTAGTCTTAATGTTGCTCGTAGTATTCATTCGCATAAATATTATGCCTAATCTGTTAGATCGATCCCTGTGCTTATAATGAGATCTTTCTTCAGTACTGCTAGTTTCAGTAATAACAGTTGGCTTCTCAGTGTAAAGTGCAACATCAAGATCTAAAACTCCGAGATGGAATTTGATCTGTTCGCACCAATCTGAGAAGTTAAGACCGTTAAAGGTCGTAACAGAGGCAGAGTGCGAATGAAGAGCAAATGCTGCAAATATAATATACTCATTTGTTAATACTTGAGTTATGAATTTTAACTTACTATCAAATTCAGAAATGGTTTATAAATTCTTAAATGTATATTGATGTTCACCTTTGGGCGAAACATCAAAATACAACTTTAGACATAATGATGCTTAGATGTGAATTTAACGTAATTCAATAATTTTAAATGTGTCAATCAATAATATTTATTATCTTTGGAAAAATAATAAAACTAACGACACATCTAAATTATCTCGTTAATGTTCAATGGTTATAAAATGAAATAATCAACCATTGGGTGATCCCTAAATATATTACAACCAAAAACTTCAATATATCCATAAGCTATATCAGTTATAAGCATCAAAATAATGGATAATTGAATATACGTTTAATCATTATTATTTTGAATTTATTCTTCAAAAATTAGACCACTTTGGTGATTAACTAATCTCATATCAATAATTTCAAAATAAAATACATTATGATAGAGAATAATTATTTCACTTAATACTACCTATTACCGTTTTCAAATAAGGAAAACATTAATTTTATGAAAATCACTAATTCTTAAACCATGCTCTGATACCACATATAAAAGAATTTTTTAAATGACTGTGAAAACATAAACAATCTAACATTTAGAAATTCTATCAATTATTCAGGATCGTAGAACCATATGATTGTCACATATATTTAATACTATGATATTTCAGACAAGAATACATACCCGAATCTGCCATTATAATTCTTGACTTGATTGAGCGAAAGTCTTTTCTTTTGGTAATTTAGAAGTTGTTTCTCTCTCTTGCCTTATACTTTATGTTTAACTTTGATGGATAGACTATATATTTATGGCAAAGAGAGGACCCTTTAAATAGAGTGTGTTTTAACATCATTCCCATCTTTCCATCATGGTGAGTAGTGGAGATAATGGATAGTTGGAAGAGGTAATGAGCAAAGTGGAAGACTTAATGGGTAGTTGAAGTAACTTCTCCACTTTTCCACTTCTCCAGTTAGAATTAGAATTTAGTTAGTAATTAATTATTAAACCAAAATAATATTAATGTGAGTGGGTCATAAAACTAACAATATGAGTCTAACTCAGCCCCAAAAATTGCCTAATATTAAAAAGATTGTTCAAATTCATATAAGCAGATAGCCGGTTCATTCCAATTAATATAGACTTTTTAAGCACTCTAACAAATATCATAAGATTTGGAGTAATTTTTTTTAAAAAAAAATTCATATCAAATAAAAATAAATTAAAATAAATTAAAACAAAATAATCATTATATATATTTGGTGAGGGAAGTAGTGCAATCAAGTTCACAAAAGGTCACTTAAACGTCATAAATAGTTCACTCATGAGTTTATCATTATTATTAATAATGAAATAAATATCTTTTTTCTTTCATCACGAGCTATATATCACAAGTTGATGACAAAATTATTTGAACCAAAATTAATTAAATCAACTAAATTTCGATGATGATTAAAAGTAGCCCCTAATTAAATTATGTCGGTTCTATACTGGATTAAGTCCAAATGGAGCACTCAACTTCCTAAAACATATACACACGACACAATGTGTAAATTTTAGCTTAGCAATTTATTAATTAATTAATTAATATGTAGGGTGCTCATCACGTGGATGGTTTTGGAGGGTGGACCTTCAATGTCTTCAGAATTGAGTCTGTTAAACGAGATTTACATTGTGAAAAATTTATCTTATGCAAACAAAGTGTTCATCATAGGACATAGGTTGTGACAAGAATTATAGCGGCTACAGATTATTTTGAATTTTTTTTTAAAAAAAGTTATTACTGTGTATTTGCAGTAACTCTATTGATAAATGTTGTTGGTGGTACAAAAATTTGTCCATTATTCGAGAGTTGTTAGTGGCGTATTTTGTCGAACTACGATGATTTAAATTTGTCATCTATAGGATTATTCTATCAATTTGTGAAATATTCGAGATGTCTTTTTTGGAAATTTACTACCCTTTATATAGTTATAAACTAGGATTTAAGGCAAAGTAACCTCCAAGAATTCTAAATTAAAATTGAACACACACATTCTAGAGTTTCAATTCGAATTGAACACTTCTTGTAGAGTTCCATAAAAATTTTAATGTCTACAAATACCTCCACAACTAATTAAAATATTAAACACTATTTTAACTTTTAATTACACTATCATATCTAAAATTAAGTAAATGTCATGCTTACGTTTGTAAGGCATAAGAGTTCAGACATAAGTAGCTCAATTGTTTCAAGAGGTAAAAGGTTAACTTGCTAAGCTAAAATCTACCTAACTCTAGTCTATATAAAACTAATAATATAATTAATTTCTCCAATTTAAATTATTTGACGTGATTTTGAAAAATATTTGCCTCATATTATTTTTTTAATTTATTTTTACTTGTCAGAAAACTATAAAAAGAAATTATGTTGTACTTAACATTACTTATTTATCCTCCAAATGATCATTCTGAGATCTGACTAAGCTTACATATTAATTAATGTGAATATTGCAGTAAAATACTTATATTAATTATTGTTCTTATATAAGAGGCTTTCAAAGTTCAAAGTGTATATGTAAAAGTGGAAGGAGAGAGTATTTGTTATTGTAAAAGTTTAAGACAAAATTAATTACTCAAGAATACTCAACTCAAAGATACACTCAACTGAAAGATAATCAATTCAAAGATACTTAACTCAAGGATAAAGCAACAATAAACAACAATAAAAAATGCAATATATGTAAAACCTTTAACATAGGATATAATAACTCAATTATATGTAAAAATACAATAATAACTCAATTGTATATAAGAATACAATAAGAACTCTTATTTAGAAGATTTCTAACCGACAATCATCACTATGAGCTACGTGATGATACAATATTTCGTTCACACTACCATAATTGTCCTATACCTTGCCAAAGTATATGACATTCTCAACTAAGTGGATTCACTAAGTTATGCTTAAAAAGCACTAAGGAATCATCTAAAAAATATGACCCTTTACCGATGTTGTCGTATATGATTTATGAGGACTTTGAATTGTCTGAACTCGTCCCCATATCGGTGCTCAATACTACTACCAATTATATAACTCATGCTCATATGTCAAAATATTTCATCATCGTCATACTTTGAGATTATTACTCAAAAGATTCTTTTAAAAAGACGGCTTAAAACTCTTATGACTCATTTGAAAAATCAAGGTTTCCTCTCGTGTTAAAAGGTAAAAGTATACACTCTTGGAAATACTTAGTTCCCTTATAATCATTTTGAAAGATGAGATTCGACTCTACTCATCCTCATAATCATTTACTCAAGTCTTTAAAATTGCAAATAATTAAAAAAAAACTTCTCAAAATAGGATTCATGTTGAATTATAGTCGTGAACGATTCAATTCGAGGGTTTCAATAATCATATATGAAACTCAATACTCGGTACTCAATGATACTACTCATCTCAAGAATACTCGACTCATAGGATTCATGTAGAATTATGGGCATGAACAAACTCTACGAGCTCCATGAATAACAGACTTCCCATAATTAGGAATATAGTTTAAAAAATGATTAGATGCTGAATACTCAAGAAATTATAACTCAAACATACTATTCATTCAAGAACATTCAATTCATAGGTTCATGCAGATTTATGGACATGAATGACACGACTCAAAAATCTATATGATAATATAGAACTTGTAAATACAACTCTTTTCAATTTCATAGTTACTTCCTCAAAACTTATTCTCAAGCTTTATTCTTAATCTTTACTCTAATTAATTTGAAAAGAGACTTGTTTAGGATATATGAATCTCTCAATGATTTTATGAAGGATTAGATAGTTAGGATTAAGAAAACAATGTAAGCTCGATTCAAATAAACATGTACGGATCGAAAAACGGTGAAGAAGATAGTCTGAAGATATGGGTGCGCTGTGTCAGACCTTAATTTTCTGGGGTCTGATTGGGGCGATGGCTGGTACGTTGCGTTAGACCTATATTAATTGGGGTTTAATTAGGCACACTCCTATCATATATTACCATAACTCAATTTATTGTGGTCTGATAGGGTGCACTACTAGCGCGTCACGCCAGACCTACATGTACAGGGGATTTGATTGGGGCACACTTTTGTCTTAACAAGAAAGGATTCTATATATTGGGTCTGATTGGATGCATTAGTGGCATCCCACACCAGCTCTCTTGGCGCATCTAGAGTGTGGCGCCCACGACTTTTTCCAAAACAATTCAACAAATTTTGTTCTAAAGTTTTGGGGCCTAATTAAAGTAGAATCGATTGGTTTCTAGTAAGTAGTGGACCTAGAATTTTAAGATTGTGGCAGCTAAACACAGTGATGGATATAACCTTGATGCAACGGGTTCAACCTAAACCATATAGATAAAAATAAATATTAATTCAAATTCAAATCTTACCAAGAGAAGTGCTCAGTTGCTATACAGTTTTAGTTGGGGAAGAAAATGATTTTAACGATATTTTTATCTCTTAATTTGTCTCAACAAATTAGATAAACATATAAAAAAAGGAAAATTGAAGAAACAAACGGAAAAATAGAAAATCAACAAAAATAAATACTACAAGAAAAGAAAAAAGAGTCTGCACAATAGAAAAGAAGAAAAAGTAAACAAAAATGAATAAACATAAAAGATCAAGTTTTAAAACATGTTATAACAAGGAATTAAACCAGAATCACACTTATCAAAAAACTTACATTCAAATCCAACCACAACACCTATTTGACACTTGATTGAATGATTACAACTAGTTCCAAATTATTTATAATTCGAGTCGGGGTGAATGATTGGTCGATCACCCAACACGTTTTACATTGATCTGCCCCTGCCCCATAGTGAATGTAACATAAAAAGTTTTTTCTATTTGTTATTTTTACATCTAGTTAATACGTCACATACTTGTAGGTGCTGCTATTTTGCCTGTCAATAAGTACTATATAACTATTTTTGTTTTCATAATATTAGCTTTTGTATTTTTATCTTCGACTAGTGTTTCTTTTATTCTTGAAATTGGCTCTTTTTTTCAATAATATGAGATCTTTTGCTTCTCTATCTTCGACTCTAGTTCTTTTTGTTCTTGTTGAAACTGGGAAGTGACCACAATCGAAATATTTAATGTAAATATGGATAGCTCAAGGCATCCCCTGCCTTTTGTGACATATTATAATTACTTGTGATTTTTACATCTACATCTATCACTTTCCTCCAGACACTCTTTGGTCATCATTATCGTGTGAGTTAAAAATTATGTTGTGTATATGTCTTTCACAAAGATTAGAGCATTGGACGAAGAAAATTTTTGTGTTACTTGAAAAACGATATAACCTTGATTGAAATTTGCAGCTCAAAAGATGGGTTTTAAGCAATCAAATCATGCGAGGACTTACCCAATTTCTTGTAAGGAATGCTTACATAGTAGTTCTCTTAATAAATTGATAAAGCATGACACTCTTCTTTCCATAGGACTTTATGATACTTCATTTCATGTCAATAGTTAAACAAGTCGTTCTGCCAAAAGAGGTTGACTACTGTCGTTGTCATATTCATTAATTTTTGCATCGAAATTTTGTCAAACCATTGTAAGATAAATTATCTTTTTGTTGACTCTAAGTATTAAGGAAGTCTTCTTACTTTATTGATGAAATTGATTACTTGATATTCAACATATTCTCTTAAAGTATGCATCTAATCATTTATAAACTACATATGAGTTTGGTCTGATAGGGCTGGCAAGGGATCGGATCGGCCCACGATAGATTCTCGCGTTTAGGGGTAGTGGTGCTTAGGAGACCGGTTCATCATTCGACCTCGGTCCGTATGAACCGGTCGGTTTCGCTGGATCTCCTATTATTATTTTTTCTTAATTATTTTTTGAATCGGCCGGTTTCAAGTCTTTTTTATACAACTATTGTCTTGCATTTAATTTTAATATATACATATATATTTACATATATACTAAACTAACTTTAAAATACTCAATTTAAAAATAGAAAATTGACATTTGGAATTTCAAGTTTAACCGGTCGGTTTCGTAGGATCTCCTATTAATGTGTTTGCTGATCTATTGACCTTCCTCGGTCAATACAAGTTCCGACAATTTTTACAGAAAATACCTTTTGGATTTTTTTATGATTTACACAACATTAAAATTTAATGTTAGTTGTTACGCCATATTTTTTTTGCTTGAAACTGAAAATGACAGGGACGACATGTTTGTCATAAACGTAAATGGTAAAGAGTTAAGGTTTGGATTAAAAGAATTTGTAGCTGTGACCGGTCTAAAATCTGGACCAATTTCCGATTTTATTTCTGATCCCTCTGTTCCACATAGAATTATTGCAGAAAATTTTGGGGATATGGACAAAGTCCCCAAGTCAAATTTTTACCACAAATTTAGATTGGAAAACTTTTGTGAAGAGGATTACCGTTTAAAAATCAAATTCTGTATTTCATTTCTTCCTTTAACCTTTCAAAAACAACAATTTCTAAATTATATTTTGATTTAGTTTAGTCTGGCCAGTATGTCACATTTTCATGGGCGAATGAGTGTTTTAATTTAACACTTAAAACGTGCAGTCAGAAGTTGAAAAAAAGTCCTTCGTCATTTAAGTTCAGCTATTTCATATAGGATTACAGTTTCATAGTTAAGTTCAGTCAGTTTCGTCATACTATTCATCTCAAAAACATTCAATTCATAAGTTCATGCATATTTATGGACATGAAAGACTCGACTCAAGAATCTAAATAACAATATAGAACTTCTAGGTAAAACTCTTTCCAATTTCATAGTTACTTTCTCAAAATTTATTCTCAAACTTTATTCTTAATCTTTACTCTAATTAATTTGAAAAGAGACATGTTTAGGATATATGAATCTCTCAATGATTTTATGAATGATTAGATAGTTAGGATTAAGAAAAAAATGAAAGCTCGATCCAAAGCAACATGTACGGATCGAAAACGGTGAAGAAAGTAATCTGAAGATATGGGCGCGCTGTGTCAGACCTTAATTTTCTGGGGTCTGATTGGGGCGATTGCTGGTACATTGCGTTAGACCTATATTAATTGGGGTCTAATTAGGCACACTCCTGTCATATATTACCATAACTCAATTTATTGTGGTCTGATTGGGTGCACTACTATTGCGTCACGCCAGACCTACATGTACAGGGGATCTAATTGGGACACACTACTGACGTAACGAGAATAGACTCTATATATTGGGTCTGATTGGGTGCACTAGTGGCATCCCACACCAGCTCTCTTGGCGCATCTAGAGTGTGGCGCCCACGACTTTTTTCAAAACAATTCAATAAATTTTGTTCTAGAGTTTTGGGGCCTAAATAAAGTAGAATCGATTGGTTGCTAGTAAGTAGTTAACCTAGAATTGTAAGGTTGTGACAGCTAAACACAGTGATGGATATAACTTTGACGCTACGGGTTCAACCAAAATTATATACATAAAAATAAATATTAATTCAAATTCAAATCTTACCAAGAGAAGTGCTCAGTTGCTATACAGTTTTAGTTGGGGAAGAAAATGATTTTAACGATATTTTTATCTCTTACTTTGTCTCAACAAATTAGATAAACATATAAAAAAAGGAAAATTGAAGAAACAAATGGAAAAATAGAAAATCAACAAAAAAAATACTACAAGAAAAAAAAAAGTCTGCACAATAGAAAAGAAGAAAAAGTAAACAAAAATGAATAAACATAAAAGCTCAAGTTTTAAAACATGTTATAACAAGGAATTAAACCAGAATCACACTTATCAAAAAACTTACATTCAAATCTAACCACAACACCTATTTGACACTTGATTGGATAAATGCAACTAGTTCAAAATTATTTATAATTCGAGTCGGGGTGAATGATTGGTCGATCACCCAACACGTTTTACATTGATGCCCCTGCCCCATAGTGAATGTAACATAATAAGTTTTTTCTACTTGTTATTTTTACATCTAGTTAATACACATACTTGTAGGTGCTGCTATTTTGCCTGTTAGTAAGTATTGTATAACTATTTTTGTTTTCATAAAAGATAAGTGTCAAAACACACCTAAACTATTCACTTTTTTTGAGTTTCATACCTAAACTATTGAAAGTTTGAGTTTCATACCTAAACTATCACTTTTTAGTTTGAGAAACACACCTCTCTCTTTTATACCACTCTCATCATGGTATGCGTAATACACTCTCTCTTTTATTTTAAAGAATTTCCTCATCACACTCCACATTAACAAAACATTCAACCTTGACAAAAAATAAATAAATTATTAGTATTAGTTAAATTAAAAATTAAAAAACTATTATAGAAAAATAATATTTTCTTTATAAAATAAAATATAAAATATTTTTCTTACACCACACTATTTTTTTAATTTTTTTTATTTTGTTTGAATTTCTTTTAAAAGTATTTCATTTTTTACTTCATCTCCTCCCCCTCCTCAAATACTAATTTAGATATTATTTTATTTTCTTAAAAATATAATTCTACCCATCCCACTTAACCATCTGCTTTCAATTTTTTTCCCCAGTGTTTAGATATACATATCGAAAATAGTTTTACTTGCAGCCACAAGACTTTTTATATTTTTTAGTTGTTTATGTTATATTCGGTACACTAGTAGAATTTTTTTCTAAAAATATATGTACGTGCATATCTTACACAAAATAAAAAGAACGTAAAAAAAATTTATTAGGAGCGAAAAATTAAATAGGATGGGGTAAAGTTTTTTAAATAAAATAATATCAATTTCTATCGCGGGGGGGGGGGGGGAGGGGAGGAGGGGGAGGATGGAATATGAAATATGATTTTTTTTTAAATATTTTATAAATGAATTTTTTTTTTAAAAAAAGATGGGGTTGCGGCGGGGGAGGGGGTACGTGGAGGAGGTAGTGGAGTGAGATAAGAAAAATAATTTAATTTTTTATTTGGATAGTAATCTTTAATTAATATTAATTTTTTATTATTTAATTTTTATCTAGATAAAATATTTTATCTATGTGGAATGTCATGTGTCAAAGTTTTTTCATATAAAAGAGAGAGTGCATTACACACACCACTGAGGTGTGTTTCTCAAACTAAAAAGTGATAGTTTAAGTATGAAACTCACACTTTCAATAGTTTAGGTATGAAACTCAAAAAAAGTGAATAGTTTAGGTGTGTTTTTGACACTTATCTCTTTTCATAATATTAGCTTTTGTATTTTTTTATCTTCGACTCGGGTTTCTTTTATTCTTGAAATTGGCTCCTTTTTTTTCTTCATAATATATGATATTTGGCTTCTCTATCTTCGACTCTAGTTCTTTTTGTTCGTGTTGAAACTGTGAATTGACCATAATCGAAATATGTTAATGTAAATATGGATAGCTCAAGGCATCCCCTACCTTTTGTGACATATTATAATTACTTGCGATTTTTACATCTACATCTATCACTTTCCTCCAGACACTCTTTGGTCATCATTATTGTGTGAGTTGAAAATTATATTGTGTATATGTCTTTTACAAAGATTAGAGTATTGGATGGAAAAAAAAATTGTGCTACTTGAAAAAAGATATAACCGTGGTTGAAATTTGCAGCTCAAAAGATGGGATTTTAGAGATCAAATCATGCGAGGACCTACCCAATTTCATGTAAGGATTATTTACATAGTTCTCTTAATAAATTGATAAAACATGACACTCCTCTTTCCATAGGACTTTATGATACTTCATTTTATCCGTCACTAGTTAAACAAGTTATTCTGCCAAAAGAGGTTGACTACTGTCGTTCTCATATTCATTAATTTTTTCACTAAAATTTTGTCAAACCACTCTAAGATAAATTATCTTTTTGTTGACTCTAAATATTAAGGAAGTCTTCTTACCTTATTGATGAAATTGATTACTTGATATTCAACATATTCTCTTAAAGTGTGCATCTAATCATGTATAAACTACATATGAGTTGGGTCTGGTAGGGCTGGCAAGGGATCGGATCTGCCCGCGATAGATTTTCGCATTTTGGAGGTAGTGGTGCTTAGGGGACCGATCAAGGGCCGGTTCATCATTCGATCCCGGTCCGTATGAACCGGTCGGTTTCGCAGGATCTCCTATTAATTTTCTATTATTATTATTTTTTTAACATGTCGGTTTCAAGTTTTTTTTATATAACTATTGTCTTGCATTTAATTTTAATATATACATATATATTTACATATATACTAAACTAACTTTAAAATACTCAATTTAAAAATCGAAACTTGACATTTGAAATTTCAAGTTTAAATTACTTTAATTATTTAAAATACAAATTTGAACTTCTCTAATTTGAAATTTGAAATCTGAAAGTTGAACATTGAAATTTGAAATTCGAAACTTTGAAATACTTAATTTAAATATCAAAACTTGACATTTGAAATTTCAAATTTAAATTACTTTAAAATACAAATTTGAAGTTCTCAAATTTCAAATTTGAAAGTTAAAAGTTTCTTAAAATTTGAAAACTTAAGCATGTAGCTTATGGAAAAGATCCTTAATATATCGACTTAGATTGATTTGCTCCTTCATATATGTAGCTTATGAAAAAGATCTTTAATTTATGTTAAAAACTTATCAATTTAGTCTTTCACCCTAAAACCCTAACTACACAATAAAAAATTATGTCAAATTAAACAAAGATGTGCAGCTCATGTGACATACAAAGATTTTAAACAAAAATCTCTGTTTTCTTGGTTCAGTTCCAAAAAATGAAGGCTCTCGCCTTTCAAACAAAGAAACCCTTTTTTCTTGTAAATCAATCGACACAAGTTTTTTCCATTGTTGAACGATGTTAATCAAAAGAAACTCGAAGGGATCGAGCCCCTGTTATGGTAAGAATTTAGTTTGCTTCTAGTCGAGGCAATCCAAGGGCCAACGCCTATTTTGTATTCAAAATTTATTGGGTTGTTAGTACTATTTTTCCAATCGTTTTATATAAGATTCATTTTTTTCTTTTTGGTGATATGAAATCCTACTTTTTTTATTTTTATTGTTGGCTTTTTTTGGTTTGTGCATTCAAGAATATTTACAAAATTGTATACTTTGTACACCATAACATCTAAATATTATTGAATACACGTGAGTTAGTTTTGCTTAAAATCTTTGTATGTCACGTGAGTTGTATATCCCTGTTTAATTTGATAAATTATTTTTGTATAGTTAGAGTTTTAGGGGTGAAAGACTAAATTGATAAGTTTTTAACATAGATTAAGGACTATTTTGATCGTTTTCTCCATTATTTATTAACTAAAAACCAAAATTTGGTTACCAAATAAACTAAATATGTTATTCAATAACATATAATTTCAATACAAATAAATAAGTATATAAAAAATAAAAAATCTCCATCCCATTCTATCCCGTCCTGTCCCATCTCGTATATATAGTGGGACGGGATGGGACATATTTTTGTCCCCCCAATCTCGATCCCGGACAAATTTTGCCAACGCCATCCCCCGTCCTGTCTCGTCCCCCAATCCCCGTTCCCGTCCCCTTGCTAGCCTTAAGGTCTAGAGAGAGATTTCCTAGTGACCTATGAAGAAAAATGTGCTTCTGAATTATAAGTAATGGTTCAAATGCAGCACACCCTTAGTGTTGAAGAATACAACTTGACCTTAATAAAAAAATGGTTTAAATGAAAAAAAAAAATTGTATCTGACCCTGCTTTAAAAAATATATTAAATGTCTTTTTGAAATACCACATCTATATCTCTTATGAGTGTTATTATTTGTGCCACAAATTCTATTTAATAGAAACATAATAGACTATTCTTCTCTTCAATTTTGGTTATAATTATCACATGATTTGCAATGTTACTAGGTCATATCATTGGTAGACTATATGACAAAACTAACATGAGTTGGTTCTTATGAGATGGTTTTAAAATTTAAAATAAAATTTCCCGAGATTTTGACATTTGCACTCAACTACAATATCAATGATTATAGGTTTTTTGTTGGTTTATTATATAATCATATATATATATATATATATATATATAATACACACGGAGTACATTTTCTACCTAGAGCATGTGGTTCATTGAATATCTAACTTCTAATAATGTATTTTATGCATTTTCATACTTTATATCCTCAAATATATGTTACATATCTATTGTTCTAAAATTCTGGTGTTTTTTTATTTTCTGATTAATTTCTTTGAGTGTTAATTTTTTACTTTGGTAGGTCTGACATGACCAAGGATCAAATGTTGGTACACCTTGCCTTCAAAACAAAAGTTCTGATGTGGAGTGGAGTTGTGTTTGGTTCAGTTGCAGTTGGTGTCCTTGGCTATGTTGTTGTGAGGTAAACTTGTTGTGTGTGTCAAACACTACGCTTGAACTTTTAGCCTTTATGTTTATCATGTCTTTAAGATCTCATTGTTACTCTTTTTTTTTCTTTCTCTCATTGACTGACTGGAGTTGAGGGGAGGTCTAGGCATGGACAAAATTTTTAATCGTGCAAAATATTTGTGGTTGTCAAGTAAAGATGTAATAGAGTTAATTTCAAACCTCATAATTAATTATCGTGTGAGAAAAAATATATATACTTCAATCTTGGTTCAATTGAATATTTTTGGTTTATCATGCTATTGTCTTTGGTTTACATACAACTATATTGATCTTAGTAAAAGGTGCTTTAGATGCACGTGGTTCCAAGTTAATGTCAGATAAAAAGTTTTTAAATCACTTTTTAATAAAGATAAAATAAATGATATATTTGATTTGATTGAATCTATTGTTGATGTTGAAGAATTGAAATATCCATACAGTTTAAGAAGTATAAAAATAAGTTATTGAAGTTATTGTCAAATTCATAAATACTTGAAAATGATGTGAAAAAGATTGAATAAGGTGATTATAAAGAACAAATATCTGTTGTAGAAAATGCATGCCTAATCTCTTATTAGTCAAGTACTTAAAATGTAACTACAGATGATTTGTATACAAATATTAATTGATATTTGATAATGTTTTAAATAGTTCATAATCTTCTAATATAGTATTAGATAAAAAATATAGTTATAGTTCAATATCTTTTTAGGAGATTTTAAAATAGTATTTGAAAATTATCAACAAAAAAAAAAATGCGCTTTTTTTTTGGCAAATGACAGAATTCACATACTTTTAAGGCAAAATTATCATTTCTGCGTTATTAGTTTATAATTGCAAAAACCCCTCAAACCGATACAATAATATAAACATTGATACATTAATTTGATGCGCGAGATACATTAATTGTTAAGTAAGGTACATTACATTTTATACATGATACACTAATTTGATGAACATTTTATACATGATACATTAATTTGATGCGTTGATACATTAATCTGATGCGTGAAAATGAGAAATTTTGCAAATTCGTAAAACTAATATGGGATAATGGTAATAAGAGAACTTAAATGTGATATCCTTTCTCTTTTTTTTAGCAGAAACAACTAAAAATGCATTTTTTATTTCAAACACAAAAAAATTGACATTTCAAACTCGTAAGGATAATTGGAGCTACTAAACTATCTAATCACCAATTACTATCGTATTTTGATTTATTTTATGAGAAACTAAATCTTATTTTATGAGCCACTAAAGGTCAAGTTCTTTTGTAGTGAATCTTAGTTGGCAACGCTTAGGTGGAGGGATTAGTCTCATGTGGCTTGCCACGTCATTAAAAAATTGGGGTGTTAACTCTTGAGGGTATTTGTGGTCTCCTAGGATAAGACGGGGGTATTTTTTATCCCAAAATGTAATGGAGGGTATAAGTGATCTATTTCGCATAGTTTAGGGGCAATTTTAATCCTTTTCCGTTAATTAATTAATTAATATGTAGGGTACTCATCACAATGGATGGTTTTGGAGGGCGGGCCAGGGATAATTCGAGATATATCCTACCTCATGTCTTTAAAATCGAGTTACACGAAATTGACATAGAGGAAAATTTATTCAATGAGCACAAAGTGTTCATTATAGAGAGTGCTCATTGGAAGGACATAGACTGTGACAAAAATTATAGAGGCTACAGATTATTTTATATTTTTTTAAAAATAATAATAATAGGTATATGCAGTAATTACCTACATGGTTTAGATAGTACATCGACAACTAATTAAAATATTAAACATTGTTTTAATCACACTATCATATCTAAAATTAGGTAAATGTCATGCTTACGTTTGTAAGACATAGTAGCTCATTTTTGTTTCAAGAGGTAAGGTTAACTTAGCTAAGCTAAAATCAACATAACTATAGTCTATATAAAACTAATTGTATAATTACTTCTTCCATTTTAAATTAGTTGATGTGATTTCTAAGAATAATATAATTTTTTTATGTTATACCTAACATTACTTATTTATTCTCCAAATGATCATTCTGAGACCTGGTTAAAACTACATATTAATTAATATGAGTATGATAATAAAATACTTATATTAATCAATGTTTTTAAGAGTGTTAAAAGTTTAAAGTAGATAAGTAAAAATGAAAGGAGAGAGTATTTGTTATTTTAGAAGTTAAAGATAATTTTTTCCCCATTTTACCTATATTAATAATTGTTTTTCAAGAGTACAAACGTCTCAATTGAAATGGAGATGATACATGTCAAACTCTTCATTCAAAAATTATTCAAGTTTGTCATCTCCGTCTAATGTGTCATCATTACTCCTGAATTTATATGACTTACTTTTATTTTTATTTAAATTTAAAAAGAATAAAACATTATTATATTTAGCAATAATTTAATTATAAAATGCATATTTTATTCTTAATAAAATGATTTCTAACCACACAAATATTACGACAGGTTTTAATTTTTTTTCTCTATTAAGCTCCATCAAATCAAACAAAAAAATATATATAAATTAAGACAAATAAAAATATATATAAAAATTGAGACAAATAAAATATAAAATAAATAAATAACATAATCATAAATTTCCTAACCCCCCAAAAAAGGTGTTGTTATCCTTTTTTTAAATTTCTTAATTTAATTGTGAACTTAAGATTAAGTTAACAACACTGTATAAGTATTATTTTGTAATATTTATATTATTAGATTAGAATTTAGATTTTTAAAAAAATTATGAATATTTTAAAAAATGATGGGCCAATCTGCGACCCACATAATATTGGGCTGGGCTAACTTAGCCAAGTCCATTCAACTTACGTTGAATATTGGGAAACTTACATAAATATACTATAATAAAAAAATATTTACCATTTATAGCAGTAATATTTCTTTTTTACTTGATCACTTTTAATTCATTTAATATACAATTTTAATTCATATTACATAGAACAATTTTTTATTCACATATAATTCAAATTTTAATGATAGATAATTCATTTATCACATATTTTAATACACTTATAATACAATGTGTCAAATTTTTACCAAACAAACATAATATATTTTTAAAAATAATTATAATTCATATATAATTCATATATATTGCATACATAATTCACTTTTAATACATATTGCAGATTTAACATAGTATTGCTATAAATGGTAATAAATGAAAAATATTGCTAAAATCAGTAATTATTTATTAAAATGTATCAATTGATGTAATTTTTCCTTGAATATTTGTCAATCCAGACATATATTTTGTGGCATTTGTTTATTATTTTAATTAGGAATATTACATAAAAAAAGTAATTTATTTTGTCATGTCAAGCTTTTTTAATGATGAATTTAATTGAGTAATTTTGTTGATATAAAAATTAAAGTTGAATGATTTTATTGATATAAAATAAAATTTAATAAATTTGCTAGATAAATTTTTAAAATTAAATAACCTTTTAAGGTATTAACTCCTCATTTTATCTTGCATCGAACAATATAATTTTTCTAGCTCTAAATACTTAAGTTAGTAGTTTTATGTTTGTAATTTTTCTAACCCACGTGATATTCTTGCAAAGAGCCACATGGTTGTTTAGGACAAAGTTAATTACAATTGAAATAAAAAATTGAATTTAGATGTTGAATTATTTACTCTAATTAACAATATTGAATTGATATATCAGCATAACTATTTTATCGACAACAAAATTGTTGTAGCATCAGTCAATTTATTTATTTTTGCTTTTAAATAACTTTTAAACAAACATTAGATAAATGAAGAGACTCCTAGTACTCGATTATTTTAACAATTTTTCTGAATTTACTTTTCTGAAAAAGAGAGAAAATGACGAAAAAACAAAACAGAATAAGTAAAACATAACTTTCCCCCATCTCATGCATGTTTAAACTTTTAAATATTTTAAAATTATAAAACAGTCTTTTGTGTTATGTTTATTTTGAAAAATGTACGCAATGAATTTTACCACGTAATAAGCAATAACTAAAACACACGTTTATATATTATTTCATGTATAAAATTATTTAATAATTAAATTTTGAAAAAAGTATTAAGTCATCCACAGTCACTCAAAGTTGTACGCATATTTCACGTGAAAAACTCAATTTAACATTATACTTATTGAACACCTGCACCAGCTCGAATTTGAACCATTTGAACAGTTTTAGAAAATTAACTAAAAGCATAAGAAGTGTGTAATTCACTCGCACTGATGTGACAATTTGACGAATTACTAACGAACATATGACATTTTGAGCCAAAATATTCATTAACAATTAAAGAGAAGAAATAAAGGGGAAAAAAAGGCCTTTGTCCGCTACCTGGTCCTTCAGCCTCCTTTGATCCACTGTCGTGTCTGTTCGTTTAACTTTTTCTTTTTCAGATTTGATATTTTTTTAAAATAAAATAAAATTGAAATAGCAAACTACATATCCTTCTTCAATTTCTTTATTTTTATCCTTTTTCAGTTAAGAAAATTTTCAGCTACAGAAAAGGACTTCTGAAATTATTTGTTTGAAATTAACTTCTTCAATTTCTTCATTTTCATCCTTTTTCTCGTCTTTGTTGTTGAAAGAAATTAAACCATTAATGATGGAATTAAACCATTTTTAAAAATAAGAGGATATTTTTTAAAAAATAGCAAAAACCGATCTAGTGTTGAGTGTCAGTGTAATGCACTTTCCATGCCACGTTAGTAAAACGTGTTTAATATGTACTAATTTTGAATAGTACAAGTGTTCAATAGGTACGGACTCTAATAGAGTTGTTCAAGTGAAATATGCGGACAACTTTTGTCGATAACTTAAGCCTTAAAATAATGATCGTGCATCATGCGAACACATCACATGTTATTAGTATACCAATATGGATTGTAGGGTAGTGGCGACACTACAACAATAATGACTATTAGCGGCATTTATCTTAATTGCCGCTAAATATGTATTTTTAGCGGCAATTGTCACTCTTTGTATATGTCCCTAAAGCCTTTGGCGACATTGGTTCCAATGGCACTTAACTAATGCCGGTAAAGACTTGAGCACTCTTTATTAGTGTCAATATTTAATGCCGCTAAAAGTTGTTTTTGTTGTAGTGCGAGCTTCATCCTTAACCAAAGATTTTAGGTCTGAGTCCTAAATATGGAGAAAATTCTGCTGGAAACGCCATCCCAAATGGACCTAGCAATGTACAATTGGAATTTTGCGGGGACTCCAATGTGAATTTCAAACACCGAACAAAAATAAAAAAATTTAATCAAAACTCTAATATGAGCTTCGGACGCCAAACAGAACCCCCCCCCCCCAAAAAAAATAATCATATTTTTAGTGTTAGAAAACAAAGGAGGTATTTTTTATTTTGCGCTATACATAACTAAATTCCAAAGTCAATAAACAAACAATACAAATAGCGACTCTAACAGTAATGTATCAAGTTTGTCATTTCCGTCTAATGTGTTATCTTACTTTATGTGTCTGATTTTATGTGACTTACTTTTGTTTTATGTAATTTCAAAATAATGAGACATTTCTATATTTAGTAATAATTTAATTACAAAATGCATATTTTTATCTTAATAAAATAATTTCTAATCACACAAATATTTATGATTTATTTTAAACAAGATTCAAATTTTTTTTTCTTTATTAAATTTCATGTCAAGTCAAACTAATATATATAAATTAAGACGAATGAAATATAAAATAAGTAAATAACAAAATCATAAATTTCCTAACCCACCCAAAAAAAGGGAGGTGTTCTTATTCTATTTTTTTCTAATTATATAATTTAATTGTGAACTTTACTTTAGGTTAACAACACTATATAAGTAGGGCAACTTTCACATAACAAAAAATTCATATTTATATGTTATAGCAAAGTTTGCATAATTGCGCTCCATAGCAAACATATAACTGTATAATTCGCTATACATATACAATAGTATAATTCGCTGGCCTAAACAGTATAATTCGCTGGCCTCGCTATATATATACAATTGTATGATTCGCTGGCCTAAATTGTATAATTCGCTGGCCTATTTCGCTGCAATTGTATAATTCGCTGGCCTATTTCACTGCAATTGTATAATGCTCAATTGTATAATTCGCTGCCTATTTCGCTGCAATATCTGTATAAAATTTGCTTTGCATACAATTGAATTGAAGTAAAATGTTTGTATATTGTATAATTATAAGTGTATAGGAAGAAGATATATGTTTTTCTCTCGCTTTATACAAAAACAGAAACACAATTTATACACTTTTGTTGTATAAAGCGAGAGAAAATTGTATTTCAATGCAATTGTATGATTCGCAATTGTATAATTCGTTGGCCTTTTTCGCTGCAATATTTATATAAAATTTGCATTTGTCTACAATTGAATCGAAGTAAAATGTTTGTAAATTGTATAATTAAGTGTATAGCACGAAGATATATGTTTTTGCATGTGTATATACAATTTTCTCTCGCTTTATATAAAACAGAAACACAATTTATACACTTTTGTGTATAAAGCGAGAGAGGCGGCAGAGGGAGAGTGGCGAGCGAGAATGGGAGAGTGGCGAGCGAGATTTTTGGGAGAGAGGCGAGGCAAACTTTGGCAAACGTTTGCTATGGAGCACAATTAAATCAAACCGTAGCTACTCCATTTATTTTAGGTTATTAGTTTGCTATTATATACAATTATTCCATATAAGTATTATTTTGTAATTATTTATATTCTTATACTAGAATTTAGAAGTTTTTAGAAACTTATGAATCTCTTTTTTAAAATTGATGGGCCAATTCTGCGACCCACATAAAATTGGGTTGGGCTAACTTAGTCAAGTCCATTCAACTTACGTTGAATACTTGTGCAAAAATATATGGAATAATTACCTGAATATACATCTTTAGTTTATATATTCACAATATTTCTCTTCTATTTTTAAAAAATACAAAAATTCCTATTTTTTTTCTAAATCTAAATTATCGAATGCATAATTATTTTAAAATCCTAAACAATTAAGTTTAACCCCTAAATTTACTCCTATATTTTTTCTCAATAACCAAACCCATTATATCCACTCCCAAAGTTTGTCCGTCAGTTTCTCAACCGGTTCGTCTTCTCAATTTTGAAATTCGAAATTGGGGCTCTGTCCGCCATATCCGTTCAACAAATTTCGAATAGGTACTATTTTCTTCTTCAACTCTTTCTTTTCGTTCTTCTTTTTGTTCTAATACTTCATGGATCATCCGTCATTTAGTATTGGGATTACCCAAATAGTCACATCAAACACTAATTAAATCTCTATTTATGAAGATCCTAAATTGGTTGAAAACGGGTCTAAGAGCTTGCATAATCTTCTAACAATGGCTAAGCAAAGTTTCAAGAAGCCTAAAACCGAAAAAGAGGCACATGCAAAGGCACCCAAGAAGAGGGGTAGAAAGCTTGCCATCGCCATATCCAGACCTCCACTGCCACTGCCAGCGGTATGTATTTTTATTTTATTTATTTCTTTGTAATTTTTTTTTGTCACATGCAATGAGTTTTGTGTATTATCAGAAAAATTATTTTTAATTAAAAATATTTATATATTGATCAGATTCTTCATTTGATACACAAAATCTTAAATTTTTGTACATTTTGTTTATTTCTTATGACTAATGTATCAATAAGTTAATATGAAGAAAAATAAGTTATAAATGTTGATATTTATCATTAATTTATAAAATATTGATTTTCTGTATCACTTATCAGATATAGCATATAATGTTGATTTTTATTTTATAAGATATAGCATATTTGATCATGTTGTTGTTGTCAAAAGTGTATGTAAGTTTAAAGTTAAAAATAATAGGATTATATGTATGTTTCAGAACAACATAAGCATCATTTTGACTGGTTTATATTTTGTAGTTACAAATATGTATCAAGTACAATTTCATATTTTATGTATCACGTTAAAGCTTATTGTTAATATTAAGTATCAATTTGACTGATTTATAATGTGTAGTTAGAATTATGTATCAAGCACAACTTTGCATTTTATGTATCATGTTAAGCTCTAAATTTTCTAATAAGTATCATTTTGACTGACTTATGATATGTAGTTAGAATTATGTATCAAGTACATTTTTGCATTTTATGTATCATGTGAAAGCTTGTTGTTTCTATTAAATATCAATATCATTTTTTTAAATTGCAGAATATGAATTATGTAGTTAAACAGATTCCAAAACACTCTCTTAAGTTTGATTGTACTTACAATTCAAATATATTAATAATTCTCATAGAAAACTTGACGAGAATAAATATAGAGGCAAATCTGATCAATTTGGTTTTGACCAGAAAACTGGTGAACTGTCGGGTCCACAATAGTCGTTTGCGATGGAATATGCTCAAGACATTATAAAACATCAAAGTAATAGCCTGTTAGTATTGTAAAACAATCTTTTTACTAAATTCAATTCACTATTTAATGTTTCTACTTTTGTTTGCAGTGACTGTGGAATGTATGTAGCTGCTTTTGCTGAATACTTAAGCGACGAAATCAATATTCCATCTATTAGTTTTCGAAGTGGCTATCTTCGCAACAGATACAGAACAATGTGACAAATACAGAACAATGTGATGGAAGTATGGTATGGACTAAGTCAAGGCTGGATATGTTAGCGATAATGACGATCCTATAAGGACAAAGAGTGGATACACCATACCACCAGAAGGTGGACTGATTAATGTAGAATAGTTAGGTTTTATTGTGTTGAAGATACGTTATTTAGTATTTTGTATTTTTCCTTCTCCTTTCAACACTATCTTACTAAGTAATTATTAATTTGAAGAATATTTTTGTCTAGAAATGTATTTCAATTTTAATTTTTGTCTCCAAATATATACTTTAATATATAGTAACTTGTTACAATTGTCTTTTATAAGTATGGTTTACATCAAATACTGATGATACAATATAACCATTTTATACAGAATATCTGATACTATATTTTATACACTTGACAATAAATTAATTTTTAATTTATTTAGTATATGTTAACGTGTGATAGCCTTAAAGTAAATCACAACGTCCGATACTATATTAGATTTGTGTATATGTAACAAGTTATACAAAAAAATTTATTTAATATATTTAGTATCATTTATCAGGTTGAATCATATAACTTAGATTTAAATCATAATGACTAATAATATATTATTATCAGATAAAAAATATATTTGACCTATAATGTAAATGATACTAAATCACTTATCAAATAACTTAATTGTTATATACCCTAACACATGATACATTATAGTTTACACTTGATATAAAACAAACAAATTCGATATATTTAGTATCATTCAACATTTTGTATCTTGTAACATTTATATAAAGTCAAAATCACACCAAATGATAATATCTTATTAGTAAATTCAAAATATCAAAACAATTAGTACACATGAAGGATAAAAATTCTTGAAAATACTCATCAAGAATCTTTTGGAAAGAAGGTACATGTTCTTATATTGTGACCTTCTTGTCCACAACGTCCACAATATTTTGTTTTGGTTGTTAGCTTTTTATCTGGATTTTTCTATCTCTTTTTTCTTGGTCTACTAGACATTTTTTTGTATCTTGGTGGTAAGACGATTTTTTTTTAAACACAGTCCGAAACTGTCCAATCACTTTTGTCTGGCATTGGTTCCATTGGAACTGCATAAGTATTTGTTAATGCATCATGTTTATAGTAATCAAAGCAGTAGGAGTGTACATCTATAATATTCTTCTTCTTCTTCAAAATGACCATTGCGTGCAGATAAGGTATCTCGTCATGTTGAAATCTACAACATGAACAAAATTTTTCTCTCCAGACAAACAATGTATCTTATCCCATCTTCATACACTGAAAAAATAAATTCAGAAGATGCAACAACCTGCAATTGTTTACAAATTAGAGATATATCACACATTTTTTTTAATTTGGTATAAACAATAATATAATTAGAAGTAAAGTAAGATACATAATACTTGTAATACAATTATGTACCTTCATTCTTGCACTTTTTAACGCGTTTATAATCAATATTTCTTCAAATCTCCTCCCCAATGTTTTCTTTGTATAAGAAGCTATTTCTCATCTCGATCCTTCACAAAATTCCGTTCCAAAATTGTTTGAATCAAATTTTTATTAGTTTTCGAAGATCAAGCAGAAGATTTCACAATTTGAAATTTGAAACTTTTAGTTCTGTTAGAGGTTTATGATCGACTGATTGGTTGAAGGAAGAAACGTACGCGTGATTTGTGGGAGTGAATTATTATTTTTGTTTTAAATCCTTTTCTTAACGCAATAAATTGATAACAACAATTTAATAATTTAAGCATCAATCCGTTATTAATTAAAGTATCCGCCTGTAATATTAAAGTATCCGAAAGGCACTAAAATAGAGATTTTTGGTAATTAATGAAAGAGTATGGATAGAAAGTAATTTTTTTCTTATACTATGTTATTTGCCTAATTTTTACAAAATATATAGGGAAAACTACCTAAATGAGCTAGTACAATCCTAAATAACTACATGTTCATACCCATAATATCTAAAATTAAGTAAAACATGCCTTTTGTGTTATGTTTATTTTGAAAAATGAACAAGTAACAAATTTTACCAAGTAATAAGTAATAACTAAATTCACATTTATATATTATGTCATGCATAAAAATTATTTAATACTTCAATTTTAAAATAATGACCTTGCATCATGCGAGCACATCACTTATTATAGGTATACTAATATGGGTTGTGGAGTAGTGACAAGACTGCTTAATCTTTAACAAAAGGTTTCAGGTTTGAGTCTAGATATGAAGAAAATTCTGCGAGGAACGTCATCCTCGAATGGGCCTAGCAATGTACGATCTGAATTTAGTCGGAACTCCAATGTAGACTTCAAACACCGAACAAGAACTAAAAAGAATAAATTGAAACTCTTATATAAGCTTCGGATACTGGATATAAAAAACAAAAATATACATCATATTATTAGTGTTAGAAAAATAATAATTTATTCTAAACATATTTATATTGTAGCGAATGTCTAATTATGTGGAGTCTTTGTAACATATGGTTAGGAATCCTACTTGCGGACCAAGTTAGGTTTCCCCTAAAAATAAAGTAATTTTTCTTCATTGTAAATCTGATTTGAGAATCTCTAAATATCTCTCAAGTCTTATTCTTCTCCCTTCTCCCTTCTTTCTTCTCATTATTTTATATTATTTTAAATACGTTATCATCCCGAGACTCTACCATATTAAACAAATACATTGAAGTTGATCAATGTTACAAATTGGAGTCACGGAGAAAGCAAGAGACGGACATGTCTTGATATTAGTACGTTATGATATGCGATAAAAGATGGAGATGATCGATACAAGTTATAAAATTTAAGCTTTCTGCTTTTTCTTAATTTAATTAATAGTTTTTATCAATAATTGCTAAATTATTATGTATAATATTCAACAGCTATTTTGTTGCACTTTATTACCTTATTATGCTATTGATTGAAAGTAAGATGATGGATTCGTATTCAATCATATCAATGAGAGAAGACGATGGATCAATGTTCAATCGCACCAAGAGGGTAAGACATTGAGTTAAATCTCTGTTACGATGATAAGATATTGGGTTCAAGACCCATCGATTTATGGCCTAAGACACTTTCATATGGACAAGACATTTGATTCGAGTCTTAATGCACCATATTGATGATATAATAATGACTAGGCGAAAAATCAATATGTTTTTTGTGAGAAGTCATGAAATTTACTAAATTTGCTTCATTACTTAAAGTGATTGTGGTAGTAGTGCATAATATGTCTGAAAGAAGACAAGTTATTGAATAATGCACATGAACATAGAATGAGATACTAAAGCAATCATAAGATGATACGCTCAGATGATTGTGTTCTATTCATGAAGAATGAGAACTTTTTATTAAAAATATGTACAAATCCATTCTCCAAAGTGAATGAGGTGTAAGCCTCCATGCTAGGCGTGGAAAAGATTGCCACCTTTGGTTGTAGGTATTGTATCACTATGAATGTTTTTGGGAAGTGTTATATTTTTTATTTGTATTGGACAAGAATTGGTGACATATTCTATAGTATATCAAAAGTTTCCTAGTTCCAACACTTTCGTACTTTGACATGATCGTTTGGGATATCATTTGTCTTAGACATCATGGGTCTATATTGTCTTAGACATCATGGATTTATAATGATAAGACGAATTATAGATAATTCAAATAGACATCCATTAAAGAACCTAAAAGATTCTTCTAAATGGTTAATTTGCTTGTACTCTTTGTTAACAATGCAAGTTAATTGTGATACCATCATCAATGAAAGTTGAGATTGAATTTCATGTGTTCTTGAAACGTATACATAGGTATATTCGTGGATCTATTCACTCACCTAGTGAGTTGTTTAGATATGTCACGATCAAAAAATGGACGTGATGGCACTCGTCTTATCCCACCAAGACAAGTCAGCCTAAAACTCAACTTATTACAATAAAATGCGGAAAAATTTACTATCAACTTACATTATACCCCAAAATCTGGTTGTCACGTGTACAAGTCTCTAATGTATTACAATTGAATCAAAAGAAAATATAAGTCTCATATGACGTTGTTTCTAGAGTAGAACAAGATCATAAATAGGAGTAAGAAGGTCTGCTGAGATGACAAACAGCTACCTCACAAATCTCCAAGAAGCCTCGGAAACGAAGAGAAATATATCATAAAGATTCGGGCTAGTAACCTACAAAGAAATTGTAGAAGCAAGGGGTGAGTATCAAACCACACGGTACTCAGCAAGTAAACCTCTAAACACAAGCTAAGGGGATAAAATACGGGTACTCCTACCACCTCAACCGAACCTCCACAACTACAACCTGCATAAAAATCAGCCCAACCTAACAACTCACAGTTTTCATAGCACATAGCTCAACAACAATACTTTGACAAATTACATGTCCTCAACAACAAAACTTCAACAGATTACATATCCTCAACAACAACACTTAGACAAATTACATATCCTCCACATCAACACTTTGACAAATTACATGCCCTTAATAACAATACTTTAACAAATTATATATCCTCAACTACAAGCTCAGTATTCATCAATCACCAATTCCACAGAAAGGCATTCAATAAATCAGCAAAACACAATATCAAGCTCACTAATAATAAGTATGTGCAATGCAACGGAATGCAATGTCAAGTATAATGATGCATGTCTGACCTAGTGATACACACCCGTTGTCTCTCAGTCCGGGACCCATGGGGGACATATCTGTCCATGCATCTGTCGCGGCGCACGACACGACCCTCGATAATAGTAACCATCGCGGCGCGCGATACGTCCCTCGAAATATAGTATCCATCGCGGCGCGCGATACGTACCTCGAAATAGTACATCCTCTTTAAGTTTTCATTCTTTCTCAATGCACATAACACTTGTCACAACCATGTCTTAAAATAATGCAAATGACATGTTCACACAAATAAAGATGATACGACCATTTTCATAACACTGCACAATTCACAACAACATCAACAATGATTCAACAAGCCTTTCAAACCATTCTCCATTATCAACACATCACACACAAGCAATTATTCACATTGCCTTTTATTACCCTTTGTTTTCAGCATTAGAATTAATCAATGTGGACAACTCAACTCATCACCAAGTCCCATTACTCCCACACATATATCCCAAGGGAATACACATATTTCATACACTTAGCAAGAGTTTAGAAATCCACTTGCCTGAATTAAATAAGAATTTACTCCGGAACTTGAGCCTTCCCCATTCGTTGAACTTCCAACTCAAAGAAATGTGATGCAGTTTGTCCTCTCTTCATCCGTATTCGCGTCGCCGGCAGGTTAGTTTTCTGATCCCCTTTATTTTCTTTTATAAATAAATTAGGTATTAAAAGTGGCAAAATCTATTAACTTATTTTGTTAAATAATGGGTCAAAAGGTTTAGGGTTTAAAATAAATTATTTAATGAATATCTGTCAATTAATTGACTATAGTTAAATGAATAGTTTAAAATTTTCAAATCATCTTAATTGACTGCTAAAAATGACTCGGGGCATATATCGGAAGGGGTAAAATAGTAATTTTATAAATGTTTTTCAAAAATGACCTTGCGGGTCATTACATTATCCACCACTAAAACCATGTTCATCCTCGAACATAAGAGAAAAGAAATAATAACCAACGTTACTAAAAGCTTAACGTATAATCTCCAAAGCCAAAGTTTATCTCTCTAAGTGAACTTATCCTTAAGGCCGTTCCATCAAGATCAACTACTAAGAATTTAAAATTTCGATTCAAACTTTAAAAATCTACAAGCCATGAGTGATTACCAAACTAAATTAACCCATGAGCCAAGTCTGAACCAAAATCCTTTTAACCATGACACAACCATCAAGACGAAGCTTCTCTCACATAACCAAGATACAATACTGGCTACAACAAGAAGTGAACTTGAACCCACCACTAAGCACTCATAATACCCAAATCATCACCGATCTTATCAAGAATTCTTTCTCACAACATAATCTCTTTACGAACTTAAGTTATAAAAATCTGATCTTATGACATTGGGTACCCATCAAGGGAAAATCTAACACATCCAATCCAAAGAAAATTAAGATCAGTAACCACCCAACAAACGATAGACACCAAGATACAAAACCTTTTATAACAGTGTCTGATAAATATAACTATTCACGAAAGCTCTTATATAAGTTCTCATAACCAAAGTTGTGTGTAAAACCATGGGTATACTTCAACTATCGCAAACCACACTGAATGTATCATAACTTAAATAACCAAGTCTGTCCAAGAATTTAACCTTACCAAGAGGACAATTACAGGATCGCTTCATCCGATCCACCAGGGATTCGCCCATAGAACACGTGTGGGTATAAGTAGTCAATCTAATTCCAAACCATATCCAAAATGAAGTAGATGGCTGCATAAGAATATACAGAACCAAAATCAAATAACACTAAATACTGTCAATATCAAACATTTCCAGTCATATGACTTCATCTCTTTGATTATTATTTTTAGCTAATCCCAATTAACCAGTCTGATCCCCTTTCATAATTGCTCACATACTTGTTTATCGAACTCCACATACTCTCACAACACTCCACTAGAGCTAATACTCTTAATATAAACAAACATCATAACCACACCAATCATTTACCTTACTCTCAAACCGTCACTAGTATCAAAGTCTTCTTAACAAACGCATTATCACCTCCAAAAGTTTCAAACTATGGCTATCTCTCTTTCTAAATAAGCATTTTATGATAAATACAAGTTTCACATAAGGTTGATAGCACTAATTTCAAATCAGATAGTATCTTCCCATCGAGAATAAGCCCTTAGATCACACCCACAGTCAAGTCCACACAAACTTTCACATATTATGTTTTAACTACCATTTATACCATCATGTACCTTATGTCAAAACTCAAAGAAATCCTTGGTCACTCCAATAGTTCTGTATACTATAAGCTCATAATATCTATAACCATTAAATTTTTATGTAACACATCATAACAGTTTGTATCGTCCCATCAACAAAGTAGTTGTGATCTCCTCAAATCCTTATAAATCATGTAAAATTGTAGGTCCACACCGATGAACATCAATAAGTTACCTATCATAATTTGAATAATCTAACTCCACATAATCACATGGAATCCTCCACACATAGTTGCTTGTCACCCAACCAAAACTCAATCTTTAGAAAAAAAATAGATTATAACTTCCTCGTAAGTCTGTACCGGAATAGTTCACATATCATAGACATATCTAAATTCATAGGCAAAGATCAATAAATCCTTCAACTACAAACCAATGGATTATATGGTAGGTCTTATCATTCACTTTTCTCAAATTCTTCCCATGACACAAAAATTCTAAATATCTTGAACCCTTCAATACACCAGACTAGTGTTCCTTTTATTGACTCGCTCAACCCATGATATTTTTATCTTATCCTCTAAACTATATCATTATGTGAATACCCCTTAGGTGTAAAAATAAAAAGTAACCAATTGTACTACTCAACTTTTAAGTCCTTCCAAATATTTTATACTCAATGTGATCGATTCTTTTTTACCTTACCAATTCATACCTTGACAAAACACACTGCCACAATTCTAGGCTACAAAATCATGACTTTTGATTTCAACTATGTAACTCAATCTCTTTATCTATCAACATTAGTTCATACATTGAAGATCTTTATGAATTCACGTATCTTAGTTTCTCATTGATCGCCTCTCCATCGACCTTATCATATCTTTCACTAAAAATCTTACCATACTAATTATCAAACTCAAAATCAAAAGAACTTATCATCACACTCAAGTCAAATGTCTTTAGACTTCTTTCTTAAATTTTATTAAATAGTATTTAACCAATATGATGAACCTGTGACACTATTATCATAAGTAGAGCAAAATATATGAAACCAAACGTCTCTAAACTCCATTTTCTACCATCTGAAGGTATATCTTTTGTACTTGCACTCAAAGTAAATATCTTTGTTCTCGATCACCTTCTTCCAATGACTAAACTAGATCCCACTAATTCTTTTCATTTGTGACTCTAGCTCTTTTCAATTTTATTCAAGCAGAGTCTCTGCACCTCCTATAACTTTCCATGCAACAACGTTACTCATCAAATAGTAGCTATTCATAACGATAAATACTCGCAGGTCGTCACTATCATAAAAAATCATTTAACCAACAATCTTAATCATATAGTTGCATATTTGTATAATCCATCACGAACTCTTATTATCATCATGCTCAGTTAGCTCTTGTCATCACCACAAATTGAACATTTTCATCAATATGACACCTTAAATCCAGTTATACCAACAAAATCAAAGGACTAACACAATTTTATATGTATTTTCTTACTAAAATCTTCAATTATCTTTACACAAGTATACTCTTTGAGACTTTCCTTACCCATAAGTTTTTCATTCTGGAAATCATCCATTCCCTTGGACTACTTCTCATTTAGAAACCTCGAGAAACACTCCATAAATTAACATATTAATACCATACCAACAATCCACCACTAAAATATCCCTTATAACAATGTTTTAACTCAAGCACCCGTAGTAACAAACTAGTTAGTTTCTCAAATATGAATGTAACATTGAATCTAATTATACGAGCATGTGATACAACTTATAACTCTGTAAGTAGTTAATATTCACACTTAACAATCGACGTATTCATTTTCATACCATTAGTGCCGCACTGCAAAATTTGCTAAATCCACCACTAGAACATATCATACCTATCGAGAATATTGTACCCAAATAAACCACACATTTCTACCAATCGAATAGATGTAGAATATTACCAGATTCGTTCTCTATCGAGCCTTCCCTTTAATAATTTCACTTTCAATTCTCGAACTATTTTCGATTCAGCCTATACCACACAAGTACTATATTTTTTTTATTATGGTAACTAACCTTATTCAACCCCTTCAAATATGAACACACATTCGTTTCATAAGTATAGCATTTCCACCTTAATACCATATCTAACATCAATTCAATACATGACACGTCAATAATTCATATAAGGAACTACGCACGAGTCATCACATAAATGAGAGTGAATGAAGTGAAGCGATAAGAATCAAAATAGGACCAACTACGCACAATAGAGATTCAAGAAATGGAGATTTTTCCTAAAAGTCACTATAGCCTCTCGAAGATAAGTACAGACGTCTCCGTACCGATCCTCGAGATTCTACATAGACTCGACTTGTATACACGTGAGACCTATGAACCTGTGGCTCTGATACCATTTTGTCACGATCCAAAAATGGGCGTGATGGCACTCGTCTTATCCCACCAAGACAAGTCAGCCTAAAACTCAACTTATTACAATAAAATGCGGAAAAATTTACTATCAACTTACATTATACCCCAAAATCTGGTTGTCACGTGTACAAGTCTCTAATGTATTACAATTGAATCAAAAGAAAATATAAGTCTCATATGACGTTGTTTCTAGAGTAGAACAAGATCATAAATAGGAGTAAGAAGGTCTGCTGAGATGACAAACAGCTACCTCACAAATCTCCAAGAAGCCTCGGAAACGAAGAGAAATATATCATAAAGATCCGGTCTAGTAACCTACAAAAAAATTGTAGAAGCAAGGGATGAGTACCAAACCACACGGTACTCAGCAAGTAAACCTCTAAACACAAGCTAAGGGGATAAAATACGGGTACTCCTACCACCTCAACCGAACCTCCACAACTACAACCTGCATAAAAATCAGCCCAACCTAACAACTCACAGTTTTAATAGCACATAGCTCAACAACAATACTTTGACAAATTACATGTCCTCAACAACAAAACTTCAACAGATTATATATCCTCAACAACAACACTTAGACAAATTACATATCCTCCACATCAACACTTTGACAAATTACATGCCCTTAATAACAATACTTTAACAAATTATATATCCTCAACAACAAGCTCAGTATTCATCAATCACCAATTCTACAGAAAGGCATTCACAAAATCAGCAAAACACAATATCAAGCTCACTAATAATAAGTATGTGCAATG
This sequence comes from Solanum lycopersicoides, assembly GCA_022817965.1. Lineage (NCBI taxonomy): Eukaryota > Viridiplantae > Streptophyta > Magnoliopsida > Solanales > Solanaceae > Solanum > Solanum lycopersicoides. Next base: position 90,774,280 of record CM040629.1, on the reverse strand, counting down.
CAATGGAATGCAATGTCAAGTATAATGATGCATGTCTGACCTAGTGATACACACCCGCTGTCTCTCAGTCCGGGACCCATGGGGGACATATCTGTCCATGCATCTGTCGCGGCGCACGACACGACCCTCGATAATAGTAACCATCGCGGCGCGCGATACGTCCCTCGAAATATAGTATCCATCGCGGCGCGCGATACGTACCTCGAAATAGTACATCCTCTTTAAGTTTTCATTCTTTCTCAATGCACATAACACTTGTCACAACCATGTCTTAAAATAATGCAAATGACATGTTCACACAAATAAAGATGATACGACCATTTTCATAACACTGCACAATTCACAACAACATCAACAATGATTCAACAAGCCTTTCAAACCATTCTCCATTATCAACACATCACACACAAGCAATTATTCACATTGCCTTTTATTACCCTTTGTTTTCAGCATTAGAATTAATCAATGTGGACAACTCAACTCATCACCAAGTCCCATTACTCCCACACATATATCCCAAGGGAATACACATATTTCATACACTTAGCAAGAGTTTAGAAATCCACTTGCCTGAATTAAATAAGAATTTACTCCGGAACTTGAGCCTTCCCCATTCGTTGAACTTCCAACTCAAAGAAATGTGATGCAGTTTGTCCTCTCTTCATCCGTATTCGCGTCGCCGGCAGGTTAGTTTTCTGATCCCCTTTATTTTCTTTTATAAATAAATTAGGTATTAAAAGTGGCAAAATCTATTAACTTATTTTGTTAAATAATGGGTCAAAAGGTTTAGGGTTTAAAATAAATTATTTAATGAATATCTGTCAATTAATTGACTATAGTTAAATGAATAATTTAAAATTTTCAAATCATCTTAATTGACTGCTAAAAATGACTCGGGGCATATATCGGAAGGGGTAAAATAGTAATTTTATAAATGTTTTTCAAAAATGACCTTGCGGGACATTACAAGATACTTCATGGTCCTAATAGATAATCCTTCTATATGGTCTCATATGTGTCTATTGTTATCTCGTAACTTGATGTTTGTAAGAACTTTTTGACACAAATAATATGATTACAGACACAATATTATAATTAATGATCAGATTAGTCTATTTAGTGATGGAGTCACGATTCACCTTAAGAAGAGGTAGAGTAATTGAGAAAAAAATAAATATGAAATTTATTCTTGAAGTTTAAAGTTGATTTTTGCTCATATGTTAGTACTAAATTGGAAATTTACTAAAGCAAAAAAAAAAAACATGACATGATAAATTTGGAGTTTATGAGTACTAATAATTTATTAGTTGGCATGAATAATTTGGTCATCCCAAAGATGTGCATACTGAGTAATGAACATACATTAAAAAATTAGAAGATTCTTCAAGAATTCTTTTGTTGCTTGTTCTCATGACAAGTTGATTGGATCAACTAATGTTGAGGCTAAATCCCTAAATTCTGAAAAGTATTAAAGGTGAATATGGGCCCGTTCACCTATCATGTGATATGATAAAGCGATGCATCTATAAGATAATTACATGTGCGTTTGTTGTCAACCTCTAGTTTGATATTTCCAAAATTATTTGTGCAAGAAAATTGAGTTAAGAGCACAACTTTCAGAAAATAAAATCAAGATAATTCATCTTGATAATATTGATAATATTCAAGATGTTGTGACATTTAATGTCTCAGATAGTGAAATCATTGCTTATCAAAATAAAGCCTCATGTGTTGATCTGAAATATAATACCACATACAAATGTAATTGTACACATCAAATCAATAAATTATGATCAAATTTTCTTTCAATTTATTTATGGGCAGGGATCAAATATTTTTCATTTAATTATTTTGATATGTAATATATAATCAATGAATATACAATGATGCACAAAGATAGATTCTCCAAAAGATTGAGATATATGTTAGTTTTTCTAACATAAGGGGAGCTAAGAAGCAACACAAGAGTCGTAAATATTCCTATTGAATGTTTCTAGACGATAGAGTCTACAATATGCATGAAGCATGATAGACTAATCTATTTTAAATAAAATAATCCTTAAAAAGGTGGAAGGATCAAAAAATCAAAATGATCATAATAAAGAGACAAATGTGCTCTTCGAGAGCCTACGACATAACACTTTATGAAACCCAGTGACAGGGATAGCTACCTAAAAATAATGAAGTAATGAGATCTCAATAAGTTATGTCACATTGTGAATCGATATAAAATGGTATATTGTTGATGATATCTTTGATACAATAGCGCGCAATATTGTAAAAGATTATGATGATATAAATTGTATGACTATTAAAGCATGCTGGTGTAGAAATAATTATCAAGTAAAAAGTGGAATGATGCATCTTGGTAAGCGTAAAGTTTATTTGACTTGCAATCTAGGCATTAGAAAATGTTAAACATTTAATATTGAATGTTGTCATCTGACAAAATTGATATGAAGATATCCGATCGTTTCAAAATCTAAAGCATATACAAATTTTTGGAAAACTTATTTATAATCTTCATAAGGATTAAATAGATTCAAAATGCATAAAGCATATGTTGAATATTATTGTTTGGGAGACGACGGGCACACTATCAATTTCTCACAACTGAAATTTTATTATATCAAAGTAAAAACCCGCTTCGATTTTACAATCTTGATTACACTTGTTGCTTGCTTCAGCAACACTTCTAACTTGAGCACTCACACTTGTTTGCTCTCTTGCTTACTTTCTTAGTTTCTTTCTTGGTTTCTTGCTTGGTTACATACAAATCGAATGGACCACCTCTATTTATAGGAGGTGATGGAACAATCTAGCTAAACATATTTTTCTACTATATTCTAGAATATTCCTTCAACTACCTAATTCTAGAACTATCCTATCTAGAACATTTCTAGACTATTCTCTCCAAAATACTCGTTCTAGAGATCTTCCTTCAATTCTCCATAATTTCGGAATATTCTAGATTTTTCTTGACTTGTCTTAAGTACATAATTAAGTTGGTGATGAATTCTTAAAAGCATATACAAGTATTGTTATGCAAGTTGGTGACTAGAATTGAAACTATTGAAGAATTTTCAAAAGGCAATAGATTATTTGCTTAAAGAAATTAAAGTAAGGAACTTATAGAAATCTGTGATCCCGAAGGGAAGATTCATATAAGGAGATAGAAGGAAGTATATTTCGTCAAAGTTTTTCTACACTCATGTGCTCCCAAGAATAGTAATATCAACATGCAACAGATTTGTTTAAGAAATACTATAGTTGATTTATTTACCAAGTCTGTACCAACTACAAGTCTCAAGAAGATTGTGCACAAGCTTGAAAAACGAAGATTCAAGTCTTTGGATTGATGTTCTCATTAAGATTTATTAATACGTGATGCACTCTTTTTTCCTCACAAAGTTTTATCCCATTGAATTTTTTAAAGGTTTTTAATGAAGCATACATAATACGTAATATTAGATATGTATACTCTTTTTCTTTCACTAGATTTTTTTCCAAATGAAAACATATTTGTATCATAGTGAATGTCTAATTACGTGGAGTCCTTCTAGAATATGATTAGAAATTCTATTGAGACCGTTTCTCTTATAAATAAAGAGACTTATATTATTTCATAACATAATTCATATTATTATTAGTCTTAAAAAAGAAAACAGATAGTAAATCCAGAGTAGTGCTTAAAAAAAAAAAGATAAAAAAAAAGGAAATAGTGTTCAGTTTCCGGCGACCGAGAATTTGAAAGTAGCCATGTCAATATACGATCAAGCGGCGGCTGCCGTGCTATCGCAAATAGCTACAGCGGCGGATGGCGCACTTATTGGCTTAGCCCTAACTTACGTTGCCGTACGGAGTATTCTCAAGTTCAAAGCCAATTCTTCCGCCCTTCACAAAATCAACGATGCACCGTCGGTCAATGTCTCCGATCTCCGTTCATTACTTTCTTCTTCCTCCGACAGTAATGATAACTCTGAAAGTTCAAATCATTCCGATGACGGTAAGCTTGTGATTATTCGTGGTACTGTGGAGGCGAAATCGGCGGTTGAGGGTAACTGGAAGAGCTTGAGAGCTAATATTCTCTCAGCTCATAATTCTGCTGAAAAAGGCGTTATATTGCAACACACTCAAACAGTAATTCTTCTACACTTTTCGTTTTGTTTGAATTTAATTTATATTCAAACCTAGGAACATGAACATCAGTACTAAATTACTCAACTAATCAAGCTTAGCTTTTTTAGGCAATCAAAAATTTCGTAGTCAACTTGTTTGTATGGACATTTAGGATTAGTGTTACTGTTAGAGGTAGTTGATGATCAATCTAAAATTTGTGAATACTCACTATATTTGATGTATTAGGGATTTTTTTAGGCATGTGATACGACGCGGTGATGGATTGAATTACAATGTGGGTTGCAAACTTTGGTTAAACTGCAGGGTTTGCTATTGTATTTGTTATAATTTATCCTATATTCAGTTAAATGTTGATGCTCAATCGAAAGAAAGAACAATCGATGTTTTGCTTAGCCCGTGTCGAAGGAAATTCCTAGACATAGAGAGAGGACATGAACTAATCTTGACTATAGGATAAGCTGGTGAATCGCACAGTGAGTCATGTCTTAAAATACCTTATTATTTTTGTAATGAAATGTGTTAAATTAGAGCTAAATGGATGGTGAGGATTCATATATTTTATCCAAAGTTGTTTGGAACTGATGTGCAGTACAGTTGTTACATTGTAAAATGCAACAACTATTGACAGTTTTGAAGGGGAACTTCATGTTTTGTATGTTTTATACGTGTGAATATATTAATTAACTGTTACCGAAAGAAAATCAACAGCTATTATCTACCGGTGATGGACATCCTTCAGTTTTCAAAGAACTCTTTGAACGGTGTACTTTAAACAGAAACCACTTGCTACTGTTAACCTGGAAATATAATTTACAACCAATTCATTTGCAACCTATGTTTACCTGCTATTGTTTTGTCAGTTTTTGTGTGTATTTTTTTTTTCTAGTGAATTTTGGTAGGATACTGATGTTCGTTTGCCGTCTTATTTTAGTGTATCTATAATGAGTGGAGAGGCTTCTTTTCGTGGGCTGGTGATCTGTATTCAATATTTCCAAGAGTCCGGAAGGATCAAGAGTCGTCCTCTTTGAGAACGGTAATGTGAAAATTTTCCAGCAACATAGGTGTCTTGAATTTTGCTAGTGCTTTTAATTTCACCAGTGAAGCACAAAAGAGATATTGAGTCAGTATTGCTAATATTTGTCAATTTTCTATTTTTGCCATAAATTCTGCTAGGTTATGTGAAAATATTTTGTTGGATTCTATAATCCTAGAATTATTAATGCAAATTTCTCTACATAAAAAGTTTTTCCTACTTGTCATCTTTAAATCTAATTAATACGCTCCATATTTGTAGCTGCTGATCGTTTGCCTGCTAATAAGTGTTGTATAGCTTTATTTGTTTTCATAATATATGCTTTCTAAGCCTTTGTGCTTTTCTATCTTCGACTCAGGTTCCCTTTGTTCTTATTGAAACTGGGAGGTGGCCGCAACCAGAATATGTTAATGTCAATATGGATGGCTCAAGGCATCCCCTACCTCTTGTGACAGTTTATCATCACTTGCAACCTTTACATGCTACGCCTCTCACTTTTATCCAGGCACTCTTTGGTCATCAGTATCCTGTGAGTTTAAAAATATGTTGTGGATATGGGTTTCTTGACCATTTGTGATTGCTTGTACAACTTTTAAAGTTTGTCTTTCTTCCTGCAACTCATGTAACATATTATTTTCTGTGACAAAGGTTGGAGTATTAGATGAAGAAAAAATTCTATCACTTGGAAAAGATATAACCGCTATTGGTGTTTGCAGCTCAAAAGATGGGACTTTTGAGATTAAATCATGCGAGGACCTACCCTATTTCTTGTAAGGAAGGTTTACAGAGTAGTTCTCTTAATAAATTTAGTTCTCTTAATAAATTGATAAAGCATGACATTCATCTATTGTTCTAAAATCTGGGTATTCTTTTATTTCTTGATTAATTTCTTTTCTTGAAATTTGTGAGTGTTAATTTTTTATTTTGGTAGGTCTGACATGACCAAGGATCAAATGCTAGTAGACCTTGCCTTCAAAACAAAAATTCTAATGTGGAGTGGGGTTGTGTTTGGTTCAGTTGCAGTTGGTGTCCTTGGATATGCTGTTGTGAGGTAAACTGGTTGCGCCTCTCAAACACTTGAACTTTTAGCCTTTTTGGATTACATGCCTTCAAGATCTCACTGAGACGCTCTTTTTTCTTCTTTGTCCTTTTCCCCTCACTCTCATAGACTATAGTTGAGGGGAGGTCTAGGCAGGGAAAAATCCTTAAAATCCTTAATTGTTTCATATAGTATTTTATGACTCTGCTTACCGAGCATGAGTTAGGGTTGTAGGAACCTATTATTGAGTGGTTACCTGTTAAATAATCAAGTCATTCACATCTGCTCCCAGAATTGATGGATTCCTTTCCCTACTTCATCTGCAATTTATCTCGCGGCTGCATCAAATGAGTCAACTTATTATAACTATGACGTGAACTTCAAATCCTACTGGGGTAGAGGGCTGGTTGATTGATTTGGATTACAGTTGTTGCCTTTTCGTGTATGGAATTATTTGATACATATTACTTTATGGAACTTCTGCGATATAGACAAGTGTACTTGCATTCTATTAAATTAAGGGAGTAAAGTTTTGTGAGGTTTGAGTAGGACCATCATCACGTGCCAAAAAGAATAATGCATCTAGCTACCTTAAGCATGAAAGAATCACGATGGGTGCATGTTTCAGATGAGCAGAACCTTGAAATTGGCTTACATATTTTAGACCATCCTCTCCCAGGAAACCTAAGACTGAAAAACAGAAAAACGGTGAAAAAGTATTTACTCTAGTGTTCACATTTTCTCATTGGTATTTATATGTTTTAGGAACTGGAATCGATGGAAGCAGTGGAGACACCAGAGGCAGGCCCAGCAACAAAGGGATGCTGCAAGCAATGACGATGATTTGCAGGTTAGTGCTGATGAAGAAACTGGAGACGTTCCCGATGGTCAGTTGTGTGTGATATGCCTTACGAGGAGGAAGCGTGCAGCATTCGTTCCGTGTGGACACCTGGTATGTTGCCAGCGCTGTGCCTTGTCAGTTGAACGTGATTTAGCACCCAAGTGTCCTTTATGTAGGCAGACAATTCATAGTTCTGTAAGGATATATGATTCTTGAGGAGCAAATAGTTACGAGTTATTTTGAGTAGCTGATGCTGGGAAGGTGGTTGTGCATTTGTAAAGCATGCGATGAAAACTACATTGGACCGTCTCATGGGAAGATGGTGGTGGATATTTTGAGGGGATTAGATACTAGAATCTAACATGCATGTTTTTCGTGTCTGTACATACATATTTTGCTGACTAATTGCTGTACCCTTAAACACAATATATATTCATTACAATGCTACAGAGTCATTTTGCTAAAAAAGCTTGAGTTCTAAACACTCAGTTATTTCATCAAAACACACAATTATTACACATCTATATTCTTATAGGTACATGACCACCTTGCCTAGAATCAAATTCTTAGGGAATTTGACAATTTTTTGACTTGTTGCCTTTGCAAATGCACTATCTGAACCTTTGTCAAAGCACAGCTAATGAAGATTCTTCCAGACACTAGATTTACCAGTAGACTTATGACTCGGTTCGTGCTTTAAAAGCCTTGTGCATCTCATGTGTTGTGATCTATCTTCCATAATGAACAAAATGAAACAGGATCTCCTTTCCACCACAGTCCAACACAACCATCCTTCTCATCAACTCTCATCTCCCAGTTGTTGTCATACTTCTTCAACAATGCACGAGCTCTATCAATAGCATCGTCTCCAAACATCTTCCATACGAAACCAACACTACTCATTCTTTCACACCATTTCTCCTTTGTCTCATTCATCTCTCCCATGTTTGTCAAAGCCTTTGCTGCTTCTCCTTCCATCATCCTCCTTCCCTCGCTTTCACGTCCTTTGTATGCTACACTGGTGGAGTCCAAGAACTTCCACAAGTACTCCACTCGCCTTGAGAATCTTGTTGTGAAGTCCCCGCAACTGTTGCAGCTGCAATCCATGTTGTTCTCACTCAAAACCAGTCCTTTTGGCTCCAAACTCTTTAGTCTTTTCAACAACTCTGTCCTCTCGTCTGGATTGTTGTGTTTCAAGTTATGGAGTCTGAACTGTGCACAAATAACCAAGATTTCATCTGGAGATGAATTTATCACTTGGGAATCAAGATTCTGAAGTGGATAATTCTCCAGTCGGTTGATTTGTAGATTGATGTTAATCGCCTTGGCAAAGGCAAGTAGTTGCACTGAAAAGTTGTAACCACCTGGACCAACTACAAATGGACTGTTTCTTTGTTGATCATCTTCTATGGTAGGTGTTATAACTGTTAGACGAACCAATGGTGGTGGACCTCCTGCTCGATGGGTCAACTCCTCGAGCAATGTTGGCCATTGAACACCATGAGAAACTCCAATATCAAGAATGTGTAGGTTCCGGGATGAATCATGTTTCCCAAGAATTTGGAGTATAGAAGAGTTTGCAATGCTATTGGGTATGCGGAACCAGGGACTGATCTCATTGAAGTTGATCAGTGAGTTCTTGAAGAACTTTGGATTTGTTGAAGCAAAAGTAGCAACAACACCAGCAGAAGCAGAAGATTGTAAAGTTGGGCATGGAGTAGAAAGATAATACGTCAGTGCTTGGAGTCCACGAGCAGCCAACCGATGGTTAGCATCTCCGTTTAGTGAGGAGAGCTCGTGCAGAACGTACAACAAGTGCTGCACGCGGTTCAGATTTCCTGCAGTAATTGCAGCAGCACAAGGGTTAAGTAACTGCTCTGCCCATCTTCCTTCTCTGTTGTTACCATTATTTCCTGTACTAGACTTGTGTGTTGCTTTCTTATGACCTGTTGATCTTCTTGTATCTGCATCATTGATCCTGCGGTTCTGATTCTTCCGGGACGCCTTGGGATTGTAACCAGAATCACTCCCTTTCCTTTTCTTGCATGAATCCAATGGCGGAAGATGACTTGAAATGACCGGCTCCAAAGAGACAGTGCTCGCGGTTGTGACAGGGAAGCTAGTATCGAAGCACGGTAAACTGTTATTGTTATTGTTATTGATATGCATTTCTTGGTTTATACTCTCACTAGGAGCCCACCACGAGTCCTCGTAATATCATCGATGCTATATGACTCATCGAGTAAATCATCGATGCTATATGTCTCATCGAGTAGTGATGGAAAATATGATAAAGGACTATCCAGCCACTCTGAGATGGGATCAGAAGTAGGTTCATCAATGGTCATTGTATCACAGATTGAGGAAGAAGGGTGGTTGTGGGGAAGGATGGCTTGATGTTGGTGTTTGATCATTGATTGACTTAATAGGAAGTATATGCAAAGATGGGGGATATGATATTTTTGTTAATTGTTATAATGGCTCAAGTTTCAAAGTGCTAAAGCTATAATAGTTCAAAATGGAATCAAAAGGGATTTTGCTTTGGGAAGAGACACAGCATGGCATATTTTAAAGGGCAAAAGTGTATTACTGTTATTTTGGAAGTTATGGTGTTTCATTGGGATTCCTTTTAACAGCCTAATCATTGACACTATGAGTGAGCGTTTGGACACGTAATTTTATCTTGTGATTTGAAATTATAAGATAAAAATTAACGTTTTGAGAATATATAATATAATTTCATGAGATAAAATCTCAAATTTTCTACAAAACTTGATGTGAGAATCTGGATTTCACATTTTTCAAATATAAAAATTGACTCTATTTTATTAAAAAAAAGATCTTATCATTTTATGTCTACCAATTATTTACTTCATATGTAAACAAAAATTGTAGTTGATAATTATTACTGTTACCGATCTTCAAAGTTTAGACAATTTAAACCGGTTATAACTTTTACTCTCAACGATCAAATTAATAGTTGATATTATTGCTCTTTCAACATTTAAACCATTTATATTAAGAAATGTATGCTCAATGTGACGAGAATTTTTTGTAATATGTGGAAGGACATGTTCAATTTTACTATTTTTTTTTTATTGAAGTAAAGTTTAATCAATAAATGTTGTGTCTTTTTAGAATAACTTTGTGATAGTGTATCATATTTTTGTTATGAACTTTTGCTTATTTGATAAGATTGTTAAAAAGAATTGATATAATTGTCATAGTTTTCTCAACCTATGGGGTTTTATGTTTATAAGGCAGAAAATAGACTTAAAATTTTGAATTTCATCATTTAAACAAAATAATTTTCCAAATGGAATCATGAAAAACAAGTTGCATAAATGACATTACAAGTTTATTGTCTCTTTATCACCCATCTACTTTCCATACCCCAATTCCTTGATCATCCCTCCCCCGCCCCCTAAAAATTTCACTTTTCATCCCATTTCGTCTCCATATCTTTTTGCTAGATAAAATATAAATGCACTTGAAATAATATTTTCTTACTTACTTATCAATTACTAACATAAGTAAAACATCTACTTATTTTTCAAGAAATTATTTTACGTGGAAAATATTATTCTCTATATTAAACACACCCTTATTTATTTTCTTTTAAACAATATACAATAAATAAACAAAAGGTTGTTATTTCAAGAACATTTATATAATATATTTAGATAAACACTATAAAATGAAGTAATGTAGGATGGTTGGGGATAAGAGGTGAGTTGGGGGTGCGGGTGAAGGGTAGGTGGAGACGTGGAGACGTGGAGTGTTCGAGTGTAGGGAGACCATTAACGTAGAATGTCACTTATTAAACTGATTTTTTTTCTATTTTTATAAAGGAATTCATCTTTTTCGACTGTTAATGAACTTTAATTTATTTTTTAGAAAATATTTTGAAAATTTAATAGCACACACATCCTTAGGGGTCATTCGATAGATGATTTAGATATAAGTTATGTAGGTATTAAATTTTATATACACAAAAGTACTGTGTGTTTTATAGCTGATTAGGAGGTAAATTATTTATGTGTACGATTAATACAATATTTGGTTTATATATTAAAAATCGACATAACTAATACATACATATAAAAGATATAATAAATCTATGTATTATTTTACATAATTATTTTTTATATAAAATAATATATAAATTCACTCATAATTAATTTCTACATATTGTGCGCTACGAAACGATCGACCGTAAATTTTTGTGTTATTTGCTTCTCTGATTGACTTATTCTGTGGAGGTGTCACAAATGTTGGAGTTTTACGAGACACATTTTTTCTTTCAAGAACTTGGGATTGTGAAAGGTTTAAGTTTCAAATTTCAATAAGATTGTGGCATTCTCTTTTTCTAAAAAATAATAATAATTACTTTTACTCAGTGCTAGGTATTTGTATTAAAGCTCACCTATTTTAAATTTGTATAAATAGGCCTTTATTTGAGGAAAAATATTTTCTATTAAAAATCTTTTTATATTTAAAATTTAATTTCAAAATTTTTTATTAAGAGAAAAATAACTTTATTCACTAAAGACAGGAATCACTTCAAAATCATTGTGATTAAAATATTTATGAGTTTTTGTCTTATGAGTGTCTTCATCTTATAGGTAATTTGATGTTGCACTTTGGCACTTTCGAAGAACCAAATGACTAACAAACGAACTAGTAGTTGTCAATTCCAATTTGGTCTATGCTTTTAAAAAAATATATATATATATGATCAAGTTCCACAAAAATAGAGTATGAAGAAAGTAGTGCATATATATTTTATTCTTATATAGAGGTAGCGAGTTATATTTTCAATAAGTCTTTTGATGATTCATGTCTTTTTTTTTAAGAATATACTTTATATAATTTCATAAAGTAAATTTAAAGAAGACTAAAATGTACACAAATTTCACTTTTATCTAGAAATAGAGAATCTATTACCTATAGATTCTTAGTCCGCTATAAAAATATACGACGTATATTTTCATAAAGTAAAAGTTGAGAAAGATAAAGTGTATATAAATTTTACTTTTATTTTAGAGATAGAGTCTATTTTTAACAATCCTCAACTGGTCTAATCTTATTTTGCAAAAATATATTAAGTGTAATTTCATAAAATGTAATCTGAAAATAGAGTATACTCATATCTTACTCTTATTTTATAGGCAGAGAATCTATTTAATAGACTCTTGGCTAATTTATATTTTTTGTTTCTTAAAACAATAAAATCATGAGCTCACTCCTCTCAATTTATGTAAACATACGGTTAATAACGAACTCCAAAATAAAACATAAATGTTTGTGACTAAACCATCTCATTTTAGTAATATAGGAAATTATTTAAGGTCAAATTACTAGAACTAAATTAAAAATGCATCATTTTTGAAAAATAAATTCAAAAAATAAATAAATTAATTGAAATAGAGGGAGTAATAAAATAGTAAAAAATTACCTAGTATGTAAATTAAATTTTGTGGTATTGCATTTATCATACACAATTATAGTTTAAAAGAATTACAATTCATAATTATAGTTATGATTTTTTAGTGAACTTATCTCTCATCTCTCCCTCTTTCCCTTCTTTATGTCCTTTCTCGCTTGCATCTATCTTTTTTTCTATGTATTTTCAGTCCAACACGACGTTCAAGCTTCAAAAGAAGGTGCATTTGGTTTGTTGTGTTTACCAATTATACCCTACCAAATATAAGCGAGAGATTTGTATCAGGTGAGTGATATTGGAAATCTCTCTTCATATTTTTTTCCTTTTTGATTTCATACTCAGGCTCTCACTCTGCCTAGACGAAAAAGAGATGTAGTGCTGATATAATATTTTAGCATCATAATCTAAAAACGTACGTATACACAACACACAATACAGAGTCAATAGTATAGACAAAGAATAAATACACTTGATAAAATTGTATTTCTTAATATAAACTATATTCATTGACACAATTTGATGTAATTATATTCGTTAATACAATTCGTATATGTTAATACACTTGATATAATTTTACTCATTGATATAAATCAGTTATGTTAAGTATATTCGTGATATAATTCGATACAATTCTCTATCTCGCATCTCATTTTAAATCTCGCTCATTTTCTCTTCCTTCTTCCGATCTCGCTCACTTCTCTCCTCTCTCTTTGAAAATTGATTCTGCAACTTGGACTCTAATCATTACAAGTGTTATGTAGGATCCAAAAACAATACTGTGTATTACATGTTCAATTATATGCATGATTTTATTTTTTAATTGCACGTTGCTCTATTCAGAGGTAAAAAAACTTATCTTTAAAAAGTGACCGACAGATGCAATCTATGTTGATTCATGATTGGACATTTTCTAAATAAAAGGTTAATCATATGTCCTATCGTATGAAAAATGACTCATAAAAATATTTTCATAATTTATTTTTACTTATTCATGTATAATATGTGACTGTAATAAATAATTTTTTATCTTATCACTTTTTAAATATATTTAGCTTAATGTGTTGAAAAATAACTATAGTTATTTATAACATTAAGTAAATTATATATTTATTTTCTCAATTAATGAAATAAAAAATTATATTTTTTATATAATAAATAAGTAAAAATAAATGAAAGAATATCCTTCATTTATTTTTTGATCTAATTTTTTTTATTTGACTCAAAAATACTCTAATAACTAACATCCTAAATTTGATGATTTTTTCTCTTCATTTTTTTTTATAAAAAAAATCGTTATGTAGTCTGCAGTAGTTTATTATGATTGATCATATATAATTACTTAATTTAAAAATCAAACCCATCAATTTCTTTAATCAAAACCTACCCCTAATAATCTGACCCAGTTTTAAAAAAAAGTCTAAACTAATCATTCACTTAATATTGCGATGCTATTCATTTGAGCAGAAGATCTTTCGAAAACAGTCGCTTTCGATCTCTACGAGTAGTGGTAAGCTCTACTGGCGGAGCTACATTGTAAGAAGGGGGTTCATTCGAACTCCCTTCGGCGGAAAATTATATTATTTATATATGGTTAAAATAAGTTTATATGTCTATATATTAGATGTGGAACCCCCTTCGACTATCTATTTCTATAGATTTTGAACCCATTATTGAAAATTCTGGCTCCGTCTCTAAGTCCGCCTCTACATACGCCTCCTCAAACCCTACTCAGTGAAATTTCACCAAATATGTTCTTGTTGTTTTTTTACATCATGAAACGAGAAGGTCATTTGATAGTTGATTTGAAGGTAAGTTGTGCGGGTATTAAATTTCACAAGTTATAAACATTTGATAAGAGGTAAGTAATAATTAATATAATATTATTATTTTTTTGATAGAAACCAGCATAATCAATTAATACATCATATAAATTATAAGAAAACTTATGTATTATTTTATGGTAGAAACAAAATGTGAGAATAACTAATATAAATACTGATTAATACTCCCTCAGTCTCATATAAATTTTTCTACTCTCTGTGCAATGTGCCACGTAGCTAGTCTAGTTGTTTTAACAAAATTGCTTATTAGCCATAAAATAATGAGAGGATAATTATTTTGTGCACAAACAATACTATAAGAGAATATTTGTCTGTACCATAAATTTGTCTTTTTCCATTTAGAGTGTGTTTGGTATGAAGGAAAATATTTTCTGGAAAATATTTTTCAATTTTTCCATGTTTGGTTGGACAAAAGTTTTAGAAAATGTTTTTCAAATTAACTCATTTTCCTCAAAATTAAGGAAAATGACTTCCTTTCAAAAATTAAGGAAAACATTTTTCAAAACTCTACTCCAATTTCAAATTATATTTTTTTTGGGAAAACATCAATTTAAAAAATATATTTTCAATTTTAAAATTTTATTTTTCACCCGATCCCTGACTTCCCCCCTTCTCTCCCCAAAAAATTAATTTTGCTTTATTAAAATATTTTCAACTTCAAATTTTTATTTTTAAACCCCTGTCCCCACCCACCCCACCGGGCAGCCCCCGCCCACCCCAAACCCCTTAAAAATTAATTTTATTTTTTAAAAATACTATCAACTTCAAATTTTATTTTTTCACTCCTACCTCCTCCCCCACCCACTACCCCCACCCCCACCACCATCACTACCCCAAAAAAAAAAATTATTTTTTTAAAAATATTTTTAATTTCATATATTATTTTTACTCTATTAAAAATAAAGATGTCTCTCAAAAACATTTTTCATTCATAAATTAAACACTAAAAATCATTTCTGGAAAATATTTTCTACTCATCAACCAAACATGAGAAAATAAGTCCAAAATCTACTTTGTTTTCCAGGAAAATATTTTCTAGGAAAACATTTTCCATGAAAAACATTTTCCTCCATACCAAACACACCCTTAATTAAGAAAACTACTTCTTATCAATCATAAATAAATATTTAAATCATGATGATCAGATTCGTTCTGTATCTTAGATTTAAAAAAAAAGTGTTGGAGTATAATTTCTGTAGATGTGACACAATTAATTATATATCTTTTTACAATGTGACATAATTAGTATCGTTTCAATAAATTTAAGGGTCTAAAATCAAATTTTATGAATATATTAATCTTTTTATATATTATATATGTGAACGGAATAACTTAATTATTTCAATAATCTCCATACAAAATAAAATAAATAATTATATATATATATATATATATATATATATATATATATATATATATATATATATATATATATATATATATATATATATATATATCCTTTTGGAAAAATTGAGGCCCTAAAAAATTTGGAACCCATTGCTTTATGGTCTTATGGTTTAGACGACATGGACACAATCATAATATTAATTTGTTCTCAAAATAATTAATTACTTGTTTTCATATCAACTTTTTAGTTGATGAATGCTTTTATATAATTAAATAATGTTATGTTTTAATTTGAATTAATTTATTACTTTCTTGAAAATAATAATAGTATTTTGAGGATCATTACATGTTCTTTAACTCATTAAATCATATTGTCCAATTGATAAGGAGTTTCATATGATATAATAAAAAATTAACTTCATGTTTAAATAGTGCTTAGTCTCTTATTATATTTAATTGATTTTTATTTTATTTTTTTGCTTTTTTAGCCAAATAATAATGTTTTTTTCTTTCATTAAATCATGTGTCTAATTGATGGGGGATCTCATATGATATAACTAATGATTAGTTTCATATTTTAATAATGTTAGGTTTTTTTATTGTAAATTAATTAATTATTTTTAGCCAAATAATAACCTAACATATGTATATACCAAGTGATCGGTTATTGACAAATAATTTAGTTAGTTGAGTAGATTATATATCTGTATTGAATAATTGACATGAGTCAGTATATTATATATGACTATAATTCATTATCAACATAGACTATTGTCGATAATAACTAGTGAAGTGGTTGAACTTTTACATAATAATAAGAAATAAATTAAAGTTGGTTTTAGACAAATTAATTTAAGAAAATATAGAAGAGTTTTGTGATCTTATATATATATTAATTTTGTAATGTTAAATATGTCATGTAGAAAGTTAAAATTAATAAACTATCAAAATACGAAAACACATTATTATTTCTTAAGCTGATTGACAAATAAATAAATAAGACAAATAAATTAAAACAAAAATAACAGTTAAAAAAGTATTATAACTTTGCCACGTCTCTTTCGAACTCATAAGATTATATGTTTATTAGTCATTGCCATCAAATAATTTACCTAAAGAATTCTGAAAGATTTAATGAAGAAAAAGAAAGGAAAGAAAAAAAAAAAAAACTACTCGTAATAGACAAACCTTTGTGGGAATACTACTAGTTCTTTTTTTCACAGGAAAGCTGACAACTATGTTTAGTTTTTTTGTTTTTTTATACTAGTTGTGTAGTGAAGTCGGAAATTTCATTAAGGATATATAAAATTTAAAATATATGTATTAAAATAATTTTTAATATATTTATTTTGTACAATTTTTTATATATATAATATAATTTTTTGACAAATAGTATCTGATTAACTCTCCAAGAAACCATCAAATGAAGATAATACGTACATCGGTATTTATGTATTTTAATATTAAATTAAAATATTAAATGTATATGTTAGTGGATATAAATTAGAAAAAAGGTGAATTGTCATTTTTTTTTTGTGTGTGTAGCTCAAATAATCACTATTATCTATCACTAATTATCCACTAATTTCTTGTTCTACAATAAAACTATTCCACTATTTTGTTATTTAATGTATAAAACAATTCTAGACCTTTCGTTGTACAGAAAAATATTGTAATATGTAGTAAGGTAAGTATAATATGTGATAGTGATAGTATAAACAAATTTTATAATTACTAAAATTTATGTAGAATATCAAAATTAATATTTCAAATAAATGGTCATGAAATCTCCACGTATATATTTATTATTAAAATATGTGTTGGTGATAGTACAAACAAATTACATAATTAAAGGTAAAATGAGTTGCTAAATTTTAATAGGATTTTTTCTTTCTCGAAACAACTAAAATAAAACACTATGTATAAATTAGAACAGAGAAAAAAGAATATATATACCAGTGCTAGTAGCCTAGTACGTACGGCAAAAGAAAATAAAGGGATGAAAAAAAAAAAGCAGAAAAGAAATAAAATATTGAGTGATTTTTTTTATTTAAATAATTTCTAATAAATAAAATTGTTTGATATTTATATTAATGAAGAAAATATGTATTAATAAAACAATAAGTATAACCTAGTAGAAACACCTTCGTTATAGAATATAAAACAAAGTGTGTGTTTTGGTACGATAGAAGAAAGTTTGTTTGTTTTTAAAAAAAAAGTGATTTTTATATTTATATATTTATTGTTATTTGGTATGTAAATAAAATATTTAGATATAATATAAACAAACACATGAAAAGAAAAGTTGGGAAATATCAGATAAGTATGTGAGAATAAGCTACTGGGAGTCGAGATGAAGGTGAAGTGTGTTAATACTATTTGTGAAATTTTTGCTTTCTCTTTATATTTTTATCTTTTTTTTTTTGTCATTAATTTTTTATTCGATATTTAATATGAGTTTAAGTTTTGTGCATTGTTAATGTATAAAATTTTCTACATTATCGAATAATTTTTATGATAAACATGATAACTTAATAAATAATTGATAAAATATATTTTTGAATATAATTATAATTACGATAAAATACAGCAAAGGAAAGTTGAGTCATCATCTTCTCTCTAACCAAAATTAATTCATAGTTATTTTCTTAATTAACCAAGTTTATTTGATTTACTTAATCTGATTTTATTTAGTTCTATCACTTTATTTTTTAATTCTATTTTTTAGTATTTGTGTCTTCTTTGTTGTATTGATTTTTCAATTATTTTTAATTAAATCATGTTGTCAAGTTGTTTGTGAATTTTCTAAGGGATAATAATTATATTTGAATTAGTGATTATATTGTTATCAACCTTTTGATCTTCAGGATATTTGAGATATCGTAATATTGCAAATTAGAATATTAAAGTGCTATTTATTTTTTAAAATTCTTGTTCTTGTGTTTACGGATCATTACTTTACCAAAATTTCAAAAAAAAAAAAATAAGAAAACATTTGTGACATGGAAAAATAACTTCCAATGAAAAGACGTAGAAAAATAAATAAACTTGGTTAATTAAGAAGATAATTATAAATTAATTTTTGTTAGAGAAGAAAGAGGACTTATCTTTCCTTTTTTATCATAACTATAATTATATTCAAAAAGATATTTAATTAATTACTTAATTAAATTATCATGAGATTAACTTATATTCAGTGACGGTGGACAAATGAGCTGATGGTGTAATTTATTTGTTCACTGTCAGTGGATATAAGTTAATCTCAATTACCATATTTATCTTTATAATTATATGATAGTGTAGAAAATTTTATACAAGGTGCACAAACTTTTTGTTTAATTTCCTCCTCTTTCATTTTCGTGGTCTTCATCTTCTTCTTCTCCTCTTTTTAATTATTTTCTCTCTTACTCTTCTAACTGTTTTTATTTTGGGTGTGAACGAATTCTTTTTTTAAAAAAAATTACACCATAAATAAAATTCTGTAGAAAATTAAAAGTTAATTGTAAAAATTAAAATTTGTTTAAATTGTTGCAACAACTTCAATATTATTGTCACAAATTATTTGATAATTGTTATAAAAGACGGATAATTTATAGTCATATAAATATCTATAACTTATTTTAAAGTACAAGTTTAATTTAAAAAAAAATCCTTTATTTCTTAATGCTTCATCAAATACCTTTACCTAAATTAAAACGAAAAAAAATGTGATACTGAAAATGATTATTATGTTTTTTGTTCACATAATTTAAAACTCAAGTATAATATTTATCCAGATGAATTATAGTACAATCAAGATATTCTTACGTAGTCTTCAAGAAAAAGAAGTCATCGTTACATAATGTAGTCGTCTATGATCTCCAAAAATTCCTTAATTCCGGTTCGTTAAAGTTTATACGTTCCGTTCATAAAAGTTAAACTCTTTGCTAAATTATTGTAATATTATTCTATAAGTACTTCATTTTCAAATAAGCCGTTTATGTAGGCTTTCTCCTTTGTTTTTCGGTTACTCCCTATGTCTCAATTTATATGATACTAAAATGTTAATTACTTTCCTATAACTGAAAATAATTATACTTTGAAACTCTTATTTTACCCTTAATAAAATGATTAATAGTCACTAGAGCATTTAGATCACAAATTTCAGTAGTTTTACTTACTTTCTTAAGTTTTATGTCAAGTCAAATAGTTTCACGTAAATCAAGACAGACGAAGTAGTATAGTAGTTATCATTACCACACATTAAAACTAGAGACTACTTTGTTTAGGTAGCATGCAAGTTATTCATTAGAATTAAGTACAAAATAACATTGCATTGCTAGAAAGAAGGATCAAAGGCAAGACAATGCCAAGTTCTAGCCAGTGCCTCCAACCACACCCTTGAGCTTCTTGATTTGTGTTTCATCAAGGAATGTTGTAGCCTCAACCAACAACGCGAAATCCGTGATTTGAAGGCCATGATTGGAGCTACTAAAGAACACATAAGCTACAGAGTTGAAACCAACTGCATTCACTTGAAAATGCAACAAACCTTTGGGAATACCATTAGTTCACCTTTCTTGATTGTCTTCAGGTAAACAGTGTTTGCTGAAGAAACAAAAGCAGCTGTGATCGACCCTTGAACGACAAGCAGGACTTCAGAAGCACCAGGATGAGTGTGAAATGGCACCACACCACCAGGTGCTAAGTCGAGACGTGCTGCAGAGAGACCTAGACCATTTAGGCCAGGGAATTGAGCTGCAAATGCTGGTGATCACACTGATGCTTTTATGATGTTTGAGGTGTTACCTACTGCACTTAGACCAGAGAACACAAAGTCGTTCACCGTTACTTTGGTAACAGACTTGCAAGAGTAGTCTGAAGGGGACTCTGGTCCTTTCAAGTCTGCTACACAAAAGTCTTGTACAGAAGCATTGCTGCGACAAATAGAAGTTTGAACATTTTCACTTGCTAGGAATGATGTTTATGAGAAAATATGTTATAATACTAAAGTTAGTGACTATATATATATATATATATAGTCAACTGAGTAACTGAAAAATATGTCACTTGAATTTCTATAAGAAATGATAACCACCACAAGTTGTGTGATATGGCCTATCATGATTTGAAGACACGTATAGATATGACATCTGGATCTAACTCAACCCCAAAAGTAAGATCGTGAGTAGAGAATTAACCAAGTCCATATAAGCAGACTAACAGTCCATTCCGATGTGAAACTTTTACCCACTCTAACAAAAGAGGATATGTTTTGTAGAGATATCTTTATAAACTAAGATGGAACAAGTAGAAGGTTTGTTATTTTCCTCAATACAACTTACAGTAGTAGTACTACTTGTAAACCGATTCAAATTTTCAAGTTCCAAAATACCATCTTCCTCTTTTCTTTGTTCAATGGTATTGCCATAAAATGTTGTAATTACTATTACATTACCAACAACAATTACGCCCTCAGTCCCAAACAAGTCGAGATTGGCTATATCGATCCTTATTGTCCCACAAACCTTGTGGGAATACCATTAGTTCACCTTTCTTGATTGTCTTCAGGTAAACAGTGTTTGCTGAAGAAACAAAAGCAGCTGTGATCGACCCTTGAACGACAAGCAGGACTTCAGAAGCACCAGGATGAGTGTGAAATGGCACCACACCACCAGGTGCTAAGTCGAGACGTGCTGCAGAGAGACCTAGACCATTTAGGCCAGGGAATTGAGCTGCAAATGCTGGTGATCACACTGATGCTTTTATGATGTTTGAGGTGTTACCTACTGCACTTAGACCAGAGAACACAAAGTCGTTCACCGTTACTTTGGTAACAGACTTGCAAGAGTAGTCTGAAGGGACTCTGGTCCTTTCAAGTCTGCTACACAAAAGTCTTGTACAGAAGCATTGCTGCGACAAATAGAAGTTTGAACATTTTCACTTGCTAGGAATGATGTTATATGAGAAAATATGTTATAATACTAAAGCCAAAAGGAAAGTTGAGTCATCATCTTCTCTCTAACCAAAATAATTCATAGTTATTTCTTAATTAACAAGTTATTTGATTTCTTTAATCTGATTTTATTTAGTTCTATCACTTTATTTTTTTAATTCTATTTTTTAGTATTTGTGTTTCTTTGTTGTATTGATTTTCAATTATTTTTTAATAAATCATGTTGGCAAGTTGTTTTGTGAATTTTCTAAGGTATAATAATTATATTGAATTAGTGATTATATTGTTATCAACCTTTTGATCTTCAGGATATTTGAGATATCGTAATATTGCAAATTAGAATATTAAAATGCTATTTATTTTTTAAAATTCTTGTTCTTGTGTTTACGGATCATACTTTACCAAAATTTCAAAAAAAAAAAAAAATAAGAAAACATTTGTGACATGGAAAAATAACTTCCAATGAAAAGACGTAGAAAAATAAATAAACTTGGTTAATTAAGAAGAATAATTATAAATTAATTTTGTTAGAGAAGAAAGAGGACTTATCTTTCCTTTTTTATCATAACTATAATTATATTCAAAAAGATTATTAATTAATTACTAATAAATTATCATGAGATTAACTTATATTCAGTGACGGTGGACAAATGAGCTGATGGTGTAATTTATTTGTTCACTGTCAGTGGATATAAGTTAATCTCAATTACCATATTTATCTTTATAATATATGATAGTGTAGAAAATTTATACAAGGTGCACAAACTTTTGTTTAATTTCCTCCTCTTTCATTTTTCGTGGTCTTCATCTTCTTCTCTCCTCTTTTAATTATTTTTTCTCTCTTACTCTTCTAACTGTTTTTTATTTTGGGTGTGAACGAATTCTTTTTTAAAAAAAAATTACACCATTAGAATTAAATACTTGTAGATATATATATATATATATATATATATATATATATATCCTTTTGGAAAAATTGAGGCCCTAAAAAATTTGGAACCCATTGCTTTATGGTCTTATGGTTTAGACGACATGGACACAATCATAATATTAATTTGTTCTCAAAATAATTAATTACTTGTTTTCATATCAACTTTTTAGTTGATGAATGCTTTTATATAATTAAATAATGTTATGTTTTAATTTGAATTAATTTATTACTTTCTTGAAAATAATAATAGTATTTTGAGGATCATTACATGTTCTTTAACTCATTAAATCATATTGTCCAATTGATAAGGAGTTTCATATGATATAATAAAAAATTAACTTCATGTTTAAATAGTGCTTAGTCTCTTATTATATTTAATTGATTTTTATTTTATTTTTTTGCTTTTTTAGCCAAATAATAATGTTTTTTTCTTTCATTAAATCATGTGTCTAATTGATGGGGGATCTCATATGATATAACTAATGATTAGTTTCATATTTTAATAATGTTAGGTTTTTTTATTGTAAATTAATTAATTATTTTAGCCAAATAATAACCTAACATATGTATATACCAAGTGATCGGTTATTGACAAATAATTTAGTTAGTTGAGTAGATTATATATCTGTATTGAATAATTGACATGAGTCAGTATATTATATATGACTATAATTCATTATCAACATAGACTATTGTCGATAATAACTAGTGAAGTGGTTGAACTTTTACATAATAATAAGAAATAAATTAAAGTTGGTTTTAGACAAATTAATTTAAGAAAATATAGAAGAGTTTTGTGATCTTATATATATATTAATTTTGTAATGTTAAATATGTCATGTAGAAAGTTAAAATTAATAAACTATCAAAATACGAAAACACATTATTATTTCTTAAGCTGATTGACAAATAAATAAATAAGACAAATAAATTAAAACAAAAATAACAGTTAAAAAAGTATTATAACTTTGCCACGTCTCTTTCGAACTCATAAGATTATATGTTTATTAGTCATTGCCATCAAATAATTTACCTAAAGAATTCTGAAAGATTTAATGAAGAAAAAGAAAGGAAAAAAAAAAAAACTACTCGTAATAGACAAACCTTGTGGGAATACTTAGTTCTTTTTTTCACAGGAAAGCTGACAACTATGTTTAGTTTTTTTTTTTTTTATACTAGTTGTGTAGTGAAGTCGGAAATTTCATTAAGGATATATAAAATTTAAAATATATGTATTAAAATAATTTTTAATATATTTATTTTACAATTTTTTATATATATAATATAATTTTTTGACAAATAGTATCTGATTAACTCTCCAAGAAACCATCAAATGAAGATAATACGTACATCGGTATTTATGTATTTTAATATTAAATTAAAATATTAAATGTATATGTTAGTGGATATAAATTAGAAAAAAGGTGAATTGTCATATTTTTTTTGTGTAGCTCAAATAATCACTATTATCTATCACTAATTATCCACTAATTTCTTGTTCTACAATAAAACTATTCCACTATTTTGTTATTTAATGTATAAAACAATTCTAGACCTTTCGTTGTACAGACAAATATTGTAACATGTAGTAAGGTAAGTATAATATGTGATAGTGATAGTATAAACAAATTTTGTAATTACTAAAATTTATGTAGAATATCAAAATTAATATTTCAAATAAATGGTCATGAAATCTCCACGTATACATTTATTATTAAAATATGTGGTGGTGATAGTACAAACAAATTACATAATTAAAGGTAAAATGAGTTGCTAAATTTTAATAGGATTTTTTCTTTCTCGAAACAACTAAAATAAAACACTATGTATAAATTAGAACAGAGAAAAAAGAATATATATATACCAGTGCTAGTAGCCTAGTACGTACGGCAAAAGAAAATAAAGGGATGGAAAAAAAAAAAGCAGAAAAGAAATAAAATATTGAGTGATTTTTTTTATTTAAATAATTTCTAATAAATAAAATTGTTTGATATTTATATTAATGAAGAAAATATGTATTAATAAAACAATAAGTATAACCTAGTAGAAACACCTTCATTATAAAATATAAAACAAAGTGTGTTTTGGTACGAAAGAAGAAAGTTTTTTTTTTTTTTTTAAAAAAAAGTGATTTTTATATTTATATATTTATTGTTATTTGGTATGTAAATAAAATATTTAGGTATAATATAAACAAACACATGAAAAGAAAAGTTGGGAAATATCAGATAAGTATGTGAGAATAAGCTACTGGGAGTCGAGATGAAGGTGAAGTGTGTTAATACTATTTGTGAAATTTTTGCTTTCTCTTTATATTTTTATCTTTTTTTTTTGTCATTAATTTTTTATTCGATATTTAATATGAGTTTAAGTTTTGTGCATTGTTAACGTATAAAATTTTCTACATTATCGAATAATTTTTATGATAAATATGATAACTTAATAAATAATTAATAAAATATATTTTTGAATATAACTATAATTACGATAAAATACAGCAAAGGAAAGTTGAGTCATCATCTTCTCTCTAACCAAAATTAATTCATAGTTATTTTCTTAACTAACTAAGTTTATTTGATTTTCTTAATCGGATTTATTTGGTTCTATCTCTTTATTTTCTAATTCTATTTTTTAATATTTGTGTCTTCTTTGTTGTATTGATTTTTCAATTATTTTTAATTAAATCATGTTGTCAAATTGTTTGTGAATTTTCTAAGGGATAATAATTATATTTGAATTAGTGATTATATTGTTATCAACCTTTTGATCTTCAGGATATTTGAGATATCGTAATATTGCAAATTAGAATAATAAAGTGCTATTTATTTTTTAAAATTCTTGTTCTTGTGTTTACGGATCATTACTTTATCAAAATTTCAAAAAAAAAAAATAAGAAAACATTTGTGATATGGAAAAATAACTTCCAATGAAAAGACGTAGAAAAATAAATAAATTTGGTTAATTAAGAAGATAATTATAAATTAATTTTCGTTAGAGAAGAAAGAGGACTTATCTTTCCTTTTTTATCATAACTATAATTATATTCAAAAAGATATTTAATTAATTACTTAATTAAATTATCATGAGATTAACTTATATTCACTGACGGTGGACAAATGAGCTGATGGTGTAATTTATTTTGTTCACTGTTAGTGGATATAAGTTAATCTCAATTACCATATTTATCTTTATAATTATAGATAGTGTAGAAAATTTTATACACGGTGCACAAACTTTTTGTTTAATTTCCTCTTCTTTCATTTTCGTGGTCTTCATCTTCTTCTTCTCCTCTTTTTAATTATTTTCTCTCTTACTCTTCTAACTGTTTTTATTTTGGGTGTGAAGGAATTTTTTTTAAAAAAAAAATTACACCATAAATAAAATTCTGTAGAAAATTCAAAAAAAATTAAAAGTTAATTGTAAAAATTAAAATTTGTTTAAATTGTTGCAACAACTTCAATATTATTGTCACAAATTATTTGATAATTGTTATAAAAGACGGATAATTTATAGTCATACAAATATCTATAACTTATTTTGAAGTACAAGTTTAATTAAAAAAAATTCCTTTATTTCTTAATGCTTCATCAAATACCTTTACCTAAATTAAAACGAAAAAAAATGTGATACTGAAAATGATTATTATGTTTTTTGTTCACATAATTTAAAACTCAAGTATAATATTTATCCAGATGAATTATAGTACAATCAAGATATTCTTACGTAGTCTTCAAGAAAAAGAAGTCATCGTTACATAATGTAGTCGTCTATGATCTCCAAAAATTCCTTAATTCCGGTTCGTTAAAGTTTATACGTTCCGTTCATAAAAGTTAAACTCTTTGCTAAATTATCGTAATATTATTCTATAAGTACTTCATTTTCAAATAAGCCGTTTATGTAGGCTTTCTCCTTTGTTTTTCGGTTACTCCCTATGTTTCAATTTATATGATACTAAAATGTTAATTACTTTCCTATAACTGAAAATAATTATACTTTGAAACTCTTATTTTACCCTTAATGAAATGATTAATAGCCAGTAGAGCATTTAGATCACAAATTTCAGTAGTTTTACTTATTTTCTTAAGTTTTATGTCAAGTCAAACAGTTTCACGTAAATCAAGACGAAGTAGTATAGTAGTTATCATTACCACACATTAAAACTAGAGACTACTTTGTTTAGGTAGCATGCAAGTTATTCATTAGAATTAAGCACAAAATAACATTGCATTGCTAGAAAGAAGGATCAAAGGCAAGACAATGCCAAGTTCTAGCCAGTGCCTCCAACCACACCCTTGAGCTTCTTGATTTGTGCTTCATCAAGGAATGTTGTAGCCTCAACCAACAACGCGAAATCCGTGATTTGAAGGCCATGATTGGAGCTACTAAAGAACACATAAGCTACAGAGTTGAAACCAACTGCATTCACTTGAAAATGCAACAAACCTTGTGGGAATACCATTAGTTCACCTTTCTTGATTGTCTTCAGGTAAACAGTGTTTGCTGAAGAAACAAAAGCAGCTGTGATCGACCCTTGAACGACAAGCAGGACTTCAGAAGCACCAGGATGAGTGTGAAATGGCACCACACCACCAGGTGCTAAGTCGAGACGTGCTGCAGAGAGACCTAGACCATTTAGGCCAGGGAATTGAGCTGCAAATGCTGGTGATCACACTGATGCTTTTATGATGTTTGAGGTATTACCTGCTGCACTTAGACCGGAGAACACAAAGTCGTTCACCGTTACTTTGGTAACAGACTTGCAAGAGTAGCCTGCAGGGGACTCTGGTCCTATCAAGTCTGCTACACAAAAGTCTTGTACAGAAGCATTGCTGCTCAAGATGAGGACACCAAAGACAAATAGAAGTTTGAACATTTTCACTTGCTAGGAATGATGTTTATGAGAAAATATATTATAATACTAAAGTTAGTGACTATATATATATAGATATAGTCAAGTGAGTAACTGAAAAATATGTCACTAGAATTTCTATAAGAAATGATAACAACCACAAGTTGTGTGATATGGCCTATCATGATTTGAAGACACGTAAAGATATGGCACCTGGATCTAACTCAACCCCAAAAGTTAGATCGTGAGTAGAGAATTAACCAAGTCCATATAAGCAGACGAACAGTCCATTCCGATGTGAAACTTTTACCCACTCTAACAAAAGAGGATATGTTTTGTAGAGATATCTTTATAAACTAAGATGGAACAAGTAGAAGGCTTGTTATTTTCCTCAATACAACTTACAGTAGTAGTACTACTTGTAAACCGATTCAAATTTTCAAGTTCCAAAATACCATCTTCCTCTTTTCTTTGTTCAATGGTATTGCCATAAAATGTTGTAATTACTATTACATTACCAACAATAATTACGCCCTCAGTCCCAAACAAGTCGAGATTGGCTATATCGATCCTTATTGTCCCATTTAAGCTCAACTCATGTAGTTACTAGTATTAGATTACCAAAAAATATATAAATGAATAAACCATTGCATAAACAAGCATGTTTTATATTACAAAGGATGCATTGAGTTACGTGGTCCTAAAAGGCACATGGTTAGAGAAAGTGACTAGTCTAAAAGAAGATAGAATGACAACTAGAAAACCAAAAAAATGGTACTCCCTCCGTCCCAATTACGTGGTATTGTTTACTTAGACACAAAATCTACAAAAGAAAGACTTTTGAAGCTTATGGTCTCATTTCACTAAGGTAAAATAAGAATTTTAAAGTTGCTAAATTATTTTCAATATATGGGAAGTTGACATTCTTATTGGGATGGACTTAAATGAAAAATGTGTCACATAAATTGGGACATAAGAAGTAGAACTTATATGTCCTTCAATTAGCTAAAAATCCATGGCAATAGGCAAGCTATTGGAACATGAATAAGTGGACTAGAGTAATTGCCCTTCCACAGAGGCTTTCAATAGTGCAAGATATGGTAACTAGTGCCTCATCATTGACAAAAATGTCACTTCTACTGCAACAAAATTCTAAAATGGATTTAGCATTGGTAGAGAGTTAATGTGTGTCCTTACCATGAAAGAACTTGGACACGCTCATAACGTAGTTTTCAAAACCTCTGATTAAAAGTGAAGGGATTCTATCTATCATACCACAATCCTTGACAGATGGATATAGAACAAGAATGCAACACAAGGACTTTCCATGGGGTTAGCATAATGCAAGCCTCAAAATCTTAACTTTTGGAGCTCTTTTAACTGAGCACAATCAAACCCCAAAATAAAGATGAAAGTTACAAACAAATTTGAAATTACACACCACGGAAAGCGGATTGTTAACTTTGCAGAATTATAGGGTGACAATGGTGAGAGTCGAAAGGGACTCACAACTTTTCATACGAATATACAGATATCCAAGTCTAAACTTTAAAGAGCTGGTGAATACTGCATAAGGAAACTACTGAAGCACAAAGAATCGTTATAAAAATCATACGAGTAGTTATATACTGAACAATCTACAGAATAACGATCTGACTAATCATTGATGTCGGGTTTCTATCTTACATACTATCTATTTACTCATGTATGGAGGAGGCTTTGAAGCGTTGTAGTGCAAACAACCAGGAGTTCTCAGCCCCACGCCATGGAGCATGCATAGTTGACCACCAACTTACCATCAAAACCAAAGTTCTGCAAACAAGGAGCGAATACAGATAATATATCAATAATAAGATCTGAAAACAAAGTTAACAGTCTAATCAAGTTTAGTAACTAGACCAGCTCAAGAAAAGGAATGAATAGTCAATTCACCAATTTAGAGATACAGACATAAGCAAGGAGAGAAGAGACGAGGCAAAAATAAGAGAATTCAAAAATAAACATATAATTTTCTACCGATTGTCCATAAATGCATCAAGAGCTCATGTATGATGCTGAGTTGTTAATATTTGTTTTACTTCAAATAGCAAAGAGAACCCAAAGCAAACAACAATTAAGTGCCTTAAAAAAGAATGATATATTGGTCTCTCTTTGACTGTCTAGAGATTGCGGAGTGTTGGTCGTAGAAGATGTTTGGTTCATACTATAGTTTATACCAAATACTGAAAAAAATCAAGTTGTCACTTTCTTGGATTTTTGAAGCTTCAAAGATTGTCAATAAAAGAAATTTTATCATACGTCAAAAAATTATATATGTATGTTGTGAAAAGAGAGGGAGCACACATAAGCTATGTTGCTCGGACTCTTCAAAAATGTCAAAGGGCGTGTGTTGGATTCTCCAAAAGTAGTGTATTTTTGGAGAATCCGAAACGGGTACGGCATAGAAAGAGAAGAGTCCACGCAACTTAGCACATAAGCATTATGAGAAAACAATTGTTTTTTTACAAAAACAAAACTTCAAATGAAAGTAAAATGTCTGATCACCAAAGGCATCCATCCTAAAATCATCCTAAAACCACCAGCACAAAACTATAGCCTGGTGATAAAAAAGGGAACATTATCCATCTTCCAGTCAAAGAAAATAGGGAAAAGAAAGTAACACTATAGCCATCTTCCAGTAAAGTGGTTTGTCAAACGAAGGTAAAATGTCTGATCAGCAAAAGACATACATATTGAATAATTACATGCAAAAATAATACAAGCATGAAACTTACATTGTATAGATCAATTACCAACTCATCTGGATTTGGTGAGAAGGCGCTGTTGACATACACAAACTAGAGGGGAAAGAATATATCAGTATCACAACTCTAATGCACAGTACGTCAGAATTTCAACAATTGAGAGCAATTCTTTCTTCTGTATGTTAGAAATTTCAAAAAAAATAAAGGGCTTACCAATGTCTCCCTATGGAGTTGACGGCGCAAAAAATCTATTACTTTGATGAATTTGTCAGTACCTGCAATCTGTGTTGATGTTTATATACAATTAGATAATTAGATGAACACATGACAGGAGAAAGAGGACAGAAAATTGTAAAACCTATTTTTCAAATCTAGGAAGTACAGCTTTGTATCTTTGATTGGATGCAATAACATCTAGAAAATTACTCTAAATCTTTAGTAGGGGAGTATCTCAAGCCTGCTTCCAGCATAGAAAAGTAGAAAACATTAAGAAACTAGATATCCTAAAACACCCAGGCTTTGTTCAAGTGGCAAAGGTCGATGGACTAGGTACTGAAGTAACAGGTTCGAGATCTACTGCATGCGAACTAAGCTTTTGGTATTAAGTGGATAGGGTTAGAGGGGTGGACCCACTATCCCCAAGTTTCGAAGGCTGCATTGGTCCTAAGGGCTGGCTCCAATTTCTCAGTCATAAAAAAACAGTATATCTTATCTGGTCAAATGTTGTCAAACATTTTGGGACCGATGAGAGGTATAATATTGCATTAGGCTAGCCAAATATGACAATAAAAAGAGTGTGCAGAGTCTGTGCCAAAGATGGCTCAAATCAAATTTCAGCTGACACCGGATAAGTGTCCCCTTTTCGTTTCCTTGTGATGATGATTGCAAAGGGAAGCATATGTATATTACCCTTCGGGGTGGCCCAGTGGTCTGAGCTTGGGACTTCCATGTTGGAGGTCTCAAGTTCGAAACCCCTTGCCAGCGAAAGCAAGGGGTTTGCCTTCTGGGTCGAGCTCGCCTGGTACGGGTTACCTCTCCTATGTGGTTTGCGAGCTATTGCATAGGAGCGGGGGTTTTACTATTAGAATATGAATAGGTTTATACAATCCTATTAGAATAGAAATAGTTTATACAATACTATTAAAATAGGAATAGGTTTATATAATCCTATTAGAATAGGAATAGGACTACTAAATAATATCCTATTTGGTAAAGGATTGTATTATATGGTCTATAAATAGGGTCTCATGTAATAATGTAGATACAACAACAATTCAATAATATTATTTTGCTATATTTCTCACATGGTATCAAAGCCTCTACGATCTTGGTAAACAATCAAAGAGCTTCAGCTGTCGGCGGGCGGCTATTACTCATATATGCCGCCCGTCCGGCCAATGATTATGTTAGCAAAAGTTGGGTCACTGTGTATCCTTCTAGTGACTATTTTCCTATATTTAATTTTGTAGCACCGTACCATCTTTCCGGTGATTACTTTTTCATATTTAATTTTGTAGTACCGTCCCATCTTTTCGGTGACTCCCCTTTTTTTTGCATATCTGATTTGCATAGCACCGTGCATCTTCCGGACTACTTTTCATATTGAATTTGTGTAGTACTGTGAATTTTTTTTTCCGAACTATTTTCTCATATCTGAGTTGCATAACATCATGTGTCTTTTCAGTAACTTAGATTTGATTTGCATAGTTCCATTCGTCTTTTCCGGTGACTCCTCAAATCTGATTTGCGTAGGATTGTGCCATCATTCCAATCTTACCTATATAATTTTATTTCTTAGATTGTGACCATTTTTAGCCATCAAATCTAATACTACGTCATATGAGCATGTTCCAATAATTATTTTGGTGACTTTCTTATTTAATATTAACTCATCTATTGATGCCAACATGATCCATATACTTTATATTAGATTTGAGCACTTCGTTGCTCAGGGGGAGTTTAGTAGCCTTGTTGTCGATTGTGTTGTGTCATCGATTGTGCAGATCACTCTATGGTCTAGAACAATTTTTTCTCAAGCTTGGGTTGGAAGTTCAAGACCAACATTATGAATCAAATTCAGTATTTCATGCGAAGGTTAAGCACATTGAGATTTACTGGCATTATACATCAAATCCATCAAATCCAGTATTTAATGAGAAGACAAGCACATTAAGATTGACCGTCAATTTTGTGAAGTCTGCAAATATTTCACCAAGCCCCTCATTGGTCCCCGTGTTAATTACATTTGTAACAAGCTAGATGCATGAATTGTACGCACTAGCTTGAGGGGGAGTGTTAGAATATGAATAGGTTTATACAATCCTATTAGAATAGGAATAGTTTATACAATACTATTAAAATAGGAATAGGTTTATATAATCCTATTAGAATAGGAATATGACTACTAAATAATATCCTATTTGGTAAAGGATTGTATTATATGGTCTATAAATAGGGTCTCATGTAATAATGTAGATACAACAACAATTCAATAATATTATTTTGCTATATTTCTCACAACCTGTGCCGCTATCCTTCTGGTGCGGGTTACCTCTTCTATGTGGTTTGCGAGCTATTGCATAGGAGCGGGGTTTTACCCTGTGCGCACTGAAAGGGTAGCGACTGCGGGTTTCCTTGTCATCAAAAAAAAAAAAAAAAAGAGCATCTGTGTATTAATGCCATTGAGATACTCCTTCAAGATTTTCAAAAACTTAAATTGTTTAATTGGACTTCAAGAGTACTGAAAATCTTCTTCAATTAGGGTTCGAGTCTGACTTGAACTTGTATTGCTTTGCCCTTGAAGAACTTCCCCTAAAAGACAATATATATTCTTGTCAACTCCAACTATCATAACAACAATACACCAATCAAGATCACTTCCCTATACTAGTTCATCTTCAGGGCATCCAACTACTCATTCATTTGCCTCATTAATATTATCCAAGGCAATTGCATCAATGGTATCACGAGCATCATAACGACGTGCAAGCCTATTTTTCTCTTTATGGAATAAATCTGCGTGTAAGTTTTAAAGATTAATTAATAATATAGAAAACCTTCTTCTCACGTGTTCAAACACAATCCAATTCGATGAGTTGCAGGTTAGATTAAATACTTTCATGAAAAACTTTGCAAGGTTGGAGTTTGACTATCATTCAACTATAATTTTTTTTAAGGTTAATAAGTATAAATAACTTGAATAAAGTTATAAAGAACTAAAGCAACTCACTTGTCCGGTGACCTCACAACCAAACATTTCAGCTGCATTTTTGTACATAGAAAGCTCAGTGACTGATATATATTGGGCTTCATCTTCTGAACACATCTATAATAATTCATTCATACTTTTGAATTTGAAATGTCATTTTCTAGGCGCACTATAAAACAACCTTGGATTCAAAATATGACTCGTTGCATGCAAAGGCCAATGGAGTCCACCGCAAATAATTTCAAACACTTTCTCATGTTGCCTCCAAACTCCACCTAAAGCTCGTTCAATAGTTTCCTCGACTCTCTCCAATTGCTACATGAATGTAGCCCATTGGTGGGTTTTTTCCCACCCACCAAAGAAGAACTTCATCCTAAGTTGCTCGGACTCGAGTGTGGGTATCCGAGACGGATGCGAATCCGAGAGTCGATTTCGGCAAAATTTAAATTTTAAGATTCGGGGTTCGCTAAAACTATTTAATATTATAAAATATAGTTATAACAATAATATATTAAATATCTTGTAAAACTCTATAATT
This sequence comes from Solanum lycopersicoides, assembly GCA_022817965.1. Taxonomy (NCBI): domain Eukaryota; kingdom Viridiplantae; phylum Streptophyta; class Magnoliopsida; order Solanales; family Solanaceae; genus Solanum; species Solanum lycopersicoides. Next base: position 90,740,388 of record CM040629.1, on the reverse strand, counting down.
AAAAACTTATCAATTATAAATGTGCAAATTAAAAGCATAAATTAATTATGACTAGTTACTGCATTAATTAATTTTAAAAATTATAATTTTATTTATTTATTATAAAAAATGTTGTTGTTGCCCTTTCGTATCCCAAGAAAGCCATCTCTTCTCCCAAAAAAACCTTTAGCCTTCTCTGTACCTTTTCAAGAAAAAAAAGTTTACTCTCTTCTTTTTCAAGAACAAGACATTGGATTTATTCTTCTCTCCCATGGAGCCTTCACCTCCTCTCTATTCTTGTACAAGATTTCTTTCTATGGATCAATCAGACATTGTGACAACTTCATTGGAGAAAAGTCGTCTAACTTTTTGCCGGCCTTGAAATTAGTATTTTCTTCCCCAATTTTTCGGGCTCTGGTCAAAACATCCGGATCGGATTGACCGATCTGACCCGCACCCACACACGCACCCGCACCACACCAAACTCGCGTCGAGACGGGTTCGGCTCCAAAACTGAAAAGTTCGCACAATATAGCTTTTATCTCGACTAGTTTTACCAAATCTCTTACATTGATGAATTTTCTTATCAAGTTCAACAAATGATCCTTGACTAATGCAAGAATGGATCTTTCTTAAAAGTTGTAGAAGTAATATTTATAGTAATTAGTAGCTAAAAAGTACCAACTATAAATCAAGTTAGAGGATAGGAGAGAAATTACTTAAAGCATATGTGTTAAACTTGAACATGTCACCAAACATCAAAAATTGATGCAATGAGTAGCATATGGAGTCCAATAAATGTGTGGGTACACACCTCACATCATGTCACCCGCTTTAACATTATCACAAGCATTATCGATGACAACTTGTACAACATGTTCCAATATGATTCTCTGAATAGTGCTCTTGAAAAGTTGTACATTTTGGTAGAATTGATAGATTTGTTGCTCACATCAACAGAACCAAAAAACACATTATCTATTGGAGAATTCAACAAAATATTCATGATCATTTTACCATTTTGTGTTGTCCATCATAATGGAGCATCCAAACTTTCTCCATTACACTTTATACTTATCAATAATCTTGTCCACTTTCGTCACCTCTTTTTTTAGGTGAATAACTCTAAATTCATGAAAGGTGGCTTCATTCCTGGGCCCAAGACGACATTTGATAAATTCATTGAGGTCGTAGGATAAAAAAGTCCAGGATGAAGTCTCCTATTTTTTCTTTCATGAAGTTACAGCTACTCACCTAAAAAAAAAGTGAAAGAAGTGGACAAGATTGTTGATGACCATAAAGTGCAATGCACAAAATTTGAATTTTCCATTATGATGGACAAATGAATGGTAAGAAATGATCATTAATATTTTGGCGAATCCTCCAAAAGGTAGTGTATTTCTTGGTCTTATTGATGCTAACGACGACTCTACCGATTTTACCAAAATGTACAACTTCTGTTTGAGAGCAGTATTGAGAGAATCATATCGAAAGATGTCATAGGAGTTTTCATCGATAATGCTAGTTTGTTAGAGCAGGTAACATGATTGGATCTATACCGACACATTATTGGACTTTATGTGTTGCTAATAATATCAATTTGATGTTTGGTGACATATTCAAAATTAACTCATATGCTTTAGATAAACTGACTTTTATATCCTCTAACTTTCTTTATGTTAATACTATTAACTACTAAATACTATAATATTCCTTTTACAGCTTTTAAGAAGGTTGTCAAGATCCATCTTACATTAGTCAAAGGTCGTTGTTGAACTTGATGAGAAATTCACTAATGAAAGAAGTTTGGTGAAACCGGACAAGATAAGATTGGTAACGGCCTTATTGACTTTGCAAGTTATGTACGTACAAAAGAGAAACTTGAGAACTTTGATCCTCTCAACCAAATGGATTTGCAAAGGAAATTTTAGGGAAAATGTTGTCACCATCTTATTTCTGCACACTTTCGAAATGATATTGTTCAGACACTTAAAAGTTTGCAATTTTATGACGAAAGTGCTTTGTTTGGTGGATGGGGAAAACCCCCACCAATGGGCTATATTTATGAAGCAATGGATTGAGCCAAGAAAACTATAGAACGGGCTTTTGGTAGAGTTCAAAGGCAATATGAGAAAGTGTTTGAAATTATTGATGCAACTCCATCGGCCTCTACGGCAGGCCATTTATTGAAGTCAGGGTTTTTTATACTGCTCTAGAAAATGATATCTTAGATTCATAAGTGTGGATGGACATCATATATGTGTTGAGAAGATGAACCCCAATATAACAACACAAGATAACTAGTCGCTGAGCTTTCTAAGAATAAAAATGCAGATAGGATGTTTGGTTGTGGTCAATCCCATAATGCCCTTAAGGTCAACAGGTAAGTGAGTTGGTTTAGTTCACTATAGCTTTACTTAAGTTATTTGACTTAATTATACTTATTAACCTAATAATTATTTTTCTATTGTTTGATGGTAGTCGGTCTCCAATGTTGCAAAAGTTTGCTATGAAAGTATCAAGTCTAATTTGCAACTTATCCGTATGTGAGTGAAGTTGGAGTGTGTTTGAACACATAAGAAGAAGATTTATATCCTAATTTCTAAATTATATTATTAGTAGTATCTATTAATTGATCACTACAACTTATAGGTAGTCATTTGAAAAAGAGAAATAGGCTTGCACTATCATGTCTCAATGATCTCGTGTACAATAGAACATTGAAATGTCGTCAAGATGCTCGTGATACCATTAATGTAATTATCTTGGATAATATTGATGGGGGCAAATGAATTGTCAGTTGGATGCCCCGAAGATAAAGAAGATGAACTAGTATATGAGGAAGGTGATCTTGATTGAGATACTATTATTGCTACGACAGTTAGAGCTAACGAGAACATCTATGGTCTTCTAGGGGAAGTTCTTCAAGTTCAAGGTCACATGACAAGGGTAAAAGAGCCCATACTACATCTACAAGTTCAAGTCTGACTCGACCCTAATTGATGAAGAATCCAAGGAGGACGAAGATGAGGAGCAATATAATGAAATGGATCTTGGACTTCAAGAATTGGAAAATCCTGAAGAAGAATAGACTTTTAGAGTTCTAGTATTGTTGTTTTATGAATTATTGAGAGATTCAAGTTCTAAACCGTCACAAGCTACTACCAGTATCTATCTAATTAAGAAAACCAGCAGCTCCTAAATGAAGGATCTGTTTATGCTGAAAACCAACAGCCCCACTTATAACCAGCTCCATCAGGTCACCACCAATGCTACTGCTGAGAGAAAACCAACCGCTGCATTTATGCTGGTATTATACTTGAGGGTTGATTTACAACCTAACTTGTACATTCACAAAATCACAATGTTATACACTAGCTCCTTTTCCAGTTGGATCTCCACAACCTACAAACACTTGGCTTAAGAGTAAGGTAGGAAGCCTAAGGAATAATCACTATAGCGTATGAAAGCATGAAGGATGGAGGCAAAAAATTGTAGGACACTCTTGGACTCTCCCCATGACCACAAGAATCCTGATTTTCCCCCTTATCCACTCTACCTATAGATTGACGAACAGAACAAAGATAATCTACATGAAGAATCACCTATAGATATGGAATTTGTTTGGGCATATCCAACTAAGCATTATCTCCTGAAAGGAGAATTGATACAAAGGATTGATATAATTAATTTAGAACTCAGGCATAATTAATTAATTGGTTGACACAAATTTAGACTCGCACTCGATCTCTTTTGATTCATCATTTGCACTTTAGCAACAAAAAAAATAAACAGGGATACATGAAAACAATTAAAAGGAAAAAAGGTTGTCAAACATCCCAATGAACGGCATTCAATCATACTTTAATTAACCTTCTCTCTTTCTTCTTTTCATCACGTAAGGAGCTGGGTGGTTGTCTTTGAAGATTCCATTAGAATACCACCCTTAATAAGACTGTCAATACCCAAGTATGAGGGTCAACACATCAAGCTTGGATTGATTTCTCATATAATCACTTAGCTAATAAGTTAAGTTACCTTTATCAAATCTCCAGCATAAATTCACACCAATTCCTTAAATATTGTACTTCCGTTATCTAGAAGGCTTTGGACTATTTTTCGTGTATCGGGAACAGCTTTCTATCTCAAGTTAGCAGTAAGGTTTGTGTACACTCTACCTCCCCAGTCCCTACTCCGTGGAGCCACACTGGGTATGTTATGTTGTATTAAGAACTCAATAGTCAAAGGAAAAAGTACAATGGCAGTGCAGCAATATATAGCTAGGGTTTAGAATTAGGGGAATATGATTGAAGAAAACAAACCTTGAATTTGGCTTGTTTAAGAATCGGAGCATCGCCAGTGGCTCTTAAATGAACAATCACTACATAAACCATCAAACTCAACAATCAAAATCTCATCAAAATCAATAATCAATCACTACATCATCAACAAAAACAAAAAATAGAATAAAAAAACTGAAGCAAGTAATGAGACCTTTACGAGAATCGGAAGCCATAGCTATTGAGAATTTGCCGATTCTTTGCTTCCCTCAAGATTTTTGGATTCTCTCTTCACAGCCCCTTCCTGAAAGATTAGCAGTGTGTCCACATTTATAGAAAATGTCAAAGTCCTTTACGAGTTTGATTTTAAATGGTCTTGACTATACTTTTGTCCGAATTAGCTCTTAATTATTATGCACTTAATAGTTTTAATCCTTTAATCAAATTAATTTTAAATGTCATTGACTATATTTTGTCTGATTTAGCTCTTTACTATTATGCACCAAAATGCCGTAGCAGAATTGAGATATTCATCTTCTAACCTGTTTTTTTTTTATTTCTTAGAATGCAGATCAACTTTATCAGGAATAAATTCGATTTATGAAGCTACTCTAATTTCAAATTTGAATTTATCAATCAGTTACGCAAGCTGTCGAGCGTAAATTACGTGATTATAGTTATTAATAACAAAAATTACGTTATCTGTTCCTAAATAACCGCAACAACTGACAATTCAGATGTATCAAAAGTAATGTATCCCGTGCTTCTCAAGATGTATCCCGCAAACTTCATTTTTAAGGGATTTTTGGTAAATACAATACTAAAAGGGATAAAACATTATTTTGTATTTATAATATGTGGTTCCTATAATTTATACAAAAATAAATTTGAGTTTTTGGCCCAAGTCTTCAACCCCTTGGATTTTTGATCTTTCTAACTTCGTGACCTGTACGCCGGTGCTTATGGGCTTAAATCGCTAAGGAAACTATGATTTTTTTTACGACTCTCTCGAAATGCGGGCAAATGAGGATGGTAATCCAAAAGAATGGATTTTCACATTTAAAATAAACAAATGACAGAATTAGTATTCATTAGTAATGTCTCCAAATCAAAACATTAAAAAAAACAATGATGCTCAACCCATGTCCCAACCCCCACAAACAACAACAAATGATTGACCATCCATAAGCCAAAGCAAAATACCAATAACGTCCATGAGACAACTTTTCAACTTTTAGGCTTAGATTTAACACTTTCAACTAATTTTTTTTTTATTTTTTCATTGGCAAATTTGATAAGAAATTTGGACAAACCAGCTGCCAACGGAATAAACCTATGACCAAAGGATTGATTACGGGCTAGAAAACATGAGGTTAGCTCCTAGGACAAACAGTCTAAACGATCGAGAAACAAGCGAATCGAATAACAAACCACGGAGATTAATACCACAAAATCTGAAACAATCAAATGAACTTGACCAAGACGCACAATTTATAAGATCTAAAGGGATAAAAGAAACAAGGCTTGAGAATATCATATATCAACTGTAGATTAAAGGAAAAATGACTCTTACTATCATTCAACAGTGAAGGGATAAGGGATACAATTCATTACCAATTATTTTTTTAAAAACCTAACATTTATATTTTGTAAACAGAAATTGGCAGCAAAGATAAGCAAGCATAACATTAAGTTTTAGAATAATTTTATACACTAAGCATAAATTAGGGAGGAGACCAAAGAGAGAAAACAAATACTTATTTAGACCTGAATCAATACAAAAAGCTTTACAGAATTCCACTCAAATCATCCACCTTAAAATAAGTACGCTTCAAGCCTTAACTAAATCTCGATAAATATTTTCCTCAGCAAATTAACAGGCCACAAAGGAGACTAAAAAAGGGATTTTCAAAGCTAGAAAGATTCGAATTTTGAAGCTTAACGGGTAAACAAAGAGAGACTCCAACTAAACTTTGCATTTTTTGAACTAATATCAGAATTTCGAAATCACACAAAATGACAACTCGGCCTAACTAAGGGTACAAAGCTTGTTGAGAGGTAGCAAAGGGACAGTAAATGCAAACGAATACATTCATTTTAAAAATAAAGAAGTGCCCAGATCAACTACTAATCTGCTCTAAGAACACAAAAGATAAACCTTCACCCTTAGAGGGATGTAGAATCCATGGCTCAAAGTAAATAATCAAAACAATATGATCTCCCAAGGTAATAACTACTAAACTTTAACAAGAAGGTAACCTTTCAAACAAAATAAAATCTTAAGATAACAATTTCATGAAACGAAGCACAATCTTTGTCATTAGCTTTAAGGAGATGCACAGTAAACATCTCAAACTCGAGTGGAGATACGTTCCTAAAGGAAACAACACGTCAAACAAAAACAAACCAAAACGTAAATAATGGCCCTTTGGGGGCAAGCTTACACATGCTAAATGAGCTAAACATCTTAACGAATATAGAAAGACGTGTATATAACACATGAGACAGAGAACAAATCATATACAAAGATAACAATGTGAAGTCATCAACTACATATTTAGAAAACACACTAGCGACTGAAAATCCAAATCATGACCAAAACGAGTTAACTATTATTTCTATCACATTTTGTATACCAACAAACTGACTGAGACTTATCGAAAATGAATGCACAAAGACTTCGTCCAACGGACTGTTAATCAAAGTAATGTAAGGAAAAAACGAAAATTACCCTTTCCGGAGCAGCGACTAGAACAATCACGAGCAGGAGTCGATCTTCCCCACCAAACAGGACTCCAAGAAAAAAAACTTGAAAGATTGGGTCAAAAGAACTAAGACCAAAAGCCGAACCAAATAACTAAAAAATAAACTTTCTATCTGAAATCTATTCTTTCTTCTCTCAGATTCTTAACGCTCTACTATTTTTGTCGACTTTCCACTCGAATTCTCGGATTCTCTCCGCTTTTTGAACACAGTGAACTGCCTAAGAAGGAATTTTCCTAACTGAAATTTTAGAAATTTTTCTAACTCCAGAAAGCTTCCCAAAATTTCTCTCTGCCGCCCCCTTCAAAACGATAAAAGGAATCGAAATTAGGGTTTTTGAAAAAGTGGGGGAAAAGGGTGGATGAGGGCAAAATGGACCAAGGATTGGTGAAAATCCCTTTACGGTTTGAATCCCCTTCTTGAGGGATTACAGCTCATGGTACGAAATCCTTCACACTTTCAGCGAATGGCAAAAGGAAAACAAGGAGGACCGTTCGATCTTGATGCCCGTATCAGTGAGTCGCACAGATCAACCCACCTGGATGTGAAGGACGAATTTGGCAGTCGCTACTCGGCTGGCTCAGACTGTGCGAGCGCACGGGCGAGGAAGACGAGCTCAGCCACGCGAGTAAGGTCGCGTCTAGCTCGCTATTCTTTGCTGAAGCGGCGCTTTTCTGAATTCTCCTCGCGCGTGGACTGGATTTGCCGCAAAGAGGAAGAAATAACGGGGCGGGTCGATCGATTTTGGGTGTAAATGTTGGCGGATGGGATTATTAGTTGGGAATTGGGCTGCTTTGTATTTTAAGAAATGGGCTGGGGTATTGGGAGATTTGGATTAGGCTGAATTAATAGAGAAATTTAGTTAACTAGTCAAAAAAATGGAAAAATTACATGAATTGATACATTTTAATAAATAATTACTGATTTTAGCAATACTTCTTATTTATTACCATTTATAGCAATACTATGTTAAATCTGCAATATGTATTAAAAGTGAATTATGTATGCAATATATATGAATTACATATGAATTATAATTGTTTTTAAAAATATATTATGTTTGTTTGGTAAAAATTTGACACATTGTATTATAAATGTATTAAAATGTGTGATAAATGAATTATCTATCATTAAAATTTGTATTATATGTGAATAAAAAATTGTTTTTTATAATATGAATTAAACTTGTATTATAAATGAATTAAAAATGATCAAGTGAAAAAAAATATTATTGCTATAAATGGTAAATATTTTTTTATTATAGTAGATTTATGTAAGTTTCCCCAAAAAAATCAACTTATTTAGTGATAATATCCATATCTTAATAATATTAGTAAACATGTTAAAAATATCATTATTTTAAAAATAAATAATTATTCTGATATTATTAATATTTTCTCTCTCATTATTTATACCTTTTTTTTCTCTCTCATAGATTACACATTTTCCTATTTTTATGTAATTGGATAGATATTAATGATATTTTAAATTTTATCTCTCTTTTATTAACCTTATCAATTTCTCTCTCATCTCTCTTTTATTAACCTTATCAATTTCTCTATATATATTTATTCATAATCAACTCCCCAGATTTATTCTCTCTTTTCTTAAGCTTCTTTTTATTTTCTCTCTCTAACATTCTTCCAAAATCAATTCCACAGATTCTCGAATTTTCCTATTTTCTATCATTCTCAATTAATTTCGTTTAAAGGTTTGATTTGAAGATTCACATTGATTTGGGTATTATGTTCTTCATATTCCTTATTGATTTACTTACTCATTTTAGTGTTTTTTTTTTGTTTTTTTTGTTTTGTTGTTATTCTTAAAATAATTTTTAGGGTTTCATAATACAAAATTATCTCTTCAATGGACGCTTTCAAGAGAGTTACTAGAGGTATTGGACAAAATAATCTAAGTTCTTCCGAGTTCTCATCGTTTAATTTTTTTTCACTCAAGAAATAAACAACAATGTAGGTTCCGCTTCTAAATCTAAGGAGGAAATACGACGGGAAAAAATGCATGAATCCGTAGTTGTGCAAAATCCCACACAAATTCGTAACCATGAAGTTGAAGAAGACTAATTTTTTGGAGAAGAGGTATTTATTTTTTTTGCATGTGCTGTGTATTGCATGTTTAGTTTAATTTGTTTAGTAATTTTTAAGATTCAAAAAAATAAATGTTACAATGCGTTTGAAAGTGTATATGAAATTTTTAGTCTGTTATAGTTACTATGTATTTTTGTGTTGGGAAATTTTTTAAAATGTCATATATTTTTAGTCTGTTATAGTTACTATGTATTTTTGTATTGGAAATTTTTTTTAAATGTCATATATTTATTGTATTTTTTTTTTAATTTTTTTTTTTTGTGTGTTAGTTGTTAATCATGTAATACATTTTATGAGCTTGATTGTGTATTTACTATTATCGAATACATTTGTAAGTGTATATGAAATTTTCATCCTGTTATAGTTATTATTTATTTTTGTATTTTCATAGTTTTAATGTTTTTTGTATTCACTGTTATAGTTAGCATGTATTTTTGTATTTAATATGTTTATTGTATTTTGTGTTCTTTTTTTTTGTGTGTGTAAGTTATGTCAATGTAAAATATTTTATAAGTTTGATTGTGTATTTACTATTATCGAATAGATTGGTAAGTGTATATGGAATTTTCATTCTGTTGTAGTTATTATTTATTTTTGTATTTTATAGTTTTAATTTTTTTTGTATTCATAGATTTGGAAGTGTATATTGAATTTTGTTGATGTTTTAGTCAGTATGTATTTTTGTATTTCATAGTTTTATTGTATTTTTGTATCCATAGATTTGGAATTGTATATTGTATTCTGTATTCTGTCAGTATATATCCATAAATTCATTTTGTATTCACAATAGTAATTCTTCATATTTCATAGAAGTCCCTTAACATATACATATATAAAACAAATATTGAAAATGTATCCATTTAAGAACAAACGCTTACAACATACATACATTGATCATATTTGTTTCGTTAAGGAATACAACTTATCCAAATAGTTATACGTTATCCATAATTCATACAATTTACAACCAAAACAGACTACAGACGAAAACAAAAACGGACGGAAATAGACTACTTTTTTAAAATTATACGAAACCTGAATACTACGCTTTACAATTATTTTCAATTACACTTTCAAACTTTTTTCGTACTATATCAATTTCAAATATATGAAAACAGAATATGATTAACAATTATATCAATTATAACAATTAGAAAAAGAATAAGGAAGAAGCAATTATCTCGTCGAATTTGTATGAAAATCTTGAAAATCAAAAGTTTAGAGAATTCATCAGATTTTGGGAGTGTCGGTTGTTTTTTTGAATTTTTTGAATTTTTGTAACTGATGAAAGTTTTAAACAATACTTTCATCTTTAGTTTTTTTTTCTATCCCCTTAATTTCTCCTTTCTGTTTTAAATATTTGTCTTCTTTCAATTTAAACAATTAGAAAATAGATTAAAAAGATACATAATAAACTAAAATTGTGATATTTTTACTAAATAATGAAAGTATTGACAATGAGTCCTCTTAAATAACAAAATAATGACATTTTAAAAATTTTCCCTTATTTTTTTGTGGAAATGCTTCAAGGGCCCAAAATTTAATTAGATAGGATGGATTAATATAACTAATTCACAAGCTTCTTAATTTAACAAAAGTAAAATAATTAATTCTTGCGGACTAATAATTCCAAAATACTTACTAAAATTAAAACCTTTCTTTGACTTCACAAACTGAGTAAGAAGTTATCTTATGGACACTTTCTCATGAACAAAATGATAGTCCATTAATACATGTTTGGTTCTAGCATGCATAACTAGAGTAATCGTCATGTACAAGTCACTCATGTTATAATTACAATACAACGTAGGAATAGATCGAAGGAACACTCCAAGGTCATGAAGAAGATACAAAATCCAAGTGATTTCTACGGCAGTGGAGGCTAGTGCTTTATACTCAGCTTCAACACTCGATCGCCTACTATAGTCTGTTTCTTGGAGGTCCAAAAATACAATTTGCACCTAGGTAGATGTTATAGCATGTAGTTGATGTCCTAATAGCGTCACAACCTCCCCAATCAGAATCTGAGTTAGGGGTGGGCGTTCGGTTCTTCGGTTCGGTTTTATCAAATTTCGGTTCGGTTCTTCGGTATTCGGTTTTAGAAAAGTATGCACCATACTTATACCAAACTAATATCGGTTCGGTTCGGTTTAAATCGGTGTTTTTAAATCGGTTTTTCGGTGTAAATAAAAATAAAGTGGAAATATATTAAAGTGTTAAGAGTTTTATGTGCTTAATAAAAATAAAATAAATATGCGACGATATTTTTGGTTTCTCCCATACCTAAATGAATAAAGAAGAGAGCAATATAAGGACTCATGTACATAAATAGAAGAGGAACTAAATTGTCATTATAATGTTTTATCAGTAAAACATTTTTTTGTCGTAATTGCTAGCTTAAGTAAAACATTTAAATAGGTCATGTAAATATTTTGAGTAAAAAATGTATAAGTATTATTAACTAAGCAGTATAATTAAATTTTTTAAAATTTATTTAATAAAACTTCGGTTCTTCGGTGCACCGTAGTTTTGGGACCCTTGCACCGAACTCCGAACCGAAGAACCGAAGTTCCGAAAATCAAAAACCGACACCGAACCGAAGAATCGAAGAACCGACACCGAAAAAACAAAATAATTCGGTTCGGTTCGGTTTTTCGGTTTTTCGGTTTTTATGCCCACCCCTAATCTGAGTAGCCATACAACATGCATGGTGATTGAGAAATAATTCTTAGGCCAAAGTGTAGAGTACCTTTGATGTACTTGAGAATCCTTTTTACCCGTTGAATATGTTCAATGTTTGGATTTGCAGAAACTGGCTTGCTAAATTTACAGCAAGGCTGATATCAGGTTTTGTGAGGGTCAAAAACTGAAGGTTCCCTACTATCATTCTGTAAAGAGGCATCTACTAGACTTCCTACAACTTCATGCAAACTATGCTTTTGAGCCAAAGGAATGGCTACAGCCTTTGCTAAAGTCATCTCTGTTTTGGCCAGCAGTTTAGCAACATACTTTGATTTGATTTAAGTGAATTTCTCCTTCGAAATACTTTACCTCATAAAGAAATGTAAAGGGCTAAGATCTTTCATATCAAATGTCTTCCCAAGTTGTAGAACCAACTGTGAGACACGAGATGAATTAGTTCATTAACAATAATATCATCGACATATAACAAGAGAAATATTTTGCCTTTATGAGTTTGCATGTTCCTTCGACATGTTCCATCAGTCTATTGTTCCTTCAACATGTTCCATCAGTTTTCAAGTTTCCTTCAACAATTTTGGAAAATTACATTTTTTTAAATGAGGAAGTTGTATTTATATAATTCAATCTTCATATAGCTAAAATATTATTATATTAATTAGAAATTTTTTTTAAAGAAGTTTTAAATTTATTTTTTCAACAAAAAAATGTAATTTTAACTTGGAGGAAAGTTTTTGAAAATGTTTTCCTTAATTTTTGAAGGGAAATCATTTTCCTTAATTTTGAGGAAAATGAGTTGATTTGAAAAATATTTTTCAAAACTTTTTAACCCAACCAAACATGAGAAAATTGAAAAATATTTTTCGAAAAATGTTTTCCTTCATACCAAACACATGATAATTGTTTACTAGAACCATGTCGGAGGTGCTTATATGAAAGGTCACTTAATGATATGAATTGTACAAAATATAATGTAAAAAAAAATAATTGATCTCTATGGTAATTTTTTTGAGGATTAGAAATACATGAATTTTGTAGCACCTTATTTGTGCATTTTCACTCATTTCCTTAAGTCCTTTATGCTCAATTTTGTCATTTTCTTTATTTATTTTTTCTTACGGTGCAAGAAAAACGTATGCTAAGATTGCAGAGGAAGCGCTGAAAGACGAGACAAAGATTGAAGTAGAAGCCCATTTCGCAGTTCTCAATGGCATATCTATGCTTATCGTATTCTTTAAGCTTATGTTGTTTAAGTTTTAGTTTGAATATTTCATCAACATTTGAGTTTTGATTTTGTTCTAATCGCACTGAATTCAAATTTAGGTATCCAATTTTGGCTATATGTGGATTTATGCTCCTTATTATTCGTATCATTTGTCATTCCTCTTTATATAGTACTTCGCTTTGAATTGTCTGCATTTATATATTTGTGAAAATATGTTTTATTTGAGCTAAGCGTCTTTTGGAAACTCGCTCATGAGTTATTTAAATTATAGTATTATTTATGTTATTAATTTTAGTGTTAAATTCACGAAATATTTTGTAAGGACTTTAGTTTCTATATTCAGAAAATTTACACTTTAAGTTTGATCATTTCTTGCTGCAGTTAATCTAATTAAGTTAGAAAATTACGACTCTCTTAGCTTCTCATATCATATGTATATTTGATCAAAGATAACTGCTTCTTATAAATGTATGGCTTAGTTTATCCAATAGTTCGAATTTTCTTTACATCATTTCATCTTTTTGAATAAAAATTTGAATATGCACCAACTTATAGGCCATACCGATCTAGTAAATCAATAAAGCAAAGTTCATCTTCTTCATATAATTAGAAAAAGTTATTTCCTCGATTTAGAATGAATTCCCAGCAAAAAATTGAATGACTTAATCAAACAAGAATGAATCATAGTCGGTCTTAAAAGAGATAACAAAAAAATTGAATTAACACAATATAAATTGGTCTACAAATAAATAATGAATATCAAATTATTATATCAAATAATATTAATAATAATAGTACGTAAACTAATATATTCGTGTATAATTTTATCATTTCGTTGTATTGCTAGTACATATATAACATCTTCTTACATGAACTTGATCAAAAAGATAGATTTATGATAAAGCGAGAAGAAATATTTTTCCACAGACTCGACATGCAATTAAATTAGTATAAGTCACCGTTATGTTTTTCTTAACCAAACTGAATCATATATTAATTAAAGTGGGAAGCTCCTATCTTGGATTACCACTTTTCCCTTCCAAACAATCAAAGTTTAATTAAATATCATTTTGAGTTTTGATTTAGTGAAGGGAGAATATGTTAATTCAACATTAAAGATATGAGTTTCCCAACTTTAAATAATATATGATTCAACTTAGTTTATTAAAAGAAACATAATGGTGATTTATAATAATTTAATTGTATATCGAGGGAAAAAATACTATATGCTATATTTGTTTAAAGTCCTTTTATTTTACCTCTTTAGAACTGACTATGATTTATCTTGTTCGATAAGAGAATCACCATCTTGATAAGAGGAAGAAGAACTTTGAATTTTAATTTGTTTGAAAACATCCTTCCAAGAGAAAACACTCCGATATAGGGTGCTTCTCGCTTTTAATTTTGGGTGACAATTCATTCTAAATCGAGGTAAATTACCTTTTCTATATGAGGAAGATGTATTTATAAGCTTTTGGAAACTACACCTTCCTCGTATAAAAAAAGAGAAAATGCATAAGTACCCCGCTCCCCACCCCACCCCCAAATCATGCACTTAATAGTTTTAGTCATTTAACCAAGTTGATTTTAAATGATCTTGACTATACTTTTGTCCGATTTAGTTCTTAATTAATATGCACTTAATTGTTTTAGTCCTTTAACCAAGTTGATTTTAAATGGTCTTGATTATACTTTTGACCGATTTAGCTCTTAATTATTATGCACTTAATAGTTTTAGTCCTTTAACCGAGTTGATTTTGAATGGTCTTGACTATACATTTGTCCGATTTAGCTCTTAATTATTATGCACTTAATAGTTTTAGTCCTTTAACCAAATTGATTTTAAATGGTCTTGACTATATTTTGTCCGATTTAGCTCTTTACTATTATGCAGGAGACAATCAGTTTCGCCTTTTGAAGCGCCAGTCGCGTAGGGCGACCGGGCTAGGCCGAGTCAGAAAGGCTTTGGGCTCGAGAGCGAGGTCCAATGATCCTCTTTTCAATCTCTTACTTACTCTCTCGTGCGAGGGATCACTTCCTCTTCCGGGCCCTTCCGGGCAAGCAAGCGGGGCTGAGTTTGAATCTGAGTGGGAGTTCGGATCTATGTTCAAAGGAGGGGGTCTATTAGCAGTGCGTCGATAATCGGGTTCTTGCCTTGCATTGGTTTTTATTTCGGTAGAACGTGAATCTCCAAAACCCGATGTCGTAGGTTCAAATCCTACAGAGCGTGATTTTTTTCAAATTGATAGAATAGAGGAAGATTAATGTGCAGTTGATTCTATACCAGCCGATTCAATTGTTCAGCTACTTCAAAAAAATTTACTATTATGGCTATGTAAAGGGACCGGCTTTCCCTTTTTTAATAGTTTTAGTCATTTAACCAAGTTGATTTTAAATGGTCTTGACTATACATTTGTCTGATTTAGCTCTTAATTATTATACACTTAATAGTTTTAGTCCTTTAACCAAGTTGATTTTAAATGATCTTGACTATACATTTGTCTGATTTAGCTCTTTACTATTATGCACTTAATAGTTTTAGTCATTTAACCAAGTTGATTTTAAATGGTCTTGACTATACATTTGTCTGATTTAGCTCTTAATTATTATGCACTTAATAGTTTTAGTCCTTTTAACCAAGTTTATTTTAAATGGTCTTGACTATATTTTTGTTCGATTTAGTTCTATACTATTATGCACTTAATAGTTTTAGTCATTTAACCAAGTTGATTTTAAATGATCTTGACTATACTTTCGTTCGATTTAGCTCTTAATTATTATGCACTTAATTGTTTTAGTCCTTTAACCAAGTTGATTTTAAATGGTCTTGATTATACTTTTGACCGATTTAGCTCTTAATTATTATGCACTTAGTAGTTTTAGTTCTTTAACCAAGTTGATTTTGAATGGTCTTGACTATACTTTTGTTCGATTTAGCTCTTAATTATTATGCACTTAATAATTTTAGTCCATTAACCAAGTTGGTTTTAAATGGTCTTGACTATACTTTTATCCGATTTAGCTCTTAAGTATTATGCACTTAATAGATTTACTCCTCATAGTCTTAAAAAATTTATGATCTCTTAATAATACATTTATGAATTTTTAATCTTTTAAGTATTTTGAAAAGACCAATAACCTCAACAATTCAAAATAAAATTAATGAAGAAAGAAAATATGAATTCAAATTTTATTCAATAAAGGATAAATGAAGCATATAATTGTTGTTAATGACTTGAGTATGATGTGTTTCCTTCTTTGGCTGTTAGTGGTTCACAATTGGCGCAATTTATTTTTTAAAATTTTAGTTTCATACAAAAAAAATAAGAGATTTGATTTTATCCTCAAATTTTTCTACGTAAAATAAAACAAATAGAATAATAAAATCAATCTATTCTAAGAAGGAAAAAAAGTCGTAAATCTATCATTTTATAAATTTAAACTTCTTAAAAATTAAACAAATTCCCTTCAATAAAATCGTTGGAGTATTGAATTTTAATTCAACAGGTAATTGTTTTTTATTTTTTTATAATAAAGTTTAGCATTTTCAAGTTATTAGTAGCAATAATATGTTTCAGTTTTATCATTTGCTGAATGAAAACTATGAGTTATATTTTCTTTCTTTATAATTTTCATTTTGAATCGTTGATGTTAAGGTTCTTTGCATAAGGGCAATTTAAAAAGAGTAGAGGGGGAAAAGAAACAACTGAAAAATGAATAACATTTTTAATTTCTCATGACATGAAATTCGTTAATACAAACCTAAGTTATTTGTAAAGTGGTCAAAGACCAAACTTGTTAAGTTTTTTTTCACATACTTAAAGGACTAAAATCAATAAATGTATAGTAAAAGAATTAAGATCAATAAATGTATAGTTAAGAGATTAAAATTGATAAATGTATATTTAAGGAACTAAATATGATAAATTTAAAATAGTTGAAAGTGTAAATTGAATAAAAATATAATTAAGAAACCATTTTAGACCTATTCTTATAGTTAATGAACTGTTTATGACATTTTCTATCCAAATTAAAATCAAGGCTAATGGTTTCCGAGATGGATAGTCAATTTGTTTATCTATCTTATTTTACTTTGACAAGAAATTTAATAAATAATGAATTATTTAAAATTTAATTGAATAAAGTTCTTCTGTGCCCTCTTGTCAGTTGTCATATTATAATTAAACTTTTTATTATGTTTATCTTTTATTTAACGGAGTTATCAATTATTTTATATTGAGAGATTAATCGAGAAATAATGAAGAGAATCATAGTGAAAAGTATTTTTTTTATTTATGCCCCAATTTATTTTTCTTAATAAATGTGTCATATTTTTAACAATTCACTTAATATGAATTAAATAAATTCTTAATAAATGTGTCATATTTTTAACAATTCACTTAATATGAATTAAAGAGAAAAAAATTTAAGATTTTAAAAATATGTCACGTAAAAAAGTAAATTTAAAAAATTCAAAAGAAAAAAGAAGATACCAACGGAATTTTTAAAAATATAGCCTATATACTATTTCTTTAAACAAAAGAAAAAAAAAGATAAAATAAATTAAGATAAAAAAAACATAGATTATTTATTTCATTAAGAGATGATATATAATTACCCCTCTAATTATAACAGTTTTTTTTTTTTCCGAAGAGACTCCAAACAACAATTTTCGAAAGTGGTATAAAGACCCCATTTTCCAACCAAATTTAGTGATAATGTTCTTTTGCAAATCACCATCTCAAACACCTTAGCCATTCAGCTTTACATAGAATCATCAAAGTCATTTGTTTTATTTTGTATTTTAAAAATTATACAACTTTGTTCAATAATTTTTAAAGTCATTCAGCTTTACATAGAATCAATGTTTAAATTTATTTAGGATCAATTTATTCTAAATATGATTTAATTTTTAATCGACTTAGATAGTTTTAACAATATAATAGCTAGATACCACCTCCATAACATTCAACAAAAGGAATATAATAGTCAAATGTTATTATTGCCAATTCTAATGTTTAAAATATTGGAAATTGAAGAACAACATATTCTTCTAGTTAAATGTGATTAAGAGTTTTTCTTATTTTAAGCAGGTAGTTAGGTTTAGAATGGATTGAAATATTGATTTTAAATTTTCCTATAAATTAAAAAGTTGTCGTGTCATTAAATATGTATAATTTGAGCTAAAATGATCATATAAGTTAACTAGGCAAAGTTAGATGACTATACAAGTTAACTAGACAAAGTTGCATGATTTTTGGTACATAAAACAAAATGAGTGACTTTGATGACCGATTTCTATAATATTTGTTTGGTCAAAAGTTTTTAAATCATCTTATTTTGAAAAGTGGTTTTTTTTTAAAAAAATTTGAAAAAAAGGATTTTTAATGAGAAATAATTTATGTTTGAACAATACATTTTAAAAACACTTTTAAGCAACAATTAGAGTTCGATTGAACTTTTAAAAAGTATTTTTCAGTATATTTTTCTCAAAAGTGTTTTTAGAGAAAAATTATTTTTTTAGTTTTAAAAAACAGTTTCTGCTACATCCCAAAAAATACTTATTTTCTCTCAAAAACTTAGTCAACCACCACATTTTAAAAAAGAAGTATTTTAAAATAAATAAATAATAAATTTGACCAAATATGTGACCATTCATATATTCAAGTCTCTAATTAATAAGCTAATATGGTGTGTTGTACTAACCAATGCGAGTACAACTTGTTTGGATGGTTGATACCAAATCTATCGTATTGTTTTAATTTTATTAAAATCGTATCACTATATTCATTATCATAAAATGATAGAAAATTTTCATTTATATAACAATTTTTTTGATATGATCGTGTTGTTTTCTCTTCTTCTCATTTTGTATTTAATTATTACTTCTTCCGTCTATTTTTACTTGTCAATATTGACTTAACATATCTCTTAAAAAACAACAAACAAAATGACAATTTTGCTATCATCTTTTGAGTATCATAAATTTAATACTTTGAGAGATTGTATTATAAATAATAAGGATAAATTAAAAATTAAGTAATAAATTATTATATTCATCAAAACGATACAATACAGTATAATGTATATCATAAAATAATACATAACGACCATTCAATTAAAGAGTTAAAATTTTATTGTCCATTTTTTCTACATGTCTTTTAAACATTTGATAAAATAATACATAACGACTACCCAAATAAAGAATTAAATTTTATCATCCATTTTTTCTTGCACATCTTTGAACATTTGTAAGGGAAAAAAAAACTATGTGATTGTCCTCTATGAAAATAACCTTCTTGGAGTATTTATTACAAAGACAAATATAGTCACATGTTGCCAAATTTGCTTTAGATGCCTTTCTCAACTAAGGAAAAAATCAACCCTAATTAGAAAAATAATAATATTATAAAAACTCAGAAATCGAGACATTAAAGGAAGAGGAACCAAGAATTGATGTGAGATCAATTTTAGAAATATTTTTATTAATAGAGACCTGACTTATTTGTCTTAATTAATTAATACCATAAGAAATATAATCTTGAAAGGTTTGCCAATCCCTACAAACATCAAATACATTAATTATTAATTCATATAAACTATAAAAAGCATTTGATTTCGTAGTGGTCAATTACATACAACAACCGAATTCACTAATTCCAAATTTTAAATTTAATACAAATACCCATATCTTATAATTTAATAAAAAATTTGAATTTTTTTCGATTTTTATTGTGATTTGTAAGCTGTTACGTAGTGGAGATTTACCTAATGTGCATAAAGTATTCAGCACAGAGTGGTTTGCAACCTATTATATAGTGGAGGTTTACCCAATATGCATAAAGTAATCATCATAGAGTCGTTTGAAGGCTATTACATAGTAGAGGTTTACCCAATGTGCATAAAGTATTCACCACAATGTGATTACTCAAAGCGGCAAATGTGATGACAGAGATTATAGCGGTTGCAGGTTAATTATTCTGTGGTACTCAAAAAATAACCAACAAAGGTTGTGGTGTGGTGGAGTAAAATGTACTCATTCATTCTTTACGAAATGTCCCGGGTTCGAGTCCTACTGGATAGTGGCGGACCCAGGATTTTCGTTCAGGAGGTTCGAAAATAAAAATGTTGTTGATGGGATTCAAACCTGGGGCATGCAGCTTAATATTCAGGGGTCTTACCATTGAGTCATCTAATTTTAATTGTTATTGAGGGGGTTCAAAATGTATACATCTACAAAAACAAGAAAATTTACCTTATATATATCGTATATTTTTTTACCGAAGGTGTTCGAGTGAACACCCTGGACCCAATGTGGGTCCGCCCCTGCTACTGGATATAGAGTCACTTTTGTTAGAAAACACTTTACCCTTCAATGTTCTGGTGCAAATTTTTCAATGTGAAACTTTCTGGTGCGAATTTAAATTTAATTGGACTTTAATTAATATGAATACCAAGCACTGAGTGACTATATATTAATTCAAATCAACTAAAAGAATTAGTGCGTTTGATACATCAAAATTCAAATACATTAATTCAAATCAACTAAAAGCATTTAGTACATATGATATACATCAAATCATTAATTCAAATCAACTAAAAGCATTTTTTACATATGATACAACTAAGGGGAGGGGTGAATTTCGATATAGTAGACGCAACACAATGTGTCACATGTGAAAAGAAATAAAAATAATTACATATAAATAACAGAATTCACTGATTCCAAATTCTGAATCTGACACTACTGACAACTTCATGAGTGCATATTTATGAGTCGTGTCATCAACCACGTACACATTTCAAATAATTAACAAGACGAGAACCCGTTAATCCAAAGTTCCAAATCGTTGTGTTGCGTCTCTTCTGAGAAAATTGCAATTTGACAAGAACTTGAAGGAAAATAGCTCCTTTGCCTTTCAGTTTTGTTGTTATTAATATCACCATTAACAATAGTACTACTAGTACTTGTACTATTTTCCAAAATTTGGTCACGTAAATCAGGTGCATTAAGAAGCTCAGCAAGAAAAGGATCGTCAACATCGAAACCAAACATGAAATTGAAGTTATAATTCTCCAATTCAACGGACACATCCGTTGGCGAATATGATTCTGATACTGGTTGTTGTTGTTCTTGTTGTTGTAGTACTTGCTCGGACAATGATGAAATTGAGAACGATGATAATGAAGATGTTAAAATATTAGTTGTCACGTTTTCCTCTGTCATTACCTTGTGATCGTTATCATGTTCAGTAGTCTCATATGTGTCTACTACTGAATTACTAGTAGTAGGACTCATAAAAGCTTTAGTGCACCTGATTGCCTTTGTGTGGACAACCAAACACGGGGAGGAGGAGGACAATGATCCCCTGTGTCTAACGTCCGTCAACAAATATTGTGAATCCCGAGGACTTGCATGTTCTTGATCATTTGGTATGGTTGATTTTGCATGACTAGAACGATGGCGTTGACGATTTGAAGATGTTACACGATTTGGTTGACCAGAACGTGTTCCTTCTTGAAGTCTTCTCCCAATGTTGGTGTTCCAATAGTTCTTGATTTCATTGTCTGTTCGTCCTGGTAGCCTTCCAGCTATCAGAGACCATCTGCACTAATTATAAACATTTGTACATATTACATCACATCAAATGAAAAATTACAACGTATTTACATTTTCCTCGTATAAGCAACACGATCTATGATTTTGAGTTAGTGAGTGTATAATGTCACACCCAATGAAAAATTTACACATTTACTCTTTGCTTGTTCTTTTTTCTTCGTAGAAACAGAACGATCTAAAATTTTGAGTCAGTGATTGCAAAATATGTCACACATATTCTTCCTATGTGACAATTGGGTTATCTAACTATATACTAAACATATGACTAAAAAAATTGAATCTTGAAAGAATAATGACCTGTTTCCAAGAAGCTTATGAAGTCTAATTATGAGATCTTCTTCATCTGGACTTATATTTCCCCTCTTGATGTCTGGCCTTAGATAATTTAGCCACCTTAGTCTACAACTCTTTCCACATCTTTTAAGACCTGTCAATTTATTATAAAAATAATTTAAGTAAATATTGAACGGACAAAATGAGAAAAAATCCCCAAAAAGAGAATCAGAAATGAAATAGCAAGATCAAACAAGTAAAAAATCGTGAAGCTGATTGACAACAATAATGTACGACCTTTTGCGAAAAGTTAGGTCAAAAATGTATTTATTATAATTACCCTGAATATTCAGGAACAAATTTAGAACCTTTATAGAGGATTAAAAGAAATAACAGACTCTCCCATCAGACGTATCAACAACAAGAGTTGCATGGGATACACAAACAAAAGAGCCGATTTGACCACGCAGACCAAATGAACGGTTAGTAATTTGATTTACATGAATTATACATAATATACAAAGAAGAAAATAGTACTAACTTGAAGCTTACCAGCTCCTTTGGGAAGATTTCTCCATTTTCCTTCACCATGAACTTTGATATAATCTATTAAAATTTTATCCTCCAAAGGAGTCCATGCCCCTTTGTTTAATCCTTCTTTAGAACAACAAGGCTTTCTACCCATGATTTCTATACAAATTATAATAATAATATATTATATTATATGGTCTTTTGTGATGTTTAGAACTTGGCAATTGTCAAGTTTTCAATATGCATATACTTATAGTATGGCAATTTAATATCCACACACCCACCCCCTTGCTAGGGGGTGGGGTAGGTAAAAATTGGAAGAAGTTGTCCCCCAAAATATCATTATCTTATATTAAATGATAAAACACATATACACAAGTTTGCTAATATTTCTGCAGTTTACTTGTGCGATTGGGACCATGTCTTTCTCTCATATAATTCCCCTTTTTTATTTATTTATGAAAGTTACTTACATCTTTTGCCTTCTTCCATTGGAAGGAAGGTAAAACTTAATTTTACCGTCAATTCTATAAGTAGGGTCTGGAGAAATCGAAAGAGTGATCAGATGAGGTTGTTTTTCATAAATTCTTAAACTCGAGAAAATTATTTTTAATTTTTAAAATAAGTTTGAAAGACGTGCAAGAGTAAGAAGCTATGCGATGTAAATATCGACGAAATAAAAATTCTTGACAGTAAAAAAGTGAAGATAATCAAAATAAAAGAAACTCCCGTACTAATAAAATTGATGAATAAAATCAAGCAAATAGATTATAAGATGCTCTAGACTAGAACCTTACTCACCTCTACCCATAGAAAGGGAGAAAACACTCGACTATTCACTAATTGTCTATCTTATTAATCCTCGACCTTAATGTTCTCTTATTTAGGATCATGTATTCACTAAGTTGAAATTGTATGATGATATTCAATCAACTAAATCTCAATTTTAAACTAATCAAAATCAGTTATACACGAATGTGGACATGATAACGAAATAGATATTCGATCTAATAGCGGTACTGAATATTACTTAAAATCATATAAAAAACAAATTACTCAAATTCCAACCGATATGGGATTTAACAAAAATGTCTAAGTGGGGCTTACACTTCACCATATATAGAATCACCCCCAAGTCACCTCAGATGATTTTTGCTATACCCCGCCTCGAAACTCGTTATAATACATACTATTACGTTTTTATTTATTACATAAAATCCGTAACAAGAACTATACGTACGTCTCATTGATTATTTATTATCCAGAAAATGCAATATTATCTGTCCAATATTGTTTGACAATCTGGCAAGTTTGTTGGAGATAGTTACTGAAAACCTACAATTAATTTAATGATCACATAAACTTTAATACATACTAATCTAATTTTACGTAATTAGCTAGATCCCACCAGTGCTCTTAACTGTCTAATTAATAATAAAAATAGTAGCATTATATTGTGTTACATAACTGTATAGTATTTCTTTTTTAAAAGTCATATTACACCTGGAAGAAATTAAACTTAAAAGAGAAATAGGAGTATTATATTACTTTTGGGAGAATTTTTAAATTTGACTTTTATACAGTCTTGGTGTGAGAGAGAAATTATAATTATCATTATTTTTCCTTGATGTTTTTATATTCTCTCCGTCCAAAAATATTTATTATGTTTCAGTTATTTTCGAGTTTAACTAATTTTTAAAGTTAAAATTGAAATAAGCATAAGTTCTCTTTTAAACTATGATTAAAATGTCAATGACACACTTAAACTTAACTAAGATCATATTTCTCCCATGAATTCATTTTTTTTTCCATATTTTTGTGCACATTTTGTGTTGTGACACATTCAACCATCCAAGTTAGTTGTGCTTGTACACATTTGTCCACCATATGTTAATTTTTTTTAAAAAAATATTCTTATTTTGTTCCTTGTATTTAATTAAGTTAATACACATTCTTTTACCTTGTATCGAAACTATTTCTTTTACTGACATTCATTTTTTTTCTCTTTTATTTTTCTATTGAGTTTATTTTCTTTGTTTTCGTTTTGATTTAATTTCAAATATCTTGCATTTACAATAGTTAATTTTGAACGGATATAAAAATAAGTGAAGAAAATCAAACAAAACATAAAAATATTAAAACATTAAAATTAAAGGACACTTTTAAATTGTTTTTTTTTTAAAAAAAAGATAGATAATAAATTAATTTAAAAAATAAATTGATTAAAATATATATTATACAAAGAAAGAAATAAAATAATTAAATATATATAAATTTTATTATCAATAAATATGTGTACTAAGTAATTATAAAGTTACCAATAAAAAATGACATGTGACCACTTTGTGGTGTATTTGTTTCATTTAAATTAGTTTGGGGGGGGGGGGATAGGATTCTAATTAAGTTTAGGTGTGTCTATAGAATTTCGATCTTAGTCTAGGGGATACTTATAGATTATCCCTTTAAATATTTAAAAATTATATAAAAGTACGATAAAATGCAATGTTTTTCATATCTAATGCATGAAAGAACACATTTTAAAACACTAAACAAAGTTTATATATAATTTGACGCTCGAAATAAGAAACGTAACATAATTTGGGACGGACGGAAGCAAGGACAGAGGAAAATTATATTATTATACATGATTAAAATAATATATATATATATATATATATATATATATATATATATATATATATATATATATATATATAGATATAGATAGATAGTAGAAGTTGAACCCATTCGATTACTTCACGTATTTATTTCTATATATTTTAAACTCGTTATTAAAAATCTTGACTCCGCTACTTTACGAAAGGAGTAATTCTCAGGCAACAGAAAAATATGGTAGGAGAAGTCAATGTTACCAGAAATTTTTGACACATGAAATAAATTATAAAAGGAAAAATAATGGAACAACTAAAAAAGAAGCATTAGGGATAAATAGAGGCGGAGCTAGAAGCTCATGAGTTTCAATGAGCACAATAATATTTACTTCAATAATATTTTTGTGTTAAAAAAATATTAAATATTTACAAATATTATGTTTAGAATTTAATTATTATTATTTAAGAATTTTAGAATCTATAATATTAAAATTTTGACTTGTCTTTGAGTATGTAAACTTTTTTTTTTTGCTATCTGATATCTGAATTCTACTTCGTTAACTAATCTTGATTTGTTAAGTATGCATACTAAAAGGATAACTGTTTTTATCAAAAAATTCTTTATTTTTAGGATTTAAATTCGATATATCAAATTTCAACCATCTCCTTGCATTGCTTAACAAGAATGATACATAATAAGTCATTATTTGTAATCATTGTAGATATTCAAAATCCACTTAGAGCTGAGATAATATATCTTAGATGATCATCAATTTATAATAATTCATTTAGAAAGTCACTCAACTTAATTATAATAGTTCAACTTAAAAAGTCACTCAACTTAATTAAGATAGACCACTTAAAAAGTCATTCATTTTAGGATAGTTTACTTAGAAATGCACTCAATTTAAGATACTCCACTTAGAAAGTCATTCAACTTTATTTTATATCAAAAAAGTTACTCAATTATTGATATCTTACCTAGAAAGTCACCGAAATGTGCTTTTCTCTTTGAAGTATATCCTATAAATAAGATATACATAAAAAAAAAAACTTTTATTTCACATAGCAATTTAAAACATTTCAACAATTAATGGGGATAAAATGGACAATTCACTATGTCAATAATTATTTTCATAATAGGTGTACCAATTTAAAAGTTAACAAGTAATTAGGAACGAAGGAAGTAAAATATAACTTTATTTTTGTCGTTCGTTTCCTATATGGTGGCGGGTATTCATATTAATTAGTAGTGCTTCCAAAATGATTTTCTTCATATTTATGATTCAAATCTAATACTTTTAATTAAAGATAAATCAGTCACTTTAATTTACTACACCACAACCCTATGTTTTTAATGAAATATAACTCTAAAACCTCTTGTCTTGTAATAAAGCACAACAAATAAGTTTATTAGAAAATAACATTTTAAATTAAAAGGAATAACCATACTATTAACATAAGGCATTTTAATTCAATTTTACATAATTTAAAAATATTTTAAACTATTTTTTGTGATTTTTTGTTAAAGCATTTTAAATCAAAAGTAATAACCATACTATTAACGTAAGACATTTTAATTCAATTTTACATGATTTGAAAATATTTTAAACTATTTTTCTGATTTTTTGTTAAAAAAGAAATGTTACACTAAAGTGGGTATAGATTATGGCATACAAAGAGAAAAGTGGTTAAGTATTTGATTAAACTTAGAAGTTAATCAAACTAATTTATAAATATTTTTTAGTTTATTTATATGTTTTGCAAATTGAAAAGTGTTAATAAGTCAAAAAAATAATAATTTAGTCATCCCTACCTATGATTTTTCAAACTTATAATAACTTTTAGTTTGACCCAATGTTTTATTCTTTAATTCTCTCCTTTTAATTTTTTAAAAAAAGGTTCAAACTTTCCTTGCAAAAACTAAACTCCTAAATTCCTATTCACACCGTATTAGTTGTTCTTCCTTTCTTACACAAATACCTTTAAATTAGGGAAAATGCACAAGTACACCTTCAATCTATGCTCAAAATTTCCGAGACACTTATACTATACTAAGGTCCTATTACTTTCTTAAACTTATTTTATAAGTAATTTTCTATCCCTTTTCGGCCTACGTGGCACTAGCTTGAAAAAAAAAGTCAACCATTGTTGGGCCACAAGATAGTGCCACGTAGGCCGAAAAAGGGTAAAAACTTATTAATAAAATAAGTTCAGGGGGGTAATAGGATCTTAGTATAGTATAAGTGTGTCTCTGAGATTTCGGGCATAGGTTGAGGGGTACTTGTACATTATCCCTTTAAATTATAATTTTTTTCCCAATTTGTTTTTAATAATATTATAGTTATGAAATACTGTTTGTGTTCACTTTTATTTGTTACTATTTGACTTGATACATCAGTTAAAAAAACAATCACTATTATAAATATTTTACCATATTATCTTTGCTAATTAATGTTTTGTATTGCGTCTTGAAAAATGATGTGAAAAATAATACTCCCTCCGTTTCAAAATAATTGAACTGTTGAGACATTTTTCATATTTCAAATATTAACTCAGTTGTTCAATTTTCAAGGCCACTTTTAAAATATTCTTTCATTTTACCCTTCATTTAAATTTAGAAACTTTAATTGCTTTGAATTATTCTAAATATTAATTTAACATATTCCCTCCGTCTATTTTTATTTTCATGTTGCGCTTTTTGAAAGTCAATTAGACTTATTTTCAAAATTAAATTAGATGACATTAATTTGATATTTTAAACAAAAAATTTAGATATTCAAAAACTCGATGAAAAGTACTATAAATTGCAATTTTTTGCATATCAATATGATGAAAAAATACATCTTAAAATGTTAGTTAAAGTTTTTATAGTTTGACTCTAAGAATAGAAACCATGACAATTAAAAGCGGAGGGAGGGAGGGAGTAATTAATAAGGGCAAAAATGGAATTCAATATCTAATTTATATCATAATCTTCTTTTCTTAAAGGGTGTGAAATACCACTAATAATTCATTTATTTTAAAGTGGAAGGAGTATTTAATACTAAGAGTAAAACATTACAAAATAATTGTCTTTTCTTGATCGGTCAAAAATGACAAGTAAAAATGAAAATTCCTTTTAGGAGTATGTGATAAGTAAAAATGAAAAAAGGAAGTACATTTAAAATAAATAAATTTTACTAATATTAATTTGTTAACCAAACACATCAATTTGTAACTCCATCCGTCCCTATTCACTTATCCATTTTTTACTTGACACAATTATTAAGAAAATCATATTTAATATAGTAATTTTACCATTTTACCCATATTAATTAACAGAATTCAAAATCAATTTACTCATTAAAGAGGTTCTACCATTTTCAAAAATATTAACTCTTTAGATAAATTAATGATTTAACAGGTAAAAAAATATTATCTTTTCTTGATTTGTTAAAGATGACAAGTAAAAATAAATCAATACAAAAGTGAAAACTGAACAAATGAAAAAAGGACAAGAAAGTACTCCCTCCGTCTCATTTTATGTGACACCATTTTCTTTTTGATCAGTCCAAAAAAGAATGTCACATTTCTTTATATGATAAGTATAAACCTTCATTCATCTTCTTCGATCTTCCTTGGAATATCCATCATCTTGGTCTCGACCATTTAGAATAAGATTGTCAGGTGAGTCACATATTTAAAAGTACAATTTCTCTTTTACCCTTGTTGGTCCAATTAATTTCAAAAATAGTTCTCTAATATACATTTAGAGAAAAGTGCGTTTACTTTTTTGAAGGACAATTTGATAAACATTTCAAAGTCTTCATTATTTTTTAAACTCCGTGCCGATCAAATATTGTCACATAAAATGAGACGAAAATAGTATTTATTTACCTTTAATATGGGAAATTTTTTTTGTACTAACCCTTATTTTATCGGATTCTGATGTGAATAGCGAATACCAATTAAAAAAAAGAAAAAGAAAAAGAAAAATAAGTAATATTTATTTATCCATTTTTTCCTCATATGAAATACCTATATTTAAGTAAACGATTGAGACAATCGAAGTCTTTCATCGTTCGGTCATGATTTGGGATTTCTCATATGTTCAACAATTTTAAGGTAATCCTCTCCTCCTTAAGCTTATAAGAGTTTATTTATTCAAGAAATCTCTAATTCTTTGAATTTCTGCATTTACTACATGGGTAAAATCAATTTTTTGAAGTCTATGGTTATCTTGTTGTTTACATAGGTATTGAATTAGGTTTTTTTCTTGTAGGAATTTGGATAAGGTTTTGTTCCATTCCATTGCCTTAAATGTTTTCAATTTTTTGATGTTCAAATTCTTTCTATACATAAAAAATTGGATTTTAGCCCTAGGTTGAGTTTTTGTTTGTTTGTTTGGATAATTGTGGTGTTTGGACCAACTTGCGTGCAATTTGTTTGTAGTTTCGCGGAATACAGGTCACCTCGCACTAGTATGGTTACTCTGTGTACCAAGGTTAGGACAGATTAGAAGAAATTATTTAGTGTTTATAGAGTTTCTTAAGAGATGGATTGTGATAAATTGATAGACAAGATGAGTTTTTTTTTTTTTTTTTTTTTTTTTTTTTTTAGTTTCTTGCCCCTTTGATTTATGTTAATGATATTTGTTGTTTTTATATTTCGATTATTGTCTTATGTTATGTTGTAGTTAGTGTTTATAGAATGTTTCGTTGTGTTTGCTCTAGATAGCATTTCTACCTCCGAGGTATGGGTAAGGTCGGGATACACTCTATCCTCCTCAGACCCCACTTTGTGGGATTACGTTGTGTATGTTGTTGTATGGATCTTTAAATATTGAATTTCTTGGAACTTATCCGCATAATCGCGCACACTATATTCAATAGTGTTGGACATGTGATGGACCTAATTAGCCAAACTAATTTGGTATTGAAGCTTGCTAGATTGACAACTATGATATCGTATGACATAAAAATGAGATAATGGTCATAAACACATTTGAACTATTTACTTTTTCCGGGAGTTCCACACCCCGGTTATCATGTGTTCCCTTTTTCTACTTGAACTATCATCATCTATATATTAGAACTTACCTAGGTGAATAGATGGTGATAGTTCAGGTAGGAAAAGGGAGCGACTAATAGTGGAGTTGTGAAACTCTCGAAATAGTAATAATTCATGTGTGTTTTTCACCGTTAACTACACATAAATTCAAAGGTGTTTTTGTTGTTTAATTTTATGAAACTTGTGCCTTCTTGCTTATGATTCTAACGACTTGTTGATCTAAGGCAACTTTGTGTTTCTATATGCAGTATTTGATAGCCGTTTCTGATTTTATTTAGTGGTTACTGAGATGGAAGATGTTGTATTCTCATGTACTGGTAATGGTGTTCAAGTTGACCGTAAAGTAGTTCAGACATTGCAAAAGAATTTTGTGCAAGTACAGAACATTTTGGATCAAAACAGGTTGTTAATCAACGAGATCAACCAGAACCACGAGTCAACAATCCCAGATAACTTGACTCGAAATGTCGGTCTAATTAGAGAGCTAAATAACAATATTAGAAGAGTAGTTGATCTCTATGCTGATCTTTCCAGTTCTGTTACCACATCTATGGAGGCTTTCTCCGAGGGTGAATCAAACAATGCTAATCAATCAGATCAAAGAGACGGTCAGAAGAGAATAAGGTCCAGCTGAAGTTCAACTTTCTCCTTTGATTGTTTCTAAGTAAATCATCTCCGTTTAAAGAGGTTTGAGTAGAACAGGATGGATATATACTGAGGCTATAAGCTATAACGTTTTGAAAATAAATCCTATCTGGTTATGTGTTCCTTTGTTATCTTTCTATCTGTTTCTGCAATTGGACTCAAATTCATAGTTAGCAAGTTGTAGTTTTCTCCTTTTATGTTTGTTATAGTAGAGTTACTTGTTCTGTTTTTAGATGTTTGAGTGGGCGCGAATAAACTAGACATATAGCCCCACTCATAGTTTCTCGTTTGAGTATATACTTTTGTCCTTTGTTCTCGTCTATGGAACTCCTCATTGTATCATGAATTTGTTTCACTGTTATTTCCAAAATTCTGGTGTCTGGACTCGTTGAAACCTCGAGGGGGTGCTTAGTATAACACTTGTTGCCATGCCTTTTCTGGAATCACATTAAAAACTGCATTGTATTGTGCATTTCACCATCAGACACCGCCTTTTCTTCTTTTACAGTTCCTTACAAACTAGTCAAGATGCTTTTCTTTTAGCACAATTACATACAGAAAATAAGCAATTTGCATTGTGATTAAAGCTTTTAGCTTACTTATATCATGATGAAATTCTCTCACACTATTAATGTATATATCACTTATGGATCTAAAGAAATTACACTTCTGATTTATCTATCAAAGTTGCAAACCACTCTTTCCAATCCATGACCTTGTCCTCACCATTGACCACCTGTTATTCGACAAACTTAAACTTGTTAGCTTTTTAACAACCAAAGAATAATGAAAGTGCATTCACAACAAGAAATCTGATACAACTGCTGGAAAATGTTTCATTCTGCTCAAGTTCACCTATATGAGATTTGAAGCAGAACTAAATTTTTTTGCTATATTGGTTACTTCAGACATGATACAAAAAAAGTTTGATTTTGACATTGAAAAGTTCCAAATAGGCACCACTGCAGATTGACTAGTTCATTCTGGGCAACTATAAATCTTAGAAAATTGAAAGTCAATTGAGGAACAAACCTCGAATATCAGTCCTTTCTGAGGCACAGTCTCGAGAGCCTCTACACAGATGAAAGCAGCATCCTCCTTGCTCATCTTTCCTTGTGATGCACAGCCCTGGCATGGAGATCATAGAATCAGCTAATTTTGACAAAATTAACTTTCTTGCGAATGATTTTACGTGAATGACAAAGTAGCAAGCCAAGTTGCTTTAAGACGCTGGAAACCAATCACCGGAAAACATATTCTGTCATAAATTTCATGTGAGGAATTTCTGATCCAAGCTTGATAAAGATTCCATCATTCTATTCTAATTTGCTCTAATGCCAGAACGGAAGACATTTTCAACTCTTAGCGCAATGATTGGAAAGGTGGTAACTGGAAACTTTGAATATTTAGTAATCATCAACAAAACAATAGCTA
Source organism: Solanum lycopersicoides (assembly GCA_022817965.1). NCBI lineage: Eukaryota > Viridiplantae > Streptophyta > Magnoliopsida > Solanales > Solanaceae > Solanum > Solanum lycopersicoides. Next base: position 90,708,169 of record CM040629.1, on the reverse strand, counting down.
TTAGACCATAATCTGTATATCAAGTCAACGGGTCTGTCATGGGCACATTACTTTGTGTTTGAACGAAATGTAAAAACTTAAACTTGAGTGGACAACTACTGTGCTGAGTAGCAACAATAAGGAATTTGCTCAACATGAACAATGAAAAACTGGTACAGTCGTTTTCTATTCGATTTGTGAATAATTTTGAGTTAGTTTGCACAAAGGAACACCTTATAGTTCATTTGCTGGTGGTTTCAACCTAGGGAAACACAGTTGTATGACGTTATGCTCGTTTGGATACAGCCAATGACATTTCGCAAATTGCCATTTCAACACCATCTACCTAATAAAGAAGCTATACATATAAGGATTACCTCTTTAAAGTTGAAACCTTGATTTCCACCCGGTGTATTTATCAACAAGCCAGTTCTAATAATGGTGTAAGGGATTCCTGAAGCCATAACCAGTGATTCATCTTGTTCAGCCTGTTTTCTTGCATTGGCAGTAACAATTGCTTGAACGCCGCTAGAACCTCTATAAACAGACAGCTGCAATGTCATCATATCATAAAATCAAAACATAAACCGTTTGGAAACTGCAATTGCCTGTACATATACGAGAGAGGACTACCTGAGATAATAGGATTACATGTTGTAAACCTTTCCAACTCTCTAAATTTGATATAAAACCTTCCTACAAAATGCAGCTCAAGTGTAAGAGAACTTCTTAACAAATAATTGTGCATATAGAAAAGAAAGTGCCTAAATAAGCAACGGAAAAAATAATTAGCTAACAAGAATAAGATGCAGCAAAATTACACGATAAATCCAAAACAGATGTATTATAGATTCATACGCAGATGTAATGCTACTCGTTAATGTTTCTTTGAAAGTGTTTTTGTTGGGGGATCATAGTAACAAAAATGATAGCGGAGAATGATGATAAGAGAGAGCATACATTTGGGCATATCACTGCACGAACACCACTTAGAGCCTTCTTTAACAATGACCTGTCCCGTGCATCACCTGCTATTGGCTTCATAGCAGCTTAGGAACATTAAGTATTAAAATACTACCAAGTGTATAATACTAAAAAAACGTATAAAAATGCCACCAACCTCAACATAAGTACCAAATGCTTCCATTGCAACCCGCTTATCCTTTACCAGAGCTTTGATCCGAGTTCTTTTGATTATCAAAGACAATATAATCATCTGTCCAATATGATGTATAGGTGAAGTTAACAAAGGATGAGACAGATTAAATATTGAGCTATATGACTAAATCATTTCAGTTGAACTTAGATGACGTAAGAAAAATTCTGCCCCTTACTTGCACATGCACATATTGTAAACAACAAGACATAAAGATTCTAGTGCAAGATATCTGATGCTACAATATACGAACCTGACCAATCTCATTATCTCCATCGGTAACTAAAACTGCATCTCTGACTTCATCTTCTTCTGTTAATTTGTGAGAAAAAAAGGACCACATTGTTGATGTGATATTTTAGAGAAGAAATCACATGCAAAATAATTACTAAATTCAGCTACCCGAAGACATATCTTCTTCTGAAAGGGATCCATCTTTTGGGAGGAGCTCGGGTGCCCCATACCATTTCCTTAACTTTGGACCGCCTGAAATCAATGGCATGCATTGATGAGTATGTCAATGATTAAGGAAATGTTGTTTGATCAGCATTCTTTGAGATGCATTAGAATACATCATATCACTTAATTTTAGCGGGAAGGATTGGCGTAATAAGCATTTATGATTCGTGTGTTACTTTTCATCATTTTAGGGCCTAACAAGTTTAAAGATTTTCTCATTGAAATCTTGGATGTTTATGATACTAATGATATTTACGATCTTGGAGCAAAAACTGTTATATGAAACTATGAGTTGCCGTCATCAGCCAGTAGAGATATTAACTTTCCATCAAGGAAAAGGTATTCATCAGTAGCTTTAACACAGACTGATAAACCGATAATGCAGAGGGGAATTGCACCAGACGTTTTGCACTGCACCAAATGTACTGGTAAGGCAAGATTTATACTATTACTAACTATGGAAAATAAGAGTTATATAAATCCTAAATTTAGAGAATTTTATACTAAAACCTGTCATCAAAGTTCAACCAGACAACTTGCTGTTTGTCATTCATATTTCTCACGGAAAACATAGAGCAATCGCAACTAGAAGCAGATCCAGGATTCAAAAGGAGTAGGTTCACCTTATTTAGACTTATTATATACATAAGTGAATGTATGTGCATCAACTGCTCATTATATACTGAACCACACCGGCATACGCAATCAGCTTAAATTTCTACCTGACTATCTCTAGTTTAACATAAACTGTTCTATCAGCATTACTATAGCGTTTGACAGAAGAATCTATTAAATTCAGCCTCAGGCTCTTAAGACAACAATAACTACAACTAAACCTCAATCCCAAACAAGTTAGGGTCAGCTATATGAATCTTGACGAATGTCCATACACCCATTTAAATTGCAACAATCAGATATCGTAGCGCAGCACCCAATTCATTACTCTACTTCACACAAATCAGTTCCTTCACCCAACCCCCCCAAAAAATAAATCATAATTCAGTATCGAATTTCCCCAATTTTGTCAAGCACAAATTAAACTGTTAGCTGAAATGAACCATTCAAAATGAGTATAAGTGTATAATTAGGTTTAATTAACAATAAATTGAAGTAAAGAAGTGAAATCAAACCTTCAATGTAATCTAGAATTTGGTCCATAAAACCTATTTTCTTCTGAGAAGAAAAGCAAGTGAGAGAACGCTTATTACTCTTCCAATTCAAGTTCCAATTTCTGCACCACAATTGTCGACATGGAGAAGAAAAGCACAACAATTTTGAAGGTTCATTCACACAAACAGATAAACTCCCCATAGACTCCACAAACGGTTGGTTTCTGTTATGTCTTGCACAAATTACTATAAGTGTGGTATAAAAATTGTTTATATTAATTTAAATTTTATAATTACGTTAAATCGATTCAAAACTCTAACAAGTAAAAAGTTATAAACATATTAAAAATTCCGCCCTCGTCTTTTCTAATAAATATAGATAGTGCCATTTAGAGCTGATATGCCACTTGTTATAAAAGTAGTTCATATATATTGTTATTATTATATAAACGACTCAAATATATTAAAATAATTTTTTTCACTTTCGTAAAAGAAAAAAGATATATGTGAATCATTTGTATAACAACATAAACATATATAAGTCATTTTTATAACGAGCACTATATCAATTCTAAACGATAAAGTTGAGAGGTATATGAGACACTTTATGGCCACTCATTAACACGCACATACATTATTGCATGAAATATGTATAGTGAAAAAATTAACTATAATGAAATAATACTATAATCTAAAGTATTGGAAAAAACCAAATAGTAGTAACAAAATTGAAGAATTAAGAAATAAAAGTGTAATTATCTAAACATTAGTGTACAAAACTAAAATTAAACTTAGTGCTCTAAGTTGTAAAACTCTTCATTTTGATCCCACCTTATTTGCACCACCCTTGTTTCTCCATTCTTCTAGTCGAGCATACACTATCGTCTACTTACACACGAGCCGTCGCATATCATCGCCGGTACGGTCGCCGGAGTTTACAATATCTTCTCCTCGTTCAGGTATACGCCGATATCTACGATTAAAATTAGCTCTTGTAGTGTTTTGACCTTGTAAATAATTCGAATCCTAAATTAGCTCGTAATTCTCTGATTGACGCTTTGATTTTTCACATTAACAACAGTTTCAAATGCATGATATGTTGCATTTTGAATATTGCTCCTTAATTGAACGATCACCAGTTTTATTTGATTATCAGAGTTTTACTCTGAATGGATTTATGTGTGATTAGCTTCAACTATGATTTCTCGTAGTTGTTTACAAGTTAATCCAGAGTTTGTTTCGTATTTGATAACAGAGGATCATATTATTCATATAACGGATCATAATTGGTTTGTGATTGAGCAAATAGACTATCTATTGGTTGATTGGTAGTGAAAAGATTCAACTTGGATTCATCATAGTTCTTGTGGTTTTTGCAAGGAATAGAGGATTGATATAGTTGATCCCGACTATTTTGGGATTCAGCAGTAGACTCTTGACGATTGATTTGTTTGTCATGTGATAATGGCTTACAAAGTTGTTATAGTGTAGTATCTACCTTTAGTTTTACAGCACAATTTGCAGAATATTTCTCTGGGAAAAGAAATTATAATAGAAGGGCCACAAGTCCAAGCATGCTAAGTTGATTGCATCAGCTATATTATTTTCATCATCCAGTACTTGTTAAATAGAAGGTCCATGTGAATTATTTAAACTTACAATATAGCGTGGTATTTTTTTTCCGATGAAGACAATATAGCTCGGTATCTTTGACTCTAGATGGTAGCTGCTCCCTCCTTTTTGCTTATGTGTCTCTTGAGGGCAAACATAATTTTCATTTTTTTTTTCTGGTTGATACTTTTGTGAGTATCTCATTGTTAATGATACGGTTTCTTGACTATAGCTTATCTTTTTTTCTTTCTCATTGCAGGAAAACTAAGGAACCATGGGGATCGTAGAAAGGATTAAAGAAATAGAAGCTGAGATGGCTCGTACACAAAAGAATAAAGCAACTGGTAACTGTTTACTAAAGCCTTTTTGACAGTTGTGTTTCTACCATCGTTATTTGAAGTGCCATTCACGTTACTATTAAGCATAACCTTGTGAACAGATACATTACCTTTTGTTTTTCTCCTGAGTCCTCCTGGAACCTTGTTAAAGCGATATGCTGCCTGGAGGAGCAACTCTTGTTACTGTCTTTAAAAAATAATAGAAAGAGAGAAATATGTGTGGATGCGAAGTAAATATTATCTTTGCGGTCTACGGCCCCCCCCCCCCCCCCCAAATGATGCATAATTAACTCCGATCATTACATACATACTTCTACAGTAAGCCTAACTCAAATTTGATAATTTATAGTGACACACCCCAAAAAACATTAAAATGAACTTATTTTGACTGATAGGACAGGCACGAGAACTCAAAATGATACCGGAAGCTCTTATCAAAGGATTTGAGCTCTGCTGAAAATGCTTATTGTTGAATCACAACCACCATAATGTGTGACCATGATGAACTATTTTAGGTAATTTAATCTATCTTCTCTAAACAGTAATCGTGCAGATGAATCGACATAAACCCTCAAAAGTCTCTAAAGGATATGGTTGGCAAAGCTAGAGCTAAAATTTAGAGTTTCTTAGTCAACCAAAGGAGATTAACCTCTTGTGGGAGTACTATTGGATAGTTGAAATTCAAAAGCACTTGTGCTAGAAGTATGAACTTTACATGGATCTTGCAAGAATAAGAACATCCCTAATGGTTTGGCATGGGATGATATTAATTTGAGAGCAATTATTTTAGAGCTTTGTAGTCGCTCCTGATGATTAATTCTTCTGCCCATAATTCCTCTGTAGATGTATTTTGTTATGAGGTACAGGTTTACTCCATGTGTCATCTCACATACAAATGAACATGGTAAATTTTATTTATATCTTGTATCTGTGATGAATAAACCTCTGTACGTCAACCTTTTCCCCAAATTTCCTCGGAAGCTTAGTGACGTACTGTACGTTGGATCTGCAGAGTATCATCTTGGTCAGCTGAAGGCTAAGATAGCAAAGCTGAGGACACAACTGCTGGAACCCCCTAAAGTATGTGATTTTGGTGTTTTGGACTGTTAATTGGTGCAGTGAATTCTCCCTGAACTTAAGTTTCCTCTAAATTTTATGATATAAAAGTTCACGTTCAATCGAAATCGGCTTTCTCCCATCTGTCTTTTCTTCTTCTTTTAATAGAGAGATAATAACAATCTTCTGATTATGCTGATGCAACAGGGTTCCAGTGGAGCTGGAGAGGGTTTTGAAGTCACAAAGTATGGCCATGGACGTGTTGCACTAATAGGATTTCCAAGGTTTGACATCTCCTCTCTTGGTTTTAGATGTCATTAATTTCATCAGAAGGGAAAAGAAGATATAAGTCTGTACGGGTTAATTTTACAAAGTAAAATATTTTTGAAGCATTGTGTGCTAGATATGGAATTAAATCACTTTTTAGCTTTTGCTGATCTTCTACATCATGTGTTTTCTACCCTAAAAACTACAACAACAACAACACTTGGTGAAATCCCATAGTCGGGGTCTGAGTAGGGTGGTGTTTACGCAGCCTTACCCATACTTGTGAAATAATTTGAGTTAATAGCCTAAAATTCTGAAGATCTGTTATGCGAGATTTCTTTTGGCGAGGCGAAAGATGGGAATCTAACTAAGTGACAATTGACTACAGCTGATCTGTAACTATGGAAAAAAGTGGTTCTCAGTGTTTACTTGCTACTGTATATTTGCCTTTTCCCTTTGGGTGTCGTAAAGAATTTCATTTTTCAGTTATGTTAGCTGCTACTATTGGTCCCCTAAAAACTTTTTTTTTTCTTTACAGTGTTGGAAAGTCAACACTCCTAACGATGCTGACAGGAACACATTCTGAAGCTGCATCATATGAGTTCACTACACTTACTTGCATCCCTGGTATTATACACTACAATGATACCAAAATTCAATTGCTTGATCTTCCTGGTATCATTGAAGGTGCATCTGAAGGCAAGGGGCGTGGTAGGCAGGTAATTGTTGATACTACTTTAGCAATTTGACAAAAATGGATAAAATACAGTTCCTGAAGCTCATTATCTTGATTTTGAGAGCCTCTGAAGAATTTTTCTTTGATGACAGGTCATTGCTGTTTCCAAGTCATCAGACATTGTTTTGATGGTTCTGGATGCTTCAAAAGTGAGTGTTGGTCACTGTAGCTGATACTTTGACTGTATAGGTTTATTAAAGCTCTTCAAAAAGAGATCCAGGTCTATGGGCTTTTAGCGCAAAGTACAATTCACTGTAGCTGATACCTTGATAGTATAGGTTTTATTAAAGCTCTTTAAGACGAGAGAAAGAATCCAAAAAAGTCAAAAAATCATTATAATCCGATAAAGAAAGAGTATGGGCAGGTCCTCGTACATCAGAGTGAACTAACTCAAATAGTACACTACAATGACTCTCACTACAGGAATATTACTTTAGAATATGCTTAGCCTCTTACATACATAAGACTGCAACTCAGACATCCAGGTCTATGGGCTTTAAGCACAAAGTACAATTGTAAAGGATGTACTTTTGTTAAAAAGGGTGCAATGAAGGAAAAAAGTAGATCTGTAAATGCAAGAAATAAGGAACAAATTCATTCATAATGTTTTCCTAACAATTAATACATCTCTTTGCTGATTAAAATTATCATTTCGTATTGCTCGATTCAAGATAGAATTCATGGGCAATGTGGTGGTTGCCTTAGTGCCTTGCCTATAGAGAAGCACCCTTAAGTGAGACAAAGCACCCTCCTAGAGATTTTCTGAGATTCGGGGATTAAGCGTGCCTAAAATGAGCCATTGACAACATTGGTTTTCATTAGATATAAATCGTACAGTAGATGTCTGTTTTGACAGAACTTGCTAGGTACTGTTGTAATTTTTCTGTGAATGGGTGATTTCGGTTATGATATTCTTTAAAATCTTATTTTTTAATATGATAACATGGTTATGATGTTATTTATTTGTATTATTTCTATCAACAGTATTCTATTGCTTTCTCTTAATCCCTCTAACATTTTAGTGTGTCAGGATCTAACATGTAGCCCCTCCTTTCAACCCTCTGATACTTAAAATACTAGAAACTTTCAAGGTCTCATCTTATTACTTTGTGATTGTGATATTGTTCGGATTGTTGTAGATCATACATATCTTGAGACTGGTGGATGAACTTAACAAGTCTGAGATTTTTTCTGGAACTAAGGCTCTTAATTGTAACAGTCTTGTGATTTACAGATAGATTTTATTTTGTGAGAGTCCGCATATTATAAGAGGGTCTCCTACAAGTTAGATCCATGGGATGCGGCAAGAAAAAGCATTATTATCAAATTGCTTACCTATTTAATATGATAAACTTGCCTCTGATATGCTTATATGCTTACCGAGTCAAATGTCGAGTACAGTGACCTTGATTGTGTCATGCCCATATTAGACTTGACTAATTGCTTAGTGGAAGAAATAATAGCATACGTTGTACTTGGACCACAACAATTACTCGTGAAGTTAATACTGATGAAGCAAAGCTGTAACGGCTTGTCTCTCTGTATATGTTGGGAATCCGGAAATTTGGTGGTTAGTTTTACCTTTTGTTTGTTTCCTGAGGACGTCCTATAACTATTAAATTCATCTTGTTCCCCCGGAAGCTGTTCAAATAACTATTGACTTGGCTGTTAAACTATTGTTGATTAGAGTTTTCATATTCTTTCACTTCCTATTGAGAGGTGACACACTACTTTTCAATTCAGAGTGAAGGCCATCGACAAATTTTAACAAGGGAGCTGGAAGCTGTGGGACTGCGATTAAATAAACGACCTCCTCAGGTGATCTATTATTTGCATAATTTATGTTGTCATTTTAGCTCCTTCGTTATTATTACATTATTTTTCTTTATATCCTTTGTTTTTTTTTTTTTTTTTTTTAATTTGTGAAGATATAATTTTTTCTGGAGGATTTTCTCAATTATTGGTACCACAAGTACTATTTAGCATTATATGGGATGACCTTATAGCAGATTACACCTTTACATTTGTCCTCAAGTTATTAGGTGGCAGGATTCTTTCTTCATTTAATTTCTTTGGCATTGATAGTATGAGACACTTATGGAGTTCATGCCCTAGGTAACCCTGATTCAAAAAGGAGTTCGAGTAAGAATGGGGATAAGAGAATGCTTTTATCGTCTATCGCAGTGGTTGGCAAGTCTAGTTTGAAAATGTTTCTTCCTCACAATATTTTGTCTGGAAAACCTGAGATCGTCTTTTAAGTGCAGTTTAATTTTTTGCACGCATGCATTCATTGGCAATATGCTCCCCTCAGATTTGACAACTTCAAAATATGGATTTAATTTACATTACCAAATGGTTGCAGATATACTTCAAGAAGAAAAAGACGGGAGGGATTTCTTTCAACAGCACGTTGCATCTGACACATATTGATGAGAAGCTCTGCTATCAAATTCTTCATGAATACAAGATTCACAATGCTGAGGTACTCTTACCCTGTTAGCCTAATATGCTGCAGAACATCATGTGGGAACTTTTATTTTCTCACAAACAAAAGTGATGATTCTACTAACGTTTTGTGGATTCCTGTTTGTAAGGTTACATCTGCCTCTTCCCGTTTTATACGTGCAAAATCTCTGTACCTTTATATTCTTTGTTCACCTTGTTAGGTTTTATTTCGTGAAGATGCTACAGTGGATGACCTTATTGATGTTATTGAGGGAAATCGTAAATACATGAAGTGTATATATGTCTACAACAAGATAGATGTTGTCGGTATTGATGATGTGGACAGATTATCCCGACAGCCGAACTCCATTGTCATTAGCTGCAACTTGAAGGTATTTTGCACAATAGTTATGTGAAAACTGAAAGAAGTAACTTAACAGCTATGACAAGTTTTTTGATGAATCATAAAGCTTACTAATCTAGATTCTAGTCTAATGTTTTAGCAAGGTGCTACGTTTATTACAATTTACTGTTTCTTTGGATTTGCATATTGATATTTAGTGTGGCTGCAATGAAGAGCATATTTAAGCGTCTGGGATGTGCAATTTTGGGATTGTCCACTAAATACAGTTGGCGGTGACAATGTCACTTGAAGTTGCAATCTTTTCTTTTTTGTGGGTTCTGTATCTAGTGGCGTACGCAAAATTTCAGTAAGCAGCGTCGATATCATAGAAAAAAGGACAAAATTTAACCACATTTATAAGTGAGATATATCCTTGACGCACTGGTTTAGTTTAGTTTTAAGCTAGAAGAGGTCTTGGGTTCAATACTACTTGACCAGAATTTAAGCAATATAATGTGTTATATGTAGCAAAAATATGCTTAGGTTGACGTTTGAACTCCAACCTAAAAGACCAAAACCGTACACTGAACCAACACGCCAAGAGACATCTTCTGTCAATCAGTGTCTCATTCATTATATCTCTTTATGCATCGTATTAATATGTATATCTAGTAAAAAAATTCCAATGAAGTGGTATCACTTGACAACCCTTCGCTCAACGTGGGTCTACCTCCTGTCTGTATGACTTCCAAGGCCTTGTTTTGTTTAGAAATATTATCTCTTGTAGTTTGAAATAGTAAGAGCATTAATTTTTCTGAGATCACTGAGATCTTCCAAGGTTGGATTGCTTCATTATGAATATGGGTTCTAGGATCAGTAATTACATTTACTTCTTTTTCCTTTGTGAAATTTGGCTTAAAGATCCGAAAGGAAATTGAAGACCGCGGGGCATGAATCCCTGGGAACATGTGAAAGCCCTGATGCTTGCGTTGGAATGGGGTCAAACTATCCTTACATGCTAATATGCTTTTCCGAAATCTTCTAACCCATTGCCTTTTCTGCATATTTAAATTGCTATCGAATTTGGAACAGCTGAATCTGGATAGACTACTTGCAAAAATGTGGGAAGCAATGGGTCTTGTCAGAGTTTATACAAAGCCTCAAGGACAGCAACCAGATTTCGCCGAGCCTGTGGTTCTCTCTGCTGTATGTTGTTTCACTTTATGCTTTTAAAGATTTTCCACTTGAGCGCTGTTATTAGAGACATCCTCCCCCCCGCCCCCTCCCTTATTTTTTGTTGCCGTAGCTTTGTTGATAAATCTTTTTCATTTATTTATGATTTCAGGATAGAGGTGGCTGTACTGTAGAAGATTTCTGTAATCACATACATAGGAACCTTGTTAAGGATGTGAAGTATGTTTTGGTATGGGGCACGAGTGCAAGGCACTACCCTCAGCATTGTGGTCTCAGTCATCCGCTTCAGGATGAAGACGTGGTTCAGATTGTCAAGAAAAAGGTAGCTAATTTCGCTTTGGGATTTCAACGTATTCTCATTATTATATTAATATCAGCCGTAGCCCGTAGCACCTCTTTGCTTTCATAACAGTTGTTTCTCAAACTTCACATATCTTTGATCTTTAGAGAGATGATGATTTGACATTTCACATAACAACATGTTTGTTGGGAGTAGTTTTCTTACTTGTAAAACTCAATTTGGGCCTTGAATATTGTGTCAATATATCTGCAAACAACCAACCTTATCTTCCTGCTAAAAGTATAATCAAACTTATACTATGATTTCTTCACCATATCGGCTTTGGGAGTTGTCTCACTATGTGCTTCATGAAGATACACTTGATGCCTATGACATTCAAAGCGTTTTCTTTTGTGTTGTGCAGGAGAGGGAAGATGGTGGAGGCAGAGGTCGATTCAAATCACATTCTAATGCTCCTGTTCGGATATCTGACAGAGAGAAAAAGGCTCCACTGAAGACATAGTTTAATCAGAAGGTGAAGCTTTTATTTATGTGCTAATCGTTGAGACATCAATTTTTGATCGGAGAGTATATTGCAGGAAAGTAATGAGCTATTCTAGAGGTTTCTTCAGCACTACGGTGTGAAGTTAATCATAATTATGATATCAACACTATGCAGTGTAAATAAATATGGACATATGCCTTCCCTCCGAAGGTAAGGGGTAAGGTTTGTGTAGATCCTACCCTACCCAGACCCCACTCGTGGGATTGCACTGGGTATGTGTTGTTGCCTTCACTCCGAAGGCAAGATGTGGTGTTTAGAGTTTCCATCTGTAGCCCGTTATTGGAACTTTAGATGTCAGCTTCCAACTGACACTAGGTCTTTGTGTGAACTAATGTGGTAGAAATGGTAGAGGCCTGAGGGAACTTTTGATACCCAAAATGTCTCTTGCGTATCAAATATAAGTAAGAAATTCACTTATTTTCCTTAAAAAAAATTACCAAGCTTTCATATCGAACACATCCCTAGTTTTAACAGTGGAATTTTGGTTTCTCTTTTTTTCATGTTACCTTGGTTGGTAATAATCTCAATAATGAATATGGTTTTTTGTTAATGATCAATATTGATTAGTGAGGAAGTTGCCTTTATGTCCAATCCATGTAGTCATATCTCAAGTCGTTTCTCATTTACTATAGTTCTTAAAAGTGACTTAAAGAGGAAAGAAGGCACAAGAGTGACATATTGTTGTTTTTATTTAAGAAAGAGAGATTCTAATCTAACAATAAATTAAACTCAACGTTGTATGTACCAAATTTTAGATGCATGCCTAACTTTTTACGTACTCCCTCCGCCTATTTTTATGTACTCTAGCAATAATTAGAATAACAATATATCAAATTTAATATTTGAAAAGTGACTATAGTTAATAATAAGAATAAATTAAAAATTAAGTGATCAATTATCTATTTATTTCTAAATTAGACAAGTAATGGTGAATTGAAAGAATAGTGTTTATAATAATTATAAGATATAATAGTAGTATCGGTTTCCTACCAATTCAATGGACTCTGCTACCTCCATATCCGGGTTATGTCCTTAATAAGTTTAAGATGCGTCATGTTATGTCAAATAACCTCTCCCAACACTTTTCAACCTACCTCTACATGATCCGAACACTAACCATTGGCAACCTCTCATACCTCATCACTTGGTTATCTTAGACTTTTTCCTCTACATTATGTCCATATTATTTCAACCTCGATTCTTATCTTGTCTACCATATATGTTACTTCCACCTTATCCTAGATATCTTTATTCCTGATTATATCTCTCTAATATGTCCACTCATCCATCTTACCATCCTTATTTTTGCAACTCTCATCTTCTGAACCTGAGAGTCGGTCTGACCACCACCTTGTGGTAAGTTTAGGTGGCACTTTCTTATCACACAAGACTCTTGAGATGGACTTATATTCCCCTCCCCCCTCACCCAAATCTCACATCAATATGATCTGTGACAATCTCCCATTATATTGTATTAAAGACTCAAGCTACTTCAAGCATTCTTTTTGATTATCAAGCCTCACTTTCACACTAAACTCCTTTGTTGCATCACTGAACTTGCACTCTAAATATTCAGTCTTTATCCTTCTAGTTTGCCTCCAGACCCTCATCTATCGTATTAATCCTATTATGAGTCTCGTCAATCAGTACTATGTAATGCAAATAACATACACCATCGACACTTCATTTAGTCAGTATATTGCGTCAATTCATCAATCACCAAGACAAACGAACTAAAAAAACTGATCCTAGTTGTAACCCCATCACGATCAAAAAGTTCTCTAAGACACTTCTCACTATCCTCAAGTCTCTGATCCATCATACATACTCTTAATCACTCCACTATAAGACACAAATACACTTGTAACATCTAATTATTTCCATAGAAGTTCTCTTCAGACTTTATCGTGAACCTTCTCTAGGTCAATAAATATAATATTTTACACTTGATAGAAGAAGGTAGAATTAGTGATTCGTGTATTAGCATCCGACCACACTATAATGCCAACATTTTGTCTTCCCTTTGCATTATGAGCATTGAGTGCTAAATGTTGAGACTTGAGTAAGTAGAGAAAATAGTGAAATTAGGTATGGAAGATATTGCAACTTGCAACAAAGGAAATTCAACCAATACCATGCAACCAATAGAATTATAGTAGAAGTCATTCAAGCAACATGTCATTTCTTTTTCAAATAATGAAGGAAAAAAATTGGTGATCATATGATGTATGGTCTAATTTTTCAAGAAAAAAAATCAAATAAAAACAAACATGTGAGTCCAATAAAGTCAAATAGTAGTATAGTCTGTTGGTAGGATGGTTTGTGACTTTGTGTACCAAATGAATTGAACTTATTGTTAGTGTGGTGATTATAACTTCCATCTCTTTTTTTGTTGTTTCCTTTTGTTCTTTCACAAGCATTGTTCCTTAAAACTAGCTTAGATTAAGACAAGTTTAAGCCACATGTTATGTACTTAGTTGATTTTTCTGATTAATTTTTTCTATGCAACCCATGGGGTCCAATACTAGAACAAAAATCTAAAGCCATGTTCTCCATGCATGGCAATCACATCTTTATATTCACGTAGGCAATTTATTAAAATGCAAACACCAATTTATAATACTTCTTAAATATCATAGCAAATGATGAAGATTATTTCAATGTTCACTATTGAGATCATGAGTATATTGACTTAATCTACTAACAATATAAATTAAGTTAGGCTGAGAACACATGATTGGAATTAAATTGATAGGGCCATGTCATGGAGAAATTAATAAGGGAGAAAGTATAAATATAATGTGAACTTTGTTTCAAAAAGTCTATTATATGTTTAAACTATCATGCTGATCTATTAAACATTTTTAGTATTTAAAATTCAATTTATTTATCTACTAAAATTGACATAGCAAAAGAAAACGTGTTGAGTAAAAACTTACTCTGTCTGTTCAACAATAGTTGTCTACTATTGACTTGGCGTGTCCTTAAGAAACAATAAATAATAGGGGTAATATTATCATTCTATCCTTTGACTTTATTAAATGTAATGCTTTGAAAAATGTTTAGATGATAAATAATATTTAATATCAAGGGTAAATAGAGATAAAAGGTAATTATCTCTTGATTTTCTAAATTGAACAAGTATTGTTGGACATTTATTTTTAGTACAGTGGACAACTATTATTTGATGGAGGAGTATAAAATACAAAAATTAATCAAAATCCTCTTTCCACCCTCACCCTCACCCTCACCCCCACCTCCATCCCGCACCTCCTCTTCTTCTTTACACTCCACCATGTCTTTTCCTTTTGTTCATTTTTTGAAATTTTTTTCATCAGCTTTCATATTTGAATTTTCTCTTCGCCTTTGTTGATAGTTGATAAAACTGATGATTTAATTTAAAACATAAAATATAATGATGGATTTGTTGGTGATGGATGACAAAAAAAAATGAAATTAAAGGTGATAAAGAAGAGATCATCAATATTAATTGATAATGGTTGTGGTGATATTTGGTGGGTGGTTTGTACATTTTGATGGTGGTGATATTTGGTGGGTGGTTTGTACATTTTGATGGTGGTCGATGATATGATTTTGGTGATGAGTTTGATAATGAGTGTTGAGTTTTGTGGTGGGTTTTTATAATTTTGTGGAGATGATGGTGATAGTGAGATTTCGATGGTGTGATTGATAGTAAGTGGTGAATTTGTGGCAACTATTTTAATTTTTGATGGTGAAATATATGTATTTAGTATTGATATGACGGAAATAGTAGTAGTTCCATGGTAGTGTTCATTGAAGATGAAGCAATTGAATGACATGAAGATTATTTTTTTCAAAATCTGTCATGGCATCTGATGTAACAGTGAGACGACATTGATGTGGTACGACTGTTATATACTTCCCATTGTGAGAGTGATGTTAAACGTCTCTAGGGGTAAATAATTCACTTTTGAGTAGTACAAATATGTAATAGATCGTTATGATAGTTTAAGTGTATAACTGACTTTTCAGAAGAAGTTCAAGAGTGAATTTATGCATTCGCCCAACTAATACTTACAACTCTTAATAGCGATAAATTATTAGATTTGATCAAGTGACCTACATATATATTGAAAAAGCATAGAATCAAATAAAAGAATAAGAATAATCTCTTCCTAAACAATTTTTTTTTATGTATTACTATATTGTGAATACTATTGCGTATAAGATCTTCCATTTATAAAAATTCACAATTCCTTTCTCTAAGAAAAGATAGATATAGGAAAGATAGATATAGGTAGAAGTCCAAATCTTCTCCAAGGAAACGGTAGAAATTCAATGAGCTTTCTATTTTTTCATTAAAAATTTGATTTTTTTTTTTAAGAAATAAGTTTCTTAATTAAACGAAAAAATGACTTTCTAAGTGAAAGTATGAAAATAAGTTTTACAAGTGACATTCGACATTAATTTTACTTTCCATCCTCTAACACATCTCATCTTCCCTCACCAGGTTGTAGACCTCAACCCACTCCCCTACTCTCACATCCAATAATATTTGTCTCAAATATGTACAAATATTTTAGAATAATATTTCTTATTTATGTACCAAACACAAAAAAATAAAAAAAATTCACTTAATTTTCTTTAAAAAATATTCCAAGCTTTCATACCAAACAGTCAAACACACCCTTAGTTTTAACTGTGAAATTTTGCCCATGAACTCATTACTATTGTTACAACTTTTTTTTTCTTTTTTTTTTTCCCCTCTTTTCTTCATGTCAACCTTGTTCATAATAATCTCAATTTTGATCAGTGTTGAAGTAGCCCTATGTCCAATTCATGTTGTGTCAGTTGCTTCTAATTTACTAAAGTTTTTGGGGGTGAATTAAAAGAGAATGAAGACACAAGTTGCATATTGTTGTTTTATTTAAGAAAGAGATATAATGTAACAATAAATTGAAGGCTTAAGTCATACACCTCTTAAAACTGTCTTTGTATTTTATATTGATATTTAAGATTTGTTTCTATCGAACATTATCACTATTCAAACATAGATATTTATTAGACATTTTTTATTAACATGACAAGAGAAAGATGCAATATAACACACATTATACCCAATGTATGACAAGTACTTTTAGCTAATTTTTTTATTGTCTGTTTCTTTTTTAGTCATAACTTCTTCAAGCATCATCACTATTTCTGATGTCTCTATCATTTTGATATCTTATAATTAATACTTATTTTACTGAATATTTATTAAATATCTTTTGCTAATATAACAATGAAAATACAATACCTTATATTTAACATATGAACGATACTTTTAATTAAATATTTTTTTTTCATCTCTTTCTTTTATAGCGATAACATCTTCCAACATCATCATCATTTTTGTTGTCACTATCATCCCACTCACTCTTCGACTGATCACACTGATGCTTTTATGATGTTTGAGGTGTTTCCTGCTGCACTTAGACCGGAGAACACAAAGTCGTTCACCGTTACTTTGGTAACAGACTTGCAAGAGTAGCCTGCAGGGGACTCTGGTCCTTTCAAGTCTGCTACACAAAAGTCTTGTACAGAAGCATTGCTGCTCCAGATGAGGACACCAAAGACAAATAGAAGTTTGAACATTTTCACTTGCTAGGAATGATGTTTATGTGAAAATATGTTATAATACTAAAGTTAGTGACTATATATATATATATATAGATATAGTCAAGTGAGTAACTGAAAAATATGTCACTTGAATTTCTATAAGAAATGATAACAACCACAAGTTGTGTGATATGGCCTATCATGATTTGAAGACACGTATAGATATGACATCTGGATCTAACTCAACCCCAAAAGTAAGATCGTGAGTAGAGAATTAACCAAGTCCATATAAGCAGACGAACAGTCCATTCCGATGTGAAACTTTTACCCACTCTAACAAAAGAGGATATGTTTTGTAGAGATATCTTTATAAACTAAGATGGAACAAGTAGAAGGTTTGTTATTTTCCTCAATACAACTTACAGTAGTAGTACTACTTGTAAACCGATTCAAATTTTCAAGTTCCAAAATACCATCTTCCTCTTTTCTTTGTTCAATGGTATTGCCATAAAATGTTGTAATTACTATTACATTACCAACAACAATTACGCCTTCAGTCCCAAACAAGTCGAGATTGGCTATATCGATCCTTATTGTCCCATTTAAGCTCAACTCATGTAGTTACTAGTATTAGATTACCAAAAAATATATAAATGAATAAACCATTGCATAAACAAGCATGTTTTATATGACAAAGGATGCATTGAGTTACGTGGTCCTAAAAGGCACATGGTTAGAGAAAGTGACTAGTCTAAAAGAAGATAGAATGACAACTAGAAAACCAAAAAAAGGGTACTCCCTCCGTCCCAATTACGTGATATTGTTTACTTAGATACAAAATCTACAAAAGAAAGACTTTTGAAGCTTATGGTCTCATTTCACTAAGGTAAAATAAGAATTTTAAAGTTACTAAATTATTTTCAATATATGGGAAGTTGACATTCTTTTTGGGATGGACTTAAATGAAAAATGTGTCACATAAATTGGGACATAATAAGAAGTAGAACTTATATGTCCTTCAATAAGCTAAAATCCATGGCAATAGGCAAGCTATTGGAACATGAATAAGTGGACTAGAGTAATTACCCTTCCACAAAGGCTTTCAATAGTGCAAGATATGGTCACTAGTGCCTCATCATTGACAAAAATGTCACTTCTACTGCAACAAAATTCTAAAATGGATTTAGCATTGGTAGAGAGTTAATGTGTGTCTTACCATGAAAGAACTTGGACACGCTCATAACGTAATTTTCAAAACCTCTGATTAAAAATGAAGGGATTCTATCTATCGTACCACAATCCTTGACAGATGGATATAGAACAAGAATGCAACACAAGGACTTTCCATGGGGTTAGCATAATGCAAGCCTCAAAATCTTAACTTTTGGAGCTCTTTTAACTGAGCACAATCAAACTCCAAAATAAAGATGAAAGTTACAAGCAAATTTGAAATTACACGCCAAGGAAAGCGGATTGTTAACTTTGCAGAACTAAAGGGTGACAATGGTGAGAGTTGAAAGGGACTCACAACTTTTCATACGAATATACAGATATCCAAGTCTAAACTTTAAAGAGCTGGTGAATAGTCCATAAGGAAACTACTGAAGCACAAAGAATCGTTATAAAAATCATACGAGTAGTTATATACTGAACAATCTACAGAATAACGATCTGACTAATCATTGATGTCGGGTTTCTATCTTACATACTATCTATTTACTCATGTATGGAGGAGGCTTTGAAGCGTTGTAGTGCAAACAACCAGGAGTTCTCAGCCCCACGCCATGGAGCATGCATAATTGACCACCAACTTACCATCAAAACCAAAGTTCTGCAAACAAGGAGCGAATACAGATAATATATCAATAATAAGATCTGAAAACAAAGTTAACAGTCTAATCAAGTTTAGTAACTAGACCAGCTCAAGAAAAGGAATCAATAGTCAATTCACCAATTTAGAGATACAGACATAAGCAAGGAGAGAAGAGACGAGGCAAAAATAAGAGAACTCAAAAAGAAACA
The DNA here is from genome assembly GCA_022817965.1 of Solanum lycopersicoides. Taxonomy (NCBI): domain Eukaryota; kingdom Viridiplantae; phylum Streptophyta; class Magnoliopsida; order Solanales; family Solanaceae; genus Solanum; species Solanum lycopersicoides. Next base: position 90,689,026 of record CM040629.1, on the reverse strand, counting down.
TATAATTTTCTACCGATTGTCCATAAATGCATCAAGAGCTCATGTATGATGCTGAGTTGTTAATATTTGTTTTACTTCAAATAGCAAAGAGAACCCAAAGCAAACAACAATTAAGTGCCTTAAAAAAGAATGATATATTGGTCTCTCTTTGACTGTCTAGAGATTGCGGAGTGTTGGTCGTAGAAGATGTTTGGTTCATACTATAGTTTATACCAAATACTGAAAAAAATCAAGTTGTCACTTTCTTGGATTTTTGAAGCTTCAAAGATTGTCAATAAAAGAAATTTTATCATACGTCAAAAAATTATATATGTATGTTGTGAAAAGAGAGGGAACACACATAAGCTATGTTGCTCGGACTCTTCAAAAATGTCAAAGGGCGTGTGTTGGATTCTCCAAAAGTAGTGTATTTTTGGAGAATCCGACACGGGTACGGCATAGAAAGAGAAGAGTCCACGCAACTTAGCACATAAGCATTATGAGAAAACAATTGTTTTTTTACAAAAACAAAACTTCAAATGAAAGTAAAATGTCTGATCACCAAAGGCATCCATCCTAAAATCATCCTAAAACCACCAGCACAAAACTATAGCCTGGTGATAAAAAAGGGAACATTATCCATCTTCCAGTCAAAGAAAATAGGGAAAAGAAAGTAACACTATAGCCATCTTCCAGTAAAGTGGTTTGTCAAACGAAGGTAAAATGTCTGATCAGCAAAAGACATACATATTGAATAATTACATGCAAAAATAATATAAGCATGAAACTTACATTGTATAGATCAATTACCAACTCATCTGGATTTGGTGAGAAGGCGCTGTTGACATACACAAACTAGAGGGGAAAGAATATATCAGTATCACAACTCTAATGCACAGTACGTCAGAATTTCAACAATTGAGAGCAATTCTTTCTTCTGTATGTTAGAAATTTCAAAAAAGATAAAGGGCTTACCAATGTCTCCCTATGGAGTTGACGGCGCAAAAAATCTATTACTTTGATGAATTTGTCAGTACCTGCAATCTGTGTTGAACTCAGGCATAATTAATTAATTGGTTGACACAAATTTTGACTCGCACTCGATCTCTTTTGATTCATCATTTGCACTTTAGCAACAATGAAAATAAACAGGGATACATGAAAACAATTAAAAGGAAAAAAGGTTGTCAAACATCCCAATGAACGGCATTCAATCATACTTCAATTAACCTTCTCTCTTTCTTCTTTTCATCACGTAAGGAGCTGGGTGGGTGTCTTTGAAGATTCCATTAGAATACCACCCTTAATAAGACTGTCAATACCCAAGTATGAGGGTCAACACATCAAGCTTGGATTGATTTCTCATATAATCACTTAGCTAATAAGTTAAGTTACCTTTATCAAATCTCCAGCATAAATTCACACCAATTCCTTAAATATTGTACTTCCGTTATCTAGAAGGCTTTGGACTATTTTTCGTGTATCGGGAACAGCTTTCTATCTCAAGTTAGCAGTAAGGTTTGTGTACACTCTACCTCCCCAGTCCCTACTCCGTGGAGCCACACTGGGTATGTTATGTTGTATTAAGAACTCAATAGTCAAAGGAAAAAGTACAATGGCAGTGCAGCAATATATAGCTAGGGTTTAGAATTAGGGGAATATGATTGAAGAAAACAAACCTTGAATTTGGCTTGTTTAAGAATCGGAGCATCGCCAGTGGCTCTTAAATGAACAATCACTACATAAACCATCAAAATCAACAATCAAAATCTCATCAAAATCAATAATCAATCACTACATCATCAACAAAAACAAAAAATAGAATAAAAAAACTGAAGCAAGTAATGAGACCTTTACGAGAATCGGAAGCCATAGCTATTGAGAATTTGCCGATTCTTTGCTTCCCTCACGATTTTTGGATTCTCTCTTCACAGCCCCTTCCTGAAAGATTAGCAGTGTCAAGTGTGTCCACATTTATAGAAAATGTCAAAGTCCTTTACGAGTTTGATTTTAAATGGTCTTGACTATACTTTTGTCCGAATTAGCTCTTAATTATAATGCACTTAATAGTTTTAATCCTTTAATCAAATTAATTTTAAATGTTATTGACTATATTTTGTCTGATTTAGCTCTTTACTATTATGCACCAGAATGCCGTAGCAGAATTGAGATATTCATCTTCTAACCTGTTTTTTTTTTATTTCTTAGAATGCAGATCAACTTTATCACGAATAAATTCGATTTATGAAGCTACTCTAATTTCAAATTTGAATTTATCAATCAGTTACGCAAGCTGTTGAGCGTAAATTACGTGATTATAGTTATTAATAACAAAAATTACGTTATCTGTTCCTAAATAACCGCAACAGCTGACAATTCAGATGTATCAAAAGTAATGTATCCCGTGCTTCTCAAGATGTATCCCGCAAACTTCATTTTTAAGGGATTTTTGGTAAATACAATACTAAAAGGGATAAAACATTATTTTGTATTTATAATATGTGGTTCCTATAATTTATACAAAAATAAATTTGAGTTTTTGGCCCAAGTCTTCAACCCCTTGGATTTTTGATCTTTCTAACTTCGTGACCTATACGCCGGTGCTTATGGGCTTGAATCGCTAAGGAAACTATGATTTTTTTTACGACTCTCTCGAAATGCGGGCAAATGAGGATGGTAATCCAAAAGAATGGATTTTCACATTTAAAATAAACAAATGACAGAATTAGTATTCATTAGTAATGTCTCCAAATCAAAACATTAAAAAAACAATGATGCTCAACCCATGTCCCAACCCCCACAACAACAACAAATGATTGACCATCCATAAGCCAAAGCAAAATACCAATAACGTCCATGAGACAACTTTTCAACTTTTAGGCTTAGATTTAACACTTTCAACTAATTTTTTTTTGATTTTTTCATTGGCAAATTTGATAAGAAATTTGGACAAACCAGCTGCCAACGGAATAAACCTATGACCAAAGGATTGATTACGGGCTAGAAAACATGAGGTTAGCTCCTAGGACAAACAGTCTAAACGATCGAGAAACAAGCGAATCGAATAACAAACCACGGAGATTAATACCACAAAATCTGAAACAATCAAATGAACTTGACCAAGACGCACAATTTATAAGATCTAAAGGGATAAAAGAAACAAGGCTTGAGAATATCATATATCAACTGTAGATTAAAGGAAAAATGACTCTTACTATCATTCAACAGTGAAGGGATAAGGGATACAATTCATTACCAATTATTTTTTAAAAAACCTAACATTTCTATTTTGTAAACAGAAATTGGCAGCAAAGATAAGCAAGCATAACATTAAGTTTTAGAATAATTTTATACACTAAGCATAGATTAGGGAGGAGACCACAGAGAGTAAACAAATACTTATTTAGACCTGAATCAATACAAAAAGCTTTACAGAATTCCACTCAAATCATCCACCTTAAAATAAGTACGCTTCAAGCCTTAACTAAATCTCGATGACACACCAAGGGAAAGCCAATATTTTCCTCAGCAAATTAACAGGCCGCAAAGGAGACTAAAAAAGGGATTTTCAAAGCTAGAAAGATTCGAATTTTGAAGCTTAACGGGTAAACAAAGAGAGACTCCAACTAAACTTTGCATTTTTTGAACTAATATCAGAATTTCGAAATCACACAAAATGACAACTCGGCCTAACTAAGGGTACAAAGCTTGTTGAGAGGTAGCAAAGGGACAGTAAATGCAAACGAATACATTCATTTTAAAAATAAAGAAGTGCCCAGATCAACTACTAATCTGCTCTAAGAACACAAAAGATAAACCTTCACCCTTAGAGGGATGTAGAATCCATGGCTCAAAGTAAATAATCAAAACAATATGATCTCCCAAGGTAATAACTACTAAACTTTAACAAGAAGGTAACCTTTCAAACAAAATAAAATCTTAAGATAACAATTTCATGAAACGAAGCACAATCTTTGTCATTAGCTTTAAGGAGATGCACAGTAAACATCTCAAACTCGAGTGGAGATACGTTCCTAAAGGAAACAACACGTCAAACAAAAACAAACCAAAACGTAAATAATGGCCCTTTGGGGGCAAGCTTACACATGCTAAATGAGCTAAACATCTTAACGAATATAGAAAGACGTGTATATAACACATGAGACAGAGAACAAATCATATACAAAGATAACAATGTGAAGTCATCAACTACATATTTAGAAAACACACTAGCGACTGAAAATCCAAATCATGACAAAAACGAGTTAACTATTATTTCTATCACATTTTGTATACCAACAAACTGACTGAGACTTATCGAAAATGAATGCACAAAGACTTCGTCCAACGGACTGTTAATCAAAGTAATGTAAGGAAAAAACGAAAATTACCCTTTCCGGAGCAGCGACTAGAACAATCACGAGCAGGAGTCGATCTTCCCCACCAAACAGGACTCCAAGAAAAAAAACTTGAAAGACTGGGTCAAAAGAACTAAGACCAAAAGCCGAACCAAATAACTAAAAAATAAACTTTCTATCTGAAATCTATTCTTTCTTCTCTCAGATTCTTAACGCTCTACTATTTTTGTCGACTTTCCACTCGAATTCTCGGATTCTCTCCGCTTTTTGAACACAGTGAACTGCCTAAGAAGGAATTTTCCCAACTGAAATTTTAGAAATTTTTCTAACTCCAGAAAGCTTCCCAAAATTTCTCTCTGCCGCCCCCTTCAAAACGATAAAAGGAATCGAAATTAGGGTTTTTGAAAAAGTGGGGGAAAAGGGTGGATGAGGGCAAAATGGACCAAGGATTGGTGAAAATCCCTTTACGGTTTGAATCCCCTTCTTGAGGGATTACAGCTCATGGTACGAAATCCTTCACACTTTCAGCGAATGGCAAAAGGAAAACAAGGAGGACCGTTCGATCTTGATGCCCGTATCAGTGAGTCGCACAGATCAACCCACCTGGATGTGAAGGACGAATTTGGCAGTCGCTACTCGGCTGGCTCAGACTGTGCGAGCGCACGGGCGAGGAAGACGAGCTCAGCCACGCGAGTAAGGTCGCGTCTAGCTCGCTATTCTTTGCTGAAGCGGCGCTTTTCTGAATTCTCCTCGCGCGTGGACTGGATTTGCCGCAAAGAGGAAGAAATAACGGGGCGGGTCGATCGATTTTGGGTGTAAATGTTGGCGGATGGGATTATTAGTTGGGAATTGGGCTGCTTTGTATTTTAAGAAATGGGCTGGGGCGTTGGGAGATTTGGATTAGGCTGATTTTTTTTTTTTGGAAATGCTTCAAGGGCTCAAAATTTAATTAGATAGGATGGATTAATATAGGAAAAATTAGCAAACTAGTCAAAATTAATAACTTAATTAGTAAAAACCTTACTACTTTAAAAATATTAGTAAAAATATCACAAATGTCATTATTTTAAAAAATAATATGTATCCTAATTAAATCCCTATTTTATCTCTTAACCTACACATTTTCCAACTAATTTTACATATAAAAAAAGAAATTATTTACTTACCTTTCCCATGTATATCTCATAGATTACATTACCCAACTATTCCATTGTTTACGTTTTTTCGTATCTCTCTCTTCTAAATTTATCTCAATTTAAAAAAAAAAGTTTTTATCTCTTCCATATCTTCTTTTCATATTCTCTTCAAACCTTCAAATCCCTATTATCTTCTACAAATATTCCTCTTATCTTCTACCGTTTTATTTGTTCTTTTTTAATCTTCAAATACTGGATTCACAAATTCCACTAATAAAGGTATTTCATCGTTATCTTTTTTTTTTTTAGATTTATTTTCTGATTTTATTGTTCTCTAAATCATTCATATTTGGTGAAAGTTGGATAATTTTCAATTAAACCTCTAAAACACTCTTCAATGGATGATTCTAAGAGAGTTACCAGAGACATTCACCTTAATCATCAGATTTCTAGTGATTTTCCATCTTTTAATCTATGTATTACTCAAGAAATAGCGGATAATGAGGATCCGCTTCTAGTGTATGTACACTGTGTAATATTTATTAGTTTGTATTTTGTATTCCGTTGTTTTTATTGTTGTATTTTGGGGTCAGTTTTTGTTTATTTTGATAATGTATCATTTTTTATTCATTTCTTTATATTTTTTCACATTTGTAGATATTCAATAAAATACATTTACATGACTATGATATTTCATATTTTATTAATGAACTTTTGTTGGATTTGTTTTGTATGCTATGAAAATTTTATGTGTTTGTTGTATTTGTGTTATATGATTATTGTTAATGAATTTATTTTGAGTGATTTTGGATTTAGATGTGTTTATACTAATTGTACTTTGTGTGAGCCTTGTTTGTATCCGTAAAATAAATATACACATTGTAATGCTATTTGTATATTTTCAAAGTAAATACATATTAGTTATATTCAGTGTATTCTTATTGTATTCTGAATTCAGATGTGTTTATTCAGTGTATTCTTATTGTATTCACACTAAAAAAAACTTCCCAAGACATTAATAAAGTCAGGAGTAAAGTTGTTAACAAAGTCAAAATTAAGTAACTAATATATGTATTCACAATTGTACTTGGATCATGTTATGAACAAAACTTTATTCAAGTAATATCGCTTACTGAATACATAACAATCAATCATGTTATAAACAAAACTCCATCATAGTAATAAATATTGTGTATTCACAATAGTAATTCTTTATATTATTTCATAGAAGTCCCTTAACATATACGTATACAAAACAACTATTGAAACTGTATCCATTTCAGAACAAACGCTTACAACATTACATTGACCATATTTGTTTCGTTAAGGAATACAACTTATTCAAATAGTCATACGTTATCCAAAGTTCATACAATTTACAATCAAAACAGAATACAGACGAAAATAGAAAACGAACGAAAACAGACTACTTGTTTATAATTATACAAAACCTGAATACTACGCTTTACAATTATTTTCAATTACACTTGCATTTTTTTCGTACTATATCAATTTCAAATATACGAAAACAGAATACGATTAACAATTATATCAATTATAAACAATTAGAAAAAGAATAAGGAAGAAACAATTATCTTGTCGAATTTGTATGGAAATCTTGAAAATCAAAAGTTGAGAGATTTCATCAGATTTTGGGAGTGTCGATTAATTTTTTGAATTTTTTGATTTTTTGTAACTGATGAGAGTTTTAAGCAATACTTCCATCTTTAGTTTTTTTTCTCTCCCCTTAATTTCTCCTTTCAGTTTTAAATATTTGTATTCTTTCAATTTAAACAATTAAAAAATAAATTAAAAAGATACATAATAAATTAAAATTGTGACATTTTTACTAAATAATGAAAATATTGACAATGTGTCCTCTTAAATAACAAAATAATGACATTTTGAAAAATTTCCCATTAATATAAGGGAAATTTTTCAAAATGTCAATATTTTAATATTTAAGAGGGCTCATTAGCAATACTTTTAATATTTAGCAAAAATGTCAAAATTTTAATTTGTTATGTCTTTTATTTATGATTTTATTATTATTTTTATTTAAATAATATACTTATTTAATAACAAAAGGGAGAAAATCAAGGGAGAGAATATTTAAAAAAAGGTAAAGATTACTTAATTTTGTAATCAGTTACATTTTCAAATAAAACTCAAACTTTGTTCTTCTTTTTTCCTCCAGAATCTTAACCTTTTTTTTAATTAGTTTGTATTCATTCCAATAGGTATGCCAAATGAATCTATATTTCTTTAAGAAACATATTTATATTCATATATTTTTTTCATGTCTATTAATTTATTTCTTCGAAAATCTTGTATTTCGTATTCATTTCAATGTTTATTTTATTTGTATTTCTATTTATTCTAGTTTTTATTTAGAATATTATATAATAATATATAAAATACAAAATAATAGTATGATGAAAAAGTGAGATAATATTTTTTAGAAAAGGAAAATATCACTTAAAATTCTCATCATTTACAATTTCAAAAAAAATTTCTTTTTCATTTTATTAGATCAACTTTCCTTTGTTATGTTTTCATTATAATTACATACCAATATTTTTTACATTTTATGTGCTTACTTTACCATTCAAATTAAAATTTATTTTTTTTCTTTCAAACTACAAATTGTATTTCGATGGTCAAAATTGTATTACTTGATTGTCATATATATATATATACACGTATCTCAATATATATGAATATGATTTATGAAAGGGTACAAGATTTTGGGAGGAAAATAGCATACTTGGTGGAAATAATAAATCTGTTGCGGAAGGATATAATATTCTAAAAAAAAAATACAAATTGACTATGAAAGAAATAAGAATACAAGATTCTGGAAAACAGATAACATACATAGTAAAATAATATAACCAGGATACAATATTTTACAAAAAATACAAATTAACTGTTTTTCAACAGGATACATATATGTTTAAGAAATACAAATTCATATGAGATAGCATACATAGTGAAAATGATATAATCAGAATACAATATTCTAAAAAAAATACAAATTAACTGTTAAAAAATAGGATACATCTTATCTTAAGATACAAATTCATATGAGATACGTATTTAAATGACTACAAATAAAAAAGAAATACAATGTTCTTAATAAAAATATAAATGATGAGTAAAAGAAAAATAATTGACAAACAAAAATTAATATGAATATTATTCTGATATGAATACAATTTCGCAACCTTCTTTTTTGACTCTCTCTTTCTTCTTCGTCTGCTATGTTCCTTTTTTTCAATTCTTTTCACCAAATTCAAATCTAAATCTGTGTTTATTTGTGAATTAATAACCCTATAAGCAAAATTCAAAATTATTAAATATGAATATACAAAAAAAATCAAACAATATAATATGTATGAATGCTTATGTGGATTACTACAAATTACAATCTACTAAATCTCAAATATGAAAATAAAATCATAAAAAATAGTGTTTCAACTACTAAAATTTCGAAATGCATAATTTTTTGATGAGTATGTTAACAAACTCATATAAAAATAAAAAAAATGACGAAAAATTTGTAATACATACAATCCAAAATTCAACATAATTTTTTATTTCGAAAATAAAATCTCATGAAATCTTGCAAAATAAATGATGATTTCGAAAATACCTTTATGTGTTGAGAGATTTCTTGAATTAATCGATAGATCTGAACAAATTGGTATAAACTTGAATAATTAGTTCTTCTTCAACAATAAGAGGGAGAATAATGGTGAAAATGGTAAAAGAGAAAACAAATTGAAAATCTTAAAAATGGAAATAAATTTAATGGTATTAAAGTCTAGAAGAAGTCTAAATGGGTAGTGAATATATTTAATGTTGGACTGTTTTGAGAAATAAAAGGAAAGAAAATAATAGTATTTGGATACAAATTATTTTAAAAATATTGACATTTTGACATTTTGAATAAATATTTTAAAGTGTAGATGTTTTTACTAAATAAGTTAGGAATTGTGACTAGTTTACTAATTTTTCCTTAATATAACTAATTCACAAGCTTCTTAATTTAACAAAAGTAAAATAATTAATTCTTGCGGACTAATAATTCCAAAATATAAGGATAATTTGTACTAATCTAAAATACTTACTAAAATTAAAACCTTTCTTTGACTTCACAAACTGAGTAAGAAGTTATCTCATGGACACTTTCTCATGAACAAAATGATAGTCCATTAATACATGTTTGGTTCTAGCATGCATAACTAGAGTAATCGTCATGTACAAGTCACTCATGTTATAATTACAATACAACGTAGGAATAGATCGAAGGAACACTCCAAGGTCATGAAGAAGATACAAAATCCAAGTCATTTCTACGGCAGTGGAGGCTAGTGCTTTATACTCAGCTTCAACACTCGATCGCCTACTATAGTCTGTTTCTTGGAGGTCCAAAAATACAATTTGCACCTAGGTAGATGTTATAGCATGTAGTTGATGTCCTAATAGTGTCACAACCTCCCCAATCAGAATCTGAGTAGCCATACAACATGCATGGTGATTGAGAAATAATTCTTAGGCCAAAGAGTAGAGTACCTTTGATGTACTTGAGAATCCTTTTTACCCGTTGAATATGTTCAATGTTTGGATTTGCAGAAACTGGCTTGCTAAATTTACAGCAAGGCTGATATCATGTTTTGTGAGGGTCAAAAACTGAAGGTTCCCTACTATCATTCTGTAAAGAGGCATCTACAAGACTTCCTACAACTTCATGCAAACTATGCTTTTGAGCCAAAGGAATGGCTACAGCCTTTGCCAAAGTCATCTCTTTTTTGGCCAGCAGTTTAGCAACATACTTTGATTTGATTTAAGTGAATTCCTCCTTCGAAATACTTTACCTCAGAAAGAAATGTAAAGGGCTAAGATCTTTCATATCAAATGTCTTCCCAAGTTGTAGAACCAACTCTGAGACACGAGATGGATTAGTTCATTGACAATAATATCATCGACATATAACAAGAGAAATATTTTGCCTTTATGAGTTTGCATGTTCCTTCGACATGTTCCATCAGTCTATTGTTCCTTCAACATGTTCCATCAGTTTTCAAGTTTACTTCAACAATTTTGGGAAATTATATTTTTCTATATGAGGAAGTTGTATTTATATAATTCAATCTTCATATAGCTAAAATATTATTATATTAATTAGAAATATTTTTTAAAGAAGTTTTAAATTTATTTTTTCAACAAAAAAATGTAATTTTAACTTGGAGGAAAGTTTTTGAAAATGTTTTCCTTAATTTCTGAAGGAAATCATTTTCCTTAATTTTGAGGAAAATGAGTTGATTTGGAAAATATTTTTCAAAACTTTTTAACCAACCAAACATGAGAAAATTGAAAAACATTTTCCGAAAAATGTTTTCCTTCATACCAGACATATGATAATTGTTTACTAGAACCATGTCGGAGGTACTTATATGAAAGGTCACTTAATGATATGAATTGTACAAAATATAATGTAAACAAAAATAATTGATCTCTATGGTAATTTTTTTGAGGATTAAAAATACATGGATTTTGTAGCACCTTATTTGTGCATTTTCACTCATTTCCTTAAGTCCTTTATGCTCAATTTCGTCATTTTCTTTATTTATTTTTTCTTACGGTGCAAGAAAAACGTATGCTAAGATTGCAGAGGAAGCGCTGAAAGATGAGACAAAGATTGAAGTAGAAGCCCATTTCGCAGTTCTCAATGGCATATCTATGCTTATCGTATTCTTTAAGCTTATGTTGTTTAAGTTTTAGTTTGAATATTTCATCAACATTTGAGTTTTGATTTTGTTCTAATCGCACTGAATTCAAATTTAGGTATCCAATTTTGGCTATATGTGGATTTATGCTCCTTATTATTCGTATCATTTGTCATTCCTCTTTATATAGTACTTCGCTTTGAATTGTCTGCATTTATATATTTGTGAAAATATGTTTTATTTGAGCTAAGCGTCTTTTGGAAACTCGCTCATGAGTTATTTAAATTATAGTATTATTTATGTTATTAATTTTAGTGTTAAATTCACGAAATATTTTGTAAGGACTTTAGTTTCTATATTCAGAAAATTTACACTTTAAGTTTGATCATTTCTTGCTACAGTTAATCTAATTAAGTTAGAAAATTACGACTCTCTTAGCTTCTCATATCATATGTATATTTGATCAAAGATAACTGCTTCTTATAAATGTATGGCTTAGTTTATCCAATAGTTCGAATTTTCTTTACATCATTTCATCTTTTTGAATAAAAATTTTAATATGCACCAACTTATAGGCCATACCGATCTAGTAAATCAATAAAGCAAAGTTCATCTTCTTCATATAATTAGAAAAAGTTGTTTCCTCGATTTAGAATGAATTCCCAGCAAAAAATTGAATGACTTGATCAAACAAGAATGAATCATAGTCGGTCTTAAAAGAGATAACAAAAAAATTGAATTAACACAATATAAATTGGTCTACAAATAAATAATGAATATCAAATTATTATATCAAATAATATTAATAATAATAGTACGTAAACTAATATATTCGTGTATAATTTTACCATTTCGTTGTATTGCTAGCATATATATAACATCTTCTTACATGAACTTGATCAAAAAGATAGATTTATGATAAAGCGAGAAGAAATATTTTTCCACAGACTCGACATGCAATTAAATTAGTATAAGTCACCGTTATGTTTTTCTTAACCAAACTGAATCATATATTAATTAAAGTGGGAAGCTCCTATCTTCAGAGTTGGATTACCACTTTTCCCTTCCAAACAATCAAAGTTTAATTAAATATCATTTTGAGTTTTGATTTAGTGAAGGGAGAATATGTTAAGTCAACATTAAAGATATGAGTTTCCCACTTTAAATAATATATGATTCAACTTAGTTTATTAAAAGAAACATAATGGTGACTTATAATAATTTAATTGTATATCGAGTGTGTGGCAAAATATATCCGCATATTGTGCCGATATTCTATCATTTTGATCAAATTCATGGAAAAAAATGTTATATGCTAGCAATACAAGGAAATGGTAAAATCACACATGAACATATTAGTTTATATATTATTTCTTTTTGACACAATAATTTGATATTCATTATTTATTTACCAACCAATTTATATTTGTTTAAAGTCCTTTTTTTTTACCTCTTTAGAACTGACTATGATTTATCTTGTTCGATAAGAGAATCACCATTTTGATAAGAGGAAGAAGAACTTTGAATTTTTAATTTGTTTGAAAACATCCTTCCAAGAGAAAACACTCCGATATAGGGTGCTTCTCGCTTCTAATTTTGGGTGACAATTCATTCTAAATCGAGGTAAATTACCTTTTCTATATGAGGAAGATGTATTTATAAGCTTTTGGAAACTACACCTTCCTCGTATAAAAAAAGGGAAAATGCATAAGTACCCCGCTCCCCCCCAACCCCCAAATCTATGCCCGAAATCCCAAAGACACACGTATACTATAGTAAGGTCCTATTACCCCTATGAACTTATTTTATATAGAATTTTCTATCCCTTTTTGGCCTACGTGGCACTAGCTTGAATAAGATGTCAACATGCATTTGACCCAAAAAATAGTGTCACGTCAGGCGAAAAGGGATAGAAAATTATATATAAAATAAGTTTGGGGGGGGGGGGTAATAGGACATTAGTATAGTATAAGTGTGTCTCTGAGATTTCGGGCATAGGTTGGAGGGTACTTATGCATTTTCCCTAAAAAAAGATAATTTTCCTCGATTTAAAATGAATTACCATAAAAATTAGAATCAAGAAACACCCTAGATAAGAGTGTTTTCTCTTGTAAGGAAGTTTTCAAACAAATGAAAACTTCAAAGTTCCTCTCCCTCCTTTCAAAATGTAATTTTTTAATCGAACAAGAATGAATCATAGTTGATCCTTAAAAGAAGTATAGAAAAATCGACTTGGCATAAATATAAATTGGCCAATAAATAAATAATGAATATCATACTATACTATCAAATAATAATAATATATAAACTAAGATATTCATGTATGATTTTAGCATTTCGTTGTATTGCTAGCATAGAACGTTCTCTTCCATTAACTTGATCAAAATGATAAAGTAGTGGCACAACATGAGAAAATCTTTCGTCACACACTCGATATGCAATTAATTTAGTATATGTCATTGTTATGTTTCTCTTAATTAAGCTGAATCATATATTATATAAAGTGGGTAACTCCTATCTTTATAATTGGATTAACATTTCGTCACTTCACTAAATCAAAATTTGATTAAATATCAAACTAAATATTAATATTTTATGTTTATGATTTAGTGGAGGGAAAATGACAATCCAAATTTGAAGATAGGAGCTTCTCACTTTAAATAATATATGATTCAACTTAGGTAAGAGAAATATAACGGTGGCTTATACTAATTTAATTGCATGTCGAGTGTGTGGCAATATATTACCTCATGTTGTGCTACTACTCTATCATTTTGATCAAGCTCATGGAAGAAAAAGTTATATACCACCAATACAACGAAATGGTAAAATCACACATGAACATATTAAATTATATATTATTTCTATTTGATATAATGATTTGATATTAATTTGTTTGTAAGCTAATTTATTTTTGTGCTAAGTCGATTTTTTGTTACCTCTTTTAGAACCGGCTATGATTCATTCTCGTTCAATCAAAAAATCACCCCTGATAGGAGGGAAAGGAACTTTAAATTTTTTAGTTTGTCTGAAAAACTACCTTATAAGAGAAAACGTTCCTATCTAGGGTGTTTCTCGCTTCTATTTTTGGGTGACAATTCATTCTAAATCGAGGTAAATTACGTTTTCTATATGATGAAAATGTATTTATAAGCTTTTGGAAACTACAGCTTCCTCGTATTAAAAGAAAAGGTAATTTGCTTCAATTTAGAATGAGTTGCCACAAAAAATTAGAAGCAAGAAACACCCTAGATAAGAGTATTTTCTCTTGTAAGGAAGTTTTCAAACAAATGAAAAATTCAAAGTTCCTCTCCCTCCTTGCAAGATGTAATGTTTTAATCGAACAAGTATTAATCGTAGTTTATACTACTGTTCCATCTTTTGATGTATCAATGATTCTATGTCTATTAATAAGATATTAGGTAAATACTAAATATTACTACCGGATACAAAGGCGATAAGCAGAAGAGACTAGTATCTGCCTCTCCCACATAAATGTACGACAATACTAAGCTACCTAATATTCCACTACCCTAATCCCAAATTATGGACTACTATAATCATATACTCGAGTAATTGTCTACAGAAAGAATACTTACCCCATCTCCTTAGCTGTCTCAGTTACATAACTTCCATCTTTTGTCCTATGAGTCTCAGTCCACATTCTGCGATCAACAACTTTTCCCTTTGCCATTTGAGAATGTACCTATCAAAGCACATCATTTGTAAACTGGTTTTGCTTCGGCATCTATGCACACATATCAAATAAGTTGTAAATTTGCACATATGTAACCAATTACTTATTAGTTAAACATACTATCAACGCAAGAACGAGTATTGCTCGTAGAGACTAGAGACCTGCAACTCTCTTCCTACTTCACCAAATTTAGCATAGACAATACATTCCGCATAGTGGATGCATTCACCATCTCCTCGTGTTTCTCCTACTCCCTCACAATCAAGCCTACTTTTGACATGTCTGTTACCAAGAAACCAGTCATTGATTGATCAGAGTGCGTAAGCCAAGCAACTATAGGCACTCCCATAGTAATACTCTTAATGAGAGAATTCCGTCCACAATGACTCATCACTCATGAACCACAAACACTCATCACTTTTCTAGCTTCCTAACTAACATTACTAGTTTCAGAAGTGACAAACTAAAACATAAAGGAACCAAGAATCACTGATATATTAAATACATTAAATAAATACAAAATTATGAGGATACGTTTGTTGGCACTACTGAACCATATTTTCTATGTCTGCAAATTAGTTTCCAAAAGTATAGAATTCTATGAGCAAGTTTATAACAACTTAAAAACTACAATGAGTCCAAACTAAAAAAATATACATATATCTTAACTACAAACCAAAAACAATGTAAGATCAAATAGAATGATGGAAGCTGGTTTGCCTTAAATACTCACTCAATGAATGGCATGACTTGCGGACAATTGAGTACCACGTATCGATGTGCTTGACGTTTCAAGTACTAACGCATTCTCTGCGCTACATTTTCTCGTGATGTAGGTTCAGGTTCCCAACTTTCAAATCACGCTTAGATCGGTTCCCGATCTTCAGTTCAGCAGTTACAGTGGTGAGTCCTCATTCTTCAAAGAGAAGTGACATGATTATTTCCCTCCGTTTTTAATCTTTAGTTTCAGTATTTGTTAGATCTAGTTGGGGCATGTCCTAGCATTTCTAGTCAGTTAGGCTTATTTTAGACATAGCTAGATTTAGCTTTGGTTCATTTGAGTTTGACTTTAAGTTGTGTTAAAACACTCAGTTTTCTAATATATTTAGTTTTAGAATGGGTATTCCCCATCACTTTTAGTTTTCATAAAGCTTACGCTCAGTATTATTTCATTTCAATTATCATAGTATGCTTATGTATGCCACCAAATTTAGCTTGGGTTCATTTGTAATACTAGGCCGGGTCCGCGTCTCGGGGTAGCTCAACATCATAACTATGCTAGCAGTGAACAACTCCAACATAACTTTTTATTTCACTTTGGTTAAATCGTTGCCCTGGTAAGGAAGTTTTACTTAAACTAATGATTCAAAGTTCATCTTCCACATATAAAAAAAGTTGATTTGCCTCAATTTAGAATGAATCACCATCCAAAAGTAGAAGGCAGAAACACCCTAGATCGGAGCATTTCCCTAGAAAGAAAGTTTTTAAACAAACTAACAATTCAAAGTTCCTCTTATTAAGATGGTCATTTTCTGATCGAACAAAAATAAATTATAGTTCGTCCTAAAGAGGTAACAAAAAAAATTTGACTTAACCCAAATATAAATTTGTCGACGAATAATAATGAATATCAAATAATAATAATATGTAAACCAACATATTCATGCATTATAGCATTTCGTAGTATTGTTCGCATATAACATTTTCTTCCATAAACTTGATCAAAATGATAGAATAGTGGTAAATCATAAAGAAATATTTTGTCACACACTTGACATGCAATTAAAGTAGTATAAACTACCGTTATGTTTCTCTTAACTAAGTTGAATTAATATTTGATTTAACTTACTTAAGAGAAAAAGAATGTATACGTATACTACTTTAATTGCATGCCAAGTGTGTGACAAAATATTTCTTTATGTAGTACCACACACTACTTTATCATTTTGATCAAGTTTATGGAAGACAATGTTATATGTTAACAATACAACGAAATGTTTTAAAATCATGAGTGAATATGTTAGTTTATGTAGTATTATTATTTGATATCATTATTTATTCGCTGACAAATTTAAATTTGCGTTAAGTCAATTTTTTTTTGTTACCTCTTTAGGATCGTCTATAATTCATTTTAGTTCAATCAGAAAATCACCATCTTAATAAGAGGACCTTTGAATTTTTAGTTTGTTTAAAAACTTTCTTTCAAGGGAAAGCACTCCTATCCAGGGTGCTTCTCCCTTCTAATTTTGGATGGCTATTCATTCTAAATTTAGACAAATCAACTTTTTTAATATGAGGAAGATGAACTTTGAATTATTAGTTTAAGTAAAACTTTCAATACTATTTCCTACCAAATTTAGCAATTACTTCTTTAGCCTTATGTTATTTTGTCCAAGATAAAGCAATAAACTCTTTTTGCTTATAACACTTACCAGTTTTTTAACGCGTGCATTATATGAGTTCATTTTTAGTACATGTGTTGCACGGGCCTCTAATGTTCCGAGTAATTCAGTTCATAATGATAGTTGAGGTTGGTCAGTACCTCCTCTATGACGAGACCATAATGACGGGAGATGTCGTTTCTTTCACTTTCATCTTCCATCTCGGCTATGTTTAATTGAGTGTTTCCTTCTTATTTTTAGTTGGATTGATGACTTGAGCCGAAGGTCTTTTATAAACAACCTATTTACCTCCACGAAGTAGTGGTAAGATTTGCATACTCTCAACCTTCTTTGACCCTACTAATTGGGAATTCACTAGGTATGTTGTTGCTGATGATGATTATTATTTTCATGAGGAAAAAGATGTAAAGCTCCTTCTAGTGTTACATTTTTATATAAATAATTTTTAAGGTGGAAAGCTCCTATCTTAAAAATTGAATTACCATTTTCCCCCTCTAATAAATTAATAATTTAATTAAATATCTAATTAATAATAATTTTTAATTATCTAAAGATTGAATTATATAAATACATCTTCCTCATATTAAAAAATGTTGTTGACCTAGATTTAGAATGCATTGTCACCGAGAATCGAAGGGAAAAAGATAGAAACACTTTCTCTTGTAAGGAAGTTTTTCAAACAAACTAAAAATTCAAACTTAATTCTCCTATCAAGATGGTGATTTTCTAATCGAACAAGAATGAATCATAGTCGATTCCAAAAGAGGTAACTAAAAAAAATCCGACTTAATACAAATATAAATTGGTTGAAAAAAAAATAATTAATATAAAATTATTATATCAAATGGTAAGAATATCTAAACTAATATGTTCATATGTGATTTTATCATTTCCTTGTATTTCTAGCATATACTTTTTCTTTTATGAACTTGATCGAAATGATAGAGTATTGGCACAACATGAGGAAATATTTTGTCACACACTCTACATGCAATTAAATTAGTATAAATTACCATTATGTTTCTCTTAACTAAGTTGAATTAATATATGATTTAACTTACTTAAGAGAAAAAGAATGTATACTTATACTACTTTAATTGCATGTCAAGTGTGTGACAAAATATTTCTTTATGATTTACCACTATTCTATCATTTTGATCTTGTTTATGGAAGAAAATGTTATATGCGAACAATACTACAAAATGCTATAATGCATGAATATGTTGGTTTACATAGTATTATTATTTGATATTCATTATTAGGTCGACAAATTTATATTTGGGTTAAGTCAATTTTTTTTGTTACCTCTTTAGGACGAACTATAATTTATTTTTGTTCGATCAGAAAATCACCATCTTAATAAGAGGAACTTTGAATTTTTAGTTTGTTTAAAAACTTTCTTTCAAGGGAAATGCTCCGATCCAGGGTGTTTCTGCCTTCTACTTTTGGATGGCAATTCATTCTAAATTGAGGAAAATCAACTTTTTTTTATATGAGGAAGATGAACTTTGAAGCATTAGTTTAAGTAAAACTTCCTTACCAGGGCAACGATCTAACCAAAGTAAAATAAAAAGTTATGTTGGAGTTGTTCATTGGTAGCATAGTTATGATGTTGAGCTACCCCCGAGATGCGTACCCGACCTAAGATCACAAGTGACCCCAAGCTAACTTTGTTGGTATACATAAGCATACTATGATAACTGAAATGAAATAATACTGAGCGTAAGCTTTATGAAAACAGAAAGTGACTGGGAATACCCATTCTAAAACTAAACATAAAAGAAAAATAAGAGTTTTAACACAACTTAAAGTCAAGCTCAAATGAAATAAAGCTAAATCTAGCTATGTCTGAAATAAGCCTAACTGACTAGAAATGCTAGGACAGGCCCCAACTAGATTGAAACTAAAAATTAAAAACGAAGGAAAATAATCATGTCACTTGTCCTTGAAGGATGAGGACTCATCACTGTAACTGTTGAACTGAATCTTGGGAACCGATCTAAACGTGATCTGGAATCTTAGAACCTGAACCTACATCACCAGAAGATGTAGCGCAGAGTATGCGTTAATACTTGAAACGTCAAGCTCATCGATATGTGGTACTCACTTGTCCACAAGTCATGCCATTCGTTCAGTTAGTATTTATGGCAAATCAGTTTACATTATTCTATTTGATCTTACATTGTTTTTGGTCTATAGTTAAGATTTATGTATATTTTTTAGTTTGGACTCATTGTAGTTTTTAAGTTGTTATAAACTTGCTCATATAATTTTACACTTTTGGGAACTAATTTGCAGACATAGAAAATATGGTCCAGTGTCAACAAAGGTATCCTCATAATTTTGTAGTGATTTAATGCATTTCATATGTGAGTGTTCCTTGGTTCATTTATGTTTAAGTTTCTGAGTATTTGTGGATGAGTTCATGAGTGATGAGTCATTGTGGACGGAATTCTCCCATTAAGAGTATTACTATGGGAGTGCCTATAGCTGCTTGGCTTACGCACTCTGATCAATCAATGACTGGTTTCTTGGTAACAGACATGTAACACCCCGTAGCCAAAATAGACCAAAAATTAGTTTTTCAGAAAAATCTACAGGTGCAACCAACGGTGGTATCGATGGACCGTAGCCTGAACCACGGTCCATCCTGCACAATCGTCGATGGGATCAGAAACTTCCAAAAATTTCAGCCCAGAAATATTGGTTAAGTCTTGGACGACGGATGGACTTACGGTCCGTAGGTCAGACGACGGTCAGTAGTCCATGACCGTCGATCAATACTCCCTTCACCCACTCTCTCACAAGAGCTACGGATGACCAGCACGGTCCGTAGGTGGACCTACGGTCTGTAGGTGGAAAATTTTCAGACAGTTAAGGGGAAATACAGTTGGGTCAACTTCAAATGGTAATACCTCTTATAACAAAATGAATTAGGTGTCCCATTACCTACCAACAGATAGATAATTGAATTATATTTCCATAGCCACCGACCTTGCTAAAATCAGACCTCCGAGTAAAACGTTATGCCCATTTTAGTAAAGGCCTGTTGAACAGGCCCAGTCGACGGACTCAACGACGGGGCGTCGGTCAGACAACGGACCGTCAGTCCTGGCCGTCGTTTGGTCCGATAGCGACTTTTCCAGGGGTCTTTGACCTTTCCCACTCTGTTTAAACCCCAAGTTACATCGTTTTGACCCTAAATCATCAGATTTTAGTTAGTTTAGGCCTAGAAACATAATTAAAACATATCCAAGTCAAATAATTAAATCAAAACTTAGAAAATTAGAAGCAAGAGTGGAGAAAAAGCTCAAGAACCCTAGTTCAAGAACGCCACAAGCTCCAGCAGTTCCAACCCCGAAACTTAAATATTTTTCCGTGGGTTTCATCATCATGTATGTAAGATTTCACTAGTGGGTTCCTTTCACCCATTGGGTCCCTAGTTTTCAGTCAGATTCTTGATTCTCTTATCATGATTAAACCTAGGGTTTCTAGAACTTTGATAGAATTTCATGATTTATTAAATATATGTTCCAAATCAGATTATCATGTTATTACTCAGATTATCGCATGAATTTCAGAACCCTAACTTTGTATTTCTTTAGTTCTTGAATTACACATGCTAGGTCAGATATTTCAGACACTTCAGATATACATGCCTTAGTTATAAATGCATAATTACCAGCTTAACTGTTGCATTCTCAGTTTGCATGTTTAGTTTCGAGCTATCCAGTATTTACAAAAACTGAGACATAATCAGTTAATTTACAGAATTCATTGGGAGTAGCATGATACCGAGTTGGACTAGGGTTTAGCGTACCCAATATCCCAAAACTACTAGCCAAGTAGGTTGTAAGTCTCCTCTGTGGGCAATCAGTTTAGTGATCATGCCATCATGCCTTTATACCTCTGGCATGGTATATTGGGTCCTCTCGATGGGGCGTATACATCAGACTCCACATTTAGCTCATGTGGTTTTATTATCGGTTATTAGTATCTCCCACTGTTCAGTCAGACTCTCTGCATTGACCATTTATTAGTATATTCAGTATTCAGTTTCAGCATGTTATAAATTGGTCATTGCATTCAGTTAGCTCTAAAATTCAGTATATCATGTTCAAATTATTATACTTGCTTTTGTGCTTGTTCAGTTATGTTTTATTTCAGCTTTACATCCTACATGCGCAGTACCTTTCAAGTAATGACGCATACGTGCGCTACATCTTCTCGTGATATAGGTTCAGGTTCTCAGTATCCAGAACACGCATAGATCGATTTCCCGATCTCCAGATCAGCAGATTCAGTGGTGAGTCCTCATTCTCCAAGGACAACAGTCATGAGTTTTATTTCAGTCTTTAGTCATTTAGTTTCAGTTGTTGCTAGATTTAGCTGGGGCTTGTCCTAGTATTTCTAGTCCAGTTTAGAGGCTTATTTCAGACATAGTTAGATTCAGCTTAGTATTGAGTTAATATTTCTTTTGTATTAAACTCATTGTTTTCAAATATCTCAGTTATAGAATATGGATATTTCCCATCTTTTCAGATTTAATTATGATTTAGTTTTCGCATCAGTTTATTATCTTTAGTATGCTCATGATCACGCCATCAGGGTTAGATTGGGATCACTTGTGGTCCTAGGTTCCGTGTCCGCGTCTCGGGGGTAGCTCGGGGCGTGACAAGACAGATGGTGAATGCATCCACTATGCGGAATTTGGTGAGGAAGTTGATGACATCACAAGATAGAGTTGTGAATTATATGTTGGATTTATGCATCTATTTGTTGTATGTATGTATTTTTCTATGCTAAATTTGGTGAAGTAGGAACAAAGCTGCAGGTCTCTAGTCTCTACTGTTGGAATTAATGCATCAATGTTTAGTCTTCCGAAATTGTCTCTTAGTTTTTCAATAAGTCTCTTTAGAATTTCGTAGTACATGTATCTAATAAATTGTGATACATGTATTTAGTTATTTGTGCAGGACTTTTTATTTTCTATTTTGAGTAGTATAAATAGTGATGTAGTTGATGATTATAATCATCTCAAGTGGCGTTAAGTAGACTATAATAAATTTGAGCATTCTCTAAAGATACTATTTCCTTCCATATTTCCAACAAATTGGTATCAGAGCAGATTTTCGTTCTTAATCTGGGGTTAGAAAAATATGGCATCCAAAACAAACGAAGGTGTTGATTCTTCAATTGTTCTTACTCCATTTTTGATGGAATTGATTTTGAATACTGGAAGATAAGAATGAAAACACATTTGAAAGTTGAAGGTTTGAGAACTATTGTTGCAAATGGCTTTGAAGAGCCAGAAAATGATGGTGATCTTACAGCAGAGATGAAAAATATCGAGGCTAAGTATCGTCAAGATGCAAAAGCCTTGAGCAAAATCCAAATGGGAGTCTCAAGAGCATATTTTGCAAAAATTGCTACTTGTGAGACTGCAAAGGAAGCTTGAGATTCTCTGGAAACTGAGGTGTATGGTGACAAAAAGGTACGCACTATAAATCTTCAAACTCTTAGAAGAGAGTTTCAAAATTTGAAGATGATAAAATTTGAAAAAATTGATGAATATTGCACAAGAGTCATGAATATTGTTAATGAAACGAGAAATCATGGTGATACAATTTCTGACCAACAAGTTGTGGAAAAGATTCTAATTAGTGTCATAGAAAAGTATGAGTACATTGTTGCTATCACTGAGGAGACGAAAGATCTTTCTAAGCTTTCCATCAAAAAGTCAGAAGCATTTGCTACATTCAAGAAATTTAAAGCCCTTGTTGAGAAGCAAAAAGGTTGCAGCATCAAAACCATTCGCAGTGATAGAGGAGGTGAATACACAAGTCGAGAATTTGAAGAATATTTCAAAAATGAAGGCATTCAGAAGCAACTTACAGCAGGGTGGACTCCTCAACAAAATGGTGTATCTAAAAGAAGAAATTGAACAATTGTTGGAATGACCAGAACTATGATGAATGAGATAGAGCTGCCAAAATATTTTTGGGCAGAAGCAGTGCATACAACAGTTCACATCCTTAACAGGTGTCCAACAAAGGCACTAAAGGACAAGACACCAGTTGAAGCTTGGCGTGGAATTAAACCTTCTGTAAGTCATTTTAAAAATTTCGGGTGTATTTGTTATGCTCATGTACCTGCTGACAAAAGAACAAAATTGGATGAAAAAAGTCAAAAATATATCTTTATTGGTTATAGTGATGTGACAAAAGGATATAAGCTTCTCGATGTCAAAACTAACAAACTTGTTGTTAGTAGAGATGTCATTTCTGATGAAAAAACAACATGGAATTGGGAGGATAAAAAGATAGAGAATACTTCTATCATATCTTCAAATCAAGAAGAGGATGAGAAGGATGAAGATGTCTCTCAAGGGGGAGAAATCCCAGATTCAGATGATGAAGAACCGCTTCCAAGAGGAACAAAAATGTTGAGTGACATTTATCAAAGATGTAACTCTGCCGGTGTTGAGTTAAAAAATTATGAAGAAGTAATAAAGAATGATGTTTGGAAGAAAACCATGGAAGAAGAAATTCGGATGATTGAAAAAACTAATACTTGGGAGCTTGTGGCTATACCCACAGAAAGAGAAGTTGTAAGTCTAAAATGGATTTACGAAATCAAACTCAATCAGGAAGGAGATATTCAAAAGAACAAAGCAAGGTTGGTTGCTAGAGGCTTCACGCAAAAACCAGGTATTGATTTTTATGAAACTTTCTCTCCAGTTGCTCGGCTTGAGACAATTAGAACTGTAATTGAAGTTGCTGCACAAAAGAAATGGAAGATATTTCAACTTGATGTTAAATCTGCATTTCTGAATGAAAAACTTGATGAAGAGATTTATGTTGAGCAACCTCAAGGATTTTTTTTTCAAGAGGGAGAAGAGAAGGTGTAAAGGCTAAAAAGAGCTCTTTATGGGCTGAAGCAAGCTCCAACAGCCTGGTACAATGAAATTGATACATACTTTCTAAAAAATAATTTTCAGAGAAGTAAAAGTGAAGCCACTTTGTATGTGAAGAAAGAAAATGGCAACATTATCATTGTTTGTCTCTATGTGGATGATCTGCTCTTTACAGGAAATGATGTAAAGATGATACAAAAATTTAAGCAGGATATGATGCCAGCCTATGAAATGAGTAATCTTGGGGTGCTAAATGATTTCTTAGGCATCGAAGTTTCTCAAGTGAAAGAAGGAATTTTCATTTCTCAAAAGAAGTATACTAAAAGTATTCTTCAAAAATTCAAAATGATGGATTGCAGGTCTGTGGCCATACCATTAGCAGCAAGTGAGAAGTTTAGAAAAGATGATGGAAAAAAGAAAGCTAATAGCTCACTTTATAGGAGCTTGATTGGAAGTTTACTATATCTTACTTCAACAAGGCCAGATATTATGTTTGCTGCTAGTTTATTATCCAGATTTATGCAAGAACTAAGCCAAGTGCATTTTGGAGCTGCAAATTAAAGTGTGTCCTACGCTACTTGTAAGGAACAATGGCTTATGAGATAACGTACAAATTCGGTGGAGATTTGAACTTAATTGGTTAGATGACATGAAGAGTACTTCTGGTTATGCTTTCTTATTTGGATAAAGTATTTGTTCTTGGTTATCAAAAAAATAAAGTGTTGTTGCTTAATCCACTGCCGACGCAAAATATGTTTCAGCATCCAAGGCTACTTCTCAAGCTATTTGGCTTAGGAGAATATTTGAATACATTGGTGAAAAACAAAAATAGAGGGATTGTTCTGTATTGTGATAACAAATCAGCAATTGCAATTGCCAAGAATCTAGTCAGCCATGAAAGATCAAAGCATATTTCCATCAAGTATCATTTTATCCGAGTAGCACATGAGAAAGGCGAAATTCAGTTGCATTATTGTCAGACAGGACAAGAACTTGCTGACAGCTTCACCAAAGCACTTCCTAGAGAAAATTTTTGCTATCTTCGAGAATGCATTGGAGTTATCAAGCAAATGCATTAAGGAGGAGTGTTGAAAATAATTCATCAATGTTTAGTCTTCCGAAATTGTCTCTTAGTTTTTCAAGAAGTATCTTTAGAATTTCGTAGTACATGTATCTAGTAAATTGTGATACATGTATTTAGTTTTTTGTGCAAGACTTTTTGTTTTCTATTTTGAGTAGTATAAATAATGATGTAGTTGATGATTGTAATCATATCAAGTGGCCTTAAGTAGCCTATAATAAACTTGAGCATTCTCTAAAGATACTATTTCCTTTCATATTTCCTACATCTACGAGCAATTCTCGTTCTTGCGTTGATAGTATGTTTAACTAATAAGTAATTGGCTATATATGTGTATATTTACAACTTATATAATATGTATGCATAGATGCCGAAGCAAAACCAGTATAAAAATGATGTGCTTTTTTAGGTATATTCTCATCTAGTTACTAATGTTTTACAATTTAAAATTTTCAGATGACGATGGAAAAAGCTGTTGATCGAGGCGGAATGTGGACTGAGACTCATAGGAGAAAAAGATAGAAGTTATGTAACTGAGGTGGCTAAGGAGATTGGGGTAAGTATTCTTTTTGTAGACAATTACTCGAGTAGATGTTTATAGTAGTGCACAAATTGGGATCTTGTTCAATTTGGCTTAATAATGACATGACGCTAGATCAGAAGGTAGTGGAATAGTAGGTAGCTTAGTATTGTCGTACATTTATGTGGGAGAGGCAGAGGCTAGTCTCCTCTGCTTATCGTCTTTGTATCCGGTAGTAATATTTAGTATTTACCTAGTATCTTATTAAATAGACATAGAATCCATTGAGACATAGAATATGAACAATTTTATAAATCCGACAGACAATCCACTGAGACATAAAAAATGTCAATGTTTGCATGTTCAAACTTCTAAAAATAGTCTATTTTTAGAGAATTTTGACACGGATGCGACATAAAAAGTAAAGAGTCCGCACAACTTAGATATAAATGAAATATAAGCATTTACTATTTTGTAAACTAAATGGTCGAATCGTAATCTTGATTACTATTTATTTTTGTATTACTGAGTAATGCAGTTGTAACTAAAATTCATTTCCAAAAGCGTATAATACATCTTCCTCATATAAATAAACGTAATTTTCCTCGATTTAGAATGAAATCCCACCCAAAAATAGAAGTACATATATCTTAACTACAGACCAAAAAACAATGTAAAGATCATCAAATTAGAATGATGGAAGCTGGTTTGCCTTAAAAACTCACTCAATGAATGGCATGACTTGCGGACAATTGAGTATAGACATGCTTGACGTTTCAAGTACTGACACTACTTGCGTTACATCTTCTCTTCATGTAGGTTTGGGAGTTCTCAACTTCCATATCACGCTTAAGATCGATCGGTTCCCGATGTTCAGTTCATCAGTTACAGTTGTGAGTCCTCATTCTTCGAGGACAAGTGACATGATTATTTCCTTCGTTTTTAGTCTTTACTTGAGTATTTTCTAAGATCTAGCTGGGGCATGTACCAGCATTTCTAGTCAGTAGAGGCTTATTTAAGACATAGCTAGATTTAGCTTTCATCGTTTGAGTTTGACTTTCAGTTGTGTTAAAAATTTAGTTTTCTATATATTCAGTTTTTAGAATGGATATTCTTCATCACTTACAGTTTTGTTAAAGCTTACCCTCAGTATTATCTCATTTCAGTTATCATAGTATGTTTATGTATGCCAAATTGCCAACAAGGTTAGCTTGGTCACTTGTGATCCTAGGGTCGTGTTCCGCGTCTCGGGGGTAGCTCGGAGCGTGACATTTTCTATATGAGGAATTTATTTATATATCTTTTGGAACTTCACCTTCCTCGTATAAAAAAAAGGAAATTTGCCTCTATTTAAAATGAATTGCCACAGAAATAAAACAAGAAAACCCAAGATAACTGTGTTTTCGCTTGTAAGGAAGTTTTCAAACAAATAAAAGTATTAAACTCTTTCCTATCAAGATGTAGGTTTCTGATCGAATAAGATGAATCATAGTCTATCTTAAAAGAGGGTATAAAAAATCTACGTGGCATTAATATAAATTGACCAACAAATAAATATGAATATCAAAATATTATATCAAATAATAATAATGTATAAACTAATTTATTTATGTATGATTTTACCATTCGTTGTATTGCTACATATAACATTTTCTTCCATTAACTTGATCAAAATGATATAGACTAGTGGCACAACGTGAGAAAATTTTTTGCCCCACCACTGACATGTCAATAAATTAGTATAAGCTACCGGTATGTTTCTCAATATTAAGTCGAATCATATATTATTTAAAGTGGGAACTCTTATCTTAGTTGGATTACATTTGTCACTTCACCAAAATCAAGAGCTTCTCACTCTTTAAATAATAATATATGATTCAGATTAATGAAGAAAAACATAACAATGACTTACTATTTAATTGCATGTCGAGTGTGTGGCAAAATATTTCCTCATGTTGTGCCACTACTCTATCATTTTGATCAAGTTCATGGAAGAAAAGGTATATACTAGCGGCCAAACTCATCGGTGGCCCCCTAAACTTGCACCAATTTCACTTAACACCTCAGTTAGGCGATGTTCATTTTAGACACATCATATAGGGTTCTGTCGTGTCATTTTGACACTTTTTGCTGACATTCAAAGTGAGTGTGATACACTCAACAATTGCGCGTGAAAGGCTTAATTAGCCCTTTTTAATTTATTTTCTCTTCTTCTTTTCCATTTTCAACAAGAAAACCACCCCCTACTTTTTTTCAAGCTAAAATCCTTCAATGAAGGTCAAATTTTTTATTCAAATTCGTTTTTAAGTCATTTTCTTCTTCATATGTATTACTTATCTAAACTACCATCACTCCCTCCATTTTTTTTGCCGGAAAAAATGGATACCAACAACCATATTTCTATATTTATCTCTTTTTCTTCTTCCTCTCCCTCTTTTCTTCCAAAACACAATACTAAAAAGAAAGAAGATAAATAATATGAAAAATAGTAAAAGAAAAGAATTTTTTTAGAAAAAAAGCACAAAGGATTTGAGTGTAATGAAATAGAGATTTTCTTAGAATAACATTTTAATTTATTACTAAATAGATTTTTTTAACTGAAAATAACACATGTAATTATTTAATTGATTGTTTATCACGTCATCAACGAGTGTATTACACTCTCTTTTAGTTCTTTGTTTATTGTCAGAAAAGGGTCAAAATGACAACATAACCCTACATGAGGTGTCTAAAATGAACATCGTCTAATTGAAGTGTCTAAGTGAAAATTGGTGGCCAAGTTTAGGGGTCACCGATTGATTTGGCCTATACTAGCAATACAACGAAATGGTAAAATCACACTGACATATTAGTTTATACATTATTACTATTTGATATAATAATTTGATATTCATTATTATTTTGTTAATAATTTGTATTTTGTTAAGTCGATTTTTTTTTATACCCTCTTTTTAGGACCGGCTATGATCCATCCCCGTTCAATCAGAAAATCACCTCTTGATAGGAGGGGGGGAACTTTCAATTTTTAGTTTGTCTGAAAAAACTTCTTACAAGAGAAAATGCTCTTATGTGTTTCTC